>JANJXV010000311.1:0-1230852 GCA_024803745.1 Megascapheus bottae
ACACACCTCCATTCTATGACTTCACACACCTCCACTGTGACTTCACAGAACTCCATTCTGTGACTTCACACACCTCCCTCTGTGACTTCACACACCTCCAATCTATGACTTCACGAACTTCCAATCAATGACTTCACACACCTCCACTCTATGGCCTCACACACCTCCATTCTATGACTTCACACCTCCATTCTGACTTCACCCACCTCCATTCTGTGACTTCACACACCTCCATTATGAGACTTCACACACCTCCATTCTATGAGATTACACACCTCCATTCTATGACTTTACGAATCTCCATTCGGTGACTTCACACACCTCCATTCTGTGACTGCACACCCCTCCATTCTATGACTTCACACACCTCTATTCTGTGACTTCACATACCTACATTCTGTGACTTCACACAGTTCCATTCTATTACTACACACACCCCATTCTATGACTTCACACACCTGCATTGTGACTTCACACACCTCCATTATATGAGTTCACACACCTGCATTCTGACTTCACACACCTCCATTTTGATTTCGCACACCTCTATTTTGACTTCACACACCTCCATTCTATGACTTCACAAACCTCCATTCTGTGACTTCACAAACGTCCATTCTGACTTCACACACATATATTCTATGACTTCACACACTTCCATTCTATGACTTCATACACCTCCATTCTGTGATATCACACACCTCCATTGTGAGTTCACTCACCTCCATTCTGTGACTTAACACACCTCCATTCTTTGAGTTCACAAACCTCCATTCTGTGACTTCACACACCTCAGTTCTGTGAGTTCACACACCTATATTCTATGACTTCACACACATTCACTCTGTGACTTCACACACCTCCATTCTATGACTTCACTCACCTCCATTCTATGATTTCACACACCTACATTGTGACTTCTCACACCTCCATTCCATGAGTTCACACACCTGCATTGTGTCTTCACACACCTCCATTCTATGACTTCACACACCTCCATTCTGACTTCACACACCTCCATTCTGACTTCACACACCTCAATTCTGTGAGTTCACACACCTCCATTCTATGATTTCACACACCTCCGTTCTATGACTTCACACACCTCCATTAAGACTTCACACACTTCCATTTTTACTTCAAACACCTCATTTCTGTGACATCACACACCTCCATTCTATGATTTCACACACCTCCGTTCTATGACTTCACACACCTCCATTCTGTGACTTCACACACCTCCTTTCTGAGTTGACACACCTCCATTCTGTGACTTCACACACCTCTAATCTGACTTCACACACCTCCATTCTATGACATCACACACCTCCATTCTGCGACTTCACACACCTCCACTCTGTGACTTTACACATCTTCACTCTGTGACTACACACACCTCCATTCTGTGATTTCATACACCTCCATTCTATGACTTCACAAACATCCATTCTTTGACTTCACACACCTCCATTCTATGAATTCACACAACTCCATTGTGACTTCACACAACTCTATTCTGTGACTTCCCACACCTGCCTTCTATGACTTCACACACCTCCATTCTATGACTTCACACACCTCCATTCTATGACTTCACACACCTACATTGTGACTTCACACACCTCCATTCTATGAGTTCACACACCTGCATTGTGACTTCACACACCTCCATTCTATGACTTCACACACCTCCATTATAACTTCACACACCTCCATTCTGACTTCACACACCTCAATTCTGTGACTTCACACACCTCCATTGTATGATTTCGCACACCTCCATTCTATGACTTCACACAGCTCCATTCTATGACTTCACACTCCTCCTTTCTGTGTTCACACACCTCCATTCTGTAACTTCACACACTTCCAATGTTTGACTTCACAAACCTCCATTCCATGACTTCATACACATCCATTCTATGACTTCACACAACGCCTTTCTTTGACTTCACAAAATTCCATTTTGCTTTCACACTCCTCCACTCTGTGACTTCACACACCTCCATTTGTGACTACACACATCACAATTTTGACTTCATACTCCTCCATTCTATGACTCACACACCTCCATTCTGAGTTAACACACCTCCATTTGTGACTTCACACACCTCCATTCTCACTTCACACACCTCCATTCTATGACTTCACACACTTCCATTCTATGACTTCACACATCTCCATTCTGTGACTTCACACACCTCCACTCTGAGTTCATACACTTCCATTCTGTGTCTTCACACACCTCCATTGTGTGACTTCACACACCTCGTTATATGAGTTCACACACCTCCATTCTGTGACCTCACACACCTCAAATCTGAGTTCACACCCCTCCATAGTGTGACTTCACACACCTCCATTCTGTGACTTCACACACCTCCATTCTATGACTTCACACACCTCCATTCTATGAATTCACACACCTCCATTCTGTGCCTTTACACACCTCCATTCTGTGACTTCACACACCTCCATTCTATGACATCACACACCTCCATTCTGTGACTTCACACCCCTCCATTCTATGACTTCACACACCTCCATTCTATGACTTCAGAAACGTACATTGTGACTTCACACACCTCCATTCTATGAGTTCACACACCTGCATTGTGACTTCACCCACCTCCATTCTCTGACTTTACACACCTCCATTCTGACTTCACACACCACCATTCTGACTTCACACACCTCAATTCTGTGAGTTCACACACCTCCATTCTATGATTTCACACACCTCCATTCTATGACTTCACAAACCTCCATTCTATGAATTCACACACCTCCTTTCTGAGTTCACACACATCCGTTCTGTGACTTCACACACCTCCATTGTGACTTCATACACCTCCATTCTATGACTTCACACACCTCCATTCTATGACTTCACACAACTTCATTCTTACTTCAGAAACATCCATACTATGACTTCACGAACCTCCCTTCTGTGAATTCACACCTCCATTCTGAGTTCACACACCTCCATTCTGTGACTTCACACATCTCCATTCTGTTACTTCACACACCCCCATTCCATGACTTCACAAACCTCCTTCTGTGACTTCACACACCTCCATTCTATGAATTCACACTTCCATTCTGTGATTACACACACCTCCATTCTATGACTTTGCACACCTCCAATCTCTGACGTCACACATCTCCATTCTGACTTCACACACCTCCAATCTATGACTTCACACATCTCCCTTCTCTGACTTCACACACCTCCATTCTGTAACTTCACACACTTCCAATGTTTGACTTCACAAACCTCCATTCCATGACTTCATACACCTCCATTCTATGACTTCACACAGCTCCATTCTAACTTCACACACCTCCATTCTATGACTTCACACACCTCCATTCTGTGACTTCACACACCTCCATTCTGTGATTTCACACACAATCCATTCTATGACTTCACAAACCTCCATTCTTTGATTTCACACACCTCCATTCTATGACTTCACACACCTCCATTGTGACTTCATACAACTCCATTCTGTGAATTCACACACCTCCTTTCTGTGACTTCATACTCCTCCATGCTATGACTTCCACAAACCTTCAATCTATGACTTCACAACCACCATTCTATGACTTCACACACTTCCAATCAATGACATCACAAACCTCCATTCTATGACTTCACATACCTGCAATCTGACTTCACACACCTCCATTCTCTGACTTCACACACCTCCATTCTATGACTTCACACACCTCCATTTTGTAACTTCACACGCTTCCAATGTTTGACGTCACAAACCTCCATTCCATGACTCCATACACCTCCATTCTATGACTTCACACACTTCCAATGTATGACTTCACACACTTCCAATGTATGACTTCACACACCTCCATTCTATGACTTCACACACCTCCATTCTATGACCTCAAACACCTCCATTGTGTAATTTCACACGCTTCCAATGTTTGACTTCTCAAACCTCCATTCCATGACTTCATAAACCTCAATTCTATGAGTTCACACACATCCATTCTTTGACTTCACACACCTCCATTTTGACTTCACACACCTCCATTCTGTGACTTCACACACCTGCATTTGTGACTTCACACACCACAATTTTGACTTCACACACGTCCATTCTTTGACTTCACACACCTCCATTCTCTGACTTCACACACCTCCATTGTTTGAATTCACACAGCTCCATTTTGACTTCACACACCTCCATTCTATGACTTCACACAACTTCATTCTTACTTCAGAAACATCCATACTATGACTTCACGAACCTCCCTTCTGTGAATTCACACCTCCATTCTGAGTTCACACACCTCCATTCTGTGACTTCACACACCTCCATTCTCTGACGTCACACATCTCCATTCTGACTTCACACACCTCCAATCTATGACTTCACACATCTCCCTTCTCTGACTTCACACACCTCCATTCTGTAACTTCACACACTTCCAATGTTTGACTTCACAAACCTCCATTCCATGACTTCATACACATCCATTCTATGACTTCACACAACTCCTTTCTTTGACTTCACAAAATTCCATTTTGCTTTCACACTCCTCCACTCTGTGACTTCACACACCTCCATTTGTGACTACACACATCACAATTTTGACTTCATACACCTCCATTCTATGACTCACACACCTCCATTCTGAGTTAACACACCTCCATTTGTGGCTTCACACACCTCCATTCTCACTTCACACACCTCCATTCTATGACTTCACACACTTCCATTCTATGACTTCACACACCTCCACTCTGAGTTCATACACTACCATTCTGTGTCTTCACACACCTCCATTCTGTGACTTCACACACCTCGTTATATGAGTTCACACACCTCCATTCTGTGACCTCACACACCTCAAATCTGAGTTCACACCCCTCCATAGTGTGACTTCACACACCTCCATTCTGTGACTTCACACACCTCCATTCTATGACTTCACACACCTCCATTCTATGATTTCAGAAACGTACATTGTGACTTCACACACCTCCATTCTATGAGTTCACACACCTGCATTGTGACTTCACCCACCTCCATTCTCTGACTTTACACACCTCCATTCTGACTTCACACACCACCATTCTGACTTCACACACCTCAATTCTGTGACTTCACACACCTCCATTCTATGATTTCACACACCTCCATTCTATGACTTCACAGACCTCCATTCTATGACTTCACACACCTCCTTTCTGAGTTCACACACATCCATTCTGTGACTTCACACACCTCCATTGTGACTTCATACACCTCCATTCTATGACTTCACACAGCTCCATTCTAACTTCACACACCTCCATTCTATGACTTCGCACACCTCTATTCTGACTTCACACAACTGCATTCTGTGACTTCACACACCTCCAATCTATGACTTCACACACCTCCATTCTGTGACTTCACACACCTCCACTCTGTGACTTTACACACCTCCATTCTGTGACTTCACACACCTCCATTCTGTGATTTCACACACAATCCATTCTATGACTTCACAAACCTCCATTCTTTGATTTCACACACCTCCATTCCATGACTTCACACACCTCCATTGTGACTTCATACAACTCCATTCTGTGAATTCACACACCTCCTTTCTGTGACTTCATACTCCTCCATGCTATGACTTCCACAAACCTTCAATCTATGACTTCACAACCTCCATTCTATGACTTCACACACTTCCAATCTATGACATCACAAACCTCCATTCTATGCCTTCACACACCTGCAATCTGACTTCACACACCTCCATTCTCTGACTTCACACACCTCCATTCTATGACTTCACACACCTCCATTCTGTAACTTCACACGCTTCCAATGTTTTACGTCACAAACCTCCATTCCATGACTCCATACACCTCCATTCTATGACTTCACACACATCCATTCTTTGACCTCACACACCTCCATTTTGACTTCACACACCTCCGTTCTGTGACTTCACACACCTGCATTTGTGACTTCACACACCACAATTTTGACTTCACACACGTCCATTCTTTGACTTCACACACCTCCATTTTGACTTCACACACCTCCATTTTGTGACTTCCCACACCTCCATTCTATGACTTCACACACCTCCATTCTATGACTTCACACACCTACATTGTGACTTCACACACCTACGTTCTATGAGTTCACACACCTGCATTGTGACATCACACACCTCCATTCTATGACTTCACACACCTCCATTCTGAATTCACACACCTCCATTCTGACTTCACACACCTCAATTCTGTGACTTCACACACCTCCATTCTATGATTTCCCACACCTCCATTCTTTGACTTCACACACCTCCATTCTATGACTTCACATACATCCTTTCTAAGTTGACACACCTCCATTCTGTGACTTCACATACCTCCAATCTGACTTCACACACCTCCATTCTATGACTTCACACACCTCCATTCTGTGACTTCAAAAACCACCATTCTATGACTTCACACATCTCCATTGTGACTTCACACACCTCCATTCTATGAGTTCACATAGCACCATTCTGACTTCACACACCTCCATTCTATGACTTCGCACACCTCTATTCTGACTTCACACCCCTCCATTCTGTGATTTCACATACCTCCACTCTTTGACTTCACACACCTCCATTTTATGATTTCACACACCTACATTCTATGATTTCACACAGCTCCATTCTATGATTTCACACAACTCCTTTGTGAGTTCACACACCTCCATTCATTGACTTCACCCACCTCCAATCTGACTTCACACACCTCCATTCTATGACTCCACATACCTTCATTCTGTGATTTCAAAAACCACAATTCTATGACTTCACCCACCTCCATTGTGACTTCACATACCTCCATTCTAAGAGTTCACACACCTCCAATCTGACTTCACACACCTCCATTCTATGACTTCCCACAGCTCCATTCTGACTTAACACACCTCCTTTCTATGACTTCGCATACCTCTATTCTGACTTCATACACCTCCATTCTGTGACTTCACACACCTCCATTCTTTGACTTCACACACCTCCATTTTGACTTCACACCCTTCCATTCTGTGAATTCACACACCTCCATTGTTTGACTACACACAACTCCATTCTTTGACTTCACACACCTCAATTCCATGACATCACACACCTCCATTCTATGAGCTCACATACCTCCATTCTATGAGTTCACACACCTCAATTTTGACTTCACACACCTCCATTCAATGACTTCACACACCTTCATTCTTACTTCAGAAACATCCATTCTATGATTTCACACACCTCCATTCTGTGACTTCAAAAACCACCATTCTATGACTTCACACACCTCCATTTTGACTTCACACACATCCATTCAATGAGTTCCACACCTCCATTCTGACTTCACACACCTCCATTCTATGACGTCGCACACCACTATTCTGACTTCACACACCTCCATCCTGTGACTACACACACCTCCATTCTCTGACTTCACACACCTCCATTCTGTGACCTCACACACCTCCACTCTGTGACTTTACACACCTCAATTCCGTGTCTTCACACACCTCAATCCTGTGATTTCACACACCTCCATTCTATGACTTCACATACCTTCGTTCTATGACTTCACACACCTCCATTCGATGACTTCGCACACCTCTATTCTGACTTCACACACCTCCATCCTGTGACTTCACACACCTCCATTCTGTGACTTCACACACCTCCACTCTGTGACTTTACACACCTCCATTCCGTGTCTTCACACACCTCCATCCTGTGATTTCACACACCTCCAATCTATGACTTCATATACCTTCGTTCTATGACTTCACACACCTCCATTCTATGACTTCACACACCTCCATTCTATGACTTCACACTTCCATTCTGTGACAAGACACACCTCGATTCTATGACTTCACACACCTCCATTCTATGACTTCACACATCTGCATTCTGACTTCACACACCTCTATTCTACGACTTCGCACACCTCCATTCTCTGACTTCACACATCTCCATTCTGACTTCACACTCCTCCAATCTATGACTTCACACATCTCCCTTCTCTGACTTCACACACCTCCATTCTGTAACTTCACACACTTCCAATGTTTGACGTCACAAACCTCCATTCCATGACTTCATACACATCCATTGTATGACTTCGCACAACTCCTTTCTTTGACTTCACAAAATTCCATTTTGATTTCACACACCTCCACTCTGTGACTTCACACACCTCCATTTGTGACTTCACACATCACAATTTTGACTTCACACACCTCCATTCTGTGACTCACACACCTCCATTCTGAGTTAACACAACTCCATTTGTGACTTCACACACCTCCATTCTGACTTCACACACCTCCATTTGTGACTTCACACACCTCCATTCTGTGACTTCACACACCTCCACTCTGAGTTCACACACTTCCATTCTGTGTCTTCACACACCTCCATTCTGTGACTTCACACACCTAGTTATATGAGTTCACACACCTCCATTCTGTGACCTCACACACCTCAAATCTGAGTTCACACCCCTCCATTCTGTGACTTCACACACCTCCATTCTGTGATTTCACACACAATCCATTCTATGACTTCACAAACCTCCATTCTTTGATTTCACACACCTCCATTCTATGACTTCACACACCTCCATTGTGACTTCATACAACTCCATTCTGTGAATTCACACACCTCCTTTCTGTGACTTCATACACCTCCATACTATGACTTCCACACACCTTCATTCTATGACTTCACAACCTCCATTCTATGACTTCACACACTTCCAATCTATGACTTCACAAAGCTCCATTGTGTGACTTCACACACCTGCAATCTGACTTCACACACGTCCATTCTCTGACTTCACACACCTCCATTCTATGACTTCACACACCTCCATTCTGTAACTTCACACGCTTCCAATGTTTGAGGTCACAAACCTCCATTCCATGACTCCATACACCTCCATTCTATGACTTCACACACATCCATTCTTTGACCTCACACACCTCCATTTTGACTTCACACACCTCCATTCTGTGACTTCACACACCTGCATTTGTGACTTCACACACCACAATTTTGACTTCACACACGTCCATTCTTTGACTTCACACACCTCCATTTTGACTTCACACACCTCCATTTTGTGACTTCCCACACCTCCATTCTATGACTTCACACACCTCCATTCTATGACTTCACACACCTACATTGTGACTTCACACACCTAGGTTCTATCAGTTCACACACCTGCATTGTGACTTCACACACCTCCATTCTATGACTTCACACACCTCCATTCTGAATTCACACACCTCCATTCTGACTTCACACACCTCAATTCTGTGACTTCACATACCTCCATTCTATGATTTCCCACACCTCCATTATTTGACTTCACACACCTCCATTCTATGACTTCACATACCTCCTTTCTGAGTTGACACACCTCCATTCTGTGACTTCTCATACCTTCAATCTGACTTCACACACCTCCATTCTATGACTTCACACACCTCCATTCTGTGACTTCAAAAACCACCATTCTATGACTTCACACATCTCCATTGTGACTTCACACACCTCCATTCTATGAGTTCACATAGCTCCATTCTGACTTCACACACCTCCATTCTATGACTTCGCACACGTCTATTCTGACTTCACACCCCTCCATTCTGTGATTTCACATACCTCCACTCTTTGACTTCACACACCTCCATTCTATGATTTCACACACCACCATTCTATGATTTCACACAGCTCCATTGTATGATTTCACACAATTCCTTTGTGAGTTCACACACCTCCATTCATTGACTTCACACACCTCCAATCTGACTTCACACACCTCCATTCTATGAATTCCCACAGCTCCATTCTGACTTAACACACCTCCTTTCTATGACTTCGCATACCTCTATTCTGACTTCATACACCTCCATTCTGTGACTTCACACACCTCCATTCTTTGACTTCACACACCTCCATTTTGACTTCACACCCTTCAATTCTGTGAATTCACACACCTCCATTCTGTGACTTCACACACCTCCATTGTTTGACTACACACAACTCCATTCTTTGACTTCACACAACTCCATTCCATGACATCACACACCTCCATTCTATGAGCTCACATGCCTCCATTCTATGAGTTCACACACCTCAATTTTGACTTCACACACCTCCATTCAATGACTTCACACACCTTCATTCTTACTTCAGAAACATCCATTCTATGATTTCACACACCTCCATTCTGTGACTTCAAAAACAACCATTCTATGACTTCACACACCTCCATTTTGACTTCACACACATCCATTCAATGAGTTAACACACCTCTATTCTGACTTCACACACCTCCATCCTGTGACTACACACACCTCCATTCTCTGACTTCACACACCTCCATTCTGTGACTTCACACACCTCCACTCTGTGACTTTACACACCTCCATTCCGTGTCTTCACACACCTCCATCCTGTGATTTCACACACCTCCATTCTATGACTTCACATACCTTCGTGCTATGACTTCACACACCTCCATTCTATGACTTCACACACCTCCATTCTATGACTTCACACATCTGCATTCTGACTTCACACACCTCTATTCTATGACTTCTCACACCTCCATTCTCTGACTTCACACATCTCCATTCTGACTCACACACCTCCAATTTATGACTTCACACATCTCCCTTCTCTGACTTCACACACCTCCATTCTGTAACTTCACACACTTCCAATGTTTGACGTCACAAACCTCCATTCCTTGACTTCATACACATCCATTGTATGACTTCGCACAACTCCTTTCTTTGACTTCACAAAATTCCATTTTGATTTCACACACCTCCACTCTGTGACTTCACACACCTCCATTTGTGACTTCACACATCACAATTTTGACTTCACACACCTCCATTCTGTGACTCACACACCTCCATTCTGAGTTAACACACCTCCATTTGTGACTTCACACACCTCCATTCTGACTTCACACACCTCCATTTGTGACTTCACACACCTCCATTCTGTGAATTCACACACCTCCACTCTGAGTTCACACACTTCCATTCTGTGTCTTCACACACCTCCATTCTGTGACTTCACACACCTCGTTATATGAGTTCACACACCTCCATTCTGTGACCTCACACACCTCAAATCTGAGTTCACACCCCTCCATAGTGTGACTTCCCACACCTCCATTCTGTGACTTCACACACCTCCATTCTATGATTTCACACACCTCCATTCTATGACTTCACACACCTCCATTCTGTGCCTTTACACACCTCCATTCTGTGACTTCACACACCTCCATTCTATGACATCACACACCTCCATTCTGTGACCTCACACACCTCCATTCTATGACTTCACACACCTCCATTCTATGACTTCACACACCTCCATTCTATGACTTCAGAAACGTACATTGTGACTTCACACACCTCCATTCTATGAGTTCACACACCTGCATTGTGACTTCACCCACCTTCATTCTCTGATTTCACACACCTCCATTCTGACTTCACACACCTCCATTCTCACTTCACACACCTCAAATCTGTGACTTCACACACCTCCATTCTATGATTTCACACACCTCCATTCTATGACTTCACAGACCTCCATTCTCTGACTTCACACACCTCCTTTCTGAGTTCACACACATCCATTCTGTGACTTCACACACCTCCATTGTGACTTCATAAACCTCCATTCTATGAGTTCACACACCTCCATTCTGACTTCACACACTTCCATTCTATGACTTCACACACCTCCATTCTATGACTTCACACATCTGCATTCTGACTTCACACACCTCTATTCTATGACTTCGCACACCTCCATTCTCTGACTTCACACATCTTCATTCTGACTTCACACACCTCCAATCTATAACTTCACACATCTCCCTTCTCTGACTTCACACACCTCCATTCTGTAACTTCACACACTTCCAATGTTTGACTTCACAAACCTCCATTCCATGACTTCATACACATCCATTGTATGACTTCGCACAACTCCTTTCTTTGACTTCACAAAATTCCATTTTGATTTCACACACCTCCATTCTATGACTTCGCAAACCTCTATTCTGACTTCACACAACTGCATTCTGTAACTTCACACACCTCCATTCTATGAGTTCACACACCTCCATTCTGTGACTTCACACACCTCCACTCTGTGACTTTACACACCTCCATTCTGTGACTTCACACACCTCCATTCTGTGATTTCACACACAATCCATTCTATGATTTCACAAACCTCCATTCTTTGATTTCACACACCTCCATTCTATGACTTCACACACCTCCATTCTATGAGTTCACACACCTCCATTCTGTGACTTCATACACCTCCATACTGTGACTTCCACACCTTCAATCTATGACTTCACAACCTCCATTCTATGACTTCACACACTTCCAATCTATGACTTCACAAACCTCCATTCTATGACTTCACACACCTGCAATCTGACTTCACACACCTCCATTCTCTGACTTCACACACCTCCATTCTATGACTTCACACACCTCCATTCTGTAACTTCACACGCTTCCAATGTTTGACGTCACAAACCTCCATTCCATGACTTCATACACCTCCATTCTATGACTTCACACACATCCATTCTTTGACCTCACACACCTCCATTTTGACTTCACACACCTCCATTCTGTGACTTCACACACCTGCATTTGTGACTTCACACACCACAATTTTGACTTCACACACGTCCATTCTTTGACTTCACACACCTCCATTTTGACTTCACACACCTCCATTTTGTGACTTCCCACACCTCCATTCTATGACTTCACACACCTCCATTCTATGACTTCACACACCTACATTGTGACTTCACACACCTAGGTTCTATCAGTTCACACACCTGCATTGTGACTTCACACACCTCCATTCTATGACTTCACACACCTCCATTCTGAATTCACACACCTCCATTCTGACTTCACACACCTCAATTCTGTGACTTCACATACCTCCATTCTATGATTTCCCACACCTCCATTCTTTGACTTCACACACCTCCATTCTATGACTTCACATACCTCCTTTCTGAGTTGACACACCTCCATTCTGTGACTTCTCATACCTTCAATCTGACTTCACACACCTCCATTCTATGACTTCACACACCTCCATTCTGTGACTTCAAAAACCACCATTCTATGACTTCACACATCTCCATTGTGACTTCACACACCTCCATTCTATGAGTTCACATAGCTCCATTCTGACTTCACACCTCCATTCTATGACTTCGCACACCTCTATTCTGACTTCACACCCCTCCATTCTGTGATTTCACATACCTCCACTCTTTGACTTCACACACCTCCATTCTGTGATTTCACACACCACCATTCTATGATTTCACACAGCTCCATTCTATGATTTCACACAACTCCTTTGTGAGCTCACACACCTCCATTCATTGACTTCACACACCTCCAATCTGACGTCACACACCTCCATTCTATGACTTCACATACCTCCATTCTGTGATTTCAAAAACCACAATTCTATGACTTCACACACCTCCATTGTGACTTCACATAACTCCATTCTAAGAGTTCACACACCTCCAATCTGACTTCACACACCTCCATTCTATGAATTCCCACAGCTCCATTCTGAATTAACACACCTCCTTTCTATGACTTCGCATACATCTATTCTGACTTCATACACCTCCATTCTGTGACTTCACACACCTCCATTCTTTGACTTCACACACCTCCATTTTGACTTCACACCCTTCAATTCTGTGAATTCACACACCTCCATTCTGTGACTTCACACACCTCCATTGTTTGACTACACACAACTCCAATCTTTGACTTCACACAACTCCATTCCATGACATCACACACCTCCATTCTATGAGCTCACATACCTCCATTCTATGAGTTCACACACCTCAATTTTGACTTCACACACCTCCATTCAATGACTTCACACAGCTTCATTCTTACTTCAGAAACATCCATTCTATGATTTCACACACCTCCATTCTGTGACTTCAAAAACAACCATTCTATGACTTCACACACCTCCATTTTGACTTCACACACATCCATTCAATGAGTTCACACACCTCCATTCTGACTTCACACACCTCCATTCTATGACTTCGCACACCTCTATTCTGACTTCACACACCTCCATCCTGTGACTTCACACACCTCCATTCTCTGACTTCACACACCTCCATTCTGTGACTTCACACACCTCCACTCTGTGACTTTACACACCTCCATTCCGTGTCTTCACACACCTCCATCCTGTGATTTCACACACCTCCATTCTATGACTTCACATACCTTCGTGCTATGACTTCACACACCTCCATTCTATGACTTCACACACCTCCATTCTATGACTTCGCACACCTCTATTCTGACTTCACACAACTGCATTCTGTGACTTCACACACCTCCATTCTATGACTTCACACACCTCCATTTTGTGACTTCACACACCTCCACTCTGTGACTTTACACACCTCCATTCTGTGACTTCACACACCTCCATTCTGTGATTTCACACACAATCCATTCTATGACTTCACAAACCTCCATTCTTTGATTTCACACACCTCCATTCTATGACTTCACACACCTCCATTGTGACTTCATACAACTCCATCCTGTGAATTCACACACCTCCTTTCTGTGACTTCATACTCCTCCATGCTATGACTTCCACAAACCTTCAATCTATGACTTCACAACCTCCATTCTATGACTGCACACAATTCCAATCTATGACATCACAAACCTCCATTCTATGACTTCACATACCTGCAATCTGACTTCACACACCTCCATTCTCTGACTTCACACACCTCCATTCTATGACTTCACACATCTCCATTTTGTAACTTCACACGCTTCCAATGTTTGACGTCACAAACCTCCATTCCATGACTCCATACACCTCCATTCTATGACTTCACACACCTCCATTCTATGAATTCACACACTTCCAATGTATGACTTCACACACCTCCATTCTATGACTTCACACACCTCCATTCTATGACCTCAAACACCTCCATTGTGTAATTTCACACGCTTCCAATGTTTGACTTCTCAAACCTCCATTCGATGACTTCATAAACCTCAATTCTATGAGTTCACACACATCCATTCTTTGACTTCACACACCTCCATTTTGACTTCACACACCTACATTCTGTGACTTCACACACCTGCATTTGTGACTTCACACACCACAATTTTGACTTCACACACGTCCATTCTTTGACTTCACACACCTCCATTCTCTGACTTCACACACCTCCATTGTTTGAATTCACACACCTCCATTTTGACTTCACACACCTCCATTCTATGACTTCACACAACTTCATTCTTACTTCAGAAACATCCATACTATGACTTCACGAACCTCCCTTCTGTGAATTCACACCTCCATTCTGAGTTCACACACATCCATTCTGTGACTTCACACATCTCCATTCTGTGACTTCACACACCCCCATTCCATGACTTCACACACCTCCTTCTGTGACTTCACACACCTCCATTCTATGAATTCACACTTCCATTCTGTGATTACACACACCTCCATTCTATGACTTCGCACACCTCCATTCTCTGACGTCACACATCTCCATTCTGACTTCACACACCTCCAATCTATGACTTCACACATCTCCCTTCTCTGACTTCACACACCTCCATTCTATAACTTCACACACTTCCAATGTTTGACTTCACAAACCTCCATTCCATGACTTCATACACATCCATTCTATGACTTCACAAAACTCCTTTCTTTGACTTCACAAAATTCCATTTTGCTTTCACACTCCTCCACTCTGTGACTTCACACACCTCCATTTGTGACTACACACATCACAATTTTGACTTCATACACCTCCATTCTATGACTCACACACCTCCATTCTGAGTTAACACACCTCCATTTGTGACTTCACACACCTCCATTCTCACTTCACACACCTCCATTCTATGACTTCACACACTTCCATTCTATGACTTCACACACCTCCATTCTGTGACTTCACACACCTCCACTCTGAGTTCATACACTACCATTCTGTGTCTTCACACACCTCCATTCTGTGACTTCACACACCTCGTTATATGAGTTCACACACCTCCATTCTGTGACCTCACACACCTCAAATCTGAGTTCACACCCCTCCATAGTGTGACTTCACACACCTCCATTCTGTGACTTCACACACCTCCATTCTATGACTTCACACACCTCCATTCTATGACTTCAGAAACGTACATTGTGACTTCACACACCTCCATTCTATGAGTTCACACACCTGCATTGTGACTTCACCCACCTCCATTCTCTGACTTTACACACCTCCATTCTGACTTCACACACCACCATTCTGACTTCACACACCTCCATTCTATGAGTTCACATAGCTCCATTCTGACTTCACACACCTCCATTCTATGACTTCGCACACGTCTATTCTGACTTCACACCCCTCCATTCTGTGATTTCACATACCTCCACTCTTTGACTTCACACACCTCCATTCTATGATTTCACACACCACCATTCTATGATTTCACACAGCTCCATTCTATGATTTCACACAATTCCTTTGTGAGTTCACACACCTCCATTCATTGACTTCACACACCTCCAATCTGACTTCACACACCTCCATTCTATGAATTCCCACAGCTCCATTCTGACTTAACACACCTCCTTTCTATGACTTCGCATACCTCTATTCTGACTTCATACACCTCCATTCTGTGACTTCACACACCTCCATTCTTTGACTTCACACACCTCCATTTTGACTTCACACCCTTCAATTCTGTGAATTCACACACCTCCATTCTGTGACTTCACACACCTCCATTGTTTGACTACACACAACTCCATTCTTTGACTTCACACAACTCCATTCCATGACATCACACACCTCCATTCTATGAGCTCACATGCCTCCATTCTATGAGTTCACACACCTCAATTTTGACTTCACACACCTCCATTCAATGACTTCACACACCTTCATTCTTACTTCAGAAACATCCATTCTATGATTTCACACACCTCCATTCTGTGACTTCAAAAACAACCATTCTATGACTTCACACACCTCCATTTTGACTTCACACACATCCATTCAATGAGTTAACACACCTCTATTCTGACTTCACACACCTCCATCCTGTGACTACACACACCTCCATTCTCTGACTTCACACACCTCCATTCTGTGACTTCACACACCTCCACTCTGTGACTTTACACACCTCCATTCCGTGTCTTCACACACCTCCATCCTGTGATTTCACACACCTCCATTCTATGACTTCACATACCTTCGTGCTATGACTTCACACACCTCCATTCTATGACTTCACACACCTCCATTCTATGACTTCACACATCTGCATTCTGACTTCACACACCTCTATTCTATGACTTCTCACACCTCCATTCTCTGACTTCACACATCTCCATTCTGACTCACACACCTCCAATTTATGACTTCACACATCTCCCTTCTCTGACTTCACACACCTCCATTCTGTAACTTCACACACTTCCAATGTTTGACGTCACAAACCTCCATTCCTTGACTTCATACACATCCATTGTATGACTTCGCACAACTCCTTTCTTTGACTTCACAAAATTCCATTTTGATTTCACACACCTCCACTCTGTGACTTCACACACCTCCATTTGTGACTTCACACATCACAATTTTGACTTCACACACCTCCATTCTGTGACTCACACACCTCCATTCTGAGTTAACACACCTCCATTTGTGACTTCACACACCTCCATTCTGACTTCACACACCTCCATTTGTGACTTCACACACCTCCATTCTGTGACTTCACACACCTCCACTCTGAGTTCACACACTTCCATTCTGTGTCTTCACACACCTCCATTCTGTGACTTCACACACCTCGTTATATGAGTTCACACACCTCCATTCTGTGACCTCACACACCTCAAATCTGAGTTCACACCCCTCCATAGTGTGACTTCCCACACCTCCATTCTGTGACTTCACACACCTCCATTCTATGATTTCACACACCTCCATTCTATGACTTCACACACCTCCATTCTGTGCCTTTACACACCTCCATTCTGTGACTTCACACACCTCCATTCTATGACATCACACACCTCCATTCTGTGACCTCACACACCTCCATTCTATGACTTCACACACCTCCATTCTATGACTTCACACACCTCCATTCTATGACTTCAGAAACGTACATTGTGACTTCACACACCTCCATTCTATGAGTTCACACACCTGCATTGTGACTTCACCCACCTTCATTCTCTGATTTCACACACCTCCATTCTGACTTCACACACCTCCATTCTCACTTCACACACCTCAAATCTGTGACTTCACACACCTCCATTCTATGATTTCACACACCTCCATTCTATGACTTCACAGACCTCCATTCTCTGACTTCACACACCTCCTTTCTGAGTTCACACACATCCATTCTGTGACTTCACACACCTCCATTGTGACTTCATAAACCTCCATTCTATGAGTTCACACACCTCCATTCTGACTTCACACACTTCCATTCTATGACTTCACACACCTCCATTCTATGACTTCACACATCTGCATTCTGACTTCACACACCTCTATTCTATGACTTCGCACACCTCCATTCTCTGACTTCACACATCTTCATTCTGACTTCACACACCTCCAATCTATAACTTCACACATCTCCCTTCTCTGACTTCACACACCTCCATTCTGTAACTTCACACACTTCCAATGTTTGACTTCACAAACCTCCATTCCATGACTTCATACACATCCATTGTATGACTTCGCACAACTCCTTTCTTTGACTTCACAAAATTCCATTTTGATTTCACACACCTCCATTCTATGACTTCGCAAACCTCTATTCTGACTTCACACAACTGCATTCTGTAACTTCACACACCTCCATTCTATGAGTTCACACACCTCCATTCTGTGACTTCACACACCTCCACTCTGTGACTTTACACACCTCCATTCTGTGACTTCACACACCTCCATTCTGTGATTTCACACACAATCCATTCTATGATTTCACAAACCTCCATTCTTTGATTTCACACACCTCCATTCTATGACTTCACACACCTCCATTCTATGAGTTCACACACCTCCATTCTGTGACTTCATACACCTCCATACTGTGACTTCCACACCTTCAATCTATGACTTCACAACCTCCATTCTATGACTTCACACACTTCCAATCTATGACTTCACAAACCTCCATTCTATGACTTCACACACCTGCAATCTGACTTCACACACGTCCATTCTCTGACTTCACACACCTCCATTCTATGACTTCACACACCTCCATTCTGTAACTTCACACGCTTCCAATGTTTGACGTCACAAACCTCCATTCCATGACTTCATACACCTCCATTCTATGACTTCACACACATCCATTCTTTGACCTCACACACCTCCATTTTGACTTCACACACCTCCATTCTGTGACTTCACACACCTGCATTTGTGACTTCACACACCACAATTTTGACTTCACACACGTCCATTCTTTGACTTCACACACCTCCATTTTGACTTCACACACCTCCATTTTGTGACTTCCCACACCTCCATTCTATGACTTCACACACCTCCATTCTATGACTTCACACACCTACATTGTGACTTCACACACCTAGGTTCTATCAGTTCACACACCTGCATTGTGACTTCACACACCTCCATTCTATGACTTCACACACCTCCATTCTGAATTCACACACCTCCATTCTGACTTCACACACCTCAATTCTGTGACTTCACATACCTCCATTCTATGATTTCCCACACCTCCATTCTTTGACTTCACACACCTCCATTCTATGACTTCACATACCTCCTTTCTGAGTTGACACACCTCCATTCTGTGACTTCTCATACCTTCAATCTGACTTCACACACCTCCATTCTATGACTTCACACACCTCCATTCTGTGACTTCAAAAACCACCATTCTATGACTTCACACATCTCCATTGTGACTTCACACACCTCCATTCTATGAGTTCACATAGCTCCATTCTGACTTCACACACCTCCATTCTATGACTTCGCACACCTCTATTCTGACTTCACACCCCTCCATTCTGTGATTTCACATACCTCCACTCTTTGACTTCACACACCTCCATTCTGTGATTTCACACACCACCATTCTATGATTTCACACAGCTCCATTCTATGATTTCACACAACTCCTTTGTGAGCTCACACACCTCCATTCATTGACTTCACACACCTCCAATCTGACGTCACACACCTCCATTCTATGACTTCACATACCTCCATTCTGTGATTTCAAAAACCACAATTCTATGACTTCACACACCTCCATTGTGACTTCACATAACTCCATTCTAAGAGTTCACACACCTCCAATCTGACTTCACACACCTCCATTCTATGAATTCCCACAGCTCCATTCTGAATTAACACACCTCCTTTCTATGACTTCGCATACATCTATTCTGACTTCATACACCTCCATTCTGTGACTTCACACACCTCCATTTTGACTTCACACCCTTCAATTCTGTGAATTCACACACCTCCATTCTGTGACTTCACACACCTCCATTGTTTGACTACACACAACTCCAATCTTTGACTTCACACAACTCCATTCCATGACATCACACACCTCCATTCTATGAGCTCACATACCTCCATTCTATGAGTTCACACACCTCAATTTTGACTTCACACACCTCCATTCAATGACTTCACACAGCTTCATTCTTACTTCAGAAACATCCATTCTATGATTTCACACACCTCCATTCTGTGACTTCAAAAACAACCATTCTATGACTTCACACACCTCCATTTTGACTTCACACACATCCATTCAATGAGTTCACACACCTCCATTCTGACTTCACACACCTCCATTCTATGACTTCGCACACCTCTATTCTGACTTCACACACCTCCATCCTGTGACTTCACACACCTCCATTCTCTGACTTCACACACCTCCATTCTGTGACTTCACACACCTCCACTCTGTGACTTTACACACCTCCATTCCGTGTCTTCACACACCTCCATCCTGTGATTTCACACACCTCCATTCTATGACTTCACATACCTTCGTGCTATGACTTCACACACCTCCATTCTATGACTTCACACACCTCCATTCTATGACTTCGCACACCTCTATTCTGACTTCACACAACTGCATTCTGTGACTTCACACACCTCCATTCTATGACTTCACACACCTCCATTTTGTGACTTCACACACCTCCACTCTGTGACTTTACACACCTCCATTCTGTGACTTCACACACCTCCATTCTGTGATTTCACACACAATCCATTCTATGACTTCACAAACCTCCATTCTTTGATTTCACACACCTCCATTCTATGACTTCACACACCTCCATTGTGACTTCATACAACTCCATCCTGTGAATTCACACACCTCCTTTCTGTGACTTCATACTCCTCCATGCTATGACTTCCACAAACCTTCAATCTATGACTTCACAACCTCCATTCTATGACTGCACACAATTCCAATCTATGACATCACAAACCTCCATTCTATGACTTCACATACCTGCAATCTGACTTCACACACCTCCATTCTCTGACTTCACACACCTCCATTCTATGACTTCACACATCTCCATTTTGTAACTTCACACGCTTCCAATGTTTGACGTCACAAACCTCCATTCCATGACTCCATACACCTCCATTCTATGACTTCACACACCTCCATTCTATGAATTCACACACTTCCAATGTATGACTTCACACACCTCCATTCTATGACTTCACACACCTCCATTCTATGACCTCAAACACCTCCATTGTGTAATTTCACACGCTTCCAATGTTTGACTTCTCAAACCTCCATTCGATGACTTCATAAACCTCAATTCTATGAGTTCACACACATCCATTCTTTGACTTCACACACCTCCATTTTGACTTCACACACCTACATTCTGTGACTTCACACACCTGCATTTGTGACTTCACACACCACAATTTTGACTTCACACACGTCCATTCTTTGACTTCACACACCTCCATTCTCTGACTTCACACACCTCCATTGTTTGAATTCACACACCTCCATTTTGACTTCACACACCTCCATTCTATGACTTCACACAACTTCATTCTTACTTCAGAAACATCCATACTATGACTTCACGAACCTCCCTTCTGTGAATTCACACCTCCATTCTGAGTTCACACACATCCATTCTGTGACTTCACACATCTCCATTCTGTGACTTCACACACCCCCATTCCATGACTTCACACACCTCCTTCTGTGACTTCACACACCTCCATTCTATGAATTCACACTTCCATTCTGTGATTACACACACCTCCATTCTATGACTTCGCACACCTCCATTCTCTGACGTCACACATCTCCATTCTGACTTCACACACCTCCAATCTATGACTTCACACATCTCCCTTCTCTGACTTCACACACCTCCATTCTATAACTTCACACACTTCCAATGTTTGACTTCACAAACCTCCATTCCATGACTTCATACACATCCATTCTATGACTTCACACAACTCCTTTCTTTGACTTCACAAAATTCCATTTTGCTTTCACACTCCTCCACTCTGTGACTTCACACACCTCCATTTGTGACTACACACATCACAATTTTGACTTCATACACCTCCATTCTATGACTCACACACCTCCATTCTGAGTTAACACACCTCCATTTGTGACTTCACACACCTCCATTCTCACTTCACACACCTCCATTCTATGACTTCACACACTTCCATTCTATGACTTCACACACCTCCATTCTGTGACTTCACACACCTCCACTCTGAGTTCATACACTACCATTCTGTGTCTTCACACACCTCCATTCTGTGACTTCACACACCTCGTTATATGAGTTCACACACCTCCATTCTGTGACCTCACACACCTCAAATCTGAGTTCACACCCCTCCATAGTGTGACTTCACACACCTCCATTCTGTGACTTCACACACCTCCATTCTATGACTTCACACACCTCCATTCTATGACTTCAGAAACGTACATTGTGACTTCACACACCTCCATTCTATGAGTTCACACACCTGCATTGTGACTTCACCCACCTCCATTCTCTGACTTTACACACCTCCATTCTGACTTCACACACCACCATTCTGACTTCACACACCTCAATTCTGTGACTTCACACACCTCCATTCTATGATTTCACCCACCTCCATTCTATGACTTCACAGACCTCCATTCTATGACTTCACACACCCTCTTTCTGAGTTCACACACATCCATTCTGTGACTTCACACACCTCCATTGTGACTTCATACACCTCCATTCTATGACTTCACACAGCTCCATTCTAACTTCACACACCTCCATTCTATGACTTCGCACACCTCTATTCTGACTTCACACAACTGCATTCTGTGACTTCACACACCTCCATTCTATGACTTCACACACCTCCATTCTGTGATTTCACACACCTCCACTCTGTGACTTTACACACCTCCATTCTGTGACTTCACACACCTCCATTCTGTGATTTCACACACAATCCATTCTATGACTTCACAAACCTCCATTCTTGGATTTCACACACCTCCATTCTATGACTTCACACACCTCCATTGTGACTTCATACAACTCCATTCTGTGAATTCACACACCTCCTTTCTGTGACTTCATACTCCTCCATGCTATGACTTCCACAAACCTTCAATCTATGACTTCACAACCTCCATTCTATGACTTCACACACTTCCAATCTATGACATCACAAACGTCCATTCTATGCCTTCACACACCTGCAATCTGACTTCACACACCTCCATTCTCTGACTTCACACACCTCCATTCTATGACTTCACACACCTCCATTCTGTAACTTCACACGCTTCCAATGTTTGACGTCACAAACCTCCATTCCATGACTCCATACACCTCCATTCTATGACTTCACAAACATCCATTCTTTGACCTCACACACCTCCATTTTGACTTCACACACCTCCGTTCTGTGACTTCACACACCTGCATTTGTGACTTCACACACCACAATTTTGACTTCACACACGTCCATTCTTTGACTTCACACACCTCCATTTTGACTTCACACACCTCCATTTTGTGACTTCCCACACCTCCATTCTATGACTTCACACACCTCCATTCTATGACTTCACACACCTACATTGTGACTTCACACACCTACGTTCTATGAGTTCACACACCTGCATTGTGACATCACACACCTCCATTCTATGACTTCACACACCTCCATTCTGAATTCACACACCTCCATTCTGACTTCACACACCTCAATTCTGTGACTTCACACACCTCCATTCTATGATTTCCCACACCTCCATTCTTTGACTTCACACACCTCCATTCTATGACTTCACATACCTCCTTTCTAAGTTGACACACCTCCATTCTGTGACTTCACATACCTCCAATCTGACTTCACACACCTCCATTCTATGACTTCACACACCTCCATTCTGTGACTTCAAAAACCACCATTCTATGACTTCACACATCTCCATTGTGACTTCACACACCTCCATTCTATGAGTTCACATAGCACCATTCTGACTTCACACACCTCCATTCTATGACTTCGCACACCTCTATTCTGACTTCACACCCCTCCATTCTGTGATTTCACATACCTCCACTCTTTGACTTCACACACCTCCATTTTATGATTTCACACACCTACATTCTATGATTTCACACAGCTCCATTCTATGATTTCACACAACTCCTTTGTGAGTTCACACACCTCCATTCATTGACTTCACACACCTCCAATCTGACTTCACACACCTCCATTCTATGACTCCACATACCTTCATTCTGTGATTTCAAAAACCACAATTCTATGACTTCACACACCTCCATTGTGACTTCACATACCTCCATTCTAAGAGTTCACACACCTCCAATCTGTCTTCACACACCTCCATTCTATGACTTCCCACAGCTCCATTCTGACTTAACACACCTCCTTTCTATGACTTCGCATACCTCTATTCTGACTTCATACACCTCCATTCTGTGACTTCACACACCTCCATTCTTTGACTTCACACACCTCCATTTTGACTTCACACCCTTCCATTCTGTGAATTCACACACCTCCATTGTTTGACTACACACAACTCCATTCTTTGACTTCACACACCTCAATTCCATGACATCACACACCTCCATTCTATGAGCTCACATACCTCCATTCTATGAGTTCACACACCTCAATTTTGACTTCACACACCTCCATTCAATGACTTCACACACCTTCATTCTTACTTCAGAAACATCCATTCTATGATTTCACACACCTGCATTCTGTGACTTCAAAAACCAATATTCTATGACTTCACACACCTCCATTTTGA
The DNA here is from genome assembly GCA_024803745.1 of Megascapheus bottae. Lineage (NCBI taxonomy): Eukaryota > Metazoa > Chordata > Mammalia > Rodentia > Geomyidae > Megascapheus > Megascapheus bottae. Next base: position 25,611 of record JANJXV010000311.1, read on the forward strand.
CTTCACACACATCCATTCAATGAGTTCACACACCTCCATTCTGACTTCACACACCTCCATTCTATGACTTCGCACACCTCTATTCTGACTTCACACACCTCCATCCTGTGACTACACACACCTCCATTCTCTGACTTGACACACCTCCATTCTGTGACTTCACACACCTCCACTCTGTGAATTTACACACCTCAATTCCGTGTCTTCACACACCTCCATCCTGTGATTTCACACACCTCCAATCTATGACTTCACATACCTTCGTTCTATGACTTCACACACCTCCATTCTATGACTTCACACACCTCCATTCTATGACTTCACACTTCCATTCTGTGACAAGACACACCTCGATTCTATGACTTCACACACCTCCATTCTCTGACTTCACACATCTTCATTCTGACTTCACACTCCTCCAATCTATAACTTCACACAGCTCCCTTCTCTGACTTCACACACCTCCATTCTGTAACTTCACACACTTCCAATGTTTGACTTCACAAACCTCCATTCCATGACTTCATATACATCCATTGTATGACTTCGCACAACTGCTGTCTTTGACTTCACAAAATTCCATTTTGATTTCACACACCTCCACTCTGTGACTTCACACACCTCCATTTGTGACTTCACACATCACAATTTTGACTTCACACACCTCCATTCTGTGACTCACACACCTCCATTCTGAGTTAACACACCTCCATTTGTGACTTCACACACCTCCATTCCGACTTCACACACCTCCATTTGTGACTTCACACACCTCCATTCTGTGACTTCACACACCTCCACTCTGAGTTCACACACTTCCATTCTGTGTCTTCACACACATCCATTCTGTGACTTCACACACCTAGTTATATGAGTTCACACACCTCCATTCTGTGACCTCACACACCTCAAATCTGAGTTCACACCCCTCCATTCTGTGACTTCACACACCTCCATTCTGTGATTTCACACACAATCCATTCTATGACTTCACAAACCTCCATTCTTTGATTTCACACACCTCCATTCTATGACTTCACACACCTCCATTGTGACTTCATACAACTCCATTCTGTGAATTCACACACCTCCTTTCTGTGACTTCATACACCTCCATACTATGACTTCCACACACCTTCATTCTATGACTTCACAACCTCCATTCTATGACTTCACACACTTCCAATCTATGACTTCACAAAGCTCCATTCTGTGACTTCACACACCTGCAATCTGACTTCACACACGTCCATTCTCTGACTTCACACACCTCCATTCTATGACTTCACACACCTCCATTCTGTAACTTCACACGCTTCCAATGTTTGAGGTCACAAACCTCCATTCCATGACTCCATACACCTCCATTCTATGACTTCACACACATCCATTCTTTGACCTCACACACCTCCATTTTGACTTCACACACCTCCATTCTGTGACTTCACACACCTGCATTTGTGACTTCACACACCACAATTTTGACTTCACACACGTCCATTCTTTGACTTCACACACCTCCATTTTGACTTCACACACCTCCATTTTGTGACTTCCCACACCTCCATTCTATGACTTCACACACCTCCATTCTATGACTTCACACACCTCCATTCTATGACTTCAGAAACGTACATTGTGACTTCACACACCTCCATTCTATGAGTTCACACACCTGCATTGTGACTTCACCCACCTCCATTCTCTGACTTTACACACCTCCATTCTGACTTCACACACCACCATTCTGACTTCACACACCTCAATTCTGTGACTTCACACACCTCCATTCTATGATTTCACCCACCTCCATTCTATGACTTCACAGACCTCCATTCTATGACTTCACACACCCTCTTTCTGAGTTCACACACATCCATTCTGTGACTTCACACACCTCCATTGTGACTTCATACACCTCCATTCTATGACTTCACACAGCTCCATTCTAACTTCACACACCTCCATTCTATGACTTCGCACACCTCTATTCTGACTTCACACAACTGCATTCTGTGACTTCACACACCTCCATTCTATGACTTCACACACCTCCATTCTGTGATTTCACACACCTCCACTCTGTGACTTTACACACCTCCATTCTGTGACTTCACACACCTCCATTCTGTGATTTCACACACAATCCATTCTATGACTTCACAAACCTCCATTCTTGGATTTCACACACCTCCATTCTATGACTTCACACACCTCCATTGTGACTTCATACAACTCCATTCTGTGAATTCACACACCTCCTTTCTGTGACTTCATACTCCTCCATGCTATGACTTCCACAAACCTTCAATCTATGACTTCACAACCTCCATTCTATGACTTCACACACTTCCAATCTATGACATCACAAACGTCCATTCTATGCCTTCACACACCTGCAATCTGACTTCACACACCTCCATTCTCTGACTTCACACACCTCCATTCTATGACTTCACACACCTCCATTCTGTAACTTCACACGCTTCCAATGTTTGACGTCACAAACCTCCATTCCATGACTCCATACACCTCCATTCTATGACTTCACAAACATCCATTCTTTGACCTCACACACCTCCATTTTGACTTCACACACCTCCGTTCTGTGACTTCACACACCTGCATTTGTGACTTCACACACCACAATTTTGACTTCACACACGTCCATTCTTTGACTTCACACACCTCCATTTTGACTTCACACACCTCCATTTTGTGACTTCCCACACCTCCATTCTATGACTTCACACACCTCCATTCTATGACTTCACACACCTACATTGTGACTTCACACACCTACGTTCTATGAGTTCACACACCTGCATTGTGACATCACACACCTCCATTCTATGACTTCACACACCTCCATTCTGAATTCACACACCTCCATTCTGACTTCACACACCTCAATTCTGTGACTTCACACACCTCCATTCTATGATTTCCCACACCTCCATTCTTTGACTTCACACACCTCCATTCTATGACTTCACATACCTCCTTTCTAAGTTGACACACCTCCATTCTGTGACTTCACATACCTCCAATCTGACTTCACACACCTCCATTCTATGACTTCACACACCTCCATTCTGTGACTTCAAAAACCACCATTCTATGACTTCACACATCTCCATTGTGACTTCACACACCTCCATTCTATGAGTTCACATAGCACCATTCTGACTTCACACACCTCCATTCTATGACTTCGCACACCTCTATTCTGACTTCACACCCCTCCATTCTGTGATTTCACATACCTCCACTCTTTGACTTCACACACCTCCATTTTATGATTTCACACACCTACATTCTATGATTTCACACAGCTCCATTCTATGATTTCACACAACTCCTTTGTGAGTTCACACACCTCCATTCATTGACTTCACACACCTCCAATCTGACTTCACACACCTCCATTCTATGACTCCACATACCTTCATTCTGTGATTTCAAAAACCACAATTCTATGACTTCACACACCTCCATTGTGACTTCACATACCTCCATTCTAAGAGTTCACACACCTCCAATCTGTCTTCACACACCTCCATTCTATGACTTCCCACAGCTCCATTCTGACTTAACACACCTCCTTTCTATGACTTCGCATACCTCTATTCTGACTTCATACACCTCCATTCTGTGACTTCACACACCTCCATTCTTTGACTTCACACACCTCCATTTTGACTTCACACCCTTCCATTCTGTGAATTCACACACCTCCATTGTTTGACTACACACAACTCCATTCTTTGACTTCACACACCTCAATTCCATGACATCACACACCTCCATTCTATGAGCTCACATACCTCCATTCTATGAGTTCACACACCTCAATTTTGACTTCACACACCTCCATTCAATGACTTCACACACCTTCATTCTTACTTCAGAAACATCCATTCTATGATTTCACACACCTGCATTCTGTGACTTCAAAAACCACCATTCTATGACTTCACACACCTCCATTTTGACTTCACACACATCCATTCAATGAGTTCACACACCTCCATTCTGACTTCACACACCTCCATTCTATGACTTCGCACACCTCTATTCTGACTTCACACACCTCCATCCTGTGACTACACACACCTCCATTCTCTGACTTGACACACCTCCATTCTGTGACTTCACACACCTCCACTCTGTGAATTTACACACCTCAATTCCGTGTCTTCACACACCTCCATCCTGTGATTTCACACACCTCCAATCTATGACTTCACATACCTTCGTTCTATGACTTCACACACCTCCATTCTATGACTTCACACACCTCCATTCTATGACTTCACACTTCCATTCTGTGACAAGACACACCTCGATTCTATGACTTCACACACCTCCATTCTCTGACTTCACACATCTTCATTCTGACTTCACACTCCTCCAATCTATAACTTCACACAGCTCCCTTCTCTGACTTCACACACCTCCATTCTGTAACTTCACACACTTCCAATGTTTGACTTCACAAACCTCCATTCCATGACTTCATATACATCCATTGTATGACTTCGCACAACTGCTGTCTTTGACTTCACAAAATTCCATTTTGATTTCACACACCTCCACTCTGTGACTTCACACACCTCCATTTGTGACTTCACACATCACAATTTTGACTTCACACACCTCCATTCTGTGACTCACACACCTCCATTCTGAGTTAACACACCTCCATTTGTGACTTCACACACCTCCATTCCGACTTCACACACCTCCATTTGTGACTTCACACACCTCCATTCTGTGACTTCACACACCTCCACTCTGAGTTCACACACTTCCATTCTGTGTCTTCACACACATCCATTCTGTGACTTCACACACCTAGTTATATGAGTTCACACACCTCCATTCTGTGACCTCACACACCTCAAATCTGAGTTCACACCCCTCCATTCTGTGACTTCACACACCTCCATTCTGTGATTTCACACACAATCCATTCTATGACTTCACAAACCTCCATTCTTTGATTTCACACACCTCCATTCTATGACTTCACACACCTCCATTGTGACTTCATACAACTCCATTCTGTGAATTCACACACCTCCTTTCTGTGACTTCATACACCTCCATACTATGACTTCCACACACCTTCATTCTATGACTTCACAACCTCCATTCTATGACTTCACACACTTCCAATCTATGACTTCACAAAGCTCCATTCTGTGACTTCACACACCTGCAATCTGACTTCACACACGTCCATTCTCTGACTTCACACACCTCCATTCTATGACTTCACACACCTCCATTCTGTAACTTCACACGCTTCCAATGTTTGAGGTCACAAACCTCCATTCCATGACTCCATACACCTCCATTCTATGACTTCACACACATCCATTCTTTGACCTCACACACCTCCATTTTGACTTCACACACCTCCATTCTGTGACTTCACACACCTGCATTTGTGACTTCACACACCACAATTTTGACTTCACACACGTCCATTCTTTGACTTCACACACCTCCATTTTGACTTCACACACCTCCATTTTGTGACTTCCCACACCTCCATTCTATGACTTCACACACCTCCATTCTATGACTTCACACACCTACATTGTGACTTCACACACCTAGGTTCTATCAGTTCACACACCTGCATTGTGACTTCACACACCTCCATTCTATGACTTCACACACCTCCATTCTGAATTCACACACCTCCATTCTGACTTCACACACCTCAATTCTGTGACTTCACACACCTCCATTCTATGATTTCACATACCTCCTTTCTGAGTTGACACACCTCCATTCTGTGACTTCTCATACCTTCAATCTGACTTCACACACCTCCATTCTATGACTTCACACACCTCCATTCTGTGACTTCAAAAACCACCATTCTATGACTTCACACATCTCCATTGTGACTTCACACACCTCCATTCTATGAGTTCACATAGCTCCATTCTGACTTCACACACCTCCATTCTATGACTTCGCACACGTCTATTCTGACTTCACACCCCTCCATTCTGTGATTTCACATACCTCCACTCTTTGACTTCACACACCTCCATTCTATGATTTCACACACCACCATTCTATGATTTCACACAGCTCCATTCTATGATTTCACACAATTCCTTTGTGAGTTCACACACCTCCATTCATTGACTTCACACACCTCCAATCTGACTTCACACACCTCCATTCTATGAATTCCCACAGCTCCATTCTGACTTAACACACCTCCTTTCTATGACTTCGCATACCTCTATTCTGACTTCATACACCTCCATTCTGTGACTTCACACACCTCCATTCTTTGACTTCACACACCTCCATTTTGACTTCACACCCTTCAATTCTGTGAATTCACACACCTCCATTCTGTGACTTCACACACCTCCATTGTTTGACTACACACAACTCCATTTTTTGACTTCACACAACTCCATTCCATGACATCACACACCTCCATTCTATGAGCTCACATACCTCCATTCTATGAGTTCACACACCTCAATTTTGACTTCACACACCTCCATTCAATGACTTCACACACCTTCATTCTTACTTCAGAAACATCCATTCTATGATTTCACACACCTCCATTCTGTGACTTCAAAAACAACCATTCTATGACTTCACACACCTCCATTTTGACTTCACACACATCCATTCAATGAGTTAACACACCTCCATTCTGACTTCACACACCTCCATTCTATGACTTCGCACACCTCTATTCTGACTTCACACACCTCCATCCTGTGACTACACACACCTCCATTCTCTGACTTCACACACCTCCATTCTGTGACTTCACACACCTCCACTCTGTGACTTTACACACCTCCATTCCGTGTCTTCACACACCTCCATCCTGTGATTTCACACACCTCCATTCTATGACTTCACATACCTTCGTGCTATGACTTCACACACCTCCATTCTATGACTTCACACACCTCCATTCTATGACTTCACATACCTTCGTGCTATGACTTCACACACCTCTATTCTATGACTTCGCACACCTCCATTCTCTGACTTCACACATCTCCATTCTGACTCACACACCTCCAATCTATGACTTCACACATCTCCCTTCTCTGACTTCACACACCTCCATTCTGTAACTTCACACACTTCCAATGTTTGACTTCACAAACCTCCATTCCATGACTTCATACACATCCATTGTATGACTTCGCACAACTCCTTTCTTTGACTTCACAAAATTCCATTTTGATTTCACACACCTCCACTCTGTGACTTCACACACCTCCATTTGTGACTTCACACATCACAATTTTGACTTCACACACCTCCATTCTGTGACTCACACACCTCCATTCTGAGTTAACACACCTCCATTTGTGACTTCACACACCTCCATTCTGACTTCACACACCTCCATTTGTGACTTCACACACCTCCATTCTGTGACTTCACACACCTCCACTCTGAGTTCACACACTTCCATTCTGTGTCTTCACACACCTCCATTCTGTGACTTCACACACCTCGTTATATGAGTTCACACACCTCCATTCTGTGACCTCACACACCTCAAATCTGAGTTCACACCCCTCCATAGTGTGACTTCCCACACCTCCATTCTGTGACTTTACATACCTCCATTCTATGATTTCACACACCTCCATTCTATGACTACACACATCAATTCTGTGCCTTTACACACCTCCATTCTGTGACTTCACACACCTCCATTCTATGACATCACACACCTCCATTCTGTGACTTCACACACCTCCATTCTATGACTTCACACACCTCCATTCTATGACTTCACACACCTCCATTCTATGACTTCAGAAACGTACATTGTGACTTCACACACCTCCATTCTATGAGTTCACACACCTGCATTGTGACTTCACCCACCTTCATTCTCTGACTTCACACACCTCCATTCTGACTTCACACACCTCCATTCTCACTTCACACACCTCAAATCTGTGACTTCACACACCTCCATTCTATGATTTCACACACCTCCATTCTATGACTTCACAGACCTCCATTCTCTGACTTCACACACCTCCTTTCTGAGTTCACACACATCCATTCTGTGACTTCACACACCTCCATTGTGACTTCATAAACCTCCATTCTATGAGTTCACACACCTCCATTCTGACTTCACACACTTCCATTCTATGACTTCACACACCTCCATTCTATGACTTCACACATCTGCATTCTGACTTCACACACCTCTATTCTATGACTTCGCACACCTCCATTCTCTGACTTCACACATCTCCATTCTGACTTCACACACCTCCAATCTATAACTTCACACATCTCCCTTCTCTGACTTCACACACCTCCATTCTGTAACTTCACACACTTCCAATGTTTGACTTCACAAACCTCCATTCCATAACTTCATACACATCCATTGTATGACTTCGCACAACTCCTTTCTTTGACTTCACAAAATTCCATTTTGATTTCACACACCTCCACTCTGTGACTTCACACACCTCCATTTGTGACTTCACACACCTCCATTCTGACTTCACACACCTCTATTTGTGACTTCACACACCTCCATTCTGTGACTTCACACACCTCCACTCTGAGTTCACACACTTCCATTCTGTGTCTTCACACACCTCCATTCTGTGACTTCACACACCTCGTTATATGACTTCACACACCTCCATTCTATGACTTCACAAACCTCCATTCTGTGACGTCACACACCTCCATTCTGGGTTCACACACCTCCATTCTGTGACTTTACACACGTCGATTCTGACTTCACACACCTCCATTCTATGACTTCACACACTTCCATTCTATGACTTCACACACCTCCATGTTGTGACTTCACACACCTCTACTCTGAGTTCGCACACCTCCATTCTGTGTCTTCACACACCTCCATTCTGTGACTTCACACACCTACTTCTATGACTTCACACACCTCCATTCTGTGACTTCACACACCTCAAATCTGATTTCACACACCTCCATACTGTGACTTCACACACCTCTATTCTGTGACTTCACACACCTCCATTCTATGACTTCACACACCTCCATTCTATGCCTTCACACACCTCCATTCTGTGACTTCACACACCTCCATTCTATGACATCACACACCTCCATTCTGTGACTTCACACACCTCCATTCTATGACTTCACACACCTCCATTCTATGACTTCAGAAACCTATATTGTTACTTCACACACCTCCATTCTATGAGTTCACACACCTGCATTGTGACTTCACACACCTCCATTATCTGACTTTACACACCTCCTTTCTGAGTTCACACACATCCATTCTGTGACTTCACACACCTCCATTGTGACTTCATACACCTCCATTCAATGAGATCACATACCTCCATTCTGACTTCACAAACTTCAATTCTATGACTTCACACAGCTCCATTCTCACTTCACACTCCTCCATTCTATGACTTCGCACACCCCTGTTCTGACTTCACACCTGCATTCTGTGACATCACACACCTCCATTCTATGACTTCACAAACCTCCATTCTGTGACTTCACACACCTCCACTCTGTGACTTTACACACCTCCATTCTGTGACTTCACACACCTACATTCTGTGATTTCACACACAATCCATTCTATGACTTCACAAACCTCCCTTCTGTGAATTCACACACCTGCATTCTGGGTTCACACACCTCCATTCTGCGACTTAACACACCTCCATCTGTGACTTCACACACGTCCATTCTATGACTTCACACTCCTCCATTCTATGAGTTCACACACCTCTATTCTGTGACTTCACACACCTCCATTCTATGACTTCACACACCTCCATTCTATGACTTCACACACCTCCATTCTGACTTCACACACTTCCATTTTGACTTCAAACACCTCATTTCTGTGACTTCACACACCTCCATTCTATGATTTCACACACCTCCATTCTATGACTTCACACACCTCCATTCTATGACTTCACACACCTCCTTTCTGAGTTGACACACTTCCATTCTGTGACTTCACACACCTCCAATCTGACCTCACACACCTCCATTGTACGACTTCACACACCTCCATTCTCCGACTTCAAAAACCAACATTCTATGACTTCAAACACCTCCATTCTATGACTTCACACACCTCCATTCTGAGACTTCACACACCGCCACTCTGTGACTTTACACACCTCCACTCTGTGACTACACACACCTCCATTCTGTGATTTCACACACCTCCATTCTATGACTTCACACACCTCCATTCTGACTTCACACACCTCAATTCTGTGACTTCACACACCTCCATTCTGACTTCACACACTTCCATTCTATGACTTCACACAGCTCCATTCTGACTTCACACTCCTCCATTCTACGACTTCGCACACCTCTATTCTGACTTCACACTCCTGCATTCTGTGACTTCACACACCTCCATTCTATGACTTCACAAACCTCCATTCTGTGACTTCACACACCTCCACTCTGTGACTTTACACACCTCCATTCTGTGACTTCACACACCTCCATTCTGTGATTTCACACACAATCCATTCTATGACTTCACAAACCTCCATTCTGTTAATTCACACACCTCCATTCTGGGTTCACACACCTCCATTCTGTGACTTCACACACCTCCATTCTGTGACTTCACACACCTCCATTCTATGACTTCACACACCTCCATCTGTGACTTCACACACCTCCATTCTATGACTTCACACTCCTCCATTCTAAGAGTTCACACACCTCCTTTCTGTGACTTCACACAAATCCATTCTATGACTTCACACACCTCCATTCTATGACTTCACACACCTCCATTCTGACTTCACACACTTCCATTTTGACTTCAAACACCTCATTTCTGTGACTTCACACACCTCTATTCTATGATTTCACACACCTCCATTCTATGACTTCACACACCTCCATTCTATGACTTCACACACCTCCATTCTCTGACTTCAAAAACCAACATTCTATGACTTCAAACACCTCTATTCTGTGTCTTCACACACCTACATTCTGTGACTTCACACACCTCGTTATATGACTTCACACACCTCCATTCTGTGACTTCACACACCTCCAATCTGAGTTCACACCCCTCCATAGTGTGACTTCACACACCTCCATTCTGTGACTTCACACACCCCCATTCTATGACTTCACACACCTCCATTCTATGACTTCACACACCTCCATTCTATGCCTTTACACACCTCCATTCTGTGACTTCACACACCTCCATTCTATGACATCACACACCTCCATTCTGTGACTTCACACACCTCCATTCTATGACTTCACACACCTTCATTCTATGACTTCAGAAACCGGCATTTTGACTTCACACACCTCCATTCTATGAGTTCACACACCTGCATTGTGACTTCACCCACCTCCATTCTCTGACTTCACACACCTCCATTCTGACTTCACACACCTCCATTCTGACTTCACACACCTCAATTCTGTGACTTCACACACCTCCATTCTATGATTTCACACACCTCCATTCTATGACTTCACAGACCTCCATCTATGACTTCAAACACCTCCTTTCTGAGTTCACACACTTCCATTCTGTGACTTCACACACCTCCATTGTGACTTCATACACCTCCATTCTATGACTTCACACACCTCCATTCTGTGACTTCACACACCTCCACTCTGTGACTTTACACACCTCCATTCTGGGACTTCACACACCTCCATTCTGTGATTTCACACACAATCCATTCTATGACTTCACAAACATCCATTCTTTGATTTCACACACCTCCATTTTGACTTCACACACCTCCATTCTGTGACTTCACACACCTGCATTTGTGACTTCATACAACTCCATTCTTTGATTTCACACACCTCCATTTTGACTTCACACACCTCCATTCTATGACTTCACACTCCTCCATTGTGACTTCATACAACTCCATTCTGTGAATTCACACACCTCCTTTCTGTGACTTCACACACCTCCATACTAGGATTTCCACACACCTTCAATCTATGACTTCACAACCTCCATTCTATGACTTCACACACTTCCAATCTATGACTTCACAAACCTCCATTCTATGACTTCACAAACCTGCAATCTGATTTCACACACCTCCATTCTCTGACTTCACACACCTCCATTCTATGACTTCACACACCTCCATTCTGTCACTTCACAAGCTTCCAATGTTTGACGTCACAAACCTCCATTCCATGACTTCATACACCTCCATTCTATGACTTCACACACACCCATTCTTTGACCTCACACACCTCCATTGTGACTTCACACACCTCCATTCTGTGACTTCACACACCTGCATTTGTGACTTCACACACCACAATTTTCACTTCACACACGTCCATTCTTTGACTTCACACACTTCCCTCCTGTGACTTCACACACCTCCATTCTGTGACTTCACACACCTACATTGTTTGACTTCACACACCTCCATTTTGACTTCACACACCTCCTTTCTATGACTTCATACACCTTCATTCTTACTTCAGAAACATCCATTCTATGACTTAACTAACCTCCCTTCTGTGAATTCACTCACCTCCATTCTGTTTTCACACACCTCCATTCTGTGAATTCACACACCTCCATTCTTTGACTTCACACACCTACATTGTTTGACTTCACACACCTCCATTTTGACTTCACACACCTCCATTGTATGACTTCACACATCTTCATTCTTACTTCAGAAACATCCATTCTATGACTTCACTAACCTCCCTTCTGTGAATTCACACCCCTCCATTCTGGGTTCACACACCTCCATTCTGTGACTTCACACACCTCCATTCTACGACTTCACACTCCTCCATTCTATGAGTTCACACACCTCCATTCTGTGACTTCACACACCTCCATTCTATGACTTCACACACCTCCATTCTGACTTCACACACTTCCATTTTAACTTCAAACACCTCATTTCTGTGACTTCACACACCTCCATTCTATGATTTCACACACCTCCATTCTATGACTTCACACACCTCCATTCTATGACTTCACACACCTCCTTTCTGAGTTGACACACTTCCATTCTGTGACTTCACACACCTCCAATCTGACCTCACACACCTCCATTCTATGACTTCACAAACCTCCATTCTTTGACTTCACACACCTCCATTCTGTGACTTCCCACACCTCCATTCTGAGAATTCACACACCTACACTCTGTGATTTACACACCTCCCCTCTGTGACTACACACACCTCCACTTTGTGATTTCACACACCTCCATTCTATGACTTCACACACCTCCATTCTTTGACTTCACACATCTCCATTCTATGAATTCACTCACCTCCATTGTGACTTCACACAACTCTATTCTGTGACTTCACACACCTGCCTTCTGTGACTTCACACAACTCCCTTCTATGACTTCACACCTCCATTCTATGACTTCACATCTCCATTCTCTGACTTCACACACCAACATTTATGACGTCACACACCTCAATTCTGTGACTTCACAAACCTCCATTATGACATCACACACCTACATTCTATGACTTCACACACTTACATTCTATGACTTCACACACCTCCATTCTGTGACTTCACTCACCTCCATTGTGAGTTCACACACCTCCATTCTGTGACTTCACACACCTTGATTCTCTGACTTCACACACCTCCATTCTACGATTTCATACACCTCCATTCTGTGACTTCACACATCTCCATTCTATGATTTCACACATCTCCATTCTGTGACTTCACACACCTCCATTCTGAGTTCACACACCTCAATTCTGTGACTTCACACACCTCCAATACATGACTTCAAACACCTCCATTTTGTGACTTTGCACACCTCCATTCTATGAATACACATACCTCATATCTGAGTTGACACACCTCCACTCTGTGACTTCACATACCACCAATCTGACTTCACACACCTCCATTCTTTGACTTCACACACCTCTATTCTGTGACTTCAAAAACCACCATTCTATGACTTCACACACCTCCATTGTGACTTCACACACCTCCATTCTATGAGTGCACACAGCTCCATTCTTACTTCACACATCTCCATTCTATGACTTCGTACACCTCTATTCTGACTTCACACCCCTCCATTCTGTGACTTCACATACCTCCATTCTTTGACTTCAAACCCCTCCATTCTGTGCCTTCACACACCTCCACTCTGTGACTTTACACACCTCTATTCTGTGACTTCACACACCTCCCTTCCGTGACTTCACACACCTCCATTCTATGACTTCACACACCTCCATTCTAAGACTTCACACACCTCCATTCTATGACTTCACACACTTCCATTGTTTGACATCATACACCTCCATTTTTTGACTTCACACACCTCCGTTCCATGAATTCACACACTTCCATTCTATGAGTTCACACACCTCCATTCTATGAGTTCACACACCTTCATTCTTACTTCAGCACCATCCATTCTATGACTTCACACACATCCATTCTATGACTTCACAAAGCTCCATTCTGTGACTTCACACACCTCCATTCTGGGTTCACACACCTCCATTCTGTGACTTCACACACCTCGATTCTGACTTCACACACCTCCATTCTATGACTTCAAACACTTCCATTCTATGACTTCACACACCTCCATTCTGTGACTTCACACACCTCCACTCTGAGTTCACACACCTCCATTCTGTGTCTTCACACACCTCCATTCTGTGACTTCATACACGTACTTCTATGACTTCACACACCTCCATTCTGTGACTTCACACACCTCAAATCTGGTTTCACACACCACCATTCTATGACTTCACACACCTCCATTCTATGACTTCAGAAACCTACATTGTTACTTCACACACCTCCATTCTATGAGTTCACACACCTGCATTGTGACCTCACACACCTCCATTATCTGACTTTACACACCTCCTTTCTGAGTTCACACACATCCATTCTGTGACTTCACACACCTCCATTGTGACTTCATACACCTCCATTCTATGAGTTCACATACCTCCATTCTGACTTCACACACTTCAATTCTATGACTTCACACAGCTCCATTCTCACTTCACACTCCTCCATTCTATGACTTCTCACACCTCTGTTCTGACTTCACACCTGCATTCTGTGACATCACACACCTCCATTCTATGACTTCACAAACCTCCATTCTGTGACTTCACACACCTCCACTCTGTGACTTTACACACCTCCATTCTGTGACTTCACACACCTACATTCTGTGATTTCACACACAATCCATTCTATGACTTCACAAACCTCCCTTCTGTGAATTCACACACCTCCATTCTGGGTTCACACACCTCCATTCTGCGACTTCAAACACCTCATTTCTGTGACTTCACACACCTCCATTCTATGATTTCACACACCTCCATTCTATGACTTCACACACCTCCATTCTATGACTTCACACACCTCCTTTCTGAGTTGACATACTTCCATTCTGTGACTTCACACACCTCCAATCTGACCTCACACACCTCCATTCTATGACTTCATCACCTCCATTCTCTGACTTCAAAAACCAACATTCTATGACTTCAAACACCTCCATTCTATGACTTCACACACCTCCATTCTGAGACTTCACACATCTCCACTCTGTGACTTTACACACTTCCACTCTGTGACTACACACACCTCCATTCTGTGATTTCACACAACTCCATTCTATGACTTTACACACCTCTTTCTGAGTTCACACACATCCATTCTGTGACTTCGCACACCTCCATTGTGACTTCATACACCTCCATTCTATGAGTTCACACACCTCCATTCTGACTTCACACACTTCCATTCTATGACTTCACACAGCTCCATTCTGACTTCACACTCCTCCATTCTACGACTTCGCACACCTCTATTCTGACTTCACACACCTGCATTCTGTGACTTCACACACCTCCATTCTATGACTTCACAAACCTCCATTCTGTGACTTCACACACCTCCACTCTGTGACTTTACACACCTCCATTCTGTGACTTCACACAACTCCATTCTGTGATTTCACACACAATCCATTCTATGACTTCACAAACCTCCCTTCTGTGAATTCACACACCTCCATTCTGGGTTCACACACCTCCATTCTGTGACTTCACACACCTCCATTCTGTGACTTCACACACCTCCATTCTATGACTTCACACACCTCCATCTGTGACTTCACACACCTCCATTCTATGACTTCACACTCCTCCATTCTATGAGTTCACACACCTCCTTTCTGTGACTTCACACACCTCCATTCTATGACTTCACACACCTCCATTCTATGAGTTCACACACCTCCTTTCTGTGACTTCACACACCTCCATTCTATGACTTCACACACCTCCATTCTATGACGTCACACACCTCCATTCTGACTTCACATACTTCCATTTTGACTTCAAACACCTCATTTCTGTGACTTCACACACCTCTATTCTATGATTTCACACACCACCATTCTATGACTTCACACACCTCCATTCTATGACTTCACACACCTCTTTTCTGAGTTGACACACTTCCATTCTATGAATTCACACACCTCCATTCTGTGACTTCACTCACCTCCATTGTGAGTTCACACACATCCATTCTGTGACTTCACACACCTCCATTCATTGACTTCACACACCTTGATTCTCTGACTTCACATACCTCCATTTTACGATTTCACACACCTCCATTCTGTGACTTCACACATCTCCATTCTATGACTTCACACACCTCCATTCTATCACTTCACATACCTACATTGTGACTTCACACACCTACGTTCTATTAGTTCACACACCTGCATTGTGACTTCACAAACGTCCATTCTCTGACTTCACACACCTCCATTCTGAATTCACACACCTCCATTCTGACATCACACACCTACATTCTTTGACTTCACACACTTCCATTTTATGCATTCACA
Source organism: Megascapheus bottae (assembly GCA_024803745.1). Classification (NCBI taxonomy): domain Eukaryota; kingdom Metazoa; phylum Chordata; class Mammalia; order Rodentia; family Geomyidae; genus Megascapheus; species Megascapheus bottae. The sequence continues at coordinate 42,578 of JANJXV010000311.1, forward strand.
CACCTCCATTCTGTGACTTCACTCACCTCCATTGTGAGTTCACACACATCCATTCTGTGACTTCACACACCTCCATTCTGAGATCACACACCTCCATTCTGTGACTTCACAAACCTCCATTATATGACTTCACACACCTCCATTTTGTGACTTCACACACCTCCATTCTATGACTTCACACACCTCCATTCTATCACTTCATACACCTACATTGTGACTTCACACACCTACGTTCTATCAGTTCACACACCTGCATTGTGACTTCACAAACCTCCATTATCTGACTTCACACACCTCCATTGTGAATTCACACACCTCCATTCTGACTTCACACACCTCAATTCTGTGACTTCACACACCTCCATTCTATGACTTCACATACATCATTTCTGAGTTGACACACCTGCATTCTGTGACTTCACATACCTCCAATCTGAGTTCACACACCTCCATTCTATGACTTCACACATCACCATTGTGACTTCACACACCTCCATTCTATGAGATCACACAGCTCCATTCTGACTTCACACACCTCCATTCTATGACTTCGCAAACCTCTATTCTGACTTCACACCCCTCCATTCTGTGACTTCACATACCTCCATTCTATGACTTCACACACCTCCATTTTATGCCTTCACACACCTCCATTGTGTGACTTCACACACCTCCATTTTATGCCTTCACACACCTCCATTCTGTGACTTCACAAACCTCCATTCTATGACATCACACGCCTCCATTCTGTGACTTCACACACCTCCATTGTTTGCCTTCACACACCTCCATTTTGACTACACATACCTCCATTCTATGTCTTCACACACCTTCGTTCTTACTGTAGAAATCTCCATTCTATGACTTCACAAACCTCCCTTCTGTGAATTCACACACCTCCATTCTGAGTTCACACACCTCCATTCTGAGTTCACAAACCTCCATTCTGTGACTTCACACACCTCCATTCTTTGACTTCACACATCTCCATTCTGCCTTCACAGACATCCATTTGACTACAAACACCTAATTTCTGTGACTTCACACACCTCCATTCTATGATTTCACACACCTCCATTCTATGACTTCAAACACCTCCATTCTATGACTTCACACACCTCCTTTCTGAGTTGACACACCTCCATTCTGTTACTTCACACCCCTCCAATCTGACTTCACACACCTCCATTCTATGACTTCACACACCTGCATTCTGTGACTTCAAAAACCAACATTCTATGACTTCAAACACCTCCATTCTATGACTTCCCATACCTCCATTCTATGACTTCACACACCTCCATTCTATCACTTCACACACCTACATTGTGACTTCACAAACCTCGATTCTCTGACTTCACACACCTCCATGTTGAATTCACACACCTCCATTCTGACTTCACACACCTCAATTCTGTGACTTCACACACCTCCATTCTATGACTTCACATACCTCATTTCTGAGTTGACACACCTCCATTCTGTGACTTCACATACCTCCAATCTGACTTCACACACCTCCATTCTATGACTTCACACACCTCCATTCTGTGACTTCAAAAACCACCATTCTATGACTTCGCACATCTCCATTGTGACTTCACACACCTCCATTCTATGAGGTCACACAGCTCCATTCTGACTTCACACACCTCCATTCTATGACTTCGCAAACCTCTATTCTGACTTCACACCCCTCCATTCTGTGACTTCACATACCTCCATTCTTTGACTTCACACCCCTCCATTCTGTGCCTTCACACACCTTAAATCTGAGTTCACACACCTCCATACTGTGACTTCACACACCTCCATTCTGTGACTTCACACACCTCCATTCTATGACTTCACACACCTCCATTCTATGACTTCACACACCTCCACTTTATGCCTTCACACCCCTCCATTCTGTGACTTCACACACCTCCATTCTATGACATCACAGACCTCCATTCTGTGACTTCACACACCTCCATTCTATGACTTCACACACCTCCATTCTATGACTTCAGAAACCTACATTGTTACTTCACAGACCTCCATTCTGTGACTTAACATACCTCCATTGTTTGCCTTCACACACCTTCATTTTGTCTACACACACCTCCATTCTATGTCTTCACACACATTCATTCTTACTGCAGAAATCTCCATTCTATGACTTCACGAACCTCCCTTCTGTGAATTCACACACCTCCATTCTGAGTTTACACACCTCCATTCTGTGACTACACACTTCTCCATTCTGTGACTTCACACACCTCCATTCTATGACTTCACACACCTCCATTCTTTGACTTCACCCACCTCCATTCTATGAATTCACACACCTCGATTATGACTTCACACAACTCTATTCTGTGACTTCACACACCTGCCTTCTGTGACTTCACATACCTCCATTCTATGACTTCACACCTCCATTCTATGGCTTCACACCTCCATTCTATGACTTCACACACCAACATTTATGACGTCACACACCTCCATTCTGTGACTTCACACACCTCCATTCTGACATCACACACCTACATTCTATGACTTCACGCACTTCCATTCTATGAATTCACACACCTCCATTCTGTGACTTCACTCACCTCCATTGTGAGTTCACACACATCCATTCTGTGACTTCACACACCTCCATTCATTGACTTCACACACCTTGATTCTCTGACTTCACATACCTCCATTTTACGATTTCACACACCTCCATTCTGTGACTTCACACATCTCCATTCTATCACTTCACACACTTACATTGTGACTTCACAAACCTACGTTCTATTAGTTCACACACCTGCATTGTGACTTCACAAACCTCCATTCTCTGACTTCACACACCTCCATTCTGAATTCACACACCTCCATTCTGACATCACACACCTAAATACTTTGACTTCACGCACTTCCATTCTATGAATTCACACACCTCCATTCTGTGACTTCACTCAACTCCATTGTGAGTTCACACACATCCATTCTGTGACTTCACACACCTCCATTCTGAGTTCACACACCTCCATTCTGTGACTTCACAAACCTCCATTATATGACTTCACACACCTCTATTTTGTGACTTCATACACCTCCATTCTATGACTTCACACACCTCCATTCTATCACTTCACACACCTACATTGTGACTTCACACACCTACGTTCTATCAGTTCACACACCTGCATTGTGATTTCACAAAACTCCATTATCTGACTTCACACACCTCCATTCTGAATTCACACACCTCCATTCTGACTTCACACACCTCAATTCTGTGACTTCACATACCTCCAATCTGATTTCACACACCTCCATTCTATGACTTCACACATCTCCATTGTGACTTCACACACCTCCATTCTATGAGGTCACACAGCTCCATTCTGACTTCACACACCTCCATTCTATGACTTCGCAAACCTCTATTCTGACTTCACACCCCTCCATTCTATGACTTCACATACCTCCATTCTTTGACTTCACACCCCTCCATTCTGTGCCTTCACACACCTTAAATCTGAGTTCACACACATCCATACTGTAACTTCACACACCTTCATTCTGTGACTTCACACACCTCCATTCTATGACTTCACATACCTCCATTCTATGACTTCACACACCTCCATTTTATGCCTTCACACACCTCCATTCTGTGACTTCACACACCTCCATTCTATGACATCACACGCCTCCATTCTGTGACTTCACACACCTCCATTCTATGATTTCACAGACCTCCATTCTATGACTTCAGAAACCTACATTGTTACTTCACACACCTCCATTCTGTGACTTCACACACCTCCATTTTTGCCTTCACACACCTCCATTTTGACTACACACACCTCCATTCTATGTCTTCACACACCTTCATTCTTACTGCAGAAATCTCCATTCTATGACTTCACAAACCTCCCTTCTGTGAATTCACACACACCCATTCTGAGTTCACACACCTCCATTCTGTGACTTCACACACCTCCATTCTGTGACTTCACACACCTCCATTCTGTGACTTCACACACCTCCATTCTATGACTTCACACACCTCCATTCTGCCTTCACAGACTTCCATTTGACCACAAACACCTCATTTCTGTGATTTCACACATCTCCATTCTATGATTTCACACACCTCCATTCTATGACTTCAAACACCTCCATTCTATGACTTCACACACCTCCTTTCTGAGTTGACACACCTCGATTCTGTTACTTCACACCCCTCCAATCTGACTTCACACCCCTCCATTCTATGACTTCACACACCTGCATTCTGTGACTTCAAAATCCAACATTCTATGACTTCAAACACCTCCATTCTCTGACTTCACACACCTCCATTCTATGACTTCACACACCTCCATTCTATCACTTCACACACCTACATTGTGACTTCACACACCTACGTTCTATCAGTTCACACACCTGCATTGTGACTTCACAACCTCCATTCTCTGACTTCACACACCTCCATTCTGAATTCACACACCTCCATTCTGACTTCACACACTTCAATTCTGTGACTTCACACACCTCCATTCTATGACTTCACATACCTCCTTTCTGAGTTGACACACCTTCATTCTGTGACTTCACATACCTCCAATCTGACTTCAAAAACCACCATTCTATGACTTCGCACATCTCCATTGTGACTTCACACACCTCCATTCTATGAGTTCACACAGCTCCATTCTGACTTCAAACACCTCCATTCTGACTTCACACACCTCAATTCTGTGACTTCACACACCTCCATTCTATGACTTCACATACCTCATTTCTGAGTTGACACACCTCCATTCTGTGACTTCACATACCTCCAATCTGATTTCACACACCTCCATTCTATGACTTCACACATCTCCATTGTGACGTCACACACCTCCATTCTATGAGTTCACACAGCTCCATTCTGTCTTCACACACCTCCATTCTATGACTTCGCAAACCTCTATTCTGACTTCACACCCCTCCATATTGTGACTTCACATACCTCCATTCTTTGACTTCACACCCCTCCATTCTGTGCCTTCACACACCTTAAATCTGAGTTCACACACCTCCATACTGTGACTTCACACACTTTCATTCTGTGACTTCACACACCTCCATTCTATGACTTCACACACCTCCATTTTATGCCTTCACACACCTCCATTCTGTGACTTCACACACCTCCATTCTATGACATCACACGCCTCCATTCTGTGACTTCACACACCTCCATTCTATGATTTCACACACTTCCATTCTATGACTTCAGAAACCTACATTGTTACTTCACACACCTCCATTCTCTGACTTCACACACCTCCATAGTTTGCCTTCACACACCTCCATTTTGACTACACACACCTCCATTCTATGTCTTCACACACCTTCATTCTTACTGCAGAAATCTCCATTCTATGACTTCACAAACCTCCCTTCTGTGAATTCACACAACTCCATTCTGAGTTTACACACCTCCATTCTGTGACTTCACACACCTCCATTCTGTGACTTCACACACCTCCATTCTATGACTTCACACACCTCCATTCTATGACTTCACACACCTCCATTCTGCCTTCACAGACTTCCATTTGACTACAAACACCTCATTTCTGTGACTTCACACACCTCCATTCTATGATTTCACACACCTCCATTCTATGACTTCAAACACCTCCATTCTATGACTTCACACACCTCCTTTCTGAGTTGACACACCTCCATTCTGTTACTTCACACCCCTCCAATCTGACTTCACACACCTCCATTCTATGACTTCACACACCTCCATTCTGTGACTTCAAAAACCAACATTCAATGACTTCAAACACCTCCATTCTCTGACCGCACACACCTCCATTCTGAGACATCACAAACCTCCACTCTGTGAATTTACACACCTCCACTCTGTGACTTCACACACCTCCATTCTATGAATTCACACACCTCCATGGTGACCTCTCACAACTCTATTCTGTGACTTCACACACCTGACTTCTGTGACTTCACACACCTCCATTTTATGACTTTACACATCTCCATTCTATGAATTCACACCAACATACTATGACTTCACACACCAAAATTTATGACGTCACACACCTCCATTCTGTGACTTCACACACCTCCATTCTGACATCACACACCTCCATTCTATGACTTCACACACTTCCATTCTATGACTTAACACACCTCCATTCTGTGACTTCACTCACCTCCATTGTGAGTTCACCCACCTCCATTCTGTGACTTCACACACCTCCACTCTGTGAATTCACACACTTCGATGCTCTGACTTCACACACCTCTCTTCTGTGACTTCACACACCTCCATTCTTTGACTTCACACACCTCCGTTCCATGAATTCACACACCTCCATTCTATGAGTTCACACACCTCCATTCTATGAGTTCACACACCTCCATTCTTACTTCAGCAACATCCATTCTATGACTTCAGACACCTCCATTCTATGACTTCACACACCATCATTATTACTTCAGCCACATCCAATGTGTGACTTCACACACCTCCCTTCTGTGACTTCACACACCTCCATTCTATGACTTCACACACCTCCATTCTAAGACTTCACACTCCTCCATTCTATGACTTCAAACACTTCCATTTTATGACTACACACCTCCATTTTGTGACTTCACACACCTCCATTCTATGACTTCCCACAACTCCATTCTATGACTTCACACACGTGCATTCTGACTTCACACACCTCCATTCCATGACTTCATACACCTCCATTCTATGACTTCACACACCACCATTCTTTGACTTCACACACCTCCATTCTGTGACTTCATATATCTCCATTCTGACTTCACACACATCCATTCTATGACTTCACTAATCTCCATTCTATGACTTCAGAAACCTCAATTCCATGACTTCATACACCTCCATTCTATGACTTCACACACCTCCTTTCTTTGACTTTACACACCTCCATTTTGACTTCACACACCACAATTCTGTGACTTCACACACCTCCATTTGTGACTTCACACATCAAAATTTTGACTTCACACACCTCCATTCTGTGACTTCACACACCTCCATTCTGTGACTTCACACACCTCAATTTTGACTTCACACACTTCCATTCTGTGACTTCACACATCTCCATTCTGTGACTTCATACACCTCCACTGTTTGATTTCAAACACCTCCATTCTTGGATTTCACACATCTCCATTCCATGACTTCACATACCTCCATTCTATGAGGTCACACACCTCTATTCTATGAGTTCACACACCTCCATTTTGACTTCACACACCTCTATTCTGTGACTTCACACACCTCCATTCTGTGACTTCACACAGCTCAATTTTGCCTTCACACACTTCCATTCTCTGACTTCATACATCTGCATTCTGTGACTTCTTCCACCTCCATTGTTTGATTTCACACACCTCCATTCTTGGATTTCACACGCCTCCATTCCATGACTTCACACACCTCCATTCTATGACTTCACACACCTCCATTCTGAATTCACACACCTCCATTCTGACTTCACACACCTCAATTCTGTGACTTCACACACCTCCTTTCTATGATTTCCCACACCTCCATTCTTTGACTTCACACACCTCCATTCTATGACTTCACATACCTCCTTTCCGAGTTGACACACTTCCATTCTGTGACTTCACATACCTCCAATCTGACTTCACACACCTCCATTCTATGACTTCACACACTTCCATTCTGTGACTTCAAAAACCACCATTCTATGACTTCACACATCTCCATTGTGACTTCACACCGCTCCATTGTGTGACTTCACATACCTCCATTCTTTGACTTCACACCCCTCAATTCTGTGCCTTCACACACCTCCACTGTGTGACTTTACACACTTCCATTCTGTAACTTCACACACCTCCCATCTGTGACTTCACACACCTCCATTCTATGACTTCACACACCTCCATTCTAAGACTTCACACACCTCCATTCTATCACTTCACACACTTCCATTGTTTGACATCATACACCTCCATTCTTTGACTTCACACACCTCCGTTCCATGAATTCACACACCTCCATTCTATGAGTTCACACACCTCCATTCTATGAGTTCACACACCTCCATTTTTACTTCAGCAACATCCATTCTATGACTTCAGACACCTCCATTCTACGACTTCACACACCTTCATTCTTACTTCAGCAACATCCATTCTGTGACCTCACACACCTCCCTTCTGTGACTTCACACACCTCCATTCTATGACTTCACACACCTCCATTCTATGACTTCACACTTCCATTCTATGGCTTCACACATCCATTCTATGACTTCACACACGAACATTTATGACGTCACACACCTCCATTCTGTGACTTCACACACCTCCATTCTGACATCACACACCTACATTCTATGACTTCACACACTTCCATTCTATGACTTCACACACCTCCATTCTGTGACTTCACTCACCTCCATTGTGAGTTCACACACATCCATTCTGTGACTTCACACACCTCCATTCATTTACTTCACACACCATGATTCTCTGTCTTCACATAACTCCATTCTACGATTTCACACACCTCCATTCTGTGACTTCACACATCTCCATTCTATGACTTCACACACCTCCATTCTGTGAATTCACACACCTCCATTCTGAATTCACACAGCTCCTTTCTATGACTTCACACACCTCCTTCTGTGACTTCACACACCTCTATTATATGACTTCACACACCTCCATTGTGATTTCACACACCTCCCTCCTTTGTGTTCACACACCTCCATTCTGACTTATACACCTCAATTCTATCACTTCACACACCTCCATTCTTACCTCACACACCTCCATTCTCTGACTTCACACACCTCCATTCTATGATTTCACACACCTCCATTCCATGACTTCACACACCTCCATTCTATGACTTCACACACCTCCATTCTGAATTCACACAACTATATTCTCTGACTTCACACACCTCAATTTCTGAGTTCACACACTTCCATTCTATGACTTCCACACCTCCATTCTGTACCTTCACATACCACCATTCTATGACTTCACAAACCTCCATTGTGACTTCACATACCTCCATTCCATGAGTTCACATACCTCCATTCTGACTTCACACACCTCCATTCTATGACTTCACACACCTCCATTCTGACTTCACACCCCTCTATTCTATGACTTAGCACACCTCAATTGTGATTTCACACCCCTCTATTCTGTGACTTCACACACCTCAATGACATGACTTCACACACCTCCATTCTATGACTTTACACACCTCCATTCTATGACTTCACACACCTCCATTTTGACTTCACACACCTCCATCCTGTGACTTTACACACGTCCATTGGTGACTTCACACACACCTGCATTGTGACTTCACAAACCTCCATTCTCTGACTTCACACACCTCCATTCTGAATTCACACACCTCCATTCTGACTTCACACACCTCAATTCTGTGACTTCACACACCTCCATTCTATGACTTCACATACCTCATTTCAGAGTTGACACACCTCCACTCTGTGACTTCACATACCTCCAATCTGTCTTCACACACCTCCATTCTATGACTTCACACACCTCCATTCTGTGACTTCAAAAACCACCATTCTATGACTTCGCACATCTCCATTGTGACTTCACACACCTCCATTCTATGAGTTCACACAGCTGCATTCTGACTTCACACACTTCCATTCTATGATTTCGCAAACCTCTATTCTGACTTCACAACCCTCCATTCTGTGACTTCACATACCTCCATTCTTTGACTTCACACCCCTCCATTCTGTGCCTTCACACACCTTAAATCTGAGTTCACACCCCTCCATACTGTGACTTCACACACCTCCATTCTGTGACTTCACACACCTCCATTCTGTGACTTCACACACCTCCATTCTATGACTTCACACACCTCCATTCTATGACTTCGCACACCTCCACTTTATGCCTTCACACCCCTCCATTCTGTGACTTCACACACCTCCATTCTATGACATCACACGCCTCCATTCTGTGACTTCCGACACCTCCATTCTATGACTTCACACACCTCCATTTTATGACTTCAGAAACCTACATTGTTACTTCACACACCTCCTTTCTGTGACTTCACACACCTCCATTGTTTGCCTTCACACACCTCCATTTTGACTACACACACCTCCATTCTATGTCTTCACACACCTTCATTCTTACTGCAGAAATCTCCATTCTATGACTTCACAAACCTCCCTTCTGTGAATTCACACACCTCCATTCTGTGATTTCACACTTCTCCATTCTGTGACTTCACACACCTCCATTCTATGACTTCACACACCTCCATTCTATGACTTCACACACCTCCATTCTGCCATCACAGACTTCCATTTGACTACAAACACCTCATTTCTGTGACTTCACACACCTCCATTCTATGATTTCACACACCTCCATTCTGTGACTTCAAACACCTCCATTCTATGACTTCACACACTTCCTTTCTGAGTTGACACACCTCCATTCTGTTACTTCACACCCCTCCAATCTGACTTCACACACCTCCATTCTATGACTTCACACACCTGCATTCTGTGACTTCAAAAACCAACATTCAATGATTTCAAACACCTCCATTCTCTGACTTCACACACCTCCATTCTGAGACTTCACAAACCTGCACTCTGTGAATTTACACACCTCCACTCTGTGACTACACACACCTCCATTCTGTGATTTCACACACTTCCATTCTATGAATTCACACACCTCCATGGTGACCTCACACAACTCTATTCTGTGACTTCACACACATGACTTCTGTGACTTCACACACCTCCGTTTTATGACTTCACACACCTCCATTCTATGACTTCAAACCAACATACTATGACTTCACACACCAAAATTTATGACGTCACACACCTCCATTCTGTGACTTCGCACACCTCCATTCTGACATCACACACCTCCATTCTATGACTTCACACACTTCCATTCTATGACTTAACACACCTCCATTCTGTGACTTCACTCACCTCCATTGTGAGTTCACCCACGTCCATTCTGTGACTTCACACACCTCCATTCTGTGAATTCACACACCTCGATGCTCTGACTTCACACACCTCTCTTCTGTGACTTCACACACCTCCATTTTTGACTTCACACACCTCCGTTCCATGAATTCACACACCTCCATTCTATGAGTTCACACACCTCCATTCTATGAGTTCACACACCTCCATTCTTACTTCAGCAACATCCATTCTATGACTTCAGACACCTCCATTCTATGACTTCACACACCATCATTATTACTTCATCCACATCCAATGTATGACTTCACACACCTCCCTTCTGTGACTTCACACACCTCCATTCTATGACTTCACACACCTCCATTCTAAGACTTCACACTCCTCCATTCTATGACTTCAAACACTTCCATTTTATGACTACACACCTCCATTTTGTGACTTCACACACCTCCATTCTATGACTTCCCACAACTCCATTCTATGACTTCACACACGTGCATTCTGACTTCACACACCTCCATTCCATGACTTCATACACCTCCATTCTATGACTTCACACACCAACATTCTTTGACTTCACACACCTCCAATCTGTGACTTCACATATCTCCATTCTGACTTCACACACATCCATTCTATGACTTCACAAATCTCCATTCTATGACTTCAGAAACCTCAATTCCATGACTTCATACACCTCCATTCTATGACTTCACACACCTCCTTTCTTTGACTTCACACACCTCCATTTTGACTTCACACACCACAATTCTGTGACTTCACACACCTCCATTTGTGACTTCACACATCAAAATTTTGACTTCACACACCTCCATTCTGTGACTTCACACACCTCCATTCTGTGACTTCACACACCTCAATTTTGACTTCACACACTTCCATTCTGTGACTTCACACATCTCCATTCTGTGACTTCATACACCTCCATTGTTTGATTTCAAACACCTCCATTCTTGGATTTCACACATCTCCATTCCATGACTTCACATACCTCCATTCTATGAGGTCACACACCTCTATTCTGTGAGTTCACACACCTCCATTTTGACTTCACACACCTCTATTCTGTGACTTCACACACCTCCATTCTGTGACTTCACACAGCTCAATTTTGCCTTCACACACTTCCATTCTCTGACTTCATACATCTGCATTCTGTGACTTCATACACCTCCATTGTTTGATTTCACACACCTCCATTTTTGGATTTCACACGCCACCATTCCATGACATCACACACCTCCATTCTATGACTTCACACACCTCCATTCTGAATTCACACACCTCCATTCTGACTTCACACACCTCAATTCTGTGACTTCACACACCTACATTCTATGATTTCCCACACCTCCATTCTTTGACTTCACACACCTCCATTCTATGACTTCACATACCTCCTTTCTGAGTTGACACACCTCCATTCTGTGACTTCACATACCTCCAATCTGACTTCACACACCTCCATTCTATGACTTCACACACCTCCATTCTGTGACTTCAAAAACCACCATTCTATGACTTCACACATCTCCATTTGACTTCACACACCTCCATTCTATGAGTTCACACAGCTCCTTTCTGACTTCACACACCTCCATTCTATGACTTCGCACACCTCTATTCTGACTTCACACCCCTCCATTCTGTGACTTCCCATACCTCCATTCTTTGACTTCACACACCTTCATTCTTACGTCACAAACATCCATTCTATGACTTCACACACATACATTCTATCATTTCACACACCTCCATTTTGTGACTTCACACACCTCCATTCTATGACTTCACACACCTCCATTCTAAGACTTCACACACCTCCATTCTATCATTTCACACACTTCCATTGTTTGACATCATACACCTCCATTCTTTAACTTCACACACCTCTGTTCCATGAATTCACACACCTCCATTCTATGAGTTCACACACCTCCATTCTATGAATTCACACACCTCCATTTTTACTTCAGCAACATCCATTCTATGACTTCAGACACCTCCATTCTACGACTTCACACACCTTCATTCTTACTTCAGCAACATCCATTCTGTGACTTCACACACCTCCCTTCTGTGACTTCACACACCTCCATTCTATGACTTCACACACCTCCATTCTATGACTTCACACTTCCATTCTATGGCTTCACACCTCCATTCTATGACTTCACACACGAACATTTATGACGTCACACACCTACATTCTGTGACTTCACACACCTCCATTCTGACATCACACACCTACATTCTATGACTTCACACACTTCCATTCTATGACTTCACACACCTCCATTCTTTGACTTCACTCACCTCCATTATGAGTTCACACACATCCATTCTGTGACTTCACACACCTCCATTCATTTACTTCACACACCTTGATTCTCTGACTTCACATACCTCCATTCTACGATTTCACACACCTCCATTCTGTGACTTCACAAATCTCCATTCTATGACTTCACACACCTCCATTCTGTGAATTCACACACCTCCATTCTGAATTCACACAGCTCCTTTCTATGACTTCACACACCTCCTTCTGTGACTTCACACACCTCTATTCTATGACTTCACACACCTCCATTGTGATTTCACACACCTCCCTTCTTTGTGTTCACACACCTCCATTCTGACTTATACACCTCAATTCTATCACTTCACACACCTCCATTCTTACCTCACACACCTCCATTCTCTGACTTCACACACCTCCATTCTATGATTTCACACACCTCCATTCCATGACTTCACACACCTCCATTCTATGACTTCAAACACCTCCATTCTGAATTCACACAACTATATTCTGTGACTTCACACACCTCAATTTCTGAGTTCACACACTTCCATTCTGTGACTTCCACACCTCCATTCTGTAACTTCACATACCACCATTCTATGACTTCACACACCTCCATTGTGACTTCACATACCTCCATTCTATGAGTTCACACACCTCCATTCTGACTTCACACACCATTCTTTGACTTCACACACCTCCATTCTGACTTCACACACCTCCATTCTATGACTTCACACACCTCCATTCTATGACTTCACACACCTCCATTCTGCCTTTACAGACTTCCATTTGACTACAAACACCTCATTTCTGTGACTTCACACACCTCCATTCTATGATTTCACACACCTCCATTCTATGACTTCAATCACCTCCATTCTATGACTTCACACACCTCCTTTCTAAGTTGACACACCTCCATTCTGTTATTTCACACCCCTCCAATCTGACTTCACACCCCTACATTCTATGCCTTCACACACCTGCATTCTGTGACTTCAAAAACCAACATTCTATGACGTCAAACACCTTCATTCTATGACTTCATACACCTCCATTCTATGACTTCACACACCTCCATTCTATCACTTCACACACCTACATTGTGACTTCACACACCTACGTTCTATCAGTTCACACACCTGCATTGTGACTTCACAAACCTCCATTCTCTCACTTCACACAACTCCATTCTGAATTCACACACCTCCAATCTGACTTCACACACCTCCATTCTATGACTTCACACACCTCCATTCTGTGACTTCAAAAACCACCACTCTATGACTTCACACATCTCCATTGTTACTTCACACTCCTCCATTCTATGAGTTCACACAGCTCCATTCTGACTTCACACACCTCCATTCTATGACTTCGCAAACCTCTATTCTGACTTCACACCCCTCTATTCTGTGACTTCACATACCTCCATTCTTTGACTTCTCACCCCTCTATTCTATGCCTTCACACACCTTAAATCTGAGTTCACACACCTCCATACTGTGACTTCACACACCTGCATTCTATGACTTCGCACACCTCCACTTTATGCCTTCACACCCCTCCATTCTGTGACTTCACACACCTCCATTCTATGGCATCACACGCCTCCATTCTGTGACTTCAGACACCTCCATTCTATGACTTCACACACGTCCATTCTATGACTTCAGAAACCTACATTGTTACTTCACACACCTCCATTCTGTGACTTCACACACCTCCATTGTTTGCCTTCACACACCTTCATTTTGACTACACACACCTCCATTCTATGTCTTCACAAACCTCCCTTCTGTGAATTCACACACCTCCATTCTGAGTTCACAAACCTCCATTCTATGACTTCACACACCTCCATTCTATGACTTCACACACCTCCATTCTGCCTTCACAGACTTCCATTTGACTACAAACACCTCATTTCTGTGACTTCACACACCTCCATTCTATGATTTCACACACCTCCATTCTATGACTTCAAACACCTCCATTCTATGACTTCACACACCTCCTTTCTGAGTTGACACACCTCCATTCTGTTACTTCACACCCCTCCAATCTGACTTCACACACCTCCATTCTATGACTTTACACACCTGCATTCTCTGACTTCAAAAACCAACATTCAATAACTTCAAACACCTCCATTCTCTGACTTCACACACCTCCATTCTGAGACTTCACAAACCTCCACTCTGTGAATTTACACACCTCCACTCTGTGACTACACACACCTCCATTCTGTGATTTCACACACCTCCATTCTATGACTTCACACACATCCATTCTTTGACTTCACACACCTCCATTCTATGAATTCACACACCTCCATGGTGACCTCACACAACTCTATACTGTGACTTCACACACATGTCTTCTGTGACTTCACACACCTCCATTTTATGACTTCACACACCTCCATTCTATGACTTCACACCAACATACTATGACTTCACACACCAAAATTTATGACGTCACACACCTCCATTCTGTGACTTCACACACCTCCATTCTGACATCACGCACCTCCATTCTATGACTTCACACACTTCCATTCTATGACTTAACACACCTCCATTCTGTGTCTTCACTCACCTCCATTGTGAGTTCACCCACCTCCATTCTGTGACTTCACACACCTCCATTCTGTGAATTCACACACCTCGATGCTCTCACTTCACACACCTCTCTTCTGTGACTTCACACACCTCCATTCTTTGACTTCACACACCTCCGTTCCATGAATTCACACACCTCCATTCTATGAGTTCACACACCTCCATTCTATGAGTTCACACACCTCCATTCTTACTTCAGCAACATCCATTCTATGACTTCACACACCTCCATTCTATGACTTCACACACCATCATTATTACTTCAGCCACATCCAATGTGTGACTTCACACACCTCCCTTCTGTGACTTCACACACCTCCATTTTATGACTTCACACACCTCCATTCTAAGACTTCACACTCCTCCATTCTATGACTTCAAACACTTCCATTTTATGACTACACACCTCCATTTTGTGACTTCACACACCTCCATTCTATGACTTCCCACAACTCCATTCTATGACTTCACACACGTGCATTCTGACTTCACACACCTCCATTCCATGACTTCATACACCTCCATTCTATGACTTCACACACCAACGTTCTTTGACTTCACACACCTCCATTCTGTGACTTCACATATCTCCATTCTGACTTCACACACATCCATTCTATGACTTCACAAATCTCCATTCTATGACTTCAGAAACCTCAATTCCATGACTTCATACACCTCCATTCTATGACTTCACACACCTCCTTTCTTTGACTTCACACACCTCCATTTTGACTTCACACACCACAATTCTGTGACTTCACACACCTCCATTTGTGACTTCACACATCAAAATTTTGACTTCACACACCTCCATTCTGTGACTTCACACACCTCCATTCTGTGAGTTCACACACCTCAGTTTTGACTTCACACACTTCCATTCTGTGACTTCACACATCTCCATTCTGTCACTTCATACACCTCCATTGTTTGATTTCAAACACCTCCATTCTTGGATTTCACACATCTCCATTCCATGACTTCACATACCTCCATTCTATGAGGTCACAAACCTCTATTCTGTGAGTTCACACACCTCCATTTTGACTTCACACACCTCAATTCTGTGACTTCACACACCTCCATTCTATGATTTCCAACACCTCCATTCTTTGACTTCACACACCTCCATTCTATGACTTCACATACCTCCTTTCTGAGTTGACACACTTCCATTCTGTGACTTCACATACCTCCAATCTGACTTCACACACCTCCATTCTATGACTTCACACACCTCCATTCTGTGACTTCAAAAACCACCATTCTATGACTTCACACATCTCCATTGTGACTTCACACACCGCCATTCTATGAGTTCACACAGCTCCTTTCTGACTTCACACACCTCCATTCTATGACTTCGCACACCTCTATTCTGACTTCACACCCCTCCATTCTGTGACTTCCCATACCTCCATTCTTTGACTTCACACACCTTCATTCTTACGTCACAAACATCCATTCTCTGACTTCACACACATACATTCTATCATTTCACACACCTCCATTTTGTGACTTCACACACCTCCATTCTATGACTTCACACACCTCCATTGTGACTTCACACACCTCCATTCTATGAGTTCACACACCTCCATTCTGACTTCACACACCTCCATTCTATGACTTCGCAAACCTCTATTCTGACTTCACACCCCTCCATTCTGTGACTTCACATACCTCCATTCTTTGACTTCACACCCCTCCATTCTATGCCTTCACACACCTTAAATATGAGTTCACACACCTCCATACTGTGACTTCACACACCTCCATTCTGTGACTTCACACACCTCCATTCTGTGACTTCACACACCTCCATTCTATGACTTCACACACCTCCATTCTATGACTTCGCACACCTCCACTTTATGCCTTCACACCCCTCCATTCTGTGACTTCACACACCTCCATTCTATGACATCACACGCCTCCATTCTGTGACTTCAGACACCTCCATTCTATGACTTCACACACCTCCATTCTATGACTTCAGAAACCTACATTGTTACTTCACACACCTCCATTCTGTGACTTCACACACCTCCATTGTTTGCCTTCACACACCTTCATTTTGACTACACACACCTCCATTCTATGTCTTCACACACCTTCATTCTTACTGCAGAAATCTCCATTCTATGACTTCACAAACCTCCCTTCTGTGAATTCACACACCTCCATTCTGAGTTCACACACCTCCATTCTGTGATTTCACACTTCTCCATTCTGTGACTTCACACACCTCCATTCTATGACTTCACACACCTCCATTCTATGACTTCACACACCTCCATTCTGCCTTCACAGACTTCCATTTGACTACAAACACCTCATTTCTGTGACTTCACACACCTCCATTCTATGATTTCACACACCTCCATTCTATGACTTCAAACACCTCCATTCTATGACTTCACACACCACCTTTCTGAGTTGACACACCTCCATTCTGTTACTTCACACCCCTCCAATCTGACTTCACACACCTCCATTCTATGACTTTACACACCTGCATTCTCTGACTTCAAAAACCAACATTCAATGACTTCAAACACCTCCATTCTCTGACTTCACACACCTCCATTCTGAGACTTCACAAACCTCCACTCTGTGAATTTACACACCTCCACTCTGTGACTACACACACCTCCATTCTGTGATTTCACACACCTCCATTCTATGACTTCACACACATCCATT
The DNA here is from genome assembly GCA_024803745.1 of Megascapheus bottae. Lineage (NCBI taxonomy): Eukaryota > Metazoa > Chordata > Mammalia > Rodentia > Geomyidae > Megascapheus > Megascapheus bottae. Next base: position 61,300 of record JANJXV010000311.1, read on the forward strand.
CTTTGACTTCACACACCTCCATTCTATGAATTCACACACCTCCATGGTGACCTCACACAACTCTATTCTGTGACTTCACACACATGACTTCTGTGACTTCACACACCTCCATTTTATGACTTCACACACCTCCATTCTATGACTTCACACCAACATACTATGACTTCACACACCAAAATTTATGACGTCACACACCTCCATTCTGTGACTTCACACACCTCCATTCTGACATCACACACCTCCATTCTATGACTTCACACACTTCCATTCTATGACTTAACACACCTCCATTCTGTGACTTCACTCACCTCCATTGTGAGTTCACCCACCTCCATTCTGTGACTTCACACACCTCCATTCTGTGAATTCACACACCTCGATGCTCTGACTTCACACACCTCTCTTCTGTGACTTCACACACCTCCATTCTTTGACTTCACACACCTCCGTTCCATGAATTCACACACCTCCATTCTATGAGTTCACACACCTCCATTCTATGAGTTCACACACCTCCATTCTTACTTCAGCAACATCCATTCTATGACTTCAGACACCTCCATTCTATGACTTCACACACCATCATTATTACTTCAGCCACATCCAATGTGTGACTTCACACACCTCCCTTCTGTGACTTCACACACCTCCATTCTATGATTTCACACACCTCCATTCTAAGACTTCACACTCCTCCATTCTATGACTTCAAACACTTCCATTTTATGACTACACACCTCCATTTTGTGACTTCACACACCTCCATTCTATGACTTCCCACAACTCCATTCTATGACTTCACACACGTGCATTCTGACTTCACACACCTCCATTGCATGACTTCATACACCTCCATTCTATGACTTCACACACCAACGTTCTTTGACTTCACACACCTCCATTCTGTGACTTCACATATCTCCATTCTGACTTCACACACATCCATTCTATGACTTCACAAATCTCCATTCTATGACTTCAGAAACCTCAATTCCATGACTTCATACACCTCCATTCTATGATTTCACACACCTCCTTTCTTTGACTTCACACACCTCCATTTTGACTTCACACACCACAATTCTGTGACTTCACACACCTCCATTTGTGACTTCACACATCAAAATTTTGACTTCACACACCTCCATTCTGTGACTTCACACACCTCCATTCTGTGACTTCACACACCTCAGTTTTGACTTCACACACTTCCATTCTGTGACTTCACACATCTCCATTCTGTGACTTCATACACCTCCATTGTTTGATTTCAAACACCTCCATTCTTGGATTTCACACATCTCCATTCCATGACTTCACATACCTCCATTCTATGAGGTCACACACCTCCATTCTGTGAGTTCACACACCTCCATTTTGACTTCACACACCTCAATTCTGTGACTTCACACACCTCCATTCTATGATTTCCAACACCTCCATTCTTTGACTTCACACACCTCCATTCTATGACTTCACATACCTCCTTTCTGAGTTGACACACCTCCATTCTGTGACTTCACATACCTCCAATCTGACTTCACACACCTCCATTCTATGACTTCACACACCTCCATTCTGTGACTTCAAAAACCACCATTCTATGACTTCACACATCTCCATTGTGACTTCACACACCGCCATTCTATGAGTTCACACAGCTCCTTTCTGACTTCACACACCTCCATTCTATGACTTCGCACACCTCTATTCTGACTTCACACCCCTCCATTCTGTGACTTCACATACCTCCATTCTTTGACTTCACACACCTTCATTCTTACGTCACAAACATCCATTCTATGACTTCACACACATCCATTCTATCATTTCACACACCTCCATTTTGTGACTTCACACACCTCCATTCTATGATTTCACACACCTCCATTGTGACTTCACACACCTCCATTCTATGACTTCACACACCTCCTTTCTTTGACTTCACACACCTCCATTTTGACTTCACACACCACAATTCTGTGACTTCACACACCTCCATTTGTGACTTCACACATCAAAATTTTGACTTCACACACCTCCATTCTGTGACTTCACACACCACCATTCTGTGACTTCACACACCTCAGTTTTGACTTCACACACTTCCATTCTGTGACTTCACACATCTCCATTCTGTGACTTCATACACCTCCATTGTTTGATTTCAAACACCTCCATTCTTGGATTTCACACATCTCCATTCCATGACTTCACATACCTCCATTCTATGAGGTCACACACCTCCATTCTGTGAGTTCACACACCTCCATTTTGACTTCACACACCTCAATTCTGTGACTTCACACACCTCCATTCTATGATTTCCAACACCTCCATTCTGTGACTTCAAAAACCACCACTCTATGACTTCACACATCTCCATTGTGACTTCACACACCTCCATTCTATGAGTTCACACAGCTCCATTCTGACTTCACACACCTCCATTCTATGACTTCGCAAACCTCTATTCTGACTTCACACCCCTCCATTCTGTGACTTCACATACCTCCATTCTTTGACTTCACACCCCTCCATTCTATGCCTTCACACACCTTAAATCTGAGTTCACACACCTCCATACTGTGACTTCACACACCTCCATTCTGTGACTTCACACACCTCCATTCTGTGACTTCACACACCTCCATTCTATGACTTCACACACCTCCATTCTATGACTTCGCACACCTCCACTTTATGCCTTCACACCCCTCCATTCTGTGACTTCACACACCTCCATTCTATGGCATCACACGCCTCCATTCTGTGACTTCAGACACCTCCATTCTATGACTTCACACACCTCCATTCTATGACTTCAGAAACCTACATTGTTACTTCACACACCTCCATTCTGTGACTTCACACACCTCCATTGTTTGCCTTCACACACCTTCATTTTGACTACACACACCTCCATTCTATGTCTTCACAAACCTCCCTTCTGTGAATTCACACACCTCCATTCTGAGTTCACACACCTCCATTCTATGACTTCACACACCTCCATTCTATGACTTCACACACCTCCATTCTGCCTTCACAGACTTCCATTTGACTACAAACACCTCATTTCTGTGACTTCACACACCTCCATTCTATGATTTCACACACCTCCATTCTATGACTTCACACATCTCCATTCCATGACTTCACATACCTCCATTCTATGAGGTCACACACCTCCATTCTGTGAGTTCACACACCTCCATTTTGACTTCACACACCTCAATTCTGTGACTTCACACACCTCCATTCTATGATTTCCAACACCTCCATTCTTTCACTTCACACACCTCCATTCTATGACTTCACATACCTCCTTTCTGAGTTGACACACCTCCATTCTGTGACTTCACATACCTCCAATCTGACTTCACACACCTCCATTCTATGACTTCACACACCTCCATTCTGTGACTTCAAAAACCACCATTCTATGACTTCACACATCTCCATTGTGACTTCACACACCGCCATTCTATGAGTTCACACAGCTCCTTTCTGACTTCACACACCTCCATTCTATGACTTCGCACCCCTCTATTCTGACTTCACACCCCTCCATTCTGTGACTTCACATACCTCCATTCTTTGACTTCACACACCTTCATTCTTACGTCACAAACATCCATTCTATGACTTCACACACATACATTCTATCATTTCACACACCTCCATTTTGTGACTTCACACACCTCCATTCTATGATTTCACACACCTCCATTGTGACTTCACACACCTCCATTCTATGAGTTCACACACCTCCATTCTGACTTCACACACCTCCATTCTATTACTTCACACACCACCATTCTGACTTCACACAGTCCATTCTGTGAGTTCACAAAACTCCTTTCTATAATTTCACACACCTCCATACTATGACTTCCCACACCTCCATCAATGACTTCACACACCTCCATTCTGAGTTCACATACCTCCTATCAGTGACTTCACACTCCTCCGTTTTGACTTCACACACTTCCAGTCTGTGACTTCACACACCTCCATTCTGTGACTTCACACACCTCTATTGTTTGACTTCACACACCTCCATTCTTTGACTTCACACACCTCCATTCCATGACTTCACACCTCCAATCTATGAGTTCACACACCTCCATTCTATGAGTTCACACACCTTAGTTTTGACTTCACACACCTCCATTCTATGAGTTCACACACATTCAGTATTACTTTAGAAACATCCATTCTATGACTTCACACACCTCCATTGTGTGTCTCCACAAACCTCCATTCTGTGACTTCACACACCTCAATTCTGTGACTTCACACACATCTATTGTGAATTCAAACACCTCCATTCTGTGACTTCACACACCTCCATTCTGTGATTTCACACACCTCCATTCTATGAATTCACACACCTCCATTCTATGACTTCACACACCTCAATTCTGTGACTTCACACACATCCATTCTATGATTTCACACACCTCCATTCTATGACTTCACACACTTCCATTCTATGACTTCACACACCTCCATTCTGTGACTTCACACACCTCTATTGTGAGTTCAAACACCTCCATTCTGGACTTCACACACCTCCATTCTGTGATTTCACACACCTCCATTCTATGAATTCACACACCTCCATTCTATGACTTCACACACCTCAATTCTGTGACTTCACACACATCCATTCTATGACTTCACACACCTCCATTTTGACTTCACACACTTCTATTCTATGACTTCACACACCTCCATTCTGACTTCACACAGCTCCATTCTGTGACTTCACAAAACTCCATTCTATGATTTCACACACCTCCATTCTATGACTTCAAACACATCCATTCTATGACTTCACAAACCTCCATTTTTGCCTTCACACACCTCTATTCTATGACTTCACACACCTTCATTCTTTCTTCACAAACATCCATTCTATGACTTCACACACATCCATTCTATGACTTCACACACATCCATTATGTGACTTCACAAACCTCCATTCTGTGTTCACACACCTCAATTCTGTGACTTCACACACCTCCATTCTGACTTCACACACCTCCATTCTATGACTTCAGACACCTCCTTTCTATCACTTCACACACCTGCATTCTGTGACTTCACACACCTCCATTCTATGACTTCACACACCTCCATTGTAATTTCACACACCTCCGTTCTATGAGTTCACACACCTCCATTCTGATTTCAAACACCTCAATTCTATGACTTCACACACCTCCATTCTGACTTCACACACCTCCATTCTGTGACTTCAAACACCGCCATTCTATGATTTCAGACACTTCCATTGTATGATTTCACACACCTCCATTCTATGACTTCACACACCTCCATTCTATGACTTCACTCACCTCCATTCTGAATTCACACACCTCCATTCTGTGAATTCTCACACCTCCATTCTGACTTCACACACCTCCATTCTATGACTTCACTCACCTCCATTCTGAATTCACACACCTCCATTCTGTGATTTCTCACACCTCCATTCTGACTTCACACACCTCCATTCCATGACTTCCACACCTCCATTCTATGAGTTCACACACCTCCATTCTATGAGTTCACACACCTTCATTTTGACTTCACAAACCTCCATTCTATGACTTCACACACCTTCATTCTTACTTCACAAACATCCATTGTATGACTTCACACACCTCCATTATATGACTTCATAAACCTCCCTTCTGTGACTTCACACACCTCCATTCTGAGTTCACACACCTCCATTCTGTGACTTCACACACCTCCATTTTTACTTCACACACCTCCATTCTATGACTTCACACACTTCAATTCTATGACTTCACACACCTCCATTCTGTGACTTCACACACCTCCATTGTGCGTTCACACACCTCCATTCTGTGACTTCACACACCTCCATTCTGTGACTTCACACACCTTCATTCTATGACTTCACACACCTCCATTCTATGAATTCACACACCTCCATTCTATGAATTCTCACATCTCCATTCTGTGACTTCACACACCTACATTCTATGACTTCACACACCTCCATTCTTTGACTTCACGTACCTCCATTCTGAGTTCACACCCCTCCATTCTGTGACTTCACACACCTTCATTCTGTGACTTCACACACCTCCATTCTATGACTTCACACACCTCCATTCTATGACTTCACACACCTCCATTCTGTGATTTCACACACCTCCATTCTATGACTTCACACACCTCCATTGTGACCTCACACACCACGATTCTATGATTTCACACACTTCCATTTTGACTTCACACACCTCCATTCTATGCCTTCACTCACTGCCATTCTGACTTCACACAGCTTCATTCTGAGACTTCACAAACCTCCATTCTATGATTTCACACACCTCCATACTATGACTTCACACACGTCCATTTATGACTTCACACACCTCCATTCTGACTTCACACATCTGCATTGTATGACTTCACACACCTCCATTCTGTGACTTCACACACCTCCATTGTATGACTTCACACATTTCCATTGTGACGTCACACACCTCCATACTATGAGTTAACACATCTCCATTCTATGACTTAACACACCTCCATTCTGACTTCACACACCTCCATTCTATCACTTCACAGACCTCGAATGTGACTTCACTCACCTCCACTCTATGACTTCACACTCCTCCATTCTATGACTTCCCACACCTCCTTTCTATGACTTCACCCAACTCCATTCAGCGACTTCACACCTCCATTCTGACTTCACACACCTCCATTCTGTGACTTCACACACCTCCATTCTATGACTTCCCACACCTCCTTTCTATGACTTCACCCACCTCTATTCTGCGATTTCACACCTCCATTTTGACTTCACACACCTCCATTCTGTGACTTTACACACCTCCATTCTGACTTCACAATGCTCCATTCTATGACTTCACACAACTCCATTCTGTGACGTCACACACCTCCATTCTATGACTTCACACACCTTCATTCTTACTTCAAAAACATCCATTCTATGACTTCACACACCTCCATTCTATGACTTCACACACCTCCATTTTGTGACTTCACACACCTACATTCTATGATTTCACACACCTCCATTGTGACTTCACACACCTCCATTCTATGACTTCACACTCCTCCATTCTGGCTTCACACAGCTCCATTCTGTGACTCAACAAAAATCCATTCTATGATTTCACACACCTCCATACTATGACTTCACACACCTCCATCTATTACTTCACACACCTCCATTCTGAGTTCACACACCTCCATTCTGTGACTTCACACACCTCCATTCTGACTTCACACACCTTCATTGTATGACTTCACACACCTCCATTCTATGACTTCACACACTTACATTGTGACGTCACACACCTCCATTCTATGAGTTAACACATCTCCATTCTATGACTTCACACACCTCGACTCTGACTTCACACACCTCCATTCTATGACTTCACACACCTCCATTCTAACTTCTCACTCCTCCATTCCATGATTTCACACACCTCCATTCTATGACTTCACCCAGCTCCATTCTATGACTTCACACACCTCCATTCTGTGACTTCACACACCTCCATTCTATGACTTCACACACCTCCATTGTGATTTCACACACCTCAATTCTATGACTTCACACACCTCCACTCTGACTTCACACACCTCCATTCTGTGAATTCAAATACCTCCATTCTATGATTTCACACACCTCCATTGTATGACTTCACACACCTCCATTCTATGACTTCACACACCTCCATTATATAACTTCACTCACCTCCATTGTGAATTCACACACCTCCATTCTGTTACTTCTCACACCTCCATTCTGACTTCACACACCTCCATTCGATGACTTCACACACCTCCATTCTATGAGTTCACACACGTCCATTCTATGAGTTCACACACCTTCATTTTGACTTCACACACCTCCATTCTATGACTTCACTCACCTTCATTCTTACCTCAGAAACATCCATTCTATGACATCAAACACCTCCATTATAGGACTTCACAAACCTCCATTCTGTGACTTCCCACACCTCCATTCTGAGTTCACACACCTCCATTCTGTGACTTCACACACCTCCAATCTGACTTCACACACCTCCATTCTATGACTTCACACACTTCAATTCTATGACTTCACACACCTCCATTCTGTGACTTCACACACCTCCATTCTGTGACTTCACACACCTCCATTCTATGACTTCACACACCTCCATTCTATGACTTCACACACCTCCATTCTATGAAGTCACACACCTCCATTCTGTGACTTCACACACCTCCATTCTATGACTTCACAAACCTCCATTCTGTGACTTCACCTACCTCCATTCTGAGTTCACACACCTCCATTCTGTGACTTCACACACGTTCATTCTGTGACTTCACACATCTCCATTCTATGACATCACACTCCTCCATTCTATGACTTCACACACCTCAATTCTGTGACTTCACACACCTCCATTCTATGATTTAACACACCTCCATTCTGACTTCACACACCTCCATTCTATGACTTCACACACCTCCATTCTGACTTCACACAGCTCCATTCTGTGACTTCACAAAACTCCATTCAATGATTTCACAGACCACCATACTATGACTTCACACACCTCCATCTATGACTTCACACACCTCCATTCTGAGTTCACACACCTCCATTCTATGACTTCACACACCTCCATTCTGAATTCACACACCTCCATTTTATGACTTGACACACCTCCATTCTGTGACTTCGCACACCTCCATTCTATGATTTCATACACCTCCATTGTATGACTTCACAACCTCAATTGTATGACTTCACACACCTCCATTCTATGACTTACTCACCTCCATTCTGAATTCACACACCTCCATTCTGTGACTTCTCACACCTCCATTCTGACTTCACACAGCTCCATTCTATGACTTCACACACCGCCCTTGTGACTCCACACACCTCCATTCTATGAGTTCATTCGCCTCTATTCTGACTTCACACACCTCCATTCTATGGCTTCACACACCTCCACTCTGACTTCACACACCTCCATTCTATGACTTCGCACAACTCTATTCTGACTTCACACACATCCATTCGATGACTTCACACACCTCCATTCTGTGATTTCACACACCTCCATTTGTGACTTCACACACCATTTTTTGACTTCACACACCTCCATTCTGTGACTTCACACAACTCCATTCTCTGACTTGACACACCTCCGTTTTGACTTCACACACTTCCATTCTGTGACTTCACACAACTCCATTCTGTGACTTCACACACCTCTATTGTTTGACTTCACACACCTCAATTCTTTGACTTCACACATCTCCATTCCATGACTTCACACACCTCCATTCTATGAGTTCACATACCTCCATTCTATGAGTTCACACACCTTCATTTTGACTTCACACTCCTCCATTCTATGACTTCACACACCTTCATTATTACTTCAGAAATATCCGTTCTATGACTTCATATAACTCCATTATTTGACTTCACACACCTCCGTTCTATGACTTCACACACCTTCATTATTACTTCAGAAATATCCGTTCTATGACTTCATATAACTCCATTATATGACTTCACAAACCTCCATTCTGTGACTTCACACACCTCCATTCTGTGACTTCACACACCTCCATTCTATGAGTTCATACCATCCATTCTGTGACTTCACACACCTCCATTCTATGACTTCACACACTTCCATTCTATGACTTCACACACCTCCATTCTGTGACTTCACACACCTCCATTCTGAGTTCACACACCTCCATTCTGTGACTTCACACACCTCCATTCTTTGACTTCACACACTTCCATTCTATGACTTCACACACCTCTATTCTATGACTTCGCACACCTCCATTCTGTGACTTCACACACCTCCATTCTATGAGTTCATACCATCCATTCTGTGACTTCACACACCTCCATTCTATGACTTCACACACTTCCATTCTATGACTTCACACACCTCCATTCTGTGACTTTACATACCTCCATTCTGAGTTCACACACCTCCATTCTGTGACTTCACACACCGCCATTCTGTGACTTCCCACACCTCCATTCTGTGACTTCACACACCTCCATTCTATGACTTGGCACACCTTTATTCTGACTTCACACACCTCCATTCTGTGATTTCACACACCTCCATTCGATGACCTCACACACCTCTATTCTTTGACTTCACACACCTCCATTTTGACTTCACACACCTCCATTCTTTGACATCACACACTTACATTTGTGACTTCTCACACCACCTTTTTGACTTCACACATCTCCATTCTGTGATTTCACACACCTCCATTCTGTGACTTCATACAAATCCAATCTGTGACATCACACACCTCCCTTCCGTGACTTCACCCACCTCCATTTTATTACTTCACACACCTCCAATCTGTGACTTCACACACCTCCATTTTATGACGTCACACACCTCCATTTTGACTTCACACACCTACATTATGTGACTTCACACACCTCCCTTCTTTGTCTTCACACACCTCCATTCTATGACTTCACACACTTTCATTCTGTGATTCACACACCTCCATTCTATGACTTCACACACTTCCATTCTATGATTTCACATACCTCCATGCTGTGACTTCACACACCTCCATTCTGTGACTTCACACACCTCCATTCTGAGTTCACACACCTCCATTCTGTGACTTCACAAACCTCCATTCTATGATTTCACACAGCTCCATTTTATGACTTCACACCCCTCCATTTTATGACGTCACACACCTCCATTTTGACTTCTCACACCTCCATTCTGTGACTTCACACACCTCCATTCTATGACTTCACACACTTCCTTTGTGACGTCACACACCTCCATTCTATGAGTTCACACACCTCCATTCTATGACTTCACACACCTCCATTCTGACTTCACACACCTCCATTCTGTGAGTTCACACACCTCCATTGTATGACTTCACACACTTCCATTGTGACGTCACTCAACTCCATTCTATGAGTTCACACACCTCCGTTCTGACTTCAAACACCTACATTCTAAGACTTCACACACCTCCATTCTGTATTCACACAGCTCCATTCTGTGACTTCACAAAACTCCATTCTATGATTTCACACACCTCCATACTATGACTTCACACAACTCCATCTATGACTTCACACACCTGCATTCTTACATCACGCACCTCCATTCTATGACTTCACAGACCTCGAAACAGTGACTTCACTCACCTGCACTCCATGACTTCACACTCCTCCATTCTATGACTTTCCACACCTCCTTTCTATGACTTCACCACCTCCAATCTATGACTACACACCTCCATTCTGACTTCACACTCCTCCATTCTGAGTTCACACAACTGCATTCGGTGACTTCACACACCTCCATTCTGACTTCACACACCTCCCTTCTATGACTTCACACACTTCCATTCTATGACTTCACACACCTCCATTCTGTGACTTCACACACCTCCATTCTGTGTTCACACACCTCCATTCTATGACTTCACAGACCTCGAATATGTGACTTCACTCACCTCCACTCTAGGACTTCACACTCCTCCATTCTATGACTTCCCACATCTTCTTTCTATGACTTCACCCACCTCCATTTTATGACTTCACACACCTCCATTCTGTGTCTTCACACACCTCCATTCTATGACCTCACACACCCTCAATCTGTGATGTCACACACCTCCATTCTATGACTTCACACATCCATTTTGACTTCACACACCTCCAATATATGACTTCAAACACCTAAATTCTGTGATTTCACACACCTCCATTCTATGACTTCATACCGTCCATTCTGTGACTTCACACACCTCAATTCTATGACTTCACACACTTCAATTCTATGACTTCACACACCTCCATTCTGTGACTTTACACACCTCCATTCTGACTTCACACACCTCCATTCTGTGACGTCACACACCTCCATTCTGTGACTTCCCACACCTCCATTCTGTGACTTCACACACCTCCATTCTGAGTTCACACAACTCCATTCGGTGACTTCACACACCTCCATTCTGACTTCACACACCTCCATTCTATGACTTCACACACTTCCATTCTATGACTTCACACACCTCCATTCTGTGATTTCACACACCTCCATTCTGTGTTCATACACCTCCATTCTCTGACTTCACACTCCTCCATTCTGTGACTTCACACACCTCCATTCTGTGACTTCACACACCTCCATTCTATGACTTCACACACTTCCATTCTATGACTTCACACACCTCCATTCTGACTTCACACACCTCCATTCTGACTTCACACAGCTTCATTCTGAGACTTCACAAACCTCCATTCTATGATTTCACACACCTCCATACTATGACTTCACACACGTCCATCTATGACTTCACACACCTCCATTCTGACTTCACACATCTGCATTGTATGACTTCACACACCTCCATTCTGTGACTTCACACACCTCCATTGTATGACTTCACACACTTCCATTGTGACGTCACACACCTCCATACTATGAGTTAACACATCTCCATTCTATGACTTAACACACCTCCATTCTGACTTCACACACCTCCATTCTATCACTTCACAGACCTCGAATGTGACTTCACTCACCTCCACTCTATGACTTCACACTCCTCCATTCTATGACTTCCCACACCTCCTTTCTATGACTTCACCCAACTCCATTCAGCGACTTCACACCTCCATTCTGACTTCACACACCTCCATTCTGTGACTTCACACACCTCCATTCTATGACTTCCCACACCTCCTTTCTATGACTTCACCCACCTCTATTCTGCGATTTCACACCTCCATTTTGACTTCACACACCTCCATTCTGTGACTTTACACACCTCCATTCTGACTTCACAATGCTCCATTCTATGACTTCACACAACTCCATTCTGTGACGTCACACACCTCCATTCTATGACTTCACACACCTTCATTCTTACTTCAAAAACATCCATTCTATGACTTCACACACCTCCATTCTATGACTTCACACACCTCCATTTTGTGACTTCACACACCTACATTCTATGATTTCACACACCTCCATTGTGACTTCACACACCTCCATTCTATGACTTCACACTCCTCCATTCTGGCTTCACACAGCTCCATTCTGTGACTCAACAAAAATCCATTCTATGATTTCACACACCTCCATACTATGACTTCACACACCTCCATCTATTACTTCACACACCTCCATTCTGAGTTCACACACCTCCATTCTGTGACTTCACACACCTCCATTCTGACTTCACACACCTTCATTGTATGACTTCACACACCTCCATTCTATGACTTCACACACTTCCATTGTGACGTCACACACCTCCATTCTATGAGTTAACACATCTCCATTCTATGACTTCACACACCTCGACTCTGACTTCACACACCTCCATTCTATGACTTCACACACCTCCATTCTAACTTCTCACTCCTCCATTCCATGATTTCACACACCTCCATTCTATGACTTCACCCAGCTCCATTCTATGACTTCACACACCTCCATTCTGTGACTTCACACACCTCCATTCTATGACTTCACACACCTCCATTGTGATTTCACACACCTCAATTCTATGACTTCACACACCTCCACTCTGACTTCACACACCTCCATTCTGTGAATTCAAATACCTCCATTCTATGATTTCACACACCTCCATTGTATGACTTCACACACCTCCATTCTATGACTTCACACACCTCCATTATATAACTTCACTCACCTCCATTGTGAATTCACACACCTCCATTCTGTTACTTCTCACACCTCCATTCTGACTTCACACACCTCCATTCGATGACTTCACACACCTCCATTCTATGAGTTCACACACGTCCATTCTATGAGTTCACACACCTTCATTTTGACTTCACACACCTCCATTCTATGACTTCACTCACCTTCATTCTTACCTCAGAAACATCCATTCTATGACATCAAACACCTCCATTATAAGACTTCACAAACCTCCATTCTGTGACTTCCCACACCTCCATTCTGATTTCACACACCTCCATTCTGTGACTTCACACACCTCCAATCTGACTTCACACACCTCCATTCTATGACTTCACACACTTCAATTCTATGACTTCACACACCTCCATTCTGTGACTTCACACACCTCCATTCTGTGACTTCACACACCTCCATTCTATGACTTCACACACCTCCATTCTATGACTTCACACACCTCCATTCTATGAAGTCACACACCTCCATTCTGTGACTTCACACACCTCCATTCTATGACTTCACAAACCTCCATTCTGTGACTTCACCTACCTCCATTCTGAGTTCACACACCTCCATTCTGTGACTTCACACACGTTCATTCTGTGACTTCACACATCTCCATTCTATGACATCACACTCCTCCATTCTATGACTTCACACACCTCAATTCTGTGACTTCACACACCTCCATTCTATGACTTCACACACCTCCATTGTGACTTCACACATCTCGATTCTATGATTTAACACACCTCCATTCTGACTTCACACACCTCCATTCTATGACTTCACACACCTCCATTCTGACTTCACACAGCTCCATTCTGTGACTTCACAAAACTCCATTCAATGATTTCACAGACCACCATACTATGACTTCACACACCTCCATCTATGACTTCACACACCTCCATTCTGAGTTCACACACCTCCATTCTATGACTTCACACACCTCCATTCTGAATTCACACACCTCCATTTTATGACTTGACACACCTCCATTCTGACTTCGCACACCTCCATTCTATGATTTCATACACCTCCATTGTATGACTTCACAACCTCAATTGTATGACTTCACACACCTCCATTCTATGACTTACTCACCTCCATTCTGAATTCACACACCTCCATTCTGTGACTTCTCACACCTCCATTCTGACTTCACACAGCTCCATTCTATGACTTCCACACCTCCATTCTCTGACTTCACACACCACCATTCTATGACTTCACACACCGCCCTTGTGACTCCACACACCTCCATTCTATGAGTTCATTCGCCTCTATTCTGACTTCACACACCTCCATTCTATGGCTTCACACACCTCCACTCTGACTTCACACACCTCCATTCTATGACTTCGCACACCTCTATTCTGACTTCACACATATCCATTCGATGACTTCACACACCTCCATTCTGTGATTTCACACACCTCCATTTGTGACTTCACACACCATTTTTTGACTTCACACACCTCCATTCTGTGACTTCACACAACTCCATTCTCTGACTTGACACACCTCCGTTTTGACTTCACACACTTCCATTCTGTGACTTCACACAACTCCATTCTGTGACTTCACACACCTCTATTGTTTGACTTCACACACCTCAATTCTTTGACTTCACACATCTCCATTCCATGACTTCACACACCTCCATTCTATGAGTTCACATACCTCCATTCTATGAGTTCACACACCTTCATTTTGACTTCACACTCCTCCATTCTATGACTTCACACACCTTCATTATTACTTCAGAAATATCCGTTCTATGACTTCATATAACTCCATTATTTGACTTCACACACCTCCGTTCTATGACTTCACACACCTTCATTATTACTTCAGAAATATCCGTTCTATGACTTCATATATCTCCATTATATGACTTCACAAACCTCCATTCTGTGACTTCACACACCTCCATTCTGTGACTTCACACACCTCCATTCTATGAGTTCATACCATCCATTCTGTGACTTCACACACCTCCATTCTATGACTTCACACACTTCCATTCTATGACTTCACACACCTCCATTCTGTGACTTCACACACCTCCATTCTGAGTTCACACACCTCCATTCTGTGACTTCACACACCTCCATTCTTTGACTTCACACACTTCCATTCTATGACTTCACACACCTCTATTCTATGACTTCGCACACCTCCATTCTGTGACTTCACACACCTCCATTCTATGAGTTCATACCATCCATTCTGTGACTTCACACACCTCCATTCTATGACTTCACACACTTCCATTCTATGACTTCACACACCTCCATTCTGTGACTTTACATACCTCCATTCTGAGTTCACACACCTCCATTCTGTGACTTCACACACCGCCATTCTGTGACTTCCCACACCTCCATTCTGTGACTTCACACACCTCCATTCTATGACTTGGCACACCTTTATTCTGACTTCACACACCTCCATTCTGTGATTTCACACACCTCCATTCGATGACCTCACACACCTCTATTCTTTGACTTCACACACCTCCATTTTGACTTCACACACCTCCATTCTTTGACATCACACACTTACATTTGTGACTTCTCACACCACCTTTTTGACTTCACACATCTCCATTCTGTGATTTCACACACCTCCATTCTGTGACTTCATACAAATCCAATCTGTGACATCACACACCTCCCTTCCGTGACTTCACCCACCTCCATTTTATTACTTCACACACCTCCAATCTGTGACTTCACACACCTCCATTTTATGACGTCACACACCTCCATTTTGACTTCACACACCTACATTATGTGACTTCACACACCTCCCTTCTTTGTCTTCACACACCTCCATTCTATGACTTCACACACTTTCATTCTGTGATTCACACACCTCCATTCTATGACTTCACACACTTCCATTCTATGATTTCACATACCTCCATGCTGTGACTTCACACACCTCCATTCTGTGACTTCACACACCTCCATTCTGAGTTCACACACCTCCATTCTGTGACTTCACAAACCTCCATTCTATGATTTCACACAGCTCCATTTTATGACTTCACACCCCTCCATTTTATGACGTCACACACCTCCATTTTGACTTCTCACACCTCCATTCTGTGACTTCACACACCTCCATTCTATGACTTCACACACTTCCTTTGTGACGTCACACACCTCCATTCTATGAGTTCACACACCTCCATTCTATGACTTCACACACCTCCATTCTGACTTCACACACCTCCATTCTGTGAGTTCACACACCTCCATTGTATGACTTCACACACTTCCATTGTGACGTCACTCAACTCCATTCTATGAGTTCACACACCTCCGTTCTGACTTCAAACACCTACATTCTATGACTTCACACACCTCCATTCTGTATTCACACAGCTCCATTCTGTGACTTCACAAAACTCCATTCTATGATTTCACACACCTCCATACTATGACTTCACACAACTCCATCTATGACTTCACACACCT
Organism: Megascapheus bottae; assembly: GCA_024803745.1. Lineage (NCBI taxonomy): Eukaryota > Metazoa > Chordata > Mammalia > Rodentia > Geomyidae > Megascapheus > Megascapheus bottae. The sequence goes on from JANJXV010000311.1 coordinate 78,602, forward strand.
GCATTCTGACATCACGCACCTCCATTCTATGACTTCACAGACCTCGAAACAGTGACTTCACTCACCTGCACTCCATGACTTCACACTCCTCCATTCTATGACTTTCCACACCTCCTTTCTATGACTTCACCACCTCCAATCTATGACTACACACCTCCATTCTGACTTCACACTCCTCCATTCTGAGTTCACACAACTGCATTCGGTGACTTCACACACCTCCATTCTGACTTCACACACCTCCCTTCTATGACTTCACACACTTCCATTCTATGACTTCACACACCTCCATTCTGTGACTTCACACACCTCCATTCTGTGTTCACACACCTCCATTCTATGACTTCACAGACCTCGAATATGTGACTTCACTCACCTCCACTCTAGGACTTCACACTCCTCCATTCTATGACTTCCCACATCTTCTTTCTATGACTTCACCCACCTCCATTTTATGACTTCACACACCTCCATTCTGTGTCTTCACACACCTCCATTCTATGACCTCACACACCCTCAATCTGTGATGTCACACACCTCCATTCTATGACTTCACACATCCATTTTGACTTCACACACCTCCAATATATGACTTCAAACACCTAAATTCTGTGATTTCACACACCTCCATTCTATGACTTCATACCGTCCATTCTGTGACTTCACACACCTCAATTCTATGACTTCACACACTTCAATTCTATGACTTCACACACCTCCATTCTGTGACTTTACACACCTCCATTCTGACTTCACACACCTCCATTCTGTGACGTCACACACCTCCATTCTGTGACTTCCCACACCTCCATTCTGTGACTTCACACACCTCCATTCTGAGTTCACACAACTCCATTCGGTGACTTCACACACCTCCATTCTGACTTCACACACCTCCATTCTATGACTTCACACACTTCCATTCTATGACTTCACACACCTCCATTCTGTGATTTCACACACCTCCATTCTGTGTTCATACACCTCCATTCTCTGACTTCACACTCCTCCATTCTGTGACTTCACACACCTCCATTCTGTGACTTCACACACTTCCATTCTATGACTTCACACACCTCCATTCTATGACTTCACACACCTCCATTCTGTGACTTCACACACCTCCATTCTATGACCTCACACACCCTCATTCTATGGTTTCACACACCTCCATTCTATGAATTCACACATCCATTTTGACTTTACACACCTCCAATATATGACTTCAAACACCTCAATTCTGTGACTTCACACACCTCCATTCTATGAATTCACACATCCATTTTGACTTCACACACCTCCTATATATGACTTCAAACACCTCAATTCTGTGACTTCCCACACCTCCATTCTATGAGTTCATACCATCCATTCTGTGACTTCACACACCTCCATTCTATGACTTCACACACTTCCATTCTGTGACTTCCCACACCTCCATTCTGTGACTTCACACACCTCCATTCTATGACTTCAAACACCTCCATTCTGACTTCACACTCCTCCATTCGATGACTTCACAGACGTTGAATATGTGACTTCACTCACCTCCACTCTATGACTTCACACTCTTCCATTCTATGACTTCCCACATCTCCTTTCTATGACTTCACCCACCTCCATTTTATGATTTCACACACCTCCATTCTGTATCCACACAGCTCCATTCTGTGACTTCACAAAACTCCATTCTATGATTTCACACACCTCCCTTCTATGACTTCACACACCTCCATTTTATGACGTCACACACCTCCATTTTGACTTCACACACCTCCGTTATGTGATTTCACACACCTCCCTTCTGTGTCTTCACACACATCCACTCTATGCCTTCACACAGCTTCATTTTGTGACTTCACACACCTCCATTCTATGACTTCACACACTTCCATTCTATGATTTCACATACCTCCATGCTGTGACTTCACACACCTCCATTCTGTGACTTCACACACCTCCATTCTGAGTTCACACACCTCCATTCTGTGACTTCACAAACCTCCATTCTATGATTTCACACAGCTCCACTCTATGACTTCACACACCTCCATTTTATGACGTCACACACCTCCATTTTGACTTCTCACACCTCCATTCTGTGACTTCACACACCTCCATTCTATGACTTCACACACCCCCATTCTGACTTCACACACCTCCATTCTATGACTTCACAGACCTCGAATATGTGACTTCACTCACCTCCAGTCTAGGACTTCACACTCCTCCATTCTATGACTTCCCACATCTCCTTTCTATGAGTTCACCCACCTCCATTTTATGACTTCACACACCTCCATTCTGTGACTTCACACACCTCCATTGTATGACTTCACACACTTCCATTGTGACGTCACTCACCTCCATTCTATGAGTTCACACACCTCCGTTCTGACTTCAAACACCTACATTCTATGACTTCACACACCTCCATTCTGTATTCACACAGCTCCATTCTGTGACTTCACAAAACTCCATTCTATGATTTCACACACCTCCATACTATGACTTCACACAACTCCATCTATGACTTCACACACCTGCATTCTGACATCACGCACCTCCATTCTATGTGTTCACATACCTCCATTCTATGACTTCACACACCTTCATTCTTCCTTCAGAAACATCCATTCTATGACTTCACACAACCCCATTCTATGACTTTACAAACCTCCATTCTGTGACTTCACACTCCTCCATTCTGAGTTCACCCAACTGCATTCGGTGACTTCACACACCTCCATTCTGACTTCACACACCTCCCTTCTATGACTTCACACACTTCCATTCTATGACTTCACACACTTCCATTCTGTGATTTCACACACCTCCATTCTGTGTTCACACACCTCCATTCTATGACTTCACAGACCTCGAATATGTGACTTCACTCACCTCCACTCTAGGACTTCACACTTCTCCATTCTATGACTTCCCACATCTTCTTTCTATGACTTCACCCACCTCCATTTTATGACTTCACACACCTCCATTCTGTGACTTCACAAACCTCCATTCTATGACCTCACACACCCTCATTCTGTGATGTCACACACCTCCATTCTATGACTTCACACATCCATTTTGACTTCACACACCTCCAATATATGACTTCAAACACCTCAATTCTGTGATTTCACACACCTCCATTCTATGACTTCATACCGTCCATTTTGAGACTTCACACACCTCAATTCTATGACTTCACACACTTCAATTCTATGACTTCACACACCTCCATTCTGTGACTTTACACACCTCCATTCTGACTTCACACACCTCCATTCTGTGACGTCACACACCTCCATTCTGTGACTTCCCACACCTCCATTCTGTGACTTCACACACCTCCATTCTGAGTTCACACAACTCCATTCGGTGACTTCACACACCTCCATTCTGACTTCACACACCTCCATTCTATGACTTCACACACTTCCATTCTATGACTTCACACATCTCTATTCTGTGACTTCACACACCTCCATTCTGTGACTTCATTCACCTCCATTCTATGACTTCACACACCTCTATTCTGACTTCACACACCTCCATTCTATGACTTCACACACCTCCATTCTGACTTCACACACCTCCATTCTATGACTTCGCACACATATATTCTGACTTCCCACACCTCCATTCTGTGACTTCACACACCTCCCTTCGATGACTGCACACACCTACATTCTTTGACTTCACACACAACCATTTTGACTTCACACTTCCATTCTGTGACTTCACACACTTACATGTGTGACTTCTCACACCACCTTTTTGACTTCACACATCTCCATTCTTTGACTTCACACACCTCCATTCTGTGACTTCACACACCTCCATTCTGTGATTTCACACACCTCCCTTCCGTGACTTCACCCACCCCCATTCTATAACTTCCCACACCTGCATTCTGGCTTCACACACCGCCATTGTATGACTTCACACACTTACATTTGTGACTTCACACACCTCCATTCTATGACTTCACACACTTCCATTCTATGACTTCACACACCTCCATTCTATGACTTCACACACCTCCATTCTATGACTTCACACACCTGCATTCTGGCTTCACACACCGCCATTGTATGACTTCACACATCTTCTTTCTGTAACTTCCCACACTTCCAATGTTTGATTTCACAAACCTGCATTCCATGACTTCACACACCTCCATTCTGCGATTTCACACACCTCCATTCTGAGATGGCACAACTCCATTCTATGAATTCACACACCTCCATTCTGTGATTTCACACACCTCAATTCTATGACTTCACACAACTCCATTCTGTGACTTCACACATCTCCATTCTTAGTTCACACACCTCCATTCGGTGACTTCACACACCTCCATTCTTTGACTTCACACACCTCCATTCTATGACTTCACACACCTCCATTCTGTGACTTCACAAACCTCCATTCTATGATTTCACACACCTCCAATCTATGACTTCACAAACCTCCATTTTATGACGTCACACACCCCATTTTGACTTCTCACACCTACATTATGTGACTTCACTCACCTCTCTTCTGTGACATCACACACCTCCATTCTATGACTTCACACACCTTCATTGTATGACTTCGCACACCTCCATTCTATGACTTCACACACCTCCATTCTGTGACTTCACACACCTACATTCTGTGACTTCACAAACCTCCATTCTATGATTTCACACACCTCCAAACTATGACTTCACACACCTACATTTTATGACGTCACACACCTCCATTTTGACTTCACACACCTCCATTATGTGACTCCACACACCTCGCTTCTGTGACTTCACACACCTCCATTCTATGACTTCACACACTTCCATTCTATGACTTCACACACCGCCATTCCGTGACTTCACACACCTGCATTGTGAGTTCAGACACCTCCATTCTGTGACCTCACACACCTCCATTCTGCGATTTCACACACCTCCATTCTGAGATGTCACACCTCCATTCTATGAATTCACACACCTCCATTCTGTGATTTCACACACCTAAATTCTATGACTTCACACAACTCCATTCTGTGACTTCACACATCTCCATTCTGAGTTCACACACCTCCATTCTGTGACTTTACACACCTCCATTCTGTGACTTCACACACCTCCATTCTATGACTTCACACACCTCCATTCTATGACTTCACAAACCTCCATTCTGTGACTTCACACACCTCCATTCTGTGACTTCACAAACCTCCATTCTATGATTTCACACACCTCCATTCTATGACTTCACACAGTTCCATTAGGACGTCACATACCTCCATTCTATGAGTTCACACACCTACATTCTATGACTTCACACACCTTCATTCGACTTCACACACCTCCATTCTATGACTTCACAGACTCGAATCTGTGACTTCACTCACCTCCAATCTATGACTTCACACTCCTCCATTCTACGACTTCCCACACCTCCTTTCTATGACTTCACACCTCCATTCTGACTTCACACACCACCATTATGTGACTTCACACACCTCCATTATATGACGTCACAAGACTCCATTCTATGACTTCACACACCTCCATTCTGTGACGTCACACACCTACATTCTATGACTTCACACACCTTCAATCTTACTTCACAAACATACACTCTATGACTTCACACACCTCCATTCTATGACTTCACACACCTCCATTCTTTGACTTCACGCACCTCCATTCTGTGACTTCACACACCTCCATTCTGTGACTTCATACACCTCCATTCTGTGACTTCACACAGCTCCATTCTGTGACTTCACAAACCTCAATTCTATGATTTCACACACCTCCAATCTATGACTTCACACACGTCCATTTTATGACGTCACACACCTCCATTTTGACTTCACACACCTCCATTACGTGACTCCACACACCTCCCTTCTGTGACTTCACACACCTCCATTCTATGACTTCACACGCTTCCATTCTATGACGTCACACACCGCCATTCCGTGACTTCACACACCTGCATTGTGAGTTCACACACCTCCATTCTGTGACCTCACACACTTCCATTCTGCCATTTCACACACATCCATTCTGAGATGTCACACCTCCATTCTATGAATTCACACACCTCCATTCTGTGATTTCACACACCTCAATTCTATGACTTCACACAACTCCATTCTGTGACTTCACACATCTCCATTATGAGTTCACACACCTCCATTCTGTGACTTCACACACCTCCATTCTATGACTTCACACACCTCCATTCTATGACTTCACACACCTCCAATCTGTGACTTCACAATCCTCCATTCTGTGACTTCACAAACCTCCATTCTATGATTTCACACACCTCCAATCTATGACTTCACACGCCTCCATTTTATGACGTCACACACCTCCATTTTAACTTCTCACACCTCCATTATGTGACTTCACACACCTCTCTTCTGTGACTTCACACACCTCCATTCTATGACTTCACACACCTTCATTGTATGACTTCGCACACCTCCATTCTATGACTTCACACACTTCCATTCTATGATTTCACATACCTTCATACGATGACTTCACACACCTCCATTCTGGGTTCACACACCGCCATTCTGTGACTTCACAAACCTCTATTCTATGATTTCACACACCTCCATTCTATGACTTCTCACACCTCCATTTTAGGACGTCACACACCTCCCTTTTGACTTCACACACTTCCATTCTGTGACTTCACACACCTCCATTCTATGACTTCACACACTTCCATTGGGACGTCACACACCTCCATTCTATGAGTTCACACACCTACATTCTATGACTTCACACACCTTCATTCGACTTCACACACCTCCATTCTATGACTTCACAGACCTCGAATCTGTGACTTCACTCACCTCCAATCTATGACTTCACACTCCTCCATTCTATGACTTCCCACACCTCCTTTCTATGACTTCATACCTCCATTCTGACTTCACACACCTCCATTATGTGACTTCACACACCTCCATTATATGACGTCACACAACTCCGTTCTATGACTTCACACACCTCCATTCTATGACTTCACACACCTCCATTCTGTGACTTCACACACCTCCATTCTATGACTTCACACACCTTCATTCTTACTTCACAAACATATATTCTATGACTTCACACACCTCCATTCTATGACTTCACACACCTCCATTCTTTGGCTTCACACACCTCCATTCTGTGACTTCACACACCTCCATTCTGTGACTTCACACAGTTCCATTCTGGGACTTCACACACCTCCATTCTCCGACTTCACACACCTCCATTCTATGACTTCACACATCCATTTTGACTTCACACAACTCCAATATATTACTTCAAACACCTCAATTCTGTGACTTCACACACCTCCATTCTATGAATTCATACCCGTCCATTCTGTGACTTCACACACCTCCACTCTTTGACTTCACACACCTCCATTCTGTGACTTCACCCACCTCCATTCTCCGACTTCACACCCCTCCAATTTGACTTCACATACCTCCATTCTATGACTTCACACACCTCCAATCTATGAGTTCACACACCTACATTTTATGACGTCACACACCTCGATTTTGACTTCACACACCTCCATTATGTGACTCCACACACCTCCCTTCTGTGACTTCACACACCTCCATTCTATGACTTCACACACCTTCATTGTATGACTTCACACACCTCCATTCTATGAGTTCAGCCACTTCCATTCTATGATTTCACATACCTCCATGCTATGACTTCCCACACCTCCATTCTGTGACTTCACACACCTCCATTCTATGACTTCACACACCTCCATTCTGTGACTTCACAAACCTTCATTCTATGATTTCACACACCTCCATTATATGACTTCACACACCTCCATTCTTTGACTTCACACACCTCCGTTCTGTGACTTCACAAACCTCCATTCTATGACTTCACACACCTCCATTCTATGACTTCACACACCTCCATTCTATGACTTCACACACCTGAATTCTGGCTTCACACACCGCCATTGTATGACTTCACTCATCTTCTTTCTGTAACTTCCCACACTTCCAAAGTTTGACTTCACAAACCTCCATTCCATGACTTCACACACCTCCATTCTGCGATTTCACACACCTCCATTCTGAGATGTCACACATCCATTCTATGAATTCACACACCTCCATTCTGTGATTTCACACAACTCAATTCTATGACTTCACACAACTCCATTCTGTGACTTCACACATCTCCATTCTTAGTTCACACACCTCCATTCTGTGACTTCAAACACCTCCATTCTGTGACTTCACACACCTCCATTCTATGACTTCCCACACCTCCATTCTGTGACTTCACAAACTTCCATTCTATGATTTCACACACCTCCAAACTATGACTTCACACACCTCCATTTTATGACGTCTCACACCTCCATTTTGACTTCTCACACCTACATTATGTGACTTCACACCTCTCTTCTGTGACTTCACACACCTCCATTCTATGACTTCACACACCTTCATTGTATGACTTCGCACACCTCCATTCTATGACTTCACACACCTCCATTCTGTGACTTCACACACCTACATTTTGTGACTTCACAAACCTCCATTCTATGATTTCACACACCTCCAAACTATGACTTCACACACCTACATTTTATGACGTCACACACCTCCATTTTGACTTCACACACCTCCATTATGTGACTCCACATACCTCGCTTCTCTGACTTCACACACCTCCATTCTATGACTTCACAAACTTCCATTCTATGACTTTACACACCGCCATTCCGTGACTTCACACACCTGCATTTTGAGTTCACACACCTCCATTCTGCGACCTCACACACCTCCATTCTGCGATTTCACACACCTCCATTCTGAGATGTCACACCTCCATTCTATGAATTCACACACCTCCATTCTGTAATTTCACACACCTCAATTCTATGACTTCACACAACTCCATTCTGTGACTTCACACATCTCCATTCTGAGTTCACACACCTCCATTCTGTGACATTACACACCTCCATTCTGTGACTTCACACACCTCCATTCTATGACTTCACACACCTCCATTCTGTGACTTCACCTACCTCCATTCTATGACTTCACAAACCTCCATTCTGTGACTTCACACACCTCCATTCTGTGACTTCACAAACCTCTATTCTATGATTTCACACACCTCCCATCTATGACTTCACACACCTCCATTTTATGACGTCACACACCTCCATTTTGACTTCTCACACCTCCATTATGTGACTTCACACACCTCTCTTCTGTGACTTCACACACCTCCATTCTATGACTTCACACACCTTCATTGTATGACTTCGCACACCTCCATTCTATGACTTCACACACTTCCATTCTATGATTTCACATACCTTCATACGATGACTTCACACACCTCCATTCTGTGCCTTCACACACCTCCATTCTGAGTTCACACACCTCCATTCTGTGACTTCACAAACCTCTATTCTATGATTTCACACACCTCCATTCTATGACTTCTCACACCTCCATTTTAGGACGTCACACACCTCCATTTTGACTTCACACACTTCCATTCTGTGACTTCATACGCCTCCATTCTATGACTTCACACAGTTCCATTAGGACGTCACACACCTCCATTCTATGAGTTCACACACCTACATTCTATGACTTCACACACCTTCATTCGACTTCACACACCTCCATTCTATGACTTTACAGACCTCGAATCTGTGACTTCACTCACCTCCAATTTATGACTTCACACTCCTCCATTCTGTGACTGCACACACCTACATTCTATGACTTCACACACCTTCATTCTTACTTCACAAACATACATTCTATGACTACACACACCTCCATTATATGACGTCACACAACTCCATTCTATGACTTCACACACCTCCATTCTGTGACTGCACACACCTACATTCTATGACTTCACACACCTTCATTCTTACTTCACAAACATACATTCTATGACTTCACACACCTCCATTCTATGACTTCACACACCTCCATTCTTTGACTTCACACACCTCCATTCTGTGACTTCACACACCTCCCTTCTGTGACTTCACACACCTCCATTCTGTGACTTCACACAGCTCCATTCTGTGACTTCACACACCTCCATTCTCCGACTTCACACACCTCAATTCTATGATTTCACACATCCATTTTGACTTCACACACCTCCAATATATAACTTCAAACACCTCAATTCTGTGACTTCACACACCTCCATTCTATGAAATCATACCCGTCCACTCTGTGACTTCACACACCTCCGTTCTTTGACTTCACACACCTCCATTCTGTGACTTCACCCACCTCCATTCTGTGACTTCCCACACCTCCAATCGATGACTTCACACACGTACCTTTTATGACGTCACACACCTCCATTTTCACTTCACACACCTCCATTATGTGACTCCACACACCTCCCTTCTGTGACTTCACACACCTCCATTCTATGACTTCACACACTTCCATTCTATGACGTCACACACCGCCATTCCGTGACTTCACACACATGCATTGTGAGTTCACACACTTCCATTCTGTGACTTCACACACCTCCATTCTGCGATTTCACACACCTCCATTCTGTGACTTCACAAACCTTCATTCTATGAATTCACACACCTCCATTCTGTGATTTCACACACCTCAATTCTATGACTTCACACAACTCCATTCTTTGACTTCACACATCTCCATTCTGAGTTCACACACCTCCATCTGTGACTTCACACACCTCCATTCTGTGACTTCACACACTTCCATTCTATGACTTCACACACCTCCATTCTGTGACTTCACACACCTCCATTCTGGGTTCACACACCGCCATTCTGTGACTTCACAAACCTCTATTCCATGATTTCACACACCTCCATTCTATGACTTCTCACACCTCCATTTTAGGACGTCACACACCTCCCTTTTGACTTCACACACTTCCATTCTGTGACTTCACACACCTCCATTCTATGACTTCACACACTTCCATTGGGACGTCACACACCTCCATTCTATGAGTTCACACACCTACATTCTATGACTTCACACACCTTCATTCGACTTCACACACCTCCATTCTATGACTTCACAGACCTCGATTCTGTGACTTCACTCACCTCCAATCTATGACTTCACACTCCTCCATTCTATGACTTCCCACACCTCCTTTCTATGAATTCACACCTCCATTCTGACTTCACACACCTCCATTATGTGACTTCACACACCTCCATTATATGACGTCACACAACTCCGTTCTATGACTTCACACACCTCCATTCTATGACTTCACACACCTCCATTCTGTGACTTCACACACCTCCATTCTATGACTTCACACACCTTCATTCTTACTTCACAAACACATATTCTATGACTTCACACACCTCCATTCTATGACTTCACACACCTCCATTCTTTGACTTCACACACCTCCATTCTGTGACTTCACACACCTCCATTCTGTGACTTCACACAGCTCCATTCTGTGACTTCACACACCTCCATTCTCCGACTTCACACACCTCCATTCTATGATTTCACACATCCATTTTGACATCACACAACTCCAATATATAACTTCAAACACCTCAATTCTGTGACTTCACACACCTCCATTCTATGAATTCATACCCGTCCATTCTGTGACTTCACACACCTCCATTCTTTGACTTCACACACCTCCATTCTGTGACTTCACCCACCTCCATTCTGTGACTTCCCACACCTCCATTCTCCGACTTCACACCCCTCAAATTTGACTTCATATACCTCCATTCTATGACTTCACACACCTCCATTCTGTGACTTCAGAAACCTCCATTCTATGATTTCACACACCTCCAATCTATGACTTCACACACCTATATTTTATGACTTCACACACCTCCATTTTGACTTCACACACCTCCATTATGTGACTCCACAGACCTCCCTTCTGTGACTTCACACACCTCCATTCTATGACTTCACACACCTTCATTGTATGACTTCACACACCTCCATTCTATGACTTCAGCCACTTCCATTCTATGATTTCACATACCTCCATGCTATGACTTCACTCACCTCCATTCTGTGACTTCACACACCTCCATTCTATGACTTCACACACCTCCATTCTGTGACTTCACCTACCTCCATTCTATGACTTCACAAACCTCCATTCTGTGACTTCACACACCTCCATTCTGTGACTTCACAAAGTTCCATTCTATGATTTCACACACCTCCAATCTATGACTTCACACACCTCCATTCTATGACTTCACACACCTCCATTCTATGACTTCACACACCTGAATTCTGGCTTCACACACCGCCATTGTATGACTTCACTCATCTTCTTTCTGTAACTTCCCACACTTCCAATGTTTGACTTCACAAACCTCCATTCCATGACTTCACACACCTCCATTCTGCGATTTCACACACCTCCATTCTGAGATGTCACACATCCATTCTATGAATTCACACACATCCATTCTGTGATTTCACACAACTCAATTCTATGACTTCACACAACTCCATTCTGTGACTTCACACATCTCCATTCTTAGTTCACACACCTCCATTCTGTGACTTCAAACACCTCCATTCTCTGACTTCACACACCTCCATTCTATGACTTCACACACCTCCATTCTGTGACTTCACAAACTTCCATTCTATGATTTCACACACCTCCAAACTATGACTTCACACACCTCCATTTTATGACGTCTCACACCTCCATTTTGACTTCTCACACCTACATTATGTGACTTCACACCTCTCTTCTGTGACTTCACACACCTCCATTCTATGACTTCACACACCTCCATTCTGTGACTTCACACACCTACATTTTGTGACTTCACAAACCTCCATTCTATGATTTCACACACCTCCAAACTATGACTTCACACACCTACATTTTATGACGTCACACACCTCCATTTTGACTTCACACACCTCCATTATGTGACTCCACATACCTCGCTTCTCTGACTTCACACACCTCCATTCTATGACTTCACAAACTTCCATTCTATGACTTTACACACCGCCATTCCGTGACTTCACACACCTGCATTTTGAGTTCACACACCTCCATTCTGCGACCTCACACACCTCCATTCTGCGATTTCACACACCTCCATTCTGAGATGTCACACCTCCATTCTATGAATTCACACACCTCCATTCTGTAATTTCACACACCTCAATTCTATGACTTCACACAACTCCATTCTGTGACTTCACACATCTCCATTCTGAGTTCACACACCTCCATTCTGTGACATTACACACCTCCATTCTGTGACTTCACACACCTCCATTCTATGACTTCACACACCTCCATTCTGTGACTTCACCTACCTCCATTCTATGACTTCACAAACCTCCATTCTGTGACTTCACACACCTCCATTCTGTGACTTCACAAACCTCTATTCTATGATTTCACACACCTCCCATCTATGACTTCACACACCTCCATTTTATGACGTCACACACCTCCATTTTGACTTCTCACACCTCCATTATGTGACTTCACACACCTCTCTTCTGTGACTTCACACACCTCCATTCTATGACTTCACACACCTTCATTGTATGACTTCGCACACCTCCATTCTATGACTTCACACACTTCCATTCTATGATTTCACATACCTTCATACGATGACTTCACACACCTCCATTCTGTGCCTTCACACACCTCCATTCTGAGTTCACACACCTCCATTCTGTGACTTCACAAACCTCTATTCTATGATTTCACACACCTCCATTCTATGACTTCTCACACCTCCATTTTAGGACGTCACACACCTCCATTTTGACTTCACACACTTCCATTCTGTGACTTCATACACCTCCATTCTATGACTTCACACAGTTCCATTAGGACGTCACACACCTCCATTCTATGAGTTCACACACCTACATTCTATGACTTCACACACCTTCATTCGACTTCACACACCTCCATTCTATGACTTCACAGACCTCGAATCTGTGACTTCACTCACCTCCAATTTATGACTTCACACTCCTCCATTCTATGACTTCCCACACCTCCTTTCTATGACTTCACACCTCCATTCTGACTTCACACACCTCCATTATGTGACTACACACACCTCCATTATATGACGTCACACAACTCCATTCTATGACTTCACACACCTCCATTCTGTGACTGCACACACCTACATTCTATGACTTCACACACCTTCATTCTTACTTCACAAACATACATTCTATGACTTCACACACCTCCATTCTATGACTTCACACACCTCCAATCTTTGACTTCACACACCTCCATTCTGTGACTTCACACACCTCCCTTCTGTGACTTCACACACCTCCATTCTGTGACTTCACACAGCTCCATTCTGTGACTTCACACACCTCCATTCTCCGACTTCACACACCTCAATTCTATGACTTCACACATCCATTTTGACTTCACACACCTCCAATATATAACTTCAAACACCTCAATTCTGTGACTTCACACACCTCCATTCTATGAAATCATACCCGTCCACTCTGTGACTTCACACACCTCCGTTCTTTGACTTCACACACCTCCATTCTGTGACTTCACCCACCTCCATTCTGTGACTTCCCACACCTCCAATCGATGACTTCACACACGTACCTTTTATGACGTCACACACCTCCATTTTGACTTCACACACCTCCATTATGTGACTCCACACACCTCCCTTCTGTGACTTCACACACCTCCATTCTATGACTTCACACACTTCCATTCTATGACGTCACACACTGCCATTCCGTGACTTCACACACATGCATTGTGAGTTCACACACTTCCATTCTGTGACTTCACACACCTCCATTCTGCGATTTCACACACCTCCATTCTGTGACTTCACAAACCTTCATTCTATGAATTCACACACCTCCATTCTGTGATTTCACACACCTCAATTCTATGACTTCACACAACTCCATTCTTTGACTTCACACATCTCCATTCTGAGTTCACACACCTCCATTCTGTGACTTCACACACCTCCATTCTGTGACTTCACACACTTCCATTCTATGACTTCACACACCTCCATTCTGTGACTTCACACACCTCCATTCTGGGTTCACACACCGCCATTCTGTGACTTCACAAACCTCTATTCCATGATTTCACACACCTCCATTCTATGACTTCTCACACCTCCATTTTAGGACGTCACACACCTCCCTTTTGACTTCACACACTTCCATTCTGTGACTTCACACACCTCCATTCTATGACTTCACACACTTCCATTGGGACGTCACACACCTCCATTCTATGAGTTCACACACCTACATTCTATGACTTCACACACCTTCATTCGACTTCACACACCTCCATTCTATGACTTCACAGACCTCGATTCTGTGACTTCACTCACCTCCAATCTATGACTTCACACTCCTCCATTCTATGACTTCCCACACCTCCTTTCTATGAATTCACACCTCCATTCTGACTTCACACACCTCCATTATGTGACTTCACACACCTCCATTATATGACGTCACAACTCCGTTCTATGACTTCACACACCTCCATTCTATGACTTCACACACCTCCATTCTGTGACTTCACACACCTCCATTCTATGACTTCACACACCTTCATTCTTACTTCACAAACATATATTCTATGACTTCACACACCTCCATTCTATGACTTCACACACCTCCATTCTTTGACTTCACACACCTCCATTCTGTGACTTCACACACCTCCATTCTGTGACTTCACACAGCTCCATTCTGTGACTTCACACACCTCCATTCTCCGACTTCACACACCTCCATTCTATGACTTCACACATCCATTTTGACATCACACAACTCCAATATATAACTTCAAACACCTCAATTCTGTGACTTCACACACCTCCATTCTATGAATTCATACCCGTCCATTCTGTGACTTCACACACCTCCATTCTTTGACTTCACACACCTCCATTCTGTGACTTCACCCACCTCCATTCTGTGACTTCCCACACCTCCATTCTCCGACTTCACACCCCTCAAATTTGACTTCATATACCTCCATTCTATGACTTCACACACCTCCATTCTGTGACTTCAGAAACCTCCATTCTATGATTTCACACACCTCCAATCTATGACTTCACACACCTACATTTTATGTCTTCACACACCTCCATTTTGACTTCACACACCTCCATTATGTGACTCCACAGACCTCCCTTCTGTGACTTCACACACCTCCATTCTATGACTTCACACACCTTCATTGTATGACTTCACACACCTCCATTCTATGACTTCAGCCACTTCCATTCTATGATTTCACATACCTCCATGCTATGACTTCACTCACCTCCATTCTGTGACTTCACACACCTCCATTCTATGACTGCACACACCTCCATTCTGTGACTTCACCTACCTCCATTCTATGACTTCACAAACCTCCATTCTGTGACTTCACACACCTCCATTCTGTGACTTCACAAAGTTCCATTCTATGATTTCACACACCTCCAATCTATGACTTCACACACCTCCATTCTATGACTTCACACACCTCCATTCTATGACTTCACACACCTGAATTCTGGCTTCACACACCGCCATGGTATGACTTCACTCATCTTCTTTCTGTAACTTCCCACACTTCCAATGTTTGACTTCACAAACCTCCATTCCATGACTTCACACACCTCCATTCTGCGATTTCACACACCTCCATTCTGAGATGTCACACATCCATTCTATGAATTCACACACATCCATTCTGTGATTTCACACAACTCAATTCTATGACTTCACACAACTCCATTCTGTGACTTCACACATCTCCATTCTTAGTTCACACACCTCCATTCTGTGACTTCAAACACCTCCATTCTGTGACTTCACACACCTCCATTCTATGACTTCCCACACCTCCATTCTGTGACTTCACAAACTTCCATTCTATGATTTCACACACCTCCAAACTATGACTTCACACACCTCCATTTTATGACGTCTCACACCTCCATTTTGACTTCTCACACCTACATTATGTGACTTCACACCTCTCTTCTGTGACTTCACACACCTCCATTCTATGACTTCACACACCTTCATTGTATGACTTCGCACACCTCCATTCTATGACTTCACACACCTCCATTCTGTGACTTCACACACCTACATTTTGTGACTTCACAAACCTCCATTCTATGATTTCACACACCTCCAAACTATGACTTCACACACCTACATTTTATGACGTCACACACCTCCATTTTGACTTCACACACCTCCATTATGTGACTCCACATACCTCGCTTCTCTGACTTCACACACCTCCATTCTATGACTTCACAAACTTCCATTCTATGACTTTAAACACCGCCATTCCGTGACTTCACACACCTGCATTTTGAGTTCACACACCTCCATTCTGCGACCTCACACACCTCCATTCTGCGATTTCACACACCTCCATTCTGAGATGTCACACCTCCATTCTATGAATTCACACACCTCCATTCTGTAATTTCACACACCTCAATTCTATGACTTCACACAACTCCATTCTGTGACTTCACACATCTCCATTCTGAGTTCACACACCTCCATTCTGTGACATTACACACCTCCATTCTGTGACTTCACACACCTCCATTCTATGACTTCACACACCTCCATTCTGTGACTTCACCTACCTCCATTCTATGACTTCACAAACCTCCATTCTGTGACTTCACACACCTCCATTCTGTGACTTCACAAACCTCTATTCTATGATTTCACACACCTCCCATCTATGACTTCACACACCTCCATTTTATGACGTCACACACCTCCATTTTGACTTCTCACACCTCCATTATGTGACTTCACACACCTCTCTTCTGTGACTTCACACACCTCCATTCTATGACTTCACACACCTTCATTGTATGACTTCGCACACCTCCATTCTATGACTTCACACACTTCCATTCTATGATTTCACATACCTTCATACGATGACTTCACACACCTCCATTCTGTGCCTTCACACACCTCCATTCTGAGTTCACACACCTCCATTCTGTGACTTCACAAACCTCTATTCTATGATTTCACACACCTCCATTCTATGACTTCTCACACCTCCATTTTAGGACGTCACACACCTCCATTTTGACTTCACACACTTCCATTCTGTGACTTCATACACCTCCATTCTATGACTTCACACAGTTCCATTAGGACGTCACACACCTCCATTCTATGAGTTCACACACCTACATTCTATGACTTCACACACCTTCATTCGACTTCACACACCTCCATTCTATGACTTCACAGACCTCGAATCTGTGACTTCACTCACCTCCAATTTATGACTTCACACTCCTCCATTCTATGACTTCCCACACCTCCTTTCTATGACTTCACACCTCCATTCTGACTTCACACACCTCCATTATGTGACTACACACACCTCCATTATATGACGTCACACAACTCCATTCTATGACTTCACACACCTCCATTCTGTGACTGCACACACCTACATTCTATGACTTCACACACCTTCATTCTTACTTCACAAACATACATTCTATGACTTCACACACCTCCATTCTATGACTTCACACACCTCCATTCTTTGACTTCACACACCTCCATTCTGTGACTTCACACACCTCCCTTCTGTGACTTCACACACCTCCATTCTGTGACTTCACACAGCTCCATTCTGTGACTTCACACACCTCCATTCTCCGACTTCACACACCTCAATTCTATGACTTCACACATCCATTTTGACTTCACACACCTCCAATATATAACTTCAAACACCTCAATTCTGTGACTTCACACACCTCCATTCTATGAAATCATACCCGTCCACTCTGTGACTTCACACACCTCCGTTCTTTGACTTCACACACCTCCATTCTGTGACTTCACCCACCTCCATTCTGTGACTTCCCACACCTCCAATCGATGACTTCACACACGTACCTTTTATGACGTCACACACCTCCATTTTCACTTCACACACCTCCATTATGTGACTCCACACACCTCCCTTCTGTGACTTCACACACCTCCATTCTATGACTTCACACACTTCCATTCTATGACGTCACACACCGCCATTCCGTGACTTCACACACATGCATTGTGAGTTCACACACTTCCATTCTGTGACTTCACACACCTCCATTCTGCGATTTCACACACCTCCATTCTGTGACTTCACAAACCTTCATTCTATGAATTCACACACCTCCATTCTGTGATTTCACACACCTCAATTCTATGACTTCACACAACTCCATTCTTTGACTTCACACATCTCCATTCTGAGTTCACACACCTCCATCTGTGACTTCACACACCTCCATTCTGTGACTTCACACACTTCCATTCTATGACTTCACACACCTCCATTCTGTGACTTCACACACCTCCATTCTGGGTTCACACACCGCCATTCTGTGACTTCACAAACCTCTATTCCATGATTTCACACACCTCCATTCTATGACTTCTCACACCTCCATTTTAGGACGTCACACACCTCCCTTTTGACTTCACACACTTCCATTCTGTGACTTCACACACCTCCATTCTATGACTTCACACAATTCCATTGGGACGTCACACACCTCCATTCTATGAGTTCACACACCTACATTCTATGACTTCACACACCTTCATTCGACTTCACACACCTCCATTCTATGACTTCACAGACCTCGATTCTGTGACTTCACTCACCTCCAATCTATGACTTCACACTCCTCCATTCTATGACTTCCCACACCTCCTTTCTATGAATTCACACCTCCATTCTGACTTCACACACCTCCATTATGTGACTTCACACACCTCCATTATATGACGTCACACACCTCCATTCTGTGACTTCACACACCTCCATTCTATGACTTCACACACCTCCATTCTGTGACTTCACACACCTCCATTCTATGACTTCACACACCTTCATTCTTACTTCACAAACATATATTCTATGACTTCACACACCTCCATTCTATGACTTCACACACCTCCATTCTTTGACTTCACACACCTCCATTCTGTGACTTCACACACCTCCATTCTGTGACTTCACACAGCTCCATTCTGTGACTTCACACACCTCCATTCTCCGACTTCACACACCTCCATTCTATGATTTCACACATCCATTTTGACATCACACAACTCCAATATATAACTTCAAACACCTCAATTCTGTGACTTCACACACCTCCATTCTATGAATTCATACCCGTCCATTCTGTGACTTCACACACCTCCATTCTTTGACTTCACACACCTCCATTCTGTGACTTCACCCACCTCCATTCTGTGACTTCCCACACCTCCATTCTCCGACTTCACACCCCTCAAATTTGACTTCATATACCTCCATTCTATGACTTCACACACCTCCATTCTGTGACTTCAGAAACCTCCATTCTATGATTTCACACACCTCCAATCTATGACTTCACACACCTATATTTTATGACTTCACACACCTCCATTTTGACTTCACACACCTCCATTATGTGACTCCACAGACCTCCCTTCTGTGACTTCACACACCTCCATTCTATGACTTCACACACCTTCATTGTATGACTTCACACACCTCCATTCTATGACTTCAGCCACTTCCATTCTATGATTTCACATACCTCCATGCTATGACTTCACTCACCTCCATTCTGTGACTTCACACACCTCCATTCTATGACTTCACACACCTCCATTCTGTGACTTCACCTACCTCCATTCTATGACTTCACAAACCTCCATTCTGTGACTTCACACACCTCCATTCTGTGACTTCACAAAGTTCCATTCTATGATTTCACACACCTCCAATCTATGACTTCACACACCTCCATTCTATGACTTCACACACCTCCATTCTATGACTTCACACACCTGAATTCTGGCTTCACACACCGCCATTGTATGACTTCACTCATCTTCTTTCTGTAACTTCCCACACTTCCAATGTTTGACTTCACAAACCTCCATTCCATGACTTCACACACCTCCATTCTGCGATTTCACACACCTCCATTCTGAGATGTCACACATCCATTCTATGAATTCACACACATCCATTCTGTGATTTCACACAACTCAATTCTATGACTTCACACAACTCCATTCTGTGACTTCACACATCTCCATTCTTAGTTCACACACCTCCATTCTGTGACTTCAAACACCTCCATTCTGTGACTTCACACACCTCCATTCTATGACTTCACACACCTCCATTCTGTGACTTCACAAACTTCCATTCTATGATTTCACACACCTCCAAACTATGACTTCACACACCTCCATTTTATGACGTCTCACACCTCCATTTTGACTTCTCACACCTACATTATGTGACTTCACACCTCTCTTCTGTGACTTCACACACCTCCATTCTATGACTTCACACACCTCCATTCTGTGACTTCACACACCTACATTTTGTGACTTCACAAACCTCCATTCTATGATTTCACACACCTCCAAACTATGACTTCACACACCTACATTTTATGACGTCACACACCTCCATTTTGACTTCACACACCTCCATTATGTGACTCCACATACCTCGCTTCTCTGACTTCACACACCTCCATTCTATGACTTCACAAACTTCCATTCTATGACTTTACACACCGCCATTCCGTGACTTCACACACCTGCATTTTGAGTTCACACACCTCCATTCTGCGACCTCACACACCTCCATTCTGCGATTTCACACACCTCCATTCTGAGATGTCACACCTCCATTCTATGAATTCACACACCTCCATTCTGTAATTTCACACACCTCAATTCTATGACTTCACACAACTCCATTCTGTGACTTCACACATCTCCATTCTGAGTTCACACACCTCCATTCTGTGACATTACACACCTCCATTCTGTGACTTCACACACCTCCATTCTATGACTTCACACACCTCCATTCTGTGACTTCACCTACCTCCATTCTATGACTTCACAAACCTCCATTCTGTGACTTCACACACCTCCATTCTGTGACTTCACAAACCTCTATTCTATGATTTCACACACCTCCCATCTATGACTTCACACACCTCCATTTTATGACGTCACACACCTCCATTTTGACTTCTCACACCTCCATTATGTGACTTCACACACCTCTCTTCTGTGACTTCACACACCTCCATTCTATGACTTCACACACCTTCATTGTATGACTTCGCACACCTCCATTCTATGACTTCACACACTTCCATTCTATGATTTCACATACCTTCATACGATGACTTCACACACCTCCATTCTGTGCCTTCACACACCTCCATTCTGAGTTCACACACCTCCATTCTGTGACTTCAAAAACCTCTATTCTATGATTTCACACACCTCCATTCTATGACTTCTCACACCTACATTTTAGGACGTCACACACCTCCATGTTGACTTCACACACTTCCATTCTGTGACTTCATACACCTCCATTCTATGACTTCACACAGTTCCATTAGGACGTCACACACCTCCATTCTATGAGTTCACACACCTACATTCTATGACTTCACACACCTTCATTCGACTTCACACACCTCCATTCTATGACTTCACAGACCTCGAATCTGTGACTTCACTCACCTCCAATTTATGACTTCACACTCCTCCATTCTATGACTTCCCACACCTCCTTTCTATGACTTCACACCTCCATTCTGACTTCACACACCTCCATTATGTGACTACACACACCTCCATTATATGACGTCACACAACTCCATTCTATGACTTCACACACCTCCATTCTGTGACTGCACACACCTACATTCTATGACTTCACACACCTTCATTCTTACTTCACAAACATACATTCTATGACTTCACACACCTCCATTCTATGACTTCACACACCTCCATTCTTTGACTTCACACACCTCCATTCTGTGACTTCACACACCTCCCTTCTGTGACTTCACACACCTCCATTCTGTGACTTCACACAGCTCCATTCTGTGACTTCACACACCTCCATTCTCCGACTTCACACACCTCAATTCTATGACTTCACACATCCATTTTGACTTCACACACCTCCAATGTATAACTTCAAACACCTCAATTCTGTGACTTCACACACCTCCATTCTATGAAATCATACCCGTCCACTCTGTGACTTCACACACCTCCGTTCTTTGACTTCACACACCTCCATTCTGTGACTTCACCCACCTCCATTCTGTGACTTCCCACACCTCCAATCGATGACTTCACACACGTACCTTTTATGACGTCACACACCTCCATTTTGACTTCACACACCTCCATTATGTGACTCCACACACCTCCCTTCTGTGACTTCACACACCTCCATTCTATGACTTCACACACTTCCATTCTATGACGTCACACACTGCCATTCCGTGACTTCACACACATGCATTGTGAGTTCACACACCTCCATTCTGTGACTTCACACACCTCCATTCTGCGATTTCACACACCTCCATTCTGTGACTTCACAAACCTTCATGCTATGAATTCACACACCTCCATTCTGTGATTTCACACACCTCAATTCTATGACTTCACACAACTCCATTCTTTGACTTCACACATCTCCATTCTGAGTTCACACACCTCCATTCTGTGACTTCACACACCTCCATTCTGTGACTTCACACACTTCCATTCTATGACTTCACACACCTCCATTCTGTGACTTCACACTCCTCCATTCTGGGTTCACAAACCGCCATTCTGTGACTTCACAAACCTCTATTCCATGATTTCACACACCTCCATTCTATGACTTCTCACACCTCCATTTTAGGACGTCACACACCTCCCTTTTGACTTCACACACTTCCATTCTGTGACTTCACACACCTCCATTCTATGACTTCACACACTTCCATTGGGACGTCACACACCTCCATTCTATGAGTTCACACACCTACATTCTATGACTTCACACACCTTCATTCGACTTCACACACCTCCATTCTATGACTTCACAGACCTCGATTCTGTGACTTCACTCACCTCCAATCTATGACTTCACACTCCTCCATTCTATAACTTCCCACACCTCCTTTCTATGAATTCACACCTCCATTCTGACTTCACACACCTCCATTATGTGACTTCACACACCTCCATTATATGACGTCACACAACTCCGTTCTATGACTTCACACACCTCCATTCTATGACTTCACACACCTCCATTCTGTGACTTCACACACCTCCATTCTATGACTTCACACACCTTCATTCTTACTTCACAAACATATATTCTATGACTTCACACACCTCCATTCTATGACTTCACACACCTCCATTCTTTGACTTCACACACCTCCATTCTGTGACTTCACACACCTCCATTCTGTGACTTCACACAGCTCCATTCTGTGACTTCACACACCTCCATTCTCCGACTTCACACACCTCCATTCTATGACTTCACACATCCATTTTGACATCACACAACTCCAATATATAACTTCAAACACCTCAATTCTGTGACTTCACACACCTCCATTCTATGAATTCATACCCGTCCATTCTGTGACTTCACACACCTCCATTCTTTGACTTCACACAACTCCATTCTGTGACTTCACCCACCTCCATTCTGTGACTTCCCACACCTCCATTCTCCGACTTCACACCCCTCAAATTTGACTTCATATACCTCCATTCTATGACTTCACACACCTCCATTCTGTGACTTCAGAAACCTCCATTCTATGATTTCACACACCTCCAATCTATGACTTCACACACCTACATTTTATGATTTCACACGCCTCCATTTTGACTTCACACACCTCCATTATGTGACTCCACAGACCTCCCTTCTGTGACTTCACACACCTCCATTCTATGACTTCACACACCTTCATTGTATGACTTCACACACCTCCATTCTATGACTTCAGCCACTTCCATTCTATGATTTCACATACCTCCATGCTATGACTTCACACACCTCCATTCTGTGACTTCACACACCTCCATTCTATGACTTCACACACCTCCATTCTGTGACTTCACCTACCTCCATTCTATGACTTCACAAACCTCCATTCTGTGACTTCACACACCTCCATTCTGTGACTTCACAAAGTTCCATTCTATGATTTCACACACCTCCAATCTATGACTTCACACACCTCCATTTTATGACGTCACACACCTCCATTTTGACTTCTCACACCTCCATTATGTGACTTCACACACCTCCATTCTGTGACTTCACACACCTCCATTCTGAGTTCACACACCTCCATTCTGTGACTTCAAAAACCTCTATTCTATGATTTCACACACCTCCATTCTATGACTTCTCACACCTCCATTTTAGGACGTCACACACCTCCATGTTGACTTCACACACTTCCATTCTGTGACTTCATACACCTCCATTCTATGACTTCACACAGTTCCATTAGGACGTCACACACCTCCATTCTATGAGTTCACACACCTACATTCTATGACTTCACACACCTTCATTCGACTTCACACACCTCCATTCTATGACTTCACAGACCTCGAATCTGTGACTTCACTCACCTCCAATTTATGACTTCACACTCCTCCATTCTATGACTTCCCACACCTCCTTTCTATGACTTCACACCTCCATTCTGACTTCACACACCTCCATTATGTGACTACACACACCTCCATTATATGACGTCACACAACTCCATTCTATGACTTCACACACCTCCATTCTGTGACTGCACACACCTACATTCTATGACTTCACACACCTTCATTCTTACTTCACAAACATACATTCTATGACTTCACACACCTCCATTCTATGACTTCACACACCTCCATTCTTTGACTTCACACACCTCCATTCTGTGACTTCACACACCTTCCTTCTGTGACTTCACACACCTCCATTCTGTGACTTCACACAGCTCCATTCTGTGACTTCACACACCTCCATTCTCCGACTTCACACACCTCAATTCTATGACTTCACACATCCATTTTGACTTCACACACCTCCAATGTATAACTTCAAACACCTCAATTCTGTGACTTCACACACCTCCATTCTATGAAATCATACCCGTCCACTCTGTGACTTCACACACCTCCGTTCTTTGACTTCACACACCTCCATTCTGTGACTTCACCCACCTCCATTCTGTGACTTCCCACACCTCCAATCGATGACTTCACACACGTACCTTTTATGACGTCACACACCTCCATTTTGACTTCACACACCTCCATTATGTGACTCCACACACCTCCCTTCTGTGACTTCACACACCTCCATTCTATGACTTCACACACTTCCATTCTATGACGTCACACACTGCCATTCCGTGACTTCACACACATGCATTGTGAGTTCACACACCTCCATTCTGTGACTTCACACACCTCCATTCTGCGATTTCACACACCTCCATTCTGTGACTTCACAAACCTTCATGCTATGAATTCACACACCTCCATTCTGTGATTTCACACACCTCAATTCTATGACTTCACACAACTCCATTCTTTGACTTCACACATCTCCATTCTGAGTTCACACACCTCCATTCTGTGACTTCACACACCTCCATTCTGTGACTTCACACACTTCCATTCTATGACTTCACACACCTCCATTCTGTGACTTCACACTCCTCCATTCTGGGTTCACAAACCGCCATTCTGTGACTTCACAAACCTCTATTCCATGATTTCACACACCTCCATTCTATGACTTCTCACACCTCCATTTTAGGACGTCACACACCTCCCTTTTGACTTCACACACTTCCATTCTGTGACTTCACACACCTCCATTCTATGACTTCACACACTTCCATTGGGACGTCACACACCTCCATTCTATGAGTTCACACACCTACATTCTATGACTTCACACACCTTCATTCGACTTCACACACCTCCATTCTATGACTTCACAGACCTCGATTCTGTGACTTCACTCACCTCCAATCTATGACTTCACACTCCTCCATTCTATAACTTCCCACACCTCCTTTCTATGAATTCACACCTCCATTCTGACTTCACACACCTCCATTATGTGACTTCACACACCTCCATTATATGACGTCACACAACTCCGTTCTATGACTTCACACACCTCCATTCTATGACTTCACACACCTCCATTCTGTGACTTCACACACCTCCATTCTATGACTTCACACACCTTCATTCTTACTTCACAAACATATATTCTATGACTTCACACACCTCCATTCTATGACTTCACACACCTCCATTCTTTGACTTCACACACCTCCATTCTGTGACTTCACACACCTCCATTCTGTGACTTCACACAGCTCCATTCTGTGACTTCACACACCTCCATTCTCCGACTTCACACACCTCCATTCTATGATTTCACACATCCATTTTGACATCACACAACTCCAATATATAACTTCAAACACCTCAATTCTGTGACTTCACACACCTCCATTCTATGAATTCATACCCGTCCATTCTGTGACTTCACACACCTCCATTCTTTGACTTCACACACCTCCATTCTGTGACTTCACCCACCTCCATTCTGTGACTTCCCACACCTCCATTCTCCGACTTCACACCCCTCAAATTTGACTTCATATACCTCCATTCTATGACTTCACACACCTCCATTCTGTGACTTCAGAAACCTCCATTCTATGATTTCACACACCTCCAATCTATGACTTCACACACCTATATTTTATGACTTCACACACCTCCATTTTGACTTCACACACCTCCATTATGTGACTCCACAGACCTCCCTTCTGTGACTTCACACACCTCCATTCTATGACTTCACACACCTTCATTGTATGACTTCACACACCTCCATTCTATGACTTCAGCCACTTCCATTCTATGATTTCACATACCTCCATGCTATGACTTCACTCACCTCCATTCTGTGACTTCACACACCTCCATTCTATGACTTCACACACCTCCATTCTGTGACTTCACCTACCTCCATTCTATGACTTCACAAACCTCCATTCTGTGACTTCACACACCTCCATTCTGTGACTTCACAAAGTTCCATTCTATGATTTCACACACCTCCAATCTATGACTTCACACACCTCCATTCTATGACTTCACACACCTCCATTCTATGACTTCACACACCTGAATTCTGGCTTCACACACCGCCATTGTATGACTTCACTCATCTTCTTTCTGTAACTTCCCACACTTCCAATGTTTGACTTCACAAACCTCCATTCCATGACTTCACACACCTCCATTCTGCGATTTCACACACCTCCATTCTGAGATGTCACACATCCATTCTATGAATTCACACACATCCATTCTGTGATTTCACACAACTCAATTCTATGACTTCACACAACTCCATTCTGTGACTTCACACATCTCCATTCTTAGTTCACACACCTCCATTCTGTGACTTCAAACACCTCCATTCTGTGACTTCACACACCTCCATTCTATGACTTCACACACCTCCATTCTGTGACTTCACAAACTTCCATTCTATGATTTCACACACCTCCAAACTATGACTTCACACACCTCCATTTTATGACGTCTCACACCTCCATTTTGACTTCTCACACCTACATTATGTGACTTCACACCTCTCTTCTGTGACTTCACACACCTCCATTCTATGACTTCACACACCTTCATTGTATGACTTCGCACACCTCCATTCTATGACTTCACACACCTTCATTCTGTGACTTCACACACCTACATTTTGTGACTTCACAAACCTCCATTCTATGATTTCACACACCTCCAAACTATGACTTCACACACCTACATTTTATGACGTCACACACCTCCATTTTGACTTCACACACCTCCATTATGTGACTCCACATACCTCGCTTCTCTGACTTCACACACCTCCATTCTATGACTTCACAAACTTCCATTCTATGACTTTACACACCGCCATTCCGTGACTTCACACACCTGCATTTTGAGTTCACACACCTCCATTCTGCGACCTCACACACCTCCATTCTGCGATTTCACACACCTCCATTCTGAGATGTCACACCTCCATTCTATGAATTCACACACCTCCATTCTGTAATTTCACACACCTCAATTCTATGACTTCACACAACTCCATTCTGTGACTTCACACATCTCCATTCTGAGTTCACACACCTCCATTCTGTGACATTACACACCTCCATTCTGTGACTTCACACACCTCCATTCTATGACTTCACACACCTCCATTCTGTGACTTCACCTACCTCCATTCTATGACTTCACAAACCTCCATTCTGTGACTTCACACACCTCCATTCTGTGACTTCACAAACCTCTATTCTATGATTTCACACACCTCCCATCTATGACTTCACACACCTCCATTTTATGACGTCACACACCTCCATTTTGACTTCTCACACCTCCATTATGTGACTTCACACACCTCTCTTCTGTGACTTCACACACCTCCATTCTATGACTTCACACACCTTCATTGTATGACTTCGCACACCTCCATTCTATGACTTCACACACTTCCATTCTATGATTTCACATACCTTCATACGATGACTTCACACACCTCCATTCTGTGCCTTCACACACCTCCATTCTGAGTTCACACACCTCCATTCTGTGACTTCACAAACCTCTATTCTATGATTTCACACACCTCCATTCTATGACTTCTCACACCTCCATTTTAGGACGTCACACACCTCCATTTTGACTTCACACACTTCCATTCTGTGACTTCATACACCTCCATTCTATGACTTCACACAGTTCCATTAGGACGTCACACACCTCCATTCTATGAGTTCACACACCTACATTCTATGACTTCACACACCTTCATTCGACTTCACACACCTCCATTCTATGACTTCACAGACCTCGAATCTGTGACTTCACTCACCTCCAATTTATGACTTCACACTCCTCCATTCTATGACTTCCCACACCTCCTTTCTATGACTTCACACCTCCATTCTGACTTCACACACCTCCATTATGTGACTACACACACCTCCATTATATGACGTCACACAACTCCATTCTATGACTTCACACACCTCCATTCTGTGACTGCACACACCTACATTCTATGACTTCACACACCTTCATTCTTACTTCACAAACATACATTCTATGACTTCACACACCTCCATTCTATGACTTCAGCCACTTCCATTCTATGATTTCACATACCTCCATGCTATGACTTCACACACCTCCATTCTGTGACTTCACACACCTCCATTCTATGACTTCACACACCTCCATTCTGTGACTTCACCTACCTCCATTCTATGACTTCACAAACCTCCATTCTGTGACTTCACACACCTCCATTCTGTGACTTCACAAAGTTCCATTCTATGATTTCACACACCTCCAATCTATGACTTCACACACCTCCATTTTATGACGTCACACACCTCCATTTTGACTTCTCACACCTCCATTATGTGACTTCACACACCTCTCTTCTGTGACTTCACACACCTCCATTCTATGACTTCACACACCTTCATTGTATGACTTCGCACACCTCCATTCTATGACTTCACACACTTCCATTCTATGATTTCACATACCTTCATACGATGACTTCACACACCTCCATTCTGTGCCTTCACACACCTCCATTCTGAGTTCACACACCTCCATTCTGTGACTTCAAAAACCTCTATTCTATGATTTCACACACCTCCATTCTATGACTTCTCACACCTACATTTTAGGACGTCACACACCTCCATGTTGACTTCACACACTTCCATTCTGTGACTTCATACACCTCCATTCTATGACTTCACACAGTTCCATTAGGACGTCACACACCTCCATTCTATGAGTTCACACACCTACATTCTATGACTTCACACACCTTCATTCGACTTCACACACCTCCATTCTATGACTTCACAGACCTCGAATCTGTGACTTCACTCACCTCCAATTTATGACTTCACACTCCTCCATTCTATGACTTCCCACACCTCCTTTCTATGACTTCACACCTCCATTCTGACTTCACACACCTCCATTATGTGACTACACACACCTCCATTATATGACGTCACACAACTCCATTCTATGACTTCACACACCTCCATTCTGTGACTGCACACACCTACATTCTATGACTTCACACACCTTCATTCTTACTTCACAAACATACATTCTATGACTTCACACACCTCCATTCTATGACTTCACACACCTCCATTCTTTGACTTCACACACCTCCATTCTGTGACTTCACACACCTCCCTTCTGTGACTTCACACACCTCCATTCTGTGACTTCACACAGCTCCATTCTGTGACTTCACACACCTCCATTCTCCGACTTCACACACCTCAATTCTATGACTTCACACATCCATTTTGACTTCACACACCTCCAATGTATAACTTCAAACACCTCAATTCTGTGACTTCACACACCTCCATTCTATGAAATCATACCCGTCCACTCTGTGACTTCACACACCTCCGTTCTTTGACTTCACACACCTCCATTCTGTGACTTCACCCACCTCCATTCTGTGACTTCCCACACCTCCAATCGATGACTTCACACACGTACCTTTTATGACGTCACACACCTCCATTTTGACTTCACACACCTCCATTATGTGACTCCACACACCTCCCTTCTGTGACTTCACACACCTCCATTCTATGACTTCACACACTTCCATTCTATGACGTCACACACTGCCATTCCGTGACTTCACACACATGCATTGTGAGTTCACACACCTCCATTCTGTGACTTCACACACCTCCATTCTGCGATTTCACACACCTCCATTCTGTGACTTCACAAACCTTCATGCTATGAATTCACACACCTCCATTCTGTGATTTCACACACCTCAATTCTATGACTTCACACAACTCCATTCTTTGACTTCACACATCTCCATTCTGAGTTCACACACCTCCATTCTGTGACTTCACACACCTCCATTCTGTGACTTCACACACTTCCATTCTATGACTTCACACACCTCCATTCTGTGACTTCACACTCCTCCATTCTGGGTTCACAAACCGCCATTCTGTGACTTCACAAACCTCTATTCCATGATTTCACACACCTCCATTCTATGACTTCTCACACCTCCATTTTAGGACGTCACACACCTCCCTTTTGACTTCACACACTTCCATTCTGTGACTTCACACACCTCCATTCTATGACTTCACACACTTCCATTGGGACGTCACACACCTCCATTCTATGAGTTCACACACCTACATTCTATGACTTCACACACCTTCATTCGACTTCACACACCTCCATTCTATGACTTCACAGACCTCGATTCTGTGACTTCACTCACCTCCAATCTATGACTTCACACTCCTCCATTCTATAACTTCCCACACCTCCTTTCTATGAATTCACACCTCCATTCTGACTTCACACACCTCCATTATGTGACTTCACACACCTCCATTATATGACGTCACACAACTCCGTTCTATGACTTCACACACCTCCATTCTATGACTTCACACACCTCCATTCTGTGACTTCACACACCTCCATTCTATGACTTCACACACCTTCATTCTTACTTCACAAACATATATTCTATGACTTCACACACCTCCATTCTATGACTTCACACACCTCCATTCTTTGACTTCACACACCTCCATTCTGTGACTTCACACACCTCCATTCTGTGACTTCACACAGCTCCATTCTGTGACTTCACACACCTCCATTCTCCGACTTCACACACCTCCATTCTATGACTTCACACATCCATTTTGACATCACACAACTCCAATATATAACTTCAAACACCTCAATTCTGTGACTTCACACACCTCCATTCTATGAATTCATACCCGTCCATTCTGTGACTTCACACACCTCCATTCTTTGACTTCACACACCTCCATTCTGTGACTTCACCCACCTCCATTCTGTGACTTCCCACACCTCCATTCTCCGACTTCACACCCCTCAAATTTGACTTCATATACCTCCATTCTATGACTTCACACACCTCCATTCTGTGACTTCAGAAACCTCCATTCTATGATTTCACACACCTCCAATCTATGACTTCACACACCTACATTTTATGACTTCACACGCCTCCATTTTGACTTCACACACCTCCATTATGTGACTCCACAGACCTCCCTTCTGTGACTTCACACACCTCCATTCTATGACTTCACACACCTTCATTGTATGACTTCACACACCTCCATTCTATGACTTCAGCCACTTCCATTCTATGATTTCACATACCTCCATGCTATGACTTCACACACCTCCATTCTGTGACTTCACACACCTCCATTCTATGACTTCACACACCTCCATTCTGTGACTTCACCTACCTCCATTCTATGACTTCACAAACCTCCATTCTGTGACTTCACACACCTCCATTCTGTGACTTCACAAAGTTCCATTCTATGATTTCACACACCTCCAATCTATGACTTCACACACCTCCATTTTATGACGTCACACACCTCCATTTTGACTTCTCACACCTCCATTATGTGACTTCACACACCTCTCTTCTGTGACTTCACACACCTCCATTCTATGACTTCACACACCTTCATTGTATGACTTCGCACACCTCCATTCTATGACTTCACACACTTCCATTCTATGATTTCACATACCTTCATACGATGACTTCACACACCTCCATTCTGTGCCTTCACACACCTCCATTCTGAGTTCACACACCTCCATTCTGTGACTTCAAAAACCTCTATTCTATGATTTCACACACCTCCATTCTATGACTTCTCACACCTACATTTTAGGACGTCACACACCTCCATGTTGACTTCACACACTTCCATTCTGTGACTTCATACACCTCCATTCTATGACTTCACACAGTTCCATTAGGACGTCACACACCTCCATTCTATGAGTTCACACACCTACATTCTATGACTTCACACACCTTCATTCGACTTCACACACCTCCATTCTATGACTTCACAGACCTCGAATCTGTGACTTCACTCACCTCCAATTTATGACTTCACACTCCTCCATTCTATGACTTCCCACACCTCCTTTCTATGACTTCACACCTCCATTCTGACTTCACACACCTCCATTATGTGACTACACACACCTCCATTATATGACGTCACACAACTCCATTCTATGACTTCACACACCTCCATTCTGTGACTGCACACACCTACATTCTATGACTTCACACACCTTCATTCTTACTTCACAAACATACATTCTATGACTTCACACACCTCCATTCTATGACTTCACACACCTCCATTCTTTGACTTCACACACCTCCATTCTGTGACTTCACACACCTCCATTCTGTAACTTCACACAGCTCCATTCTGTGACTTCACACAGCTCCATTCTGTGACTTCACACACCTCCATTCTCCGACTTCACACACCTCAATTCTATGACTTCACACATCCATTTTGACTTCACACACCTCCAATATATAACTTCAAACACCTCAATTCTGTGACTTCACACACCTCCATTCTATGAAATCATACCCGTCCACTCTGTGACTTCACACACCTCCGTTCTTTGACTTCACACACCTCCATTCTGTGACTTCACCCACCTCCATTCTGTGACTTCCCACACCTCCATTCTCCGACTTCACACCCCTCCAATTTGACTTCACATATCTCCATTCTATGACTTCACACACCTCCATTCTGTGACTTCACAAACCTCAATTCTATGATTTCACACACCTCCATTCGATGACTTCACACACGTACATTTTATGACGTCACACACCTCCATTTTGACTTCACACACCTCCATTATGTGACTCCACACACCTCCCTTCTGTGACTTCACACACCTCCATTCTATGACTTCACACACTTCCATTCTATGACGTCACACACCGCCATTCCGTGACTTCACACACATGCATTGTGAGTTCACACACCTCCATTCTGTGACCTCACACACCTCCATTCTGCGATTTCACACACATCCATTCTGAGATGTCACACCTCCATTCTATGAATTCACACACCTCCATTCTGTGATTTCACACACCTCAATTCTATGACTTCACACAACTCCATTCTTTGACTTCACACATCTCCATTCTGAGTTCACACACCTCCATTCTGTGAGTTCACACACCTCCATTCTGTGACTTCACAAACTTCCATTCTATGACTTCACAAACCTCCATTCTGTGACTTCACAAACCTCCATTCTGTGACTTCACAAACCTCCATTCTATGATTTCACACACCACCAATGTATGACTTTACACGCCTCCATTTTATGACGTCACACACCTCCATTTTGACTTCTCACACCTCCATTTTGTGACTTCACACACCTCTCTTCTGTGACTTCACACACCTCCATTCTATGACTTCACTCACCTTCATTGTATGACTTCGCACACATCCATTATATGAATTCACACACTTCCATTCTATGATTTCACATACCTTCATACGATGACTTCACACACCTCCATTCTGTGACTTCACACACCTCCATTCTGGGTTCACACACCGTCATTCTGTGACTTCACAAACCTCTATTCTATGATTTCACACACCTCCATTCTATGACTTCTCACACCTCCATTTTAGGACGTCACACACCTCCCTTTTGACTTCACACACTTCCATTCTGTGACTTCACACACCTCCATTCTATGACTTCACACACTTCCATTGGGACGTCACACACCTCCCTTCTATGAGTTCACACACCTACATTCTATGACTTCACACACCTTCATTCGACTTCACACACCTCCATTCTATGACTTCACAGACCTCGAATCTGTGACTTCACTCACCTCCAATCTATGACTTCACACTCCTCCATTCTATGACTTCCCACACCTCCTTTCTATGAATTCACACCTCCATTCTGAGTTCACACACCTCCATTATGTGACTTCACACACCTCCATTATATGACGTCACACAACTCCGTTCTATGACTTCACTCACCTCCATTCTATGACTTCACACACCTCCATTCTGTGACTTCACACACCTCCATTCTATGACTTCACACACCTTCATTCTTACTTCACAAACATATATTCTATGACTTCACACACCTCCATTCTATGACTTCACACACCTCCATTCTTTGACTTCACACACCTCCATTCTGTGACTTCACACACCTCCATTCTGTGACTTCACACAGCTCCATTCTGTGACTTCACACACCTCCATTCTCCGACTTCACACACCTCCATAATATGACTTCACACATCCATTTTGACATCACAAAACTCCAATATATAACTTCAAACACCTCAATTCTGTGACTTCACACACCTCCATTCTATGAATTCATACCCGTCCATTCTGTGACTTCACACACCTCCATTCTTTGACTTCACACACCTCCATTCTGTGACTTCACCCACCTCCATTCTGTGACTTCCCACACCTCCATTCTCCGACTTCACACCCCTCAAATTTGACTTCATATACCTCCATTCTATGACTTCACACACCTCCATTCTGTGACTTCAGAAACCTCCATTCTATGATTTCACACACCTCCAATCTATGACTTCACACACCTACATTTTATGACGTCACACACCTCCATTTTGACTTCACACACCTCCATTATGTGACTCCACAGACCTCCCTTCTGTGACTTCACACACCTCCATTCTATGACTTCACACACCTTCATTGTATGACTTCACACACCTCCATTCTATGACTTCAGCCACTTCCATTCTATGATTTCACATACCTCCATGCTATGACTTCACACACCTCCATTCTGTGACTTCACACACCTCCATTCTATGACTTCACACACCTCCATTCTGTGACTTCACAAACCTTCATTCTATGATTTCACAAACCTCCATTCTATGACTTCACACACCTCCATTCTTTGACTTCACACACCTCCATTCTGTGACTTTACACACCTCCATTCTGTGACTTCACACAGCTCCATTCTGTGACTTCACACACCTCCATTTCCAACTTCACACACCTCCATTCTATGACTTTACACATCCATTTTGACTTCACACAACTCCAATATATTACTTCAAACACCTCAATTCTGTGACTTCACTCACCTCCATTCTATGAATTCACACCCGTCCATTCTGTGACTTCACACACCTTCATTGTTTGACTTCACACACCTCCATTCTGTGACTTCACCCACCTCCATTCTGTGACTTCTCACACCTCCATTCTCCGACTTCACACCCCTCCAATTGGACTTCACATACCTCCATTCTATGACTTCACACACCTCCATTCCGTGACTTCACAACCCTCCATTCTATGATTTCACACAACTCCAATCTGTGACTTCACACACCTACATTTTATGACGTCACACACCTCCATTTTGACTTCACACACCTCCATTATGTGACTCCACACACCTCCCTTCTGTGAATTCACACACCTCCATTTTATGACTTCACACACCTTCATTGTATGACTTCACACACCTCCATTCTATGACTTCACACACTTCCATTCTATGATTTCACATACCTCCATGCTATGACTTCACACACCTCCATTCTGTGACTTCACACACCTCCATTCTATGACTTCACACACCTCAATTCTGTGACTTCACAAACCTTCATTCTATGATTTCACACACCTCCATTCTATGACTTCACACACCTCCATTTTAGGACATCACACACCTCCATTTTGACTTCACACACCTCCATTCTGTGACTTCACACACCTCCATACAATGAATTCACACACTTCCATTGTGACGTCACACACCTCTATTCTATGAGTTCACACACCTCCATTCTATGACTTCACACACCTCCATTCTGACTTCACACATCTCCATTCTATGACTTCACAGACCTCGAATCTGTGACTTCACTCACCTCCACTCTATGACTTCACACTCCTCCATTCTCTGACTTCCCACACCTCCTTTCTATGACTTCACCCACCTCTATTCTATGAGTTCACACCTCCATTCTGACTTCACACACCTCCATTCTGTGACTTCACACACCTCCATTATATGATATCACACACCTCCATTCTATGACTAAACACACTTCCATTGTGATGTCACACACCTCCATTCTATGAGTTCACACACCTCCATTCTGACTTCACACACCTCCATTCTATGACTTCACACACCTCCATTCTGATATCACACACCTCCATTCTATGACTTCACAGACCTAGAATCTGAGACTTCACTCGCCTGCATTCTATGACTATACATTCCTCCATTCTATGACTTCTCACACCTCTTTCTATGACTTCACACACCTTCATTTTTACTTCAGAAACATCCATTCTATGACTTCACACACCTCCATTCTATGACTTCACAAACCTCCATTCTGTGACTTCACACATCTCCATTCTGAGTTCACACAACTCCATTCGGTGACTTCACACCTCTCCATTCTGACTTCACACACCTCCATTCTATGACTTCACACACTTCCATTCTATGACTTCACACACTCTATTCTGTGACTTCACAAACCTCCATTCTGAGTTCACACACCTCCATTCTGTGACTTCACACACCTCCATTCTATGACTTCACACACCTCCATTGTGTGACTTCACACACTTCCATTCTATGACTTCATAAACCTCCCTTTTATAATTTCACACACCTCCATTCTGTGACTTCACACGCCTCCATTCTATGACCTCACACACCCTCATTCTATGATTTCACACACCTCCATTCTATGATTTCACACATCCATTTTGACTTCACACACCTATAATATATGACTTCAAACACCTAAGTTCTGTGACTTAACACACCTCCATTCTATGACTTCGTACCGTCCATTCTGTGACTTCAAACACCTCCATTCTATGACTTCACACACTTCCATTCTATGACTTCACACACCTCCATTTTATAACTTCACACACCTCCATTCTGTGACTTCACACACCTCCATTCTGAGTTTACACACCTCCATTCTATGACTTCACACACCTCCATTCTTTGACGTCACACCTTTATTCTATGACTTCATACAACTTCATTCTTACTTTACATACATCCATTCTATAACTTCACACACCTCTATTCTATGACTTCAAACAGCTCCATTCTGTGACTTCACACATCTCCATTCTATGACTTCTCACACCTCCATTCTGTGACTTCACACACCTCCATTGTATGACTTCACACACTTCCATCGTGACGTCACTCACCTCCATTCTATGAGTTCACACACCTCCGTTCTGACTTCAAACACCTACATTCTATGACTTCACACACCTCCTTTCTGTATCCACACAGCTCCATTCTGTGACTTCACAAAACTCCATTCTATGATTTCACACACCCCCATACTATGACTTCACAAAACTCCATCTATGACTTCACACACCTGCATTCTGACATCACACACCTCCATTCTATGACTTCACAGACCTCAAATCTGTGACTTCACTCACCTGCACTCTATGACTTCACACTCCTAATTCTATGACTTTCCACACCTCCTTTCTATGACAGGCTTCCTAATTATATCTTGGACCTCCTGAAGTGCTCTCTTATATATGGCCTTATATATGGCCTTTTGCTCTATTGCCAAGCTCTGCTAGTAGAGCCCAAGGTTTCTACTGATTATGACGAATGAGGGAAACCATTGAGACTAAGTTCCTTTGAGTCTGGCTTACTTCACTTTATATGATTTGTTCTAAGTCTTTCCATTTCCTAACAAATGGGGCGATGTCATTCTTTCTGGCAGCAGCATAGAATTCCATTGTGTACAAATACCACAACTTGTTGATCCACTCATCAACTGAGGGACATCTGGGTTGGATCCATATCTTTGCTATGGTGAATAGTGCTGCAATGAACATTGTTGTGCTAGTGGGTGTAGTATGCCCTTGTTTCTGGATTGTTGGGTAAATGCCAAGTAGTGGAATTGCTGGGTCATAGGGGAGTTGTATGTTTAGCCTTTGAAGCACTGCCGCACTGCTTTCCATAGTGGTTGAACGAGTTTGCACTCCCACCAACAGTGTAGTAGTGATACCTTCTGGCCACATCCCCTGCAGCATCTGTTGTCATTCGTTTTCCTGATCCTGGCCATTCTAACTGGAGTGAGGTGGAATCTTAGAGTTGTTGAGTATTTCTTCATGTGTCTATAGGCCATTTTTTTTTCTTCTTCAGAGAAGACTCTCTTTAAGTCTTTGGCCCATTTTGTAATGGGATGGGTGTTACTTTGGAGGTTAGTTTTGGAGTGATTCAATTTTTTGAGTTGTTGATATATTTTAGATATGAGGCCTTGGTCCGTTGTTTGGTTGGTGAAGATCTTCTCCCACTCTGTAGGCTTCCTGATTAGTTTACTAGCTATATCCGTTGCCATACAAAAGCTCTGCAGTTTAATGCAGTCCCACTTATCCAGCCTTTCTCTGATTTGTTGTGATTCTTGGTCCTTATTAAGAAAGTTTCGACCTTTGCCAAGGAGGCCTAGTGTATCTCCTATTCCTTCCTGTAAACTTTTCAGTGTGTCAGCTTTTACCTCCACGTCTTTGATCCATTTGGAGTTAATTCTAGTGCAAGGTGACAAAGAAGGATCCAACTTTAGTTTTCTGCAGGTTTTTAACCAGTTCTGCCAGCACAACTTGTTGAAGAGGCTATCTTTCTGCCATTCTATATTTTTGGCTCCCTGGTCAAAGATTAGGTGGCCATAGGTCTGTGGTTTAATATCTGGGTCCGCAGGTCTACTCCATTGGACTTCAGGCCTGTTCTTGTGCCAGTACCAAGCTGTTTTGAGAATTATAGCTCTGTAATAGAGTCTAAAGTTTGGAATTGAAATTCCTTCAGCGCTGTTCTTTCTGCTAAGAAGTGTTTTTGCTATACGGGGTCTTTTATTATTCCATATGAAATTTTGAATTGCCTCTTCTATGTCTTTAAAGAATGACATTGGGATGTTGATGGGTATTACATTGAATTTGTAGATAGCCCTTGGCAAGATTGTCATTTTCACAATGTTGATTCTTCCAATCCAGGAGCATGGGAGGTGTTTCCATTTCCTTAGTTCTGCTTTAATTTCCTTTTTTATCGTTTTAAAGTTTTCATCTAAACTGTCCTTTACATTCTTAGTTAAGCTAATTGCTAGGTACTTTATTTTCTTTAAGGCTATTGTGAAAGTATTTTCTTTCCTGATTATTGCCTCGTTCCTCTCAGTGTTGCCGTAAAGTAAGGCAGCTGATTTGTGAGGGTTGATTTTATGGCCTGCTACCCTTCCAAAGCTTTGAATCAGCTCAAGGAGCTTGGGAGTAGAGTCTATAGAATTCTTTAAATACAGAATCATGTCATCTGCAAAGAGGGATAGTGTTATTTCCTCTTTCCCTACTTGGATCCACTTTATGCTTGCTTCTTGCCTTATTGCACTGTCTAGGAATTCTAGTACTATGTTAAAAAGGAGTGGAGAGAGTGGGCATCCTTGTCCCGTTCCTGATTTTAGAGGGAATGGCTTTAGATTTTCACCATTAAGTATACTACTAGCAGTGGGTTTCTCATACACAGCCTTTATTACATTGAGAAATGTTCCATGGATTCCTAGTTTCTCCACATCTTTTAACATAAAGGGGTTTTGGATCTTGTCAAATGCCTTTTCCGCATCTATTGAGACAATCATGTGATTTTATCCCTGCTCCTGTTGATGTGTTGAATTATATTAATTGATTTGTGTATGTTGAACCAGCTTTGCCTCCCTGTGATGAATCCAGTTTGATCATAGTGTATAATTTTTTGATGAGTTGTTGTAGACGATTGGCCAGTATTTTGTTGAGAAGTTTTGCATCGATGTTCATCAAAGAAATGGGTCTATAGTTCTCTTTCTTTGATGAATCTCTGTCTGGTTTGGGGATGAGGGATATACTGGCTTCACAGAATGAGTTTGGTAAAGAACCTTCATTTTCAATTTCGTTGAAGAGCTTGAGGAGTATTGGTGTGAGCTCTGCTTTGAAGACCTTATACAATTCAGCTGTGAATCCATCTGGCCCTGGGCTCTTTTTAAGTGGAAGTTGTCTAATTTCCATTTCTATTTCAGAGCTTGAAATAGGCCTGTTGAGTTGGGGTAGCTCTTCTTGGTTCAGTGTGGGTATGTTAATATTGTCTAGGAATTCATCCATTTCTTCTAGATTCTCAAATTTGTTGGCGTAAAGGTTTGAGAAGTATTCCCTCATTATATTCTGGATCTTGATAATTTCTGTCGTGATATTACAATTTTCATCTGCGATTTTGTTTATTTCGATATGCGCTCTTCTTTTTTTGGTAAGATTTGCTAAGGGCTTGTCAATTTTGTTAATTCTTTCAAAGAACCAACTCCTTGTTTTGTTGATTCTTTCTATAGTTTTTTTTATTCCAAATCATTTATTTCTGCTTTGATTGTAATAATTTGCTTTCTCCTAATGGGTTTAGAGTTGGTTTGTTGCTCTTTTTCCAGGAGGTTAAGGTGAGACATTAACTAGTTGGTTTGCCATTTTTCCAACTTGCTGTTGTAGGCACTCAGCGCCATAAATTTTCCTCTGAGTACTGCCTTTGTTGTGTCCCTAAGGAGTTGATATTTGTTTGCTCCTTATTGTTAAATTTCATAAACAGTTGGATATCTGTTCTGATCTCTTCGATTACCCATTGTTTTTGATTCAACAATGTGTTGTTCAGTCTCCATGAGTTACAGGGATTTCGTTGGTGCAGATGTGTGTTCAGTTCCAATTTGATGCCTTCATGGTCTGAGAGTGTGCATGGAATAATTTCAGTGTTTCTGAATCTGTCCAGGTTTGTTTTATGTCCTAAGATGTGGTCTATTTTGGAAAATGTTCCATGTGCTGCTGAGGAAAACGTATATTGTGTTGTTACTGGGTGGAATATTCTGCAGATGTCTGTTAGATCTAGTTGGTCTATATAGTTCTTTAGTTCTAAGTTTTCTCTGTTGAGTTTTTGCCTTGTTGATCTGTCCATAGGTGAGAGTTGTGTGTTAAACTCACCAACAATCACTGTATTTCGATCTATATATGTATGGTTTCAGTGTAAGTAAATTTTGCTTGATGAGGTTTGGAGCTCCGGGATGGGTGTGTAAATATTTAGGATCGTTATGTCTTCCTGGAGGAAAGATCCCTTTAGTAGTATGTAGTAACCTTCTTTGTCTTTTCTTACTAATTTTAGTTTGAAGTCTATTGTGTCTGATATGAGGATGGCAACTCCAGCCTGTTTATGGGGGCAGTTAGCTTGACAGAGTTTATTCCAACCTCTCACTTTCAAAGATGATAGTTTTTGGGTAAGATATGTCTCTTGAAGACAGCAAAACGATGGCTCTTGCTTTTTGATTCAACTAGACAGCCTATGCCGATTAATTGGAGAGTTAAGTCCATTGATATTGAGAGTTAGGATTGAGAGATATTTATTAGTTCCTACCATTTTTAAAAGCTTTTAGTAGGGCCTTTGTCTTGACAGTTCTTGTGGTCCTTAGATGGTATGCTGTTTAGGTGCCATTTCTTTCCCTATGTTGCATTTATTTTGGTTTTCTATGTATAGATCATCTTTGAGAATTCTCTGTAGTGTTGGTTTTGTTTCGACATATTGTTGCAGCTTTTCCCTGGAATGGAATGTTTTTATTTTTCCCTCAGTTATAAATGACAGCTTAGCTGGCTACAGTATTCTTGGTTGGTAGTTATTTGATTTAAAGGCCTGACATATATGCTTCCAATAACTTTGTGCTTGCATTGTCTCTGCTGAGAAATCTGGGGTTATTCTGATTGGTTTGCTTTTATAGGTTACTGATCCTTTTTTCCCTGGCTGCCTTTAGGATCTTTTCTTTCGTTTCTATTTATCCAGTTTGGATCACAATGTGGCGGTGGGATGTTCTTTTCTGTTCAGGTCTGTTTGGGGTTCTAAAAGCTTCTCTTATGTGGATGGGCCTGCCCTTCAGGATATTTGGGAAATTCTCTGAGATGATTCCCTGAAGTATATTTCCAATACCATTGACCTCTTTCTCCACGCCCTCCTCAATACCAACTAGCCTTAAATTAGGCTTCCTAATTGTATCTTGGACCTCCTGAAGCGCTCTCTCATATTTCCTAGATTTGGTTTTACTCATTTTCTGTTCTTTATAATACCTAAATTATCCTCAGCCACGGAAATTCTCTCCTCTGCAATGTCTAACCTGCTATCAAAGCTATCTACTTTATTTGTCATCTCCCTTGCTTCTAATTGCTCACTTTTGATGCCTTGCATCTCTTGTTTTAGAACATGTATGGATTTCTTTATCTCCTTGATTTCCTTTTGAGTGGTTAGCTCAGTAGCTTTATTTTCTTTGGACATTTGCTGGAGTTTGGTCACGTTTTTATTTGTGGATTCTATGAATTCATCCATCTTTCTTTGAAAAACCTTTATTATGGCCTCCTTTATGGCTTCTTCTTTTTCACTTATCACCTTGTTTTTTCTTTCCTCTTGTTCAGCTATGTCTTCCTCCATTATCTCTTTCTTTATATTTTCACATATTTCATTAATGATGTTTATCAATTGCATTTGTGTAGCACTTGGAAGACTCTCCTCTAGGTTTGCCAGTGACTGTTCCATTGTCTGTTTACATTGGGTGGGCGATGTTGTTTCTTGATTTGACATTTTTCTTGAGTTTCTTGTTCTGCCCATTTGAAAATGGGAGCAAGATTACTACTAAATACGATTATAGTTTTTCAGATATAACCAACCTAGACCTCTGTAGCTGGCAGACACTAGATGTTCACAAGTTTTGATTGGTATTATTACTCTTTCTTTTTGTGCACTTACAGACCAGCCTAATACAACCACTGATAAGCGATTTATACCCA
This sequence comes from Megascapheus bottae, assembly GCA_024803745.1. NCBI lineage: Eukaryota > Metazoa > Chordata > Mammalia > Rodentia > Geomyidae > Megascapheus > Megascapheus bottae. The sequence continues at coordinate 123,542 of JANJXV010000311.1, forward strand.
AAACAATAAGCCTCTCAATCCAATCTCTATTGTCTTTAAGTCCCTCTGAGCCTAGAGAATAATTAACCACCTACATATACAATATTGCTCAACAGCCATCAAGTGTAGATCCGTGCAGTATAAGGGTTGAAAGACCAGCAGAGGTCCAGAGATAGAAAAAAAGAAGGAGAGAGGTCAGGAGAGGTGCAAGAGGCTTAACGTAGGAGTGTAAGAATATTGTAGTAATGAAGAAAAGGTATAGCATAAGGATAACTGACATAAGTTTGTAAGTAGGTAGCATATTTGAGTACAAAGTTTGGAAAGTATTAGAATAAAACTTATGTGTTGGTGCACGACTAGCTCTTAGCCCAACCTGTGGCCTCACAGTGGACCATGGGATGGATCTGCTTTTCTTGTGTACGTTGAGGGAAAGGGCTATTTCACAATATGCAGAAGCGAAGATTTCAGAAGCAAATGCTGTGAGTGAATTAGCTCGTAAAAAGCATTTTTATTTTCTTTTATCTTTCTGCCAGTCTTGGGGCTTGAATTCAGGGCCTGAGCACTGTCCTGGGGTTTTCTCAAGTCTAGCCCTCTGCCACTTGAGCCACAGTGCCACATCTAGATTTTCTATCTATGTGATACTGAGCAATCAAACCCAGATATTCATGGATGCTAGGCAAGCACTCTACCACTATGCCAAACTCTCAACCCTGACATAGTAATTATAAAGTCATCATCATCATTTCCAAATATCCTTTCTTCTACAAAGAATGAACACTTTTCTATGTGTGTAATGCTTTCTTTTTATTTCACTAATTCTTCTGTGTTTTTCCCTCTTGCATTTTTTACACATGACAGCAAAGCTAATCATCAGGAAAAAATTGATTAGGATACAGAACCCTAATAATATCCTAGTAGATTGACGTCAAAAATATGTGCAAGATGCCCTGTGTGTTTGACCTAGTGGTAGAGTCCTTGGCTACCACGCAAAAAGACTCACGTGTGATTCCTCATTACCACATACATAGAAAACGCTGCAAGTGGTGCCATGGCTTGGTGGGACAGTTAAAGCCCAAGGAAAGCCCAAGAACAATGTTCACACTCTGAGGTCAAGTCCCAACACTAGCAAAAACAAAAAAAAATTCGACAAGGGGCAAAATGCAGGCAGAGAAGGCACTGTGAAGCAAATGTTTTGTAAAGGATGAGGGCAATATTGACCCTTAAGTTTGCATCTTACCTAAGAAAGGCTCCTTGAGCCTGAGACCAGACTGGTAGTTGGGCCTAGTGGAAGACATTGGGATTGGACAAATAAGGTGTGCTGTTTACTACATCCACATGTATATTGTGAGATTGGAGGAGAGATTCAGCCTCCAGTATGTCTTTGGTGAGGTCTTCTGTGAGCAAGGATCTTTGGTCATTGGGCCCTCAAAGGTGACCCTGCCTCCCTCACAATGGAACAGAATATGGAACCCTGGTAACCAAGCCACTGTAACTAACAACCAACTCAAGCCAGCTCACTTGGCCTGTGGCTCAGGAGGAAGGAAGATGTTGCTGTGCTGTTGCCAAGGTCAGGAAACTCGAGTCTCAGGCATGGAAGTTGTGGATGTCTTCCTCGAAGATACATGCTAGATCATTACCAAGCCACAAATCCAGTATAACAGGCCTTTCTCTAAGAAGAAGGCCAGGAAAATCCAGGGCAACCAGATGAGTTATATTTCTAAGAAGAAATGTATTTGACCCCATCATCCTCCCCACAGACTACAACATTCTTTTTTTTAATTTTTTTATTGTAATTAGTAAAAGGGTTAGATGATATTTGCCAGATAGAAGGTGCATTAATTCACATACATTGATACCCATTCACATGTCTTGGTACCCATCCCCAACCCGTCTTGGTTTTCCCCCCTTCCCTATCAAATTTCAAATATCCAAATACAAATAAATCAATATATCAGATAACAAAGTGAGGTACTATACCAATATGGGATAACCAAGGGACAGCAAAGGAGATGAGAGACAACATAGTACATTAAGGACAACAATCATTCATTATATGGCTTTTGTTTCAATATCCTGGAGGTCCTTTCAATTCGCTTCACATTATATGACCTTATATATGGCCTTTTGCTCTATTGACAATATCTGCTAGTAGAGCCCAAGGTTTCTACTGATTATGACGAATGAGGGAAACCACTGAGCCTAAGTTCCTTTGAATCTGGCTTACTTCACTTAATATGATTTGTTCTAAGTCTTTCCATTTCCTAACAAATGGGGCGATGTCATTCTTTCTGACAGCAGCATAGAATTCCATTGTGTACAAATACCACAACTTGTTGATCCACTCATCAACTGAGGGACATCTGGGTTGGTTCCATATCTTTGCTATGGTGAATAGTGCTGCAATGAACATTGTTGTGCTAGTGGGTTTAGTATGCCCTTGTTTCTGGATTGTTGGGTAAATGCCAAGTAGTGGAATTGCTGGGTGATAGGGGAGTTCTATGTTTAGCCTTTTGAGGCACTGCCACACTGCTTTCCATAGTGGTTGAACGAGTTTGCACTCCCACCAACTGTGTAGTAGTGACCCCTCCTGGCCACATCCCCTCCAGCATCTGTTGTCATTCGTTTTCCTGATCCTGGCCATTCTAACTGGAGTGAGGTGGAATCTTAGTTGTTTTGATTTGCATTTCTTTTATGACCAGAGATGTGGAGCATTTCTTCATGTGTCTATAGGCCATTTTTGTTTCTTCTTCAGAGAAGACTCTCTTTAAGTCTTTGGCCCATTTTTTAATGGGATGGGTGTTACTTTGGAGGTTAGTTTTGGAGTGATTCAATTTTTTGAGTTGTTGATATATTTTAGATATGAGGCCTTTGTCCGTTGTTTGGTTGGTGAAGATCCTCTCCCACTCTGTAGGATTCCTGATTAGTTTATTAGCTATATCCGTTGCCATACAAAAGCTCTGCAGTTTAATGCAGTCCCACTTATCCAGCCTTTCTCTGATTTGTTGTGATTCTTGGTCCTTATTAAGAAAGTTTCGACCTGTGCCAAGGAGGCCTAGTGTATCTTCTATTCCTTCCTGTAAACTTTTCAGTGTGTCAGCTTTTACCTCCAGGTCTTTGATCCATTTGGAGTTAATTCTAGTGCAAGGTGATAAAGAAGGATCCAACTTTAGTTTTCTGCAGGTTTTTAACCAGTTCTGCCAGCACAACTTGTTGAAGAGGCTATCTTTCTTCCATTCTATTTTTTTGGCTCCCTTGTCAAAATTAGGTGGCCATAGGTCTGTGGTTTAATATCTGGGTCCGCAGTTCTATTCTGTTGGGCTTCAGGCCTGTTCTTGTGCCTGGGCAAGAATTATAGCTCTGTAATAGAGTCTAAAGTTTGGAATTGAAATTCATCCAGCGCTGTTCTTTCTGCTTAGAAGTGTTTTTGCTGTACGGGGTCTTTTATTATTCCATATGAAATTTTGAATTGCCTCTTCTATTTCTTTAAAGAATGACATTGGGGTGTTGATGGGTATTGCATTGAATTTGTAGATAGCCCTTGGCAAGATTGTCATTTTCACAATGTTGATTCTTCCAATCCAGGAGCATGGGAGGTTTTTCCATTTCCTTAGTTCTGCTTTAATTTCTGTTTTTAGGGTTTTAAAGTTTTCATCTAAACGGTCCTTTACATTCTTAGTTAAGCTACTTCCTAGGTACTTTATTTTCTTTGAGGCTATTGTGAAAGGAGTTTCTTTCCTGATTATTGCCTCGTTCCTCTCACTGTTGGCGAAAAGGACGGCAGTTGATTTGTGAGGGTTGATTTTATGGCCTGCTACCCTTCCAAAGCTATGAATCAGATCAAGGAGCTTGGGAGTAGAGCCTATAGGATTCTTTAAATACAGAATCATGTCATCTGCAAAGAGGGATAGTTTTATTTCCTCTTTCCCTACTTGGATCCCCTCTATGCTTGCTTCTTGCCTTATTGCACTGCCTAGGAATTCTAGTACTATGTTAAAAAGGAGTGGAGAGGGTGGGCATCCTTGTCTCGTTCCTGATTTTAGAGGGAATGGCTTTAGATTTTCACCATTAAGTATAATACTAGCAGTGGGTTTCTCATACACAGCCTTTATTACATTGAGAAATGTTCCATGAATTCCTAGTTTCTCCACATCTTTTAACATAAAGGGGTTTTGGATCTTGTCAAATGCTTTTCCGCATCTATTGAGACAATCATGTGAGTTTTGTCCTTGCTCCTGTTGATGTGTCGAATTATATTAATTGATTTGTGTCTGTTGAATCAGCTTTGCCTCCCTGTGATGAATCCAGTTTGATCATAGTGTATAATTTTTTGATGAGTTGTTGTAGACGATTGGCCAGTATTTTGTTGAGAAGTTTTGCATCGATGTTCATCAAAGAAATGGGTCTATAGTTCTCTTTCTTTGATGAATCTCTGTCTGGTTTGGGGATGAGGGATATACTGGCTTCACAGAATGAGTTTGGTAAAGAACCTTCATTTTCAATTTCGTTGAAGAGCTTGAGGAGTATTGGTGTGAGCTCTGCTTTGAAGACCTTATACAATTCAGCTGTGAATCCATCTGGCCCTGGGCTCTTTTTAAGTGGAAGTTGTCTAATTTCCATTTCTATTTCAGAGCTTGAAATAGGCCTGTTGAGTTGGGGTAGCTCTTCTTGGTTCAGTGTGGGTATGTTAATATTGTCTAGGAATTCATCCATTTCTTCTAGATTCTCAAATTTGTTGGCGTAAAGGTTTGAGAAGTATTCCCTCATGATATTCTGGATCTTGGTAATTTCTGTCGTGATATTACCATTTTCATCTGCAATTTTGTTTATTTCCATATGCTCTCTTCTTTTTTTGTAAGATTTGCTAAGGGCTTGTCAATTTTGTTAATTCTTTCAAAGAACCAACTCCTTGTTTTGTTGATGCTTTCTATAGTTTTTTTTTTATTCCAAATCATTTATTTCTGCTTTGATTGTAATAATTTGCTTTCTCCTAATGGGTTTAGAGTTGGTTTGTTGCTCTTTTTCCAGGAGGTTAAGGTGAGACATTAACTAGTTGGTTTGCCATTTTTCCAACTTGCTGTTGTAGGCACTCAGCGCCATAAATTTTCCTCTGAGTACTGCCTTTGTTGTGTCCCTAAGGAGTTGATATTTGTGTTCTCCTTATTGTTAAATTTCATAAACAGTTGGATAACTGTTCTGATCTCTTCGATTACCCATTGTTTTTGATTCAACAATGTGTTGTTCAGTGAGTTACAGGGTTTTCGTTGGTGGAGATGTGTGTTCAGTTCCAATTTGATGCCCTTATGGTCTGAGAGTGTGCATGGAATAATTTCAGTGTTTCTGAATCTGTCCAGGTTTGTTTTATGGCCTAAGATGTGGTCTATTTTGGAAAATGTTCCATGTGCTGCTGAGGAAAACGTATATTGTGTTGTTACTGGGTGGAATAGTCTGCAGATGTCTGTTAGATCTAGTTGGTCTATATAGTTCTTCAGGTCTAAGGTTTCTCTGTTGAGTTTTTGCCTTGTTGATCTGTCCATAGGTGAGAGTTGTGTGTTAAACTCACCAACAATCACTGTATTTCGATCTATGTATGGTTTCAGTGTAAGTAAAGTTTGCTTGATGAAGTTTGGAGCCCCGGGACTGGGTGTGTAAATATTTATGATCGTTATGTCTTCCTGGAGGAAAGATCCCTTTAGTAGTATGTAGTAACCTTCTTTGTCTTTTCTTACTAATTTTAGTTTGAAGTCTATTGTGTCTGATATGAGGATGGCAACTCCAGCCTGTTTATGGGGGCAGTTAGCTTGATAGAATTTATTCCAACCTCTCACTTTCAAAAGATGATTGTTTTTGGGTAAGATGTGTCTCTTGAAGATAACAGAACGATGGCTCTTGCTTTTTGATCCAACTACACAGCCTATGCCGTTTAATTGGAGAGTTAAGTCCATTGATATTGAGAGTTAGGATTGAGAGATATTTATTAGTTCCTACCATTTTTAAAAGCTTTTAGTAGGGCCTGTGTCTTGACAGTTCTTGTGGTCCTTAGATGGTATGCTGTTTAGGTGCCATTTCTTTACCTATAATGCATTTATTTTGGTTTTGTATGTATAGACCTTCGTTGAGAATTCTCTGTAGTGTTGGTTTGTTTCGACATATTGTTGCAGCTTTTCCCTGGAATGGAATGTTTTATTGTTCCCTCAGTTTGAATGAGAGCTTAGCTGGCTACAGTATTCTTGGTTGGTAGTTATTTGATTTAAGGGCATGACATATATGCTTCCAGTCACTTCGGGCTTGCATGGTCTCTGCCGAGAAATCTGGGGTTATTCTGATTGGATTGACTTTATAGGTTACTGATCCCTTTTCCCTGGCTACTTTTAGGATCTTTCCTTTCGTTTCTATTGATCCAGTTCGGATCACAATGTGGCGGTGGGATGTTCTTTTCTGGTCAGGTCTGTTTGGGGTTCTAAAAGCTTCTCGTATGTGGATGGGCCTGCCCTTCTGGATATTTGGGAAATTCTCTGAGATGATTCCCTGAAGTATATTTCCAATACCATTGACCTCTTTCTCCACGCCCTCCTCAATACCAACTAGCCTTAAATTAGGCTTCCTAATTGTATCTTGGACCTCCTGAAGCACTCTCTCATATTTCCTAGATTTGGATTGACTCATTTTCTGTTCTTTATAATACCTAAATTATCTTCAGCCCCGGAAATTCTCTCCTCTGCATTGTCTAACCTGCTATCAAAGCTATCTACTTTATTTTTCATCTCCCTGCTTCTAATTGCTCACTTTTTATGCCTTGCGTCTCTTGTTTTAGATCATGTATGGATTTCGTTATCTCCTTTTGAGTGGTTAGCTCAGTAGCTTTATTTTCTTTGGAAATTTGCTGGAGTTTGCTCACGTTTTTATTTGTGGATTCTATGAATTCATCCAACTTTCTTTGAAAAACCTTTATTATGGCCTCCTTTATGGCTTCGTCTTTTTCACTTATCACCTTGTTTTTGCTTTCCTCTTGTTCAGCTATGGTTTCCTCCGTTATCTCATTCTTTATATTTTCACATTTTCCATTAATGATGTTTATCAATTGCATTTGTGTAGCACTTGGAAGACTCTGCTCTAGGTTTGCCAGTGACTGTTTCATTGTCTATTTACATTGGGTGGGGGATGTTGTTTCTTGATTTGACATTTTTCTTGAGTTTCATGTTCTCCCATTTGAAAATGGGAGCAAAATCACTACTAAATACGATTATAGTTTTTCAGATATAACCAACCTAGACCTCTGTAGCTGGCAGACACTAGATGTTCACAAGTTTTGATTTGGTATTATCACTCTTTCTTTTTGTGCACTTATAGTCCAGTCTAATACAACCACTGATAAGCGATTTATACCCAAAACAATAAGCCTCTCAATCCAATCTCTATTGTCTTTAAGTCCCTCTGAGCCTAGAGAATAATTAACCACCTATATACAATATTGCTCAACAGCCATCAAGTGTAGATCCGTGCAGTATAAGGGTTGAAAGACCAGCAGAGGTCCAGAGATAGAAAAAAAGAAGGAGAGGTCAGGGGAGGTACAAGAGGATTAACGTAGGAGTGTAACAATATTGTAGTCATGAAGAAAAGGTATAGCATAAGGATAACTGACCTAAGTTGGTAAGTAGGTAGCATATTTGAGTACAAAGTTTGGAAATTATTAGAATAAAACTTATGTGTTGCTGCACGACTAGCTCTTAGCCCAACCAGTGGCCTCTCAAAGGACCATGGGATGGATCTGTTTTTCTTGTCTACGTTGTGGGAAAGGGGTATTTCACCAGATGCAGAAGCGAAGATTTCAGAAGAAAATGCTGTGAGTGAATTAGCTCATAAAAAGCATTTTTATTTTCTTTTATCTTTCTGCCAGTCTTGGGGCTTGAATTCAGGGCCTGAGCACTGTCCTGGGGTTTTCTCAAGTCTAGCCCTCTGCCACTTGAGTCACAGTGCCACATCTAGATTTTCTATCTATGTGATACTGAGCAATCAAACCCAGATCTTCATGGATGCTAGGCAAGCACTCTACCACTATGCCAAACTCTCAACCCTGACATAGTAATTATAAAGTCATCATCATCATCATCATCATCATCATCATCATCATCATCATATCCAAATATCTTTTCTCCTACAAAGAATGAACACTTAACTGTGTCTAATGCTTTTTTTTTAATTTCACTAATTCTTCTGTGTTTTTCCCTCTTGCATTTTGTGCACTTGACAGCAAATCTAATCATCAGGAAAAAATTGATTAGGATAATGAAACCTAATAATATCCTAGTAGATTGACGTCAAAAATATGTGCAACATGCCCTGTGTGTTTGACCTAGTGGTAGAGTACTTGGCTACCAAGCAAAAAGACTCAGGTTTGATTCCTCATTACCACATACATAGAAAACGCTCCAAGTGGTGCTGTGGCTCGGTGGGACAGCTAAAGCCTAAAGAAAGCCCAAGAACAATGTTCACACTCTGAGGTCAAGTCCCAAGACTAGCAAAAACAAAAAAAATTCGACAAGGGGCAAAATGCAGGCAGAGAAGGCACTGTGAAGCAAATGTTTTGTAAAGGATTAGGGCAATATTGACCCTTAAGTCTGGATCTTACCTAAGAAAGGCTCCTTGAGCCTGAGACAAGACTGGTAGTTGGGCCTAGTGGAAGACATTGGGATTGGACAAATAAGGTGTGCTGTTTACTACATCCACATGTATATTGTGAGATTGGAGGAGAGATTCAGCCTCCAGTATGTCTTTGGTGAGGTCTTTTGTGAGCAAGGATCTTTGGTCATTGGGCCCTGAAAGGTGACCCTGCCTCACTCACAATGGAACAGAATATGGAACCCTGGTAACCAAGCCACTGTAACTAACAACCAGCTCAAGCCAGCTCACTTGGCCTGTGGCTCAGGAGGAAGAAAGATGTTGCTGGGCTGTTGCCAAAGGTCAGGAAACTCGAGTCTCAGGCATGGAAGTTGTGGATGTCTTACTCGAAGATGTACATGCTAGATCATTGCCAAGCCACAAATCCAGTATAACAGAACTTTCTCTAAGAAGAAGGCCAGGAAAATCCAGGGCAACCAGATGAGGTAAATTTCTAAGAAGAAATGTATTTGACCCCATCATCCTCCCTACACACTACAACTTTCTTTTTTTTCATTTTTTATTGTAATTAGTAAAAGGGATAGATGATATTTGCCAGATAGAAGGTGCATTAATTCACATACATTGATACCCTTTCACATGTCTTGGTACGCATTTCCCTCCAACCCAACACCCCCCACCCATCTTGGTTTTCCCCCCTTCCCTATCAAATTTCAAATATCCAAATATAAATAAATTCAATATATAAGATAAAGTGAGATACTATAACAATATGGGATAACCTAGGGACAGCAAACGAGATGAGAGACAACATAGTACATTAAGGACAACAATCATTCATTATGTGGCTTTTGTTTCAATATCCTGGAGGTCCTTTCAATTAGCTTCACATTATATGGCCTTATATATGGTCTTTTGCTCTATTGCAAATCTCAGCTAGTAGAGCCCAAGGTTTCTACTGATTATGACGAATGAGGGAAACCACTGAGCCTAAGTTCCTTTGAGTCTGGCTTACTTCACTTAATATGATTTGTTCTAAGTCTTTCCATTTCCTAACAAATGGGGCGATGTCATTCTTTCTGACAGCAGCATAGAATTCCTTTGTGTACAAATACCACAACTTGTTGAACCGCTCATTAACTGAGGGAAATCTGGGTTGGTTCCATATCTTTGCTATGGTGAATAGTGCTGCAATGAACATTGTTGTGCTAGTGGGTTTAGTATGCCCTTGTTTCTGGATTGTTGGGTAAATGCCAAGTAGTGGAATTGCTGGGTGATAGGGGAGTTCTATGTTTAGCCTTTTGAGGCACTGCCACACTGCTTTCCATATTGATTGATCGAGTTTGCACTCCCACCAACAATGTAGTAGTGATCCCTCCTGGACAAATCCCCTCCAGCATGTGTTGTCATTCGTTTTCCTGATCCTGGCCATTCTAACTGGAGTGAGGTGGAATCTTAGAGTTGTTTTGATTTGCATTTCTTTTATGATCAGAGATGTGGAGCATTTCTTCATGTTTTTATAGGCCATTTTTTTTCTTCTTCAGAGAAGACTCTTTTTAAGTCTTTGGCCCATTTTTTAATGGGATGGGTGTTACTTTGGAGGTTAGTTTTGGAGTGATTCAATTTTTTGAGTTGTTGATATATTTTAGATATGAGGCCTTTGTCCGTTGTTTGGTTGGTGAAGATCCTCTCCCACTCTGTAGGCTTCCTGATTAGTTTATTAGCTATATCCGTTGCCATACAAAAGCTCTGCAGTTTAATGCAGTCCCACTTATCCAGCCTTTCTCTGATTTGTTGTGATTCTTGGTCCTTATTAAGAAAGTTTCGACCTGTGCCAAGGAGGCCTAGTGTATCTTCTATTCCTTCCTGTAAACTTTTCAGTGTGTCAGCTTTTACCTCCAGGTCTTTGATCCATTTGGAGTTAATTCTAGTGCAAGGTGATAAAGAAGGATCCAACTTTAGTTTTCTGCAGGTTTTTAACCAGTTCTGCCAGCACAACTTGTTGAAGAGGCTATCTTTCTTCCATTCTATTTTTTTGGCTCCCTTGTCAAAATTAGGTGGCCATAGGTCTGTGGTTTAATATCTGGGTCCGCAGTTCTATTCTGTTGGGCTTCAGGCCTGTTCTTGTGCCTGGGCAAGAATTATAGCTCTGTAATAGAGTCTAAAGTTTGGAATTGAAATTCATCCAGCGCTGTTCTTTCTGCTTAGAAGTGTTTTTGCTGTACGGGGTCTTTTATTATTCCATATGAAATTTTGAATTACCTCTTCTATTTCTTTAAAGAATGACATTGGGGTGTTGATGGGTATTGCATTGAATTTGTAGATAGCCCTTGGCAAGATTGTCATTTTCACAATGTTGATTCTTCCAATCCAGGAGCATGGGAGGTTTTTCCATTTCCTTAGTTCTGCTTTAATTTCTGTTTTTAGGGTTTTAAAGTTTTCATCTAAACGGTCCTTTACATTCTTAGTTAAGCTACTTCCTAGGTACTTTATTTTCTTTGAGGCTATTGTGAAAGGAGTTTCTTTCCTGATTATTGCCTCGTTCCTCTCACTGTTGGCGAAAAGGACGGCAGTTGATTTGTGAGGGTTGATTTTATGGCCTGCTACCCTTCCAAAGCTATGAATCAGATCAAGGAGCTTGGGAGTAGAGCCTATAGGATTCTTTAAATACAGAATCATGTCATCTGCAAAGAGGGATAGTTTTATTTCCTCTTTCCCTACTTGGATCCCCTCTATGCTTGCTTCTTGCCTTATTGCACTGCCTAGGAATTCTAGTACTATGTTAAAAAGGAGTGGAGAGGGTGGGCATCCTTGTCTCGTTCCTGATTTTAGAGGGAATGGCTTTAGATTTTCACCATTAAGTATAATACTAGCAGTGGGTTTCTCATACACAGCCTTTATTACATTGAGAAATGTTCCATGAATTCCTAGTTTCTCCACATCTTTTAACATAAAGGGGTTTTGGATCTTGTCAAATGCTTTTCCGCATCTATTGAGACAATCATGTGAGTTTTGTCCTTGCTCCTGTTGATGTGTCGAATTATATTAATTGATTTGTGTCTGTTGAATCAGCTTTGCCTCCCTGTGATGAATCCAGTTTGATCATAGTGTATAATTTTTTGATGAGTTGTTGTAGACGATTGGCCAGTATTTTGTTGAGAAGTTTTGCATCGATGTTCATCAAAGAAATGGGTCTATAGTTCTCTTTCTTTGATGAATCTCTGTCTGGTTTGGGGATGAGGGATATACTGGCTTCACAGAATGAGTTTGGTAAAGAACCTTCATTTTCAATTTCGTTGAAGAGCTTGAGGAGTATTGGTGTGAGCTCTGCTTTGAAGACCTTATACAATTCAGCTGTGAATCCATCTGGCCCTGGGCTCTTTTTAAGTGGAAGTTGTCTAATTTCCATTTCTATTTCAGAGCTTGAAATAGGCCTGTTGAGTTGGGGTAGCTCTTCTTGGTTCAGTGTGGGTATGTTAATATTGTCTAGGAATTCATCCATTTCTTCTAGATTCTCAAATTTGTTGGCGTAAAGGTTTGAGAAGTATTCCCTCATGATATTCTGGATCTTGGTAATTTCTGTCGTGATATTACCATTTTCATCTGCAATTTTGTTTATTTCCATATGCTCTCTTCTTTTTTTGTAAGATTTGCTAAGGGCTTGTCAATTTTGTTAATTCTTTCAAAGAACCAACTCCTTGTTTTGTTGATGCTTTCTATAGTTTTTTTTTATTCCAAATCATTTATTTCTGCTTTGATTGTAATAATTTGCTTTCTCCTAATGGGTTTAGAGTTGGTTTGTTGCTCTTTTTCCAGGAGGTTAAGGTGAGACATTAACTAGTTGGTTTGCCATTTTTCCAACTTGCTGTTGTAGGCACTCAGCGCCATAAATTTTCCTCTGAGTACTGCCTTTGTTGTGTCCCTAAGGAGTTGATATTTGTGTTCTCCTTATTGTTAAATTTCATAAACAGTTGGATAACTGTTCTGATCTCTTCGATTACCCATTGTTTTTGATTCAACAATGTGTTGTTCAGTGAGTTACAGGGTTTTCGTTGGTGGAGATGTGTGTTCAGTTCCAATTTGATGCCCTTATGGTCTGAGAGTGTGCATGGAATAATTTCAGTGTTTCTGAATCTGTCCAGGTTTGTTTTATGGCCTAAGATGTGGTCTATTTTGGAAAATGTTCCATGTGCTGCTGAGGAAAACGTATATTGTGTTGTTACTGGGTGGAATAGTCTGCAGATGTCTGTTAGATCTAGTTGGTCTATATAGTTCTTCAGGTCTAAGGTTTCTCTGTTGAGTTTTTGCCTTGTTGATCTGTCCATAGGTGAGAGTTGTGTGTTAAACTCACCAACAATCACTGTATTTCGATCTATGTATGGTTTCAGTGTAAGTAAAGTTTGCTTGATGAAGTTTGGAGCCCCGGGACTGGGTGTGTAATATTTATGATCGTTATGTCTTCCTGGAGGAAAGATCCCTTTAGTAGTATGTAGTAACCTTCTTTGTCTTTTCTTACTAATTTTAGTTTGAAGTCTATTGTGTCTGATATGAGGATGGCAACTCCAGCCTGTTTATGGGGGCAGTTAGCTTGATAGAATTTATTCCAACCTCTCACTTTCAAAAGATGATTGTTTTTGGGTAAGATGTGTCTCTTGAAGATAACAGAACGATGGCTCTTGCTTTTTGATCCAACTACACAGCCTATGCCGTTTAATTGGAGAGTTAAGTCCATTGATATTGAGAGTTAGGATTGAGAGATATTTATTAGTTCCTACCATTTTTAAAAGCTTTTAGTAGGGCCTGTGTCTTGACAGTTCTTGTGGTCCTTAGATGGTATGCTGTTTAGGTGCCATTTCTTTACCTATAATGCATTTATTTTGGTTTTGTATGTATAGACCTTCGTTGAGAATTCTCTGTAGTGTTGGTTTGTTTCGACATATTGTTGCAGCTTTTCCCTGGAATGGAATGTTTTATTGTTCCCTCAGTTTGAATGAGAGCTTAGCTGGCTACAGTATTCTTGGTTGGTAGTTATTTGATTTAAGGGCATGACATATATGCTTCCAGTCACTTCGGGCTTGCATGGTCTCTGCCGAGAAATCTGGGGTTATTCTGATTGGATTGACTTTATAGGTTACTGATCCCTTTTCCCTGGCTACTTTTAGGATCTTTCCTTTCGTTTCTATTGATCCAGTTCGGATCACAATGTGGCGGTGGGATGTTCTTTTCTGGTCAGGTCTGTTTGGGGTTCTAAAAGCTTCTCTTATGTGGATGGGCCTGCCCTTCTGGATATTTGGGAAATTCTCTGAGATGATTCCCTGAAGTATATTTCCAATACCATTGACCTCTTTCTCCACGCCCTCCTCAATACCAACTAGCCTTAAATTAGGCTTCCTAATTGTATCTTGGACCTCCTGAAGCACTCTCTCATATTTCCTAGATTTGGATTGACTCATTTTCTGTTCTTTATAATACCTAAATTATCTTCAGCCCCGGAAATTCTCTCCTCTGCATTGTCTAACCTGCTATCAAAGCTATCTACTTTATTTTTCATCTCCCTGCTTCTAATTGCTCACTTTTTATGCCTTGCGTCTCTTGTTTTAGATCATGTATGGATTTCGTTATCTCCTTTTGAGTGGTTAGCTCAGTAGCTTTATTTTCTTTGGAAATTTGCTGGAGTTTGCTCACGTTTTTATTTGTGGATTCTATGAATTCATCCAACTTTCTTTGAAAAACCTTTATTATGGCCTCCTTTATGGCTTCGTCTTTTTCACTTATCACCTTGTTTTTGCTTTCCTCTTGTTCAGCTATGGTTTCCTCCGTTATCTCATTCTTTATATTTTCACATTTTCCATTAATGATGTTTATCAATTGCATTTGTGTAGCACTTGGAAGACTCTGCTCTAGGTTTGCCAGTGACTGTTTCATTGTCTATTTACATTGGGTGGGGGATGTTGTTTCTTGATTTGACATTTTTCTTGAGTTTCATGTTCTCCCATTTGAAAATGGGAGCAAAATCACTACTAAATACGATTATAGTTTTTCAGATATAACCAACCTAGACCTCTGTAGCTGGCAGACACTAGATGTTCACAAGTTTTGATTTGGTATTATCACTCTTTCTTTTTGTGCACTTATAGTCCAGTCTAATACAACCACTGATAAGCGATTTATACCCAAAACAATAAGCCTCTCAATCCAATCTCTATTGTCTTTAAGTCCCTCTGAGCCTAGAGAATAATTAACCACCTATATACAATATTGCTCAACAGCCATCAAGTGTAGATCCGTGCAGTATAAGGGTTGAAAGACGAGCAGAGGTCCAGAGATAGAAAAAAAGAAGGAGAGGTTAGGGGAGGTACAAGAGGATTAACGTAGGAGTGTAACAATATTGTAGTCATGAAGAAAAGGTATAGCATAAGGATAACTGACCTAAGTTGGTAAGTAGGTAGCATATTTGAGTACAAAGTTTGGAAATTATTAGAATAAAACTTATGTGTTGCTGCACGACTAGCTCTTAGCCCAACCAGTGGCCTCTCAAAGGACCATGGGATGGATCTGTTTTTCTTGTCTACGTTGTGGGAAAGGGGTATTTCACCAGATGCAGAAGCGAAGATTTCAGAAGAAAATGCTGTGAGTGAATTAGCTCATAAAAAGCATTTTTATTTTCTTTTATCTTTCTGCCAGTCTTGGGGCTTGAATTCAGGGCCTGAGCACTGTCCTGGGGTTTTCTCAAGTCTAGCCCTCTGCCACTTGAGTCACAGTGCCACATCTAGATTTTCTATCTATGTGATACTGAGCAATCAAACCCAGATCTTCATGGATGCTAGGCAAGCACTCTACCACTATGCCAAACTCTCAACCCTGACATAGTAATTATAAAGTCATCATCATCATCATCATCATCATCATCATCATCATCATATCCAAATATCTTTTCTCCTACAAAGAATGAACACTTAACTGTGTCTAATGCTTTTTTTTTAATTTCACTAATTCTTCTGTGTTTTTCCCTCTTGCATTTTGTGCACTTGACAGCAAATCTAATCATCAGGAAAAAATTGATTAGGATAATGAAACCTAATAATATCCTAGTAGATTGACGTCAAAAATATGTGCAACATGCCCTGTGTGTTTGACCTAGTGGTAGAGTACTTGGCTACCAAGCAAAAAGACTCAGGTTTGATTCCTCATTACCACATACATAGAAAACGCTCCAAGTGGTGCTGTGGCTCGGTGGGACAGCTAAAGCCTAAAGAAAGCCCAAGAACAATGTTCACACTCTGAGGTCAAGTCCCAAGACTAGCAAAAACAAAAAAAATTCGACAAGGGGCAAAATGCAGGCAGAGAAGGCACTGTGAAGCAAATGTTTTGTAAAGGATTAGGGCAATATTGACCCTTAAGTCTGGATCTTACCTAAGAAAGGCTCCTTGAGCCTGAGACAAGACTGGTAGTTGGGCCTAGTGGAAGACATTGGGATTGGACAAATAAGGTGTGCTGTTTACTACATCCACATGTATATTGTGAGATTGGAGGAGAGATTCAGCCTCCAGTATGTCTTTGGTGAGGTCTTTTGTGAGCAAGGATCTTTGGTCATTGGGCCCTGAAAGGTGACCCTGCCTCACTCACAATGGAACAGAATATGGAACCCTGGTAACCAAGCCACTGTAACTAACAACCAGCTCAAGCCAGCTCACTTGGCCTGTGGCTCAGGAGGAAGAAAGATGTTGCTGGGCTGTTGCCAAAGGTCAGGAAACTCGAGTCTCAGGCATGGAAGTTGTGGATGTCTTACTCGAAGATGTACATGCTAGATCATTGCCAAGCCACAAATCCAGTATAACAGAACTTTCTCTAAGAAGAAGGCCAGGAAAATCCAGGGCAACCAGATGAGGTAAATTTCTAAGAAGAAATGTATTTGACCCCATCATCCTCCCTACACACTACAACTTTCTTTTTTTTCATTTTTTATTGTAATTAGTAAAAGGGATAGATGATATTTGCCAGATAGAAGGTGCATTAATTCACATACATTGATACCCTTTCACATGTCTTGGTACGCATTTCCCTCCAACCCAACACCCCCCACCCATCTTGGTTTTCCCCCCTTCCCTATCAAATTTCAAATATCCAAATATAAATAAATTCAATATATAAGATAAAGTGAGATACTATAACAATATGGGATAACCTAGGGACAGCAAACGAGATGAGAGACAACATAGTACATTAAGGACAACAATCATTCATTATGTGGCTTTTGTTTCAATATCCTGGAGGTCCTTTCAATTAGCTTCACATTATATGGCCTTATATATGGTCTTTTGCTCTATTGCAAATCTCAGCTAGTAGAGCCCAAGGTTTCTACTGATTATGACGAATGAGGGAAACCACTGAGCCTAAGTTCCTTTGAGTCTGGCTTACTTCACTTAATATGATTTGTTCTAAGTCTTTCCATTTCCTAACAAATGGGGCGATGTCATTCTTTCTGACAGCAGCATAGAATTCCTTTGTGTACAAATACCACAACTTGTTGAACCGCTCATCAACTGAGGGAAATCTGGGTTGGTTCCATATCTTTGCTATGGTGAATAGTGCTGCAATGAACATTGTTGTGCTAGTGGGTTTAGTATGCCCTTGTTTCTGGATTGTTGGGTAAATGCCAAGTAGTGGAATTGCTGGGTGATAGGGGAGTTCTATGTTTAGCCTTTTGAGGCACTGCCACACTGCTTTCCATATTGATTGATCGAGTTTGCACTCCCACCAACAATGTAGTAGTGATCCCTCCTGGACACATCCCCTCCAGCATGTGTTGTCATTCGTTTTCCTGATCCTGGCCATTCTAACTGGAGTGAGGTGGAATCTTAGAGTTGTTTTGATTTGCATTTCTTTTATGATCAGAGATGTGGAGCATTTCTTCATGTTTTTATAGGCCATTTTTTTTCTTCTTCAGAGAAGACTCTTTTTAAGTCTTTGGCCCAATTTTTAATGGGATGGGTGTTACTTTGGAGGTTAGTTTGGAGTGATTTAATTTTTTGAGTTGTTGATATATTTTAGATATGAGGCCTTTGTCCGTTGTTTGGTTGGTGAAGATCTTCTCCCACTCTGTAGGCATCCTGATTAGTTTACTAGCTATATCCGTTGCCATACAGAAGCTCTGCAGTTTAATGCAGTCCCACTTATCCAGCCTTTCTCTGATTTGTTGTGATTCTTGGTCCTTATTAAGAAAGTTTCGACCTGTGCCAAGGAGGCCTAGTGTATCTCCTATTCCTTCCTGTAAACTTTTCAGTGTGTCAGCTTTTACCTCCAGGTCTTTGATCCATTTGGAGTTAATTCTAGTGCAAGGTGACAAAGAAGGATCCAACTTTAGTTTTCTGCAGGTTTTTAACCAGTTCTGCCAGCACAACTTGTTGAAGAGGCTATCTTTCTTCCATTCTATTTTTTTGGCTCCCTTGTCAAAATTAGGTGGCCATAGGTCTGTTGTTTAATATCTGGGTCCGCAGTTCTATTCCATTGGACTTCAGGCCTGTTCTTGTGCCAGTACCAAGCTGTTTTGGGAATTATTGCTCTGTAATAGAGTCTAAAGTTTGGAATTGAAATTCATCCAGTGCTGTTCTTTCTGCTAAGAAGTCTTTTTGCTATATGGCTCTTTTCTTAATCCATATAAAATTTTGAATTGCCTCTTCTATTTCTTTAAAGAATGACATTGGGATGTTGATGGGTATTGCATTGAATTTGTAGATAGCCCTTGGCAAGATTGTCATTTTCACAATGTTGATTCTTCCAATCCAAGAGCATGGGAGGTTTTTCCATTTCCTTAGTTCTGCTTTAATTTCCTCTTTTAGCGTTTTAAAATTTTCATCTAAATGGTCCTTTACATTCTTAGTTAAGCTAATTGCTAGGTACTTTATTTTCTTTGAGGCTATTGTGAAAGGAGTTTCTTTCCTGATTATTGCCTCGTTAATCTCACTGTTAGCATAAAGGAAGGCAGTTGATTTGTGAGGGTTGATTTTATGGCATGCTACACTTCCAAAGCCTTGAATCAGCTCAAGGAGCTTGGGAGTAGAGTGTATAGGATTCTTTAAATACAGAATCATGTCATCTGCAAAGAGGGATAGTTTTATTTCCTCTTTCCCTACTTGGATCCCCTTTATGCTTGCTTCTTGCCTTATTGCATTGCCTATGAATTCTAGTAGGATGTTAAAAAGGAGTGGCGAGAGTGGGCATCCTGATTGCTTTCTTAGCAGAAAGAACAGAACTGGAGGAATTTCAATTCCAAACTTTAGACTCTATTACAGAGCAATAATTCTCGAAACAGCTTGGTACTGGCAAAAGAACAGGCCTGAAGTCCAATGGAATAGAACTGCGGACCTTGATATTAAACCACAGACCTATGCCAAACATAGAATGGAAGAAAGATAGCCTCTTCAACTAGTTGTGCTGGCAGAACTGGTTAAGCACTTGCAGAAAACTAAATTTGGATCCTTCTTTGTCACCTTGCACTAGAATTAACTCTAAATGGATCAAAGACCTGGAGGTAAAAGCTGACAAACTGCAAAGTTTACAGGAAGGAATCTGAGATACACTAGGCCTCCTTGGCACAGGTCGAAACTTTCTTAATAAGGACCAAGAATCACAACAAATCAGAGAAAGGCTGGAAAAGTGGGACTGCATTAAACTGCAGAGCTTTTGTATGGCAACGGATATAGCTAGTACACTAATCAGGAAGCCTACAGAGTAGGAAAAGATCTTGACCAACCAAAAAACGGACAAAGGCCTCATATCTAAATATATCAACAACTCTAAAAATTAAATCACTCCAAAACTAACCTCCAAAATAACACCCATCCCATTAAAAATGGGCCAAAGACTTAAAGAGAGTCTTCTCTGAAGAAGAAACAAAAATGGCCTACAGACACATGAAGAAATGCTCCACATCTCTGATCATAAAAGAAATGCAAATCAAAACAACTCTAAGATTCCACCTCATTCCAGTTAGAATGGCCAGGTTCAGGAAAACGAATGACAACAGATGCTGGAGAGGATGTGGCCAGGAGGGATCATTACTACACTGTTGGTGGGAGTGCAAACTCATTCAACCACTATGGAAAGCAGTGTGGCAGTGCCTCAAAAGGCTAAACATAGAACTCCCCTATGACCCAGCAATTCCACTACTTGGCATTTACCCAACAATTCAGAAACAAGGGCATACTAAACCCACTAGCACAACAATGTTCATTGCAGCACTATTCACCATAGCAAAGATATGGAACCAACCCAGATGTCCCTCAGTTGATGAGTGGATCAACAAGTTGTGGTATTCGTACACAATGGAATTCTATGCTGCTGTCAGAAAGAATGACATTGCCCCATTTGTTAGGAAATGGAAAGACTTAGAACAAATCATATTAAGTGAAAGGACCTCCAGGACATTGAAACAAAAGCCACATAATGAATGATTGTTGTCCTTAATGTACTATGTTGTCTCTCATCTCATTTGCTGTCCCTTGGTTATCCCATATTTGTATAGTATCTCACTTTGTTATCTGTTATATTGAATTTATTTGTATTTGGATATTTGAAATTTGATAGGGAAGGGGGGAAAACCAAGACAGGTGGGGGGTGTGGGGTTGGAGGGAAATGGGTACCAAGACATGTGAATGGGTATCAATGTATGTGAATTAATGCACCTTCTATCTGGCAAATATAATCTAACCCTTTTACTAATTACAATAAAAAAATTTAAAAAACAGAAAGTTGTAGTGTGTGGGGAGGATGATGGGGTCAAATACATTTCTTCTTAGAAATATACCTCATCTGTTTGCCCTGGATTTTCCTGGCCTTCTTCTTAGAGAAAGGCCTGTTATACTGGATTTGTGGCTTGGCAATGATCTAGCACGTACATCTTCGAGTAAGACATCCACAACTTCCATGCCTGAGACTCGAGTTTCCTGTCCTTGGCAACAGCACAGAAACATCTTTCTTCCTCCTGAGCCACAGGCCAAGTGAGCTGGCTTGAGTTGGTTGTTAGTTACAGTGGCTTGATTACCAGGGTTCCATATTCTGTTCCATTGTGAGGGAGGCAGGGTCACCTTTCAGGGCCCAATGACCAAAGATCCTTGGTCACAGAAGACCTCACCAAAGACATACTGGAGGCTGAATCTCTCCTCCAATCTCACAATATACATGTGGATGTAGTAAACAGCACACCTTATTTGTCCAATCCCAATGTCTTCCACTAGGCCCAACTACCAGTCTTGTCTCAGGCTCAAGGAGCCTCTCTTAGGTAAGATCCAGACTTAAGGGTCAATATTGCCCTCATCCTTTACAAAACATTTGCTTCACAGTGCCTTCTCTGCCTGTATTTTGCCCCTTGTCGAATTTTTTTTGTTTTTGCTAGTCTTGGGACTTGACCTCAGAGTGTGAACATTGTTCTTGGGCTTTCTTTAGGCTTTAGCTGTCCCACCGAGCTACAGCAGAACTTGCAGCGTTTTCTATGTATGTGGTAATGAGGAATCAAACCTGAGTCTTTTTGCGTGGTAGCCAAGGACTCTACCACTAGGTCAAACACACAGGGCATCTTGCACATATTTTTGACGTCAATCTACTAGGATATTATTAGGTTTCTGTATCCTAATTACTTTTTTATTGATGATTAGCTTTGCTGTCATGTGTAAAAAATGCAAGAGGGAAAAACACAGAAGAATTAGTGAAATTTAAAAAAAAGCATTACACACATAGATAAGTGTTCATTCTTTGTAGGAAAAAGGATATTTTGATATGATTATGATGACTTTATAATTACTATGTCAGCGTTGAGAGTTTGGCATAGTGGTAGAGTGCTTGCCTAGCATCCATGAAGATCTGGGATTGATTGCTCAGTATCACATAGATAGAAAATCTAGATGTGGCACTGTGGCTCAAGTGGCAGAGGGCTAGACTTGAGAAAACACGAGAACAGTGCTCAGGCCCTGAATTCAAGCCCCAAAACTGGTAGAAAATAAAAGAAAATCAAAATGCTTTTTACGAGCTAATTCACTCACAGCATTTGCTTCTGAAATCTTCACTTCTGCATCTTGTGAAATACCCCTTTCCCTCAACGTAGACAAGAAAAACAGATCCATCCCATGGTCCACTGTGAGGCCACTGGTTAGGCTAAGAGCTAGATGTGCAGCAACACATGAGTTTTATTCTAATACTTTCCAAATTTTGTACTCAAATATGCTACCTACTTACAAACTTATTTCAGTTATCCTTATTCTATACCTTTTCTTCTTTACTACAATATTCTTACACTCCTACGTTAATCCTCTTGTACCTCCCCTGAACTCTCTCATTCTTTTTTTCTATCTCTGGACCTCTGCTGGTCTTTCAACCCTTATACTGCACGGATCTACACTTGATGGCTGTTGAGCAATATTGTATATGTAGGTGGTTAATTATTCTCTAGGCTCAGAGGGACTTAAAGACAATAGAGATTGGATTGAGAGGCTTATTGCTTTGGGTATAAATCGCTTATCAGTGGTTGTATTAGACTGGTCTGTAGGTGCACAAAAAGAAAGAGTGATAATACGAATCAAAACTTGCGAACATCTAGTGTCTGCCAGCTACAGAGGTCTAGGTTGGTTATATCTGAAAAACTATAATCGTAGTTAGTAGTAATCTTGCTCCCATTGTCAAATGGGCAGAACAAGAAACTCAAGAAAAATTTCAAATCAAGAAACAACATCACCCACACAATGTAAACAGACAATGGAACAGTCACTGGTAAACCTAGAGGAGAGTCTTCCAAGTGCTACACAAATGCAATTGATAAACATCCTTAATGGAAAATGTGAAAATATAAAGAAAGAGATAATAGAGGAAGACATAGCTGAACAAGAGGAAAGCATAAACAAAGTGATAAGTGAAAAAGAAGAAGCCATAAAGGAGGCCATAATAAAGGTTTTTCAAAGAAAGATGGATGAATTCATAGAATCCACAAATAAAAACGTGACCAAACTCCAGCAAATGTCCAAAGAAAATAAAGCTATTGAGCTAACCACTCAAAAGGAAATCAAGGAGGTAAAGAAATCCATACATGATCTAAAACAGGAGATGCAAGGCATCAAAAATGAGCAATTAGAAGCAAGGGAGATCAAAAATAAAGTAGATAGTTTTGGTAGCAGGTTAGACAATGCAGAGGAGAGAATTTCCGGGGCTGAAGATAATTTAGTTATTATAGAGAATGAACAGAAAATGAGTCAATCCAAATCTAGGAAATATGAGAGAGCGCTTCAGGAGTTCCGAGATAGAATTAGGAAGCCTAATTTAAGGCTAGTTGGTATTGAGGAGGGCGTGGAGAAAGAGGTCAATGGTATTGGAAATATACTTCAGGGAATCATGTCAGAGAATTTCCCAAATATCCTGAAGGGCAGGCCCATCCACATAAGAGAAGCTTTTAGAACCCTAAACAGACCTGAACAGAAAAGAACATCCCACCGCCACATTGTGATCCAAACTGGATAAATAGAAACGAAAGGAAAGATCCTAAAGGCAGCCAGGGAAAAGGGATCAGTAACCTATAAAGGCAAACCAATCAGAATAACCCCAGATTTCAAAGCAGAGACCATGCAAGCACGAAGTGACTGGAAGCATATATGTCATGCCCTTAAATCAAATAACTACCAACCAAGAATACTGTAGCCAGCTAAGCTCTCATTCATAACTGAGGGAACAAGAAAAACATTCCATTCCAGGGAAAAGCTGCAACAATATGTCGAAACAAAACCAACACTACAGAGAATTCTCAAAGATGCTCTATACATAGAAAACCAAGATAAATGCAATATAGGGAAAGAAATGGCACCTAAACAGCATACAATCTATGGACCACAAGAACTGTCAAGACACAGGCCCTACTAAAAGCTTTTAAAAATGGTAGGAACTAATAAATATCTCTCAATCCTAACTCTCAATATCAATGGACTTAACTCTCCAATTAAACGGCATAGGCTGTCTAGTTGGATCAAAAAGCAAGAGCCATCGTTCTGCTGTCTTCAAGAGACACATCTTACCCAAAAACAATCATCTTTTGAGAGTGAGAGGTTGGAATAAACTCTATCAAGCTAACTGCCCCCATAAACAGGCTGGAGTTGCCATACTCATATCAGATACAATAGACTGCAAACTAAAAATAGTAAGAAAAGACAAACAAGGTTACTACATACTACTAAAGGGATCTCTCCTCCAGGAAGACATAACGATCCTAAATATTTACACACCCTTTTGAAGATTCTCAAAAGATTGAAGATTCTGCCAGTGTAATTAGATTCCGGCATTGATATTAAATAATGCAATGAGTAGGGATTTATATTTGAAATATCACTGTTGACAAAATCTAACACACATTTGCTTAGTATTTGCTTTTGATTTCCCAAGAAGTTCAGTACAAGCTAACATGTGTGGCATATATCGATGGGGAGAAATAATTCAGAATATGTGACTCATTTGAACAGGAGTCAGTGAAAAGATACAAAAGCAGGATACCCATATTGTGATAATTTGTATCTTTTGCATATTTTGTGTTTGTTATTAATTCCATTTGTGGTGTACATTTCTAGGTAAAAACTTTTAAAATGTTTCCATACAATTTGTTATTTCAACAGCAAAAAAAGACATTTATATGCCTGATAAAATTCATAGAATCCAAATTTTTCCATATAATGTTTTTTTTCTTTTATTTGGTGGGTCATAGATCTTGAACT
The DNA here is from genome assembly GCA_024803745.1 of Megascapheus bottae. Lineage (NCBI taxonomy): Eukaryota > Metazoa > Chordata > Mammalia > Rodentia > Geomyidae > Megascapheus > Megascapheus bottae. The sequence goes on from JANJXV010000311.1 coordinate 147,877, forward strand.
CAGCTTGGGCACTATCCCTGAGCTCTTCAGCTCCAGGCTACCACCTTACCCTGGAGCCAAGCCCCACTTCCCATTTTCTAAAGGTAAATTGGAGATAAGAGTCTCAGGTCTTTTTGTGCCAGGATGGCTTTAAACCTTGATCCTCAGATCTCAGCCTCCTGAGTAGCTAAGATTATAGAAGTGAGCCACCACCCCATCATGCTCAGCTTTCTGGTTTTTTTTAAACAAGCCCTTTGGCTGGAACTCGGTCTGAGCACTGTCCTTCAGCTTTCCTCAAGCCTAGTGATCTTCTACTTGAGCCACAGCACTACTTCTGGTTTTTTCTGTGTATGTGGTACTGCGGAATTGAACCTTCGTCTTCATACAAGCACTCTACAACTATGCCAAACTCCCAGTCCCTCCACATTAGTTTTTATGATAGATCTTTCCATGCATCTAGGATGGCTAGAAATCCTTCTTGAGTTTCCCAAGATCAGGGAGTATAGGTGTGTCCCATCCTGTGTGGCTACATAACCATTGTTTAGGGTACAGTTCTCTCTTCATTCTATCCATCTAGAGCAATTTTCATCTTCCATGTATAATCATTAAACATTCAGCTCCTGTTCCTCTCTACTCCATTCTCTGGAACCATCGTGCTTTTTGGCTCTAAGGGTTTGTTGATCCTTGGAAGCTCTGGAAGGGAAAACATACCCTAGCTCTTCCTTTATGACTGCTGTATTTTTAGTTTACTGTAATCAAGATTCATCTGTAAAATATAATAAAATGTTCTTCCTTTTCAATGCATTGTTTTGCATATTTCTATCTTTGGATTATTATTAATAGTTGTGAATGGATTCTCCACATATTTGTTCTAGTCTCTGCTTTCTCTTCCATTAGGTACAAATCTAGAAATAGAAGTGTTGGACCATATTTCTATGTACTTCTATATTTAGCACTTTTTTAGCACTCTCCACGGAATTTTTGATTGCTTTATATTCCTTACAGAACTATTCCAAAGTTCTACTTCTTCTCACTACCTTCCCAGTAATAGACTTTGAAAGTTGTTTTATTGTATGCGTGTGTGTGTGTGTGTTTGTGTGTGTGTATGTGGATCTTTTTGTTTAAAACTATATTTATATTAACATATTTAAAGTAATGATTTCATTGTAATTTTAATTTTTCTCATGACTGTTAATATTGAACTTCTTTCTACATTTTGAACTACTGTTTTTATATATTCTTTTTAGAAAATCATCTCCAATCTCCAATTTTTTTCCCTTTTTTTGTGGGGTAGTGGGGAAAGTCATTGGGCTTGGATCTTGGGCCGTGAGCTCTTTAGTTTAAGACTATTGTCCTACCCTGAGTATTGCCCCTCAGTTCTTCTGCTCACAGCTCCCTACACCTCTTCCCATTATATACAGAACAAAGGTCATCCTCAGTCTTTTTGAAAAAGTAAAACATATAGTAAATTTGTAGTATGAAACAGCAAGAAATAAATTTCTTGCCAGGTGCAGTGACTTCTACCTGTAATCCTAGCTACTCAGATATCAGGCTGATATCTAAAGATTTGGTTCAGCCAGCCTGCGCATTAGAAAGTCTATGACACTATCATCTACAGTTAACCACTAGAATATGGGAAATGGCACTGTGGCTTCATCGGTAGGGTGATAGCCTTGAGTTGAAGAGCTCAGGAACAGTGCCCAGGCCCAGAGTTCAAGCCTTACAAATCCCCCAGCCAAAAAAAAGAAAAAAAGTTTCTTCCCCAAGTGATTGTTATGCCAGACATAGAACATTAACATTCTGGGTGTACTTCATAGTATTATTACTTGATACCCTAAGATTTTGCAATATTCTCACAATACCAGCATATGTCATCATATAATGTAGTTCCTTTTCAGTGGAATAATTCCATTTATAACCTAAATCTACACCCTCGACTTATTTTTGTCGATATCACAATTGCTCTCCCATGATATGCCACAAGCCATTAAACATTTTATGGTGGGTAATTGGAAAGGAGTGTCATGGAATTTTGTGCCAGGCTGGCTTTGAACCATGGTCCTCAGATCTCAGTCTCCTGAGTAGCTAGGATGACAGGCGTGAGCCACCAACACCTGGCTTGCCTTTTTATTTTTTTGTGGGTCTTGGGACTTGAACTCTGGGCCTAGGCACCATCCCTAAGCTTTTCAGGTCAATATTTCATGTAAGTCTAAACATTTAAGTAAAGGAATACAATTCCAACAAAAAAGAATAAAATTCCAGACATTGTGTGTTTATAACTCAGTGCTAATTACTTGATGAAAATGTGCCATTCCAGAAGCTGGTGTCATTTGATGATGTAGCTGTGGATTTCAGCTGGGAGGAGTGGCAGCATCTGGACAATGCTCAGAGGACCCTGTACAGAGATGTAATGCTGGAGACCTACAGCAACCTGGTGTACTTAGGTGAGCAAAAGTCAAATTCACTTGCAAGGTTAAGTGCCTTGTTATTTTGCAGTTACGTGAATGTTTATCAAACTTTCAATACTATTTAAATGAAAGATTCCAGGCCCTGAGAATTATCAGTACTTCCTAAAGAAAACCTAAGGTAATTTTGTACTCATTCTTCAGGATAACTTCAGGATACTTTGACAACAGTTCTAAATTATGTTTCCTCTAATGGAGATGAAATTCCAAACTTACACAGTAATTGTAAGTGGATAAACCATCCAGAATAGAATATATAGCATTATTGGAAATAGGATCTACAAATCACTAAACAGTGAGTTTATAATGGAAACCTGGCACTAGGTGCAATGTTTCATGCCTGTAATCTTAAAATATTCAGGAGGAAGAAATCTAAGAATTCTAATTTGAAGCCAGCAATGGCATAAAAATTGCCATGAAACTCTATAACTCCAAGTAACCCCTCAAAAATGTTAGTGGAGTGTCAAGAGTTTGACTTTGTTGTTGAGTGCTTGCCTAGCATGCATGAAGACCTATGCATGTAAATGGAGCTGGGACTCAAACTGGTATTTTTCTAGCCTTGAGCAAGACAGCTAAGTTTATGCCATAGAAAATGAATCCAGAGCTGGGGAAAAGTCAACCATGGAGCCAGTGAGAAATGAGAAAAAAGATTTAATACATAACATGTGAGTAGGATGTCTGCGAACTTAAACAATGATGACACAGCATAAGCAATAATTCTCTACTATTTCTAATTTACAGGGCCCTGTGTTCCCAAACCTGTATTAATTGACAAGCTAGAGCACTGTGCAGAACTCTGGATAGGTAATTCCTCTGACAAGAATATCACAGGTGAGTGAATGCATCTTCATATTGATGTTGGAGCCTGAGCCCCATTGGTAAGTTCATGTTGTGATGTACTGAGCAATAATATTCTTAGTTACCCTAAATCCTGTGTGGAACCTATGGAATTCTTTGTGAATGAATCAAGAATCATTTTCTTTTCCCAAGCCTATGCTTGGTCTCAGGGCCTGAGCATGGTCCTTGGGTTTTCTCAAGGCTAGCTCTCTACTTCTTGAGTCATAGCACCACTTCTGGCTTTTTCTTTGTATGTAGTACCAAGGAACTGAACCAGGTCTTTGTGCATGCTAGCCCAAACCCCCGGCACCAAGAATCATAGGGTGATATGATGAATTCTATGTGGCAGTAGAGTTAAAGTTAGATTTCTCTGTAGAAATCACTGTGAAACAAAATAAAATGAGAAAGCCATGAGCCCGTGGCTCATGCATGTCATCCTAGCTACTTAGGAGGCTGAGATCTGAGGATCAAGGTTCAAAGACTGACCTATCACAAAAACACCTTAGACTCTTCTCTCCAATGAACCAATAGAAAATGAGAAGTGGGGTTGAGGCTAAAGACATAGGGCAGTAGCCTTGAGCTGAAGAGCTCCGGAAGAACAGCCAGGTCTAGAATTCAAGTCCCATGACCACAAAACAAGAAAGAAAGAAAGAAAGAAAGAAAGAAAGAAAGAAAGAAAGAAAGAAAGAAAGAAAGATATTTCATTTGTTTAAAACTAAGACTATAAATGATTGAGCAAACAAGGAATAAGTCAGGGCATTATTCTCTGATAAGGATAATATCTTTATGCTGGTAGGAAGAGACTGGTATTCAGAACCAGGCCTTTCCACCAGAAATTGAGCCTAGTGGTAGAGTGCTTGCCTAGCATGCACAAAGACACAGGTTGCATTCCTTATTACCACATACATAGAAAAAGCCAGAAGTAATGACTTCATTGGTAGGGTACTAGTCTTGAGAAAACCCAAGGACAGTGGTTAGGTCCTAAGTTCAAACCCAGGAATGGAAGGAAAAAAAAACAACAAAGTTTCAATCAACATAAGAAAATTAACTAGAAAATGAGCTGGGGATTTTCTGGTCTTCCATGGTTCTGAGGGACAGGAGTGTTAGAAAAGGAATTTTTATATGACTTCAAATGGTAAGAAACAAATTTCAAAATTCCCACAAATACCTAAATTGAGACTTTAGTGAGAAGTTGTAAATGAAGGGATATAGGTGTAAGTCCTTACTCTCAAGAATCGTTCTTGCTTGGATCAAAGGCAAACAGACATATAAACCAAACTTGTGGCCGCTGAATCTAGAAAAAATTCGTGTTCCTCACTTAATGGTTAATAAGCAAACAGCATTGAAACTGGGTAAGGTAATCCTATCTGCTACTCAGGACCTGAGACTCTTATCTGTAGTTAACTCTAGAAAAGAGTATGTGGGGCTGTAGCTCAAGGATAGGGGTTATAGTCTTCTGCTGAAGTGTTCAGGGACAGGACCGAGGCCTATGAACTACAAAAAAAAAGAAAAGAAAAGAAAAGAAAGTTTTAAAAAGATGCAAAACAGCACAGTACTTAGATTATTTCTCAAAAATAAAAGAAAGGCAGCTATTCCTCAATGTATAAACAAAGCAGTATTTGAAAAAAAACAGCTGCAGGTATATTATAGGTAGTACTCAGCTTAAAACTGTAGCAATACATAGATGGGTAATTTCAATAAATATTTCCTGTGATAAAAAAGAGAACTAAAACACAGAAAAACATTATTGGTCATTGTAAAATATCATTTTCTTAATATGTTAGGGAGAAAAGCATATATTTCTCACAAATCAATTTCCACTCTTATATTTTAAAATATCTAACACTTAGAATGGGAAAGTAAAGTCATTACCTTTACAGTAAGGAATATTTGTATCTCATGTATGTTTGTGTCTTTTTTTCTAGGATTCATTTTAGATGTCCAGGTAATGGACAATGTGTTCAAGACATGCCAGGAAAGTCCACATGAATGTCTTTGTGAAGTAGCAGTTGCAAGTAGTATCGAAGTGGAGGAAAACGTGAGATTTGCAACAACTTTAAATTTGAGCTCTACACATAATCCAGAGCTGATTAGTAATAACGGTAATAACTTAGGGGTGAGGACTGAGGAGTTCATTAAGTGTCAGAACATGCTTCTGTCTCCTAAGCCTGATGAGATGCATGCTGCATATATATCTCGTATGTCTCCTGTTCTTAAAAAATCCATCGGATATTCAGAGCATTTTATTCATGATTGTGACAGTCCAAAAGATCTGCAGTATCATAATTCTGTTCTCCCTGCCAAAGAAATTCTTCAGGGAGGGAGGAAAACTGCTAAATGTACTGTGTGATGAAAAATATTGTACTTAACACCGACCATCACTACACATCCGAAAATGTACACAGGAGAGACTCCTCATACATGTAGTGAATGTGAGAAATCTTTCAGTAATGAAATATGCCTTACAATACCTCAGAGCAAATAACCTGAGATATGTGATGCGTACATCAAGTGTGAAAATTAATTTCTGAGAAGTCAGACCTGACGCTCCAACCTCGATCTCCAAGAGAAGACAACCCTTATGAATATGAGGAACGTAATAAAATTTCGGCCCAGAATTCAGCTCTCAGCACACATCAGAGATCTCACACAGAAGAGAAATTTTATGAATGGGATAAATGTGGGAAGACTTTTAGACTGAAATCATACCTCCCTTTGCACCAGAGAAGACACACAGAAGAGAAACCTTATGAATGTAACAAATGTGAAAAGTCTTTCACCCAGAAGATACACCTTCGAGTTCATCAAATAACACACACAGGAGAGAGAAATCTTATAAGTGTAATGAATGTGGAAAGTCTTTCCAAGGGAAGGGAAAACTTCGTGTTCATCAGAGAATACACACAGGAGTGAAACCTTATGAATGTAACCAATGTGTAAAGTCTTTCAGACAGAAATCTTCCCTCAAATTGCATCAAAGAACACACACAGGAGAGAAACCTTATGTGTGCAACAAATGTGGAAAGACCTTCAAGTGGAAGTCATATCTTGATGGGCATAATAGAAAACACACAGGAGAGAAAACTTATGCATGTAGTGAATGCGGAAAGTCTTTCAAATGGAAGGTAAAACTCCATGTTCATCAGAGAATATACTCAGGAGAAACACCTTATGAGTGTAACATATGTGGAAAGTCCTTCACACAGAAGCCAAACCTCAACATGCATAAGACAATTCAAACAGGAGAAAAACCTTATGAATGTAACCGATGTGGAATGTCTTTCAAATGGAAGTCTTCCCTCAAATTGCATCAGAGAACACACACAGGAGAGAAACTGTACGAGTGCATCAAATGTGGTAAGACCTTCAGATGAAGTCACATTACAGGAGGCATAACAGAATTCACACATATTAGAAACCCTAGGAATAAACCAATGTTGAAAGTCTTTCATGCAGTATTCACCCTTCAGGAAGCGTAAGAGAGTTCACACATATGAGAAGCCTTAGTAATGTAATAAATAGGAAAGACTTTTTAGTCTGTGGAAGAAAACTCAGCTTGTGTCACAGAACCAACACAAGATAAAACCCTTAATGAATGTAGCAAATGTTCAGTCTTTTCCCCAGAAGGCACAAGTCAAGATTTATCACTAAACACCCACAGGATAGAATCCTATGAATAAAATGAAAGGGAAATTTTTTTGAAGAACTCATAGTTGAGTTTGCATGATACCACACAGACACAGGATAAAAATCACATGAATATAAGAATATGAAAAATCCATCATGAACGCATGACTAAGTATAAAATGCACATAGGAGAGAAAAACCTTATGAATATTACAAATGTGGAAAGTGTTTGACCTGGAAGGCATACTTCTGTGTTCATCACAAACCTGATTCCCATAGAAGAAAAGAAAACTAATGAATACAACAAATGTGCAATGACTTTTAATCACAAGTCAGTCTTCAGTACATTTCAGAACATACACAATAGAGAAATTCTGAGTAATGAAAAACATTTAGCTTTATATAGAATCCCTGTATATGGGAGCATTAGGGTAAGTCTTCTAAACAAAGTCAACCTTCAGCAAGCATTAAGAGCACTCACAGAAGAAATAATAGCATGTAGGAAAACCTTTGTCAGAAACCTCTAAAAGCTGACTGTGTGGCTTAGTGGTAGAGTGCTAACCTATCAAGGATGAAGGCCTGGGTTAGATTCCTCAATACTACGTGAAAGAGCAAGCCAGAAGCAGCACTGTGGTTCAAATGGTAGAGTGCTAACCTTGAGCAAAAGTAGCTCAGGCCCTGAGTTCAAGCCTAAGGATTGGAGAAAGAGAGAGAGAGAGAGAGAGAGAGAGAGAGAGAGAGAGAGAGAGAGAGAGAGAGAGAGAGAGAGAGAGAGAGAGAGAAAGAGGCAAAAAGAGAGAGACAGAAAGAGAGAGAGAAAGAGAGAAAAGAGAGAGAAACAGGAACTTCTAAATTTTACAGAGATAGAGAAGGAGAGAGAGAAGGAGACAGAAACTAATTTCTAAACTTTACAGTCTTTCTATTTCCTTACAAATTCGTCTATGTCATTCTTTCTGACAGAAGCACAGAATTCCATTGTGTAAAAATACCATATTTGATCTACTCATCAACTGACAGGCATCTGGGTTGGTTCCATACCTTTGTTATAGTAAATAGTGCTGTGATAAATGTTATTGTTCTAGTGAATTTAGTGTGTCCTATCTGGACGATTGGCAAGTAGTGAAATTGCTGGATCACAGGGGAGCTCTATGTTTAGTCTTTTTGGGATACTGCCATAGTGCTTTCCATAGTGGTTGAAGGAGTTTGCAATCCCACCAACAGCGTAGTAGTGATCCCTCCTGGCCACATCCCCTCCAGCATACGTTATTAGATTTCTGGATCTTGGCCATTCTAACTGGAGTGAGGAGGAAAAGGGAAAGAGGAACTGAAACTTTCTCTCCTTACAGATGACATGATTCTGTATTTAAAGAGCCCTATAGACTCTACTCCGAAGCTGCTTGAGCTGATATAAAACTTTGGTAAGGTAGCAGGGTATAAAATTAACCCTCAATGTCAACTGCCTTCCTATATGCCAACAAATGAGAGGAATGAGGCAAGAATCAGGATAGCAACTCATTTTGCTATCAAAGAAAATAAAATACCTAGGAATTAACTTAGAATGTAAAGCACCTTTTTGATGGAACTATAAACCCTGGAGAAGGAAATTAACGCAGAACTGAGGAAATGCAAAACCCTATGCTCCTGGTTTGGAAGAAGTAATATTGTAAAAATGGCAATCTTGATAAGGACTATCTACAAATTCAGTGCAAGATTCATCAATATCCCAATGTCATTCTTTAAAGAAACAGAAGAGGAAATCCAAAATTTCACTTGGAATAATAAAAGACCCCTTATAGTCTGTCTTCTTGCATGATACATAATGTTTAATCTCACCTTCTCCACCAAAATCTCACCTTTCTCATTGAGACATAGGTGGCCCTGTTTACTAGCAGCAAAGGCTCAAACGCGCAGTTTCAGGTGTCACCACTGCCTCTGTTACTGGGTAGATCCAACTCTGTCATCGATTCTGAGGTCTGCTCTGGGAGTCTTGGTCACAGTTGTTCTGTGGCATCTGCTGCCAGCCTGTGCCTATTTGCTTCCTTTTCCTCCAGCAGCCTACAACAGGGAATGAAGTTCAGGCGTTGATGCTCTTCTTCATATGCAGGGCAGGATGAGCCCAACCCTCCCTCATCTTCCTCTTGCAATTTTTGGGAAAAAATGTGCTGGCAGAAGTCCTCAGGTGTGGCGCATGTCTGATCCACACTTTTAATCCAGGCTGGTCAGGAGGCTGAGATCTGAGTATGGAAGTTCCAAGTCACCTAGAACAGGAAAGTCTGATAGATTCTTACTACCAAAAATAAAAACAGCTGGGAATGGAGTTTGGGCTCAAGTGGTAAAGGGCTAGTCTTGAGTACAAATGCTTAGTGCCCAGGCCCTGAGTTCAGGCTCCAGCACTGCCAACAACCTCACTTTTGTGAGATTTTAGCTTTATCCATGTAGGCACATCTCACTGGAATCTTTGCTGGTAGAGATAGTCTTCATAATTTTGTCTCAAGGTAAAGGTCCTCCTGGGGTAGTAGACAAAAGATATCATGGAGAGAGGAGCCCCACTTGCTCCAGGTTTGAAGATGGCATAGGTCAAGCCAGCATGGAGTTGGCACATCAGTCTTTTTCCTAGCACCACCTACCAGTGAATGTCAAATGATATTGATTGTTGGGGGATTGTGTGATTGAAGTGCCCCATTAAGGGCAGTGTTAGCACATCCAAACTTGGATACCAGGAATGCTGAAATCTCAAAGCTAAGATTTCTGTTGGCTACAGAAATGCTGGTGTGTCTGTGATTCACTAAAAGTTCAGGTGCATAGATTCTGAAGCTTGATGCCATGTGTTTATTCCATTTAGTAAAATTATTTTAATGCACTGTATAAGTTAAAACATTTGATAAGAGTCAGGGGTAGTGAAAACATTGTCCTTGAATTCAGGTGTCTGGCAGGGTAATGGGGGGGTGTTGGTGGCTGGGACTATGAAGCCGGAGCTGCTATCAAACCATGGATCATGTTCCTCTTTGTCTGGGAGAAATGACTCCAAAGATGAAATTTGAATGGTGAGGAAAAGATAATGATGTACTCAGGAAATTTCTCCTAAACAAATGCTCATGTGGAAGTGGGATGGGGCTGGGCATGTCTGAGGCAGAGCTTAAGGGGGCTTCTCATGGCGTTGAGAACATTCCTTGCGACTTCAGGCATGCAGCAGGGTGTTTTAGATGACTATTGTGAGATGGATGGAATAAGACTGGAGAAAAGATGAATGCTGGGATCTTGCAATGGTCTTGCATGAGTGGCTGGTGGCTCACCTGAAAGAACTAGTTATGTCTAAAAAAGAAATCAGGAATTTGTTTTGATTAGATAATACCTGTAATCCGAGGCATATTCAGGATCCTGATCTTAGTATTGTGGTTTAAAACCAAGCCAGCAAAGGGAAAAATGGATGAGACTCATACTCCCAGTTTAGAGCAAGAACAAAGATTGAAGTAGAGCTGTGGCTCAAGAGCTAGAGTGCTACCTTGAGCAAAGAACAGCTAAGAAAAGGTCCAGGTTTTGAGTTCAAGGCCAGGAATGAAAGAAGGAAGGTAAAAAAAGAGAAGTATGTGAGGAAGGGAAATATATAAATGAAAGAGAGAAGGAACTAGAAATTTAAAACTAGAGAATATTTAAAAGTCATCAGTCCTTCTAAGAAAAGTGTTGGAGTATGGGTTCTATATGTGGTGAACTGGAAGCCCAGCAGTGACTTGTTAACCAAAGAGTCACCATGATGAGCAAAGGATAGAAATCTGCATGAGCCTCTTAGCGGATGGAGTCACAGAAGAGAACCTCAGCTCCCATCCCATAGTTAGAAGTATATACAGATGGGGAAGTTGGAATCACCTTGATGTCATTGTGTCCATGGATACTGGAAGTCATGGCTCTGTGAAAGCACAATGTTCTGGTTACTGAGCTGAGAGGCTGAGGAGAGCCAAGTCCTGGCCATGAAGAAATCAGGGTGGCAGCAGAGCAACTCTGCTGCAGTGTGTGCCTGCTTGGCTTTTCTTATTCTGTGGTGGATCAGGCCGGAGCGGGTGATAGTAACTGTTCTGTGGTCACAAGCCCTTCACCAAGAGCTTCCTCTGGGATGCTCATAAGCTAGAGGGTGGCTGGTGGTGGGATGTGTGTGGGGTGGAAGTGACAGAGGGATGGACGCATGGCAAGGTGGGTGAAGAGATGAGAGGAATGATGAGAGCCCAGTTCATTGGTTTCCAAGGTTAATGGGTGGGAGGTAGAGAGGCATGATGGAGGAATGATGGAGGCAGGGGAAGGTGGTGACAGATTGAGGCCATCTGTAGTGCCAGCCTGGCCATCATCTGAAGCCCATAGGCAGCTTCCTGATCCTTCACTTAGTCCTGCTCCTTGTGGAGGGAATGTCACGTGTACCCAGAGCTAGGGGTGGGGCAATGTTAGTAGCACCTGGAGAACCATTGGCCTCTACCTGGGTGAGGGGTGGTTATGGCTCCCATGCTGGGTGGCCTGATAGCTATGGAACAGATCTCTCCTTAGATACCACAGTCAGTGGCTGCTCTCCATCTAGGGTTAGGGCACCTGCTCAGCCATCAGGACACCCCATGCAGGACAGAGGCCTACAATTCAGATGGCAGCACAGGGGTGAAGATGATCTCACCGTAGCCCTAGTTACATGGCTGTCCCTGCATGCAGGACAGGATGAGCTGGGGGAAGATATTCTCTGTGTTTTTCCACAGCCTATCCCGGCCTCTTCTTGTGTCTGATTAGACCAAGAGAGTACCAGGTTCCCTCTCATAGTCCTGGTTCTTTTTCTTTTACAGTCATGAGGCTTGAACTCAGGTCCTGGGTACTGTCCCTGAGCTCTTTTGCTCAAGGTTGATGCTCTACCATTTGAACCATAGTGCCATTTCCAGCTTTTCCTTTTCATGTGGATCTCTGATATGTCCAGTGCGGTGCCTGCAGGGAGGCACTCACCCCACAGACAGAGCCACCTCTGCCGTGACTGTGACTGCCCACAACCCTCACACCTACTCCTTGCACACCCCTCGACTCCAGTTTTAGCTCCTCTTGGACTGGGTGTCCAGCCTACCCTTTCCTACACTCACAAAGGGTCTACAATTGTCTTCCCAGGGTCCTTTCTTCTGCCAGCCAGAGTACAGACTGTGCACATCTTGACGATCACAGAGCTCAAAGCCAAAGGCTGAGATGCAGAAGGGGGTGACCCAGTAGCTGCACAGGGCCCATGGATCATCCTGTGCATCCCCCAGCCTGTGACTTCCCCCACCCCCTTGGCAGGGAAGCTCCATGCCCACATCCTGATCCCTGGTCCCCTCCAATTCCATTCTCCCTTGGATTTTGCAGACTGTCTACCATCAGGATCTAAAATTCTATTCATCACTTTATGTCCTTATCACTGATTTGCTACTTGGGCAGGATCTCCCCGTGCCTGGAGAGTGGGCATGTTATGTACTCTCTGTGGAGATGTTGCCCCAGGAGAAGAAATATGCACTTCATGTGAGTGTTGGACAGGGCAGGAGGGCTCCCTAGGATCAGAAGCCACAGGAGGGGTGCAGATGGGGGAATGCTAGGGGCCCCAGGGGACAGTGGGAGTTAGGGCACAGTTGGTTCCTTCTGCAGGGTTGACACCGCTTCACAAATCCAACAGAATGAGGTTCACATTACAGATGTCAGAGACAGTGCAGATTGCCAATGGGCGCAGGGGTCACTGTCACCCCCAGATGCTGGCTGCATGCAGGGATGCACGCAGAGATGTTTTCAAGATCAGGTAAAGAGGATGTTGTAGGGTGTAACCATTCTTTTCAGATGGCTCTCTACCTTTCTTGAGCTTCATCTCTATCTTTGGCTTTTTCTTGGCAGTTAACTGGAAATGAGAGTTTCATGGACTTTCCTTTCTGGACTGGCTTCAAACAGAAGCTATGCACAGTTTTCAAACCATACCCTACTGAAGAAGGGAAGCTTGATCTGGTGCTTAACTGGGTTGCACTTTGGCTCCGTTTGCTATGCCTCACAGGAGGGGGCTCATCATTTGTAGACTAAGATCTCATGACCTTCAAAGCCAAATGCTACCTGAAAGTTCAGGGTCCCAGCCTATGTGTTGGGCCGGGGTGAATACATTCACTGTTATGCTGGGTCATCAACCCATGTTTTAAGCTGGAAGTAGGCAGTGCCACATTTGATAAGAACATCTGCCAGAGATTGTCACCTCATGAAAGCAGATTCTAAATTTGTATTCCATTTCCTGTGGTGGAGAAATCCCCTCCAACTTAGACAGGCTCACATCCACCTGCAGGTCACACTCCTAATGCACCCTTGAGTGTCCTCATGGTATTGGGATCTAAGTTTGTAGGGAATGCTGCTTTAGTCCATGAATTAGCTGGACAAGTGATGACAAACGTGTTGTGGATTAATATGAGAACAATTTAAGAAGCCCTGGAGGAGCATCAACCTGACCCTCTGTGGTGCTATAAATCTGATAGGATGTTCCAGACTGAGAAACAATCACATGGCTTTGTGTTTGGCATCCAGACAAGTGAGTGCATGTCTTAGCTGTCAGCCAATACAGAGGAGGACATGAATAAGTGGGTGGAAAGCATCTGTCAGACCCCTGTCTGGGGGCAGGTTGAGAGAACATAGGAAGGTAGATACCATGGCTGTGGTGGGGCCAAAAAAAGGGTAAAAGAGGCAAAGGAACCAGGTACTGGTAGCTCAAGACTGTCATCCTAGCTACTCAGGAGTTTGAGATCTGAGGATCACAATATAAAGCCAGCCCAGGACAGAAACTCCATGAGACTCTTATCTGCAATAAACTACTGAATGCAAGAAGCTCAAGCTCAGTGACAGCATCCAGGCCTAGCGTTCAAAACCCAGGACTGCCAGAACAAAGTATCAAAGGACAAGAAGCTGGCCAAAAGTTAGAGGGACTCTATCTTGACAAACAATACAATGGTAAGTTGTACTCAGAAGACTTGCACAAAATCTGGAAATGCCTGAGACCTATCTATGCATGTTTCCTGTTTGTCTAAATACATATGTTTATGCATTTATATATTAGTATAGAGAGACAGATCAATACATATGAATATACATATATACATAGCCAGACACTTATGGGTGGGTGGTATACTGTGTGAGAGTTTGTGTTTGTGTTTTGTGGATGGCTATCTCTGTTTAAGAAAGATAGAAAATATGTAAATATCTTTAAAAAAACTTGAAAAAATATAGAGAGACATAAGCTCTTGAGGGAATCTGAAATGACAAGATTATTCACAGGCACGTTTATCCTTATGGATTCCTCAGCAAGTTTTAATTTTTTTCATTATTTTCTTTCTTTTTTTTGAACCAGTGCTAAGGATTTCTCTCAGGGACCAGGTGCTGCCAATTACTAATTTTCTCATGGCTGCTACAAGAGGAACTGAGCCACAGTTCCACTTTTGCCTTATTTATTCGTGCTTAACTGAAGATAAAGATTTCTATCAGTGACTTTCTTTCAGGGGCTGGATTCTAACGAGGGTCCCCAGACCTCAGGCTTCTCTATAGCTACAATTATCAATATGAGAACCCAGCACTGGGTTCCAATGCACAGGGCAAGAAATTGAGTGAATCTCTCAACTCCAATTAGCTATAATAAGCTAGAAGTGAAAGACCAATACCTTTGAGGAAAAGATGCTGAGGGTTATCACACAGGCCCTATGAGTAAGCCCTAAACCCTGTACACATGTGTGCATGCACACATTGGCAGATACACACACATGCACACACACAATATTTCAGGCAATATTGTATTTTGAATTAATATCCAAAGATTGGACAACAGGAAAGCAAGTAATAAAATCTGTTTTTCTTGTCTACATTGAGGGAAAGGGATAAGTCACAAGATGCAGAAGCGAAGAATTCAGAGGCAAATGCTGTGAGTGAATAACTTGTAAAAAGCACATTTCTTTTCTTTTCTTTTCTTTTCTTTTGTTTTTTCTGCCATTCCTGGGGCTTGAACTCAGGGCCTGAGCACTGCTCTTGGCTTTTCCCAAGTCTAGCCCTCTGCCACTTGAGCCACATTGCCATATGGATTTTTATATCTGTGTGATATTAAGGACTCAAACCTAGATCTTCATGGATGCTAGGCAAGCACTCTACCACTGGGCCAAACTCTAAACCCCGATTAAGTATTTATAAATAGTCATCATCATATCAAAATATCCTTTCTCCTACAAAGAATGAACATTATCTATGTCTGTAAGACTTTTTTATGTCACCAATGCTTCTGTGATTTTCCCACTTGCATTTTTACAGATGACAGCACAGATATTCATCAGGAAGAAAAATAGATTAGGATACAGAAACCTAACAACGTCCTAGTAGATTGAAGTGAAAAATATGTGCAAGATGGCCTGGGTCTTTCATCTATTTGTAGAGTGCTTGGCTACCACACAAAAAGAGTCCAGTTTGATTCTGCAGTACCATATACATAGAAAAGTCTGGAAGTGGTGCTGTGGCTTGGTGGGACAGCTATAGCCTAAAGAAAGCCTAAAAACAATGGTCAGGCTCTGAGGTCAAGTCCCAGGACTAGCAAAAAAAATGTGCAAGAGGCAAAATGCAAGGGGAGAAGGCACTGTGAAGCAAAATGTCTTGTGAAGGGTAAGGGGAATAGTGACAGTTAAGTTTGGATCTTACCTAGGAAAGGCTCCTTGAGCCTGAGAACAGGCTAGCACTTACGCCTAGTTAATGACTTGGGATTTGAACAAAAAGGTGTGCTGTTTACTACATCCATATGTGAGGTGGGAAGGGAGATTCAGCCTCCAGTATGTCTTTGGGGAGGTGTTCTGTGAGCAAGGAGCTTTGGTCATTGGGCCTTGAAAGGTGACCCTACCTCCCTCACAATGGAACAGAATATGGAACCCTGGTAACCAAGCCACTGTATGTGACAACCAGCTCAAGTCAGCTCCCTTGGCCTGTGGCTCAGGAGGAAGAAAGATGTTGCTGTGCTGTTGCCAAAGGTCAGAAGGCTCGGATCTCAGGCATGAGAGATATGGATGTCTCACTTGAAGAAGTAGATGCTGGATCAGGGCCAAGACAAAATTCCAGTATATCAGGCATTTCTCTAGGAAGAAAGCCAGGAAACTCCAGGGAAACTCAGATGAGGTATATTGAGAGGAAACCTATTTGAACCCATCATCCTGCCCACAAACTACAACCTTCTTGTGTGCTTTCAAGTGACTATACTGAGATTAGAGTGTGTCATTTCCAATCTACTCTATACCAATTCCTCAGTGTGAAGTGTGGTCCCATTCCTACGTTTGAAATATCCACTGTTTTGCCAATACACTGTGATGGTAAGTCAGCTCAGACTCTGAATGAGCCTTGTAACCTATGGATCCTGGAGGAAGGCCTGTTGGAGATGCTGCTGACAAAGCTGATCCCTGCCTACAAGAAAGGTGATCTCTTTTATGTGGGAAACTTCCTGCACAATTTCAAATAGTGGAGGACAATGTAGTAGTTGCTGGAAATTCTCTTGAAAAAGTGAGTGTTCCCCCTCCAAACCCATGTTTGCTCACCCCTCCTGGCCAAGCCTTGGAATACTTGGCTCCTCTCTGAGCCTGTTTGTTTCACTGGGGTGTTCACAGGGGAGCTAAGCATGATACAAGTGCACAAACTACTTTATTATGACTGGGACACCATGCCATTTCATTTCCCTCACAAGCTACTGGAGTCTCAACAGTGTGCTTACTGAGAAGTTGGATTTCAGGCATGAGTAAGTGGCTCCCAACTGCAGCCCTCACCTAGGTGACATCCTAGGAAATCCCATTTCCCAGTAAGAAATGAGGTGTCAGTGCTAATGGCGGAGGCCTGTAAAATACTGGAGTCAGAGGAAAAGCTGGGGGCTGAATCACTTTTGAGCCATCAGGGAGGGATTGTGATAGCTCTGCCTGTTAGAACCTGAAAGCATTTACATTTTGGTGTGTGGTCCAGTGCTGCCACTTGAACCTGAACCCAGGTCTAAATGCCATCCCTTTGGTGTTCAAAAATTAGCACTGTACCATTTGAGTCATAGGTCAAGTTCTGGCTTTTTGCTGCCTAATTGAAGACAAGTGCCTTTAGACTTTTACTGACTAGACTGGATTTCCACTGTGATCTTCAGAGCTCAGCCTGCTGAGTGGCTAAGATTAGAGGAATGAGCATTTAGTTCTTTATTTAGAGCATTCACTTATTGATTTATTTAGAGCATTTACTTAGTTAATTTAAGGTGCGTTTACTTTGGACAGATGCATAGAGGCCTCTCTCAGAAGCTTCTGGAAGTGGGGTGTAAAAGTCATCCTGTTCTCGAGTGTCTCTTACCCCCCTCCCAGCACATAAGTGCACATCTCTGCAGGACAGCCACAGCATTAGAATCATGCAAGAAAGGGGCTTTGGTAAAAGGCTCAGGATGGAGAGAGAAGGCTCTCACTTTCCTTGTACCGAATGTGCCCACAGCATCATGTGTTCCATCTATACGATGTGAATGCACTTGTACCCGAGTGATTTCTACGAGTTCAAGAACTGCCACACCCTGACACAACTCAAGCTCTATATGAGGCTCCACATGTCGGCTTTGGACCTGCTCTTCTAAACACAAACTTTTTGATCAGCTGGAGGAATATGCGACCAGTAAGACCAAGAAAAAGTAGAAGTCCTGGTGTGGGTGCCTCAGAACCTGTGAGTAGGAAGCCCATGTGGTCTAGATATTGGTTGGCCCTTACTTCTACAGAGCTTGGCAAAATGCCCTTTATGGGTGGTGTCAGCCAGGTAATGTCTGTCCTCTGAAAGGACTCGGGAATAAGCACTCATTAGAAAGACCCTACACCTCCTCAATGTTCAGTCCAAACTCCAGTTCTACAGGTTCCTCCATTAGATCCTCATGGAAGTTGAGTGACACTTCAACTTGCAGAGTCCACTCTGTCCACTCTGTACCTATTTCCATTCTTAGGTTTGGGTCATCGTGTAAGAGCTTATCCTGAACTCCGGATGAAAAACCCACCAATGGAGCTGGTGACTGATGGAGACTGAGAATCATCACTGCACTCCAGAAACCATGGGCCTTCTGTAGAAATTACCAAACAGGTTTAGAGTCCTATGGATATACCTTTTGCTCTGAACCCCATGTGTGACACAGTTGAACCTGCAGATACTATGGAGGAAGAAAAAGAGCAGCCAGATTTCCTTCCATTTCCTTTCACACTCCACCCAGAGTCAGTCCATCTGAGTCAGAGAACACTCCACTTATTGTGCAAGCTGAAGGGGCACACGCTGGGCTCATGGAAAATGTCCCCATGGGAAGCAGCAAGTGTACTCTCAATACTGGATTCATTGGAGGAAAATGAATCCATCCTCACAGAATATCCAGACCCATCCATCTCACTAAAAGAGACTCAATCTCCATTCGACAAACCAGAATCCATCCCCCTCTTAACTCAGGAAGGACATTCTGTTTCTCATGAGGAAGGAGACCCTTCTGAGGACTCGGAAGTAGAATTACTGTCTGAAGGCAACTTGGAGGCCAGTCTGGATTTAGAGCTTCCCTGTCCCCTTCCTAAAAAGACGTCTCTTTATCTTGCTCTCATGATTCTTGTCAAGTATCCATTGTATTTACTTTGCTAACTATTAAACTCTCATTGTTAATATTATGGTGTGCAGTTCTTCAGTGCTTATTATACTGTGTTTTATTTTCCACTTATAATGTGAGACCTCAGTCACATAGGTCCTGGATGGGCCAAAAACCAGACAGGTCTGTTCCCATAGAAGACAACCTTACTGGATATACAGGGAACTATGAAATGCATGGAATCACCAGGAATCCAGGCCAGGCCTCCATGGAAAGACAAGTCAGCTACCAAAGCTTAAGGACAGAGCAGATGCCTGGAAATGTGTTTTGTCTATCGGGAGAAGTGCCAGAGTATCTGTAATATTATGTGGGACTCTGTTCTGTGAGTTCAAGTCTGTTTATATATCCATTGTGCTTTGTACAAATATTTAAGAAAATTAAAACTCCACAATAGCATCAAAAATCTACTTTGGCTTTTAATGTTGCCTAGTTGTAGAGTGCTCGCCTAGTATACAAGAAGACCTTGATTCAATTCCTCGACACTGCATACACAGAAAAAGCAGATGGGGCACTGTTGCTCAGGTGTAAGAGTGCCACCCTTGAACAAATGTGGCCAAGGACAGTTCCTGGACCCTCAGTTCAAGCCGCAGGACTAGCCAAACAAGAAATCATACCATTTTCCACACATTTGGAAATAAATCTGTTTTATCTAACGCTACTTCTTTTTTGCCAGTCCAGGGTGTGTGCCACCAAGCCAAACTACTGGCCCCCAACCTTACTATTTTTAATCATTTAATTTTTTTACATAATCATATTTCATGCTGTCTGTATTAATACCATAAACAGTATGCTTAGTATAATAATGTTAAAGGTAAAACATAAGAAATTAATAACTAAAATTCCTTTTATATTAGTTTTATAGCATTACTACAATTTTATGAGAAAAATTACTTAGAATGTTTATTTTAGAGTTCAAGTAATCCATTTTGATAAATATATCAACCTACATCATTTATTTGAACACATTTTAAACTTTTTTTTTCAGGAATGCAAATACATATATATTTGTTGTAAATGAAATTTATGACTTGGGGGGAAGGGAAAGAGAAAACGGGGGAGGGGGTAACAGTGTTTACAAGAAATGTACTCATTACATATGTAACAGCAATCTCTTTGTATATCACCTTGAACAACAAATTTTTTGAAAAGTACAATAAGTTTAAATGTGTACTTTGGGCAGAATTTTTTTTTTGCCAGTACTGGGCTTAGACTCAGAACCTGAGCACGATCCTTGGTTTTGTTTTTGTTTATTCTTAAGGCGCAAGTTCTATCACATGTGCCACAGCACCACTTTTATCTTTTTTATCAATGTTGTGCTGAGGAATTGAACTTGGGTCTTCATTCATGCTCGGCAAGAACGCTTCCACTAGGCTTAACTTATGGCCCCAGTGGGAAGGAAGTTTTCCATAAAATATGTAGGAAATATGTACACTAAGGAAAAGCCATCAAAAATAGAAGAAAAATTATATACTTAGATAACAACATGCCAGTATTATGGCAGATCTCTGTAATTCTAGCTTCAAGAGTGGCCTATTTGGACCGGGAGTTGGCTGGCTGAAGTAAAGTGCTATCCTTGAGCAAGCCCTAGGATAGTGCTCTGGCCATGAGTTGAAGCCATAGGACATGCAAAAAATAATAATTTAATGCCCGTGACTGGTGGCTCACCCTGGTAATCCTAGCTACCCTGGAGGATCGAGGTTCAAAGACGGCCCAGGCATAAAAATCTGTGAGAATCTTATTTCCAAATAATCCAGAAAATTCAAAATGACAATGTGCCTCAAGTGGTAGAGCTCTTGCCTTGAGCTGAAGAGCTTAAGGTAAACATCCAGGCCCAGAGTTCAAGCCCCATGAGTGAAAAAAAGAAAAAGAAAAAGAAAGCCCTTATCTAAGGCTGGAGTGCACACTAGTGGTAGTTTGCTTGCCTAGTATGCACAAAGCCCTGTGTTCAATTACTCTGTACCACTTACACTAAAAAAAAGCTGGAAATGATCTCAGAAGGTTGGGTTCTGAGGATCACAGTTCAAAGCCAGGCCAGACACTAAAGACCATGAAACTGTTACTTCCACTTAAGCACCAGAAAACCAGAAGTGACACTGTGGCTCAAGGTGTTTAAGGTTGTAGCCTTGAGCTGAAGAGCCCAGGGACACTGCCCAGGTGCACAATTAAAGTCTTAAAACCAAAAGAGAGAGAGAGAGAGAGAGAGAGAGAGAGAGAGAGAGAGAGAGAGAGAGAGAGAGACAGACAGACAGACAGACAGACAGAGACAGAGAGAGACAGAGACAGAGAGAGACAGAGACAGAGAGAGACAGAGAGACAGAGAGACAGACAGACAGAGACAGACAGGCAGAGACAGACAGGCAGACAGACAGAGACAGAGACATCAAACAGTCAGGCACTGCTGGCTGAGGCGTGTAATTCTACCTACTATGGAGGCTGAGATTGGAGGATCTTGGTTCAAAGCCCAAAGCCAGCCTGGACACATATGTTTGTGAGACTTACATCACCAATTAACTACCAGAAACCAAAAATGGAGCTGTAGAGGAAGAGCGCTAGCCTTGAGCTGAAGAGATCAGGGACAGTCCAGGCCCAAAGTCCAAGCAACATGACGAATCAATAATAAAAAAAAGAAGATAGCTAATAGTGATGATGAATAATTTTGGGCTGGGAGTTTGGCCTAGTGGTAGAGTGCTTGCCTAGCATGCACGAAGACCTGGGTTCAATTCCTCAATATCACATACATAGAAAAATGCTGGAAGTGGTGCTGAGGCTGAAGTGGTAGAGCCCTAGCCTTGAGAAAATATAAGGACAGTGCTCAGTCCCTTAGTTCAAGGCCAGGACTGGCCAAATCAAAAGTAGTAGAGCACTGGCATTGAACTGAAGATCTGAGGAACAGCCCATGCACAGAGTTCAAGCCCCGCAAACAACAACAACAAAATCTATGAAATGGCAGTGGTGGTTTTAAGCTAAGCAAAAATAGAGTAGAAATTGGTAAAATACATATTTGTGTGTAAGCAAAATAGCCAGACTTATGCATTAGAACAGGATAGCAACTTGAAAAAAAATTTTGTTTTCCATCTCACTAGGTCCTGTCTCTTAATTTATTCAAGTAAGTAAAATGCTGGGTTTTATAATCATTGCTCTGAATATTAGAAAATCATAATATCTCTCATTAACCAACAAAGACCAGGAACTGGGGCTTCGTTGAAATGGCAGAGTTTCAGGCAAGAGAAGAAAAAATTGAAGTAAGAACTTGAAGTTCTTGATCCAGAACCTGCATAGTAACAGAGCAGCAGCCTGGTGATGGTACCTCACACCTATAATCTTAGCTACTCAGGAGGCTAAGATCTGAGAATCAAAGTTTAAAGCCAGCCAAAGTACCCAGTTAACTGCCAGAAAAACCAGAAGTGGCACTGTGGCTCACAGATTAAAGCACTATCCTTGAGCTGAAGAGCTCAGGGACAGTGCCCAGGCCCAGAGTTCAAGCCCCACAATTGACAAAAATCAAACAAGCAAACAAAACTCACAAAGAAGCCTGCAGACCACAGTGGTTCTGCTGAGTCTCTTCTCTATGGGGATCAGGAAACATTTCACTTTTTCTGTCTCTTCCCATCTCAAAATTCATACTAAAATAAGACTGTGTTGAAAGTTTCAATTTATAAAAATGTTTTTCATGAAGCACCCTGAAATATTCATCGCTTATATCTCAATTGAAGATAGTTGATTTGGGGCTGCATTGGTAGAGTGCTAGCCTTGAGCAGAAATGGTCAGGGATAGAGCTGAAGCACTCAGTTGAAGACCCAGTGCCAACACACAAAAGAAATTATGCACTTTATACATATTTTCTAATTTCTTAATGAATTTTTCAGTCTGTATAAATATAGGGTACATTCCTTGTTACTTAAGTAAGATTGCTCTTTTTTTTCTTTTTGCCAGTCCTACGGCTTGGACTCAGGGCCTAGACATTTTCATTGGACTCGCTTGCCCAAGGTGAGTGCTCTGCCTCTTGAAACACAGCGCCACTTCTAGCTTTTTTCTGAGTATGCGGTACCGGTGAATAGAACCTAGGTCTTCATGCATTCTAGGTGAGCACTCTACCATTAGGCTACATTCCCAGGCAGTGAGATTCCTCTTACAGTCATTGTATGTTCACAGAGTTTGATCTCACACACTGTAGGGCCCTGGTTGGCTTTGACCTGTGATCCTAAGCCCTGAGCCTCCTAAGTAGCTGAAATTAAGTTGTGAGCCAGCATGATGGCTTCCATTCTTTTTTCTACAAAAATATATGTAGTTATCTAAAATATATCTATAGCTGAAAAAAATGAATCTCTCCCAAACAAATCTTCAAAGAAACAACCATCCTATTAAAAGGTGGGCTAAAGACTTAAAAGAGTATTCTCTGAAGAAAAAATTAAAATGGGCTTTAGACACATGAAGAAATGCTCCATATCTCTAGCAATAAGGGAAATGAAAATCAAAACAACTTTGAGATTCCACCTGACTCCAGTCAGAATGGCCATTATCAAAAAATCTAATAAGAGATACTGGTGGGGAAATGACCAGGGGGGATCACACCTACACTGTTGGTGTGAGTGTAAACTCGTTCAACCACTAGGGAAAGCAGTGTGGTGGTTCCTCAAAAGACTGAACATAGAGCTCCCCTATGATCCAGCAAATCCACTACTTGGCATCTACCCAATTGTCCAGAAAAAAGGACATACTAAAGCCACTACCACAATGATGCTCATTGCAGCACTATTTACCATAGCAAAGATATGAAACCAACCCAGATGCCACTCAGTAGATGACTGAATCAAGAGGATGTGGTACTTATACACAATGGAATGCTATGCTGCCATCAGAAGGAATGACATCGCCCCATTTGTAAGGAAATGGAAAGACTTGGAAAAATTCATATTAAGTGAAGCAGCCAGACCCAAAGAAACATAAGCTCAATGGTTTCCCTCATTTGTAATAATTAGTTCACATCTACGACTCTCCTAGCAGAGGATTACAATAACTCAAAAACAGAGGTATATAAGGTCATATAGGATGAGACTAAATGAAAGGATCTCTAGGATATGGGAACAAGAGCTATATCTTGTGTCATCGTTGCTCTTAATCTTGTGTGATTTTTGTCCTTAATCTACTATGTTATTTCTCATCTCTTATTTTGCCCTTTGGTTAATGTCAGATTGTTACTGTATCTGATTTTTTCCCTGGCTTTGAAGGTCATGAGATCTTAGTCTACAAATGATGAGCTCCCTCCCGTGAGGCATAGCAAACGGAGCCAAAGTGCAACCCAGTTAAGCACCAGATCAAGCTTCCCTTCTTCAGTAGGGTATGGTTTGAAAACTGTGCATAGCTTCTGTTTGAAGCCAGTCCAGAAAGGAAAGTCCATGAAACTCTCATTTCCAGTTAACTGCCAAGAAAAAGCCAAAGATAGAGATGAAGCTCAAGAGAGCTAGAGAGCCATCTGAAAAGAATGGTTACACCCTGCAACATCCTCATTATTTGATCTTGAAAACATCTCTGCGAGCATCCCAGCATGCAGCCAGCATCTGGGGGTGACAGTGACCCCTGCGCCCATTGGCAATCTGCACTGTCTCTGACATCTGTAATGTGAACCTCATTCTGTTGGGTTTGTGAAGCGGTGTCAACCCTGCAGAAGGAACCAACTGTGCCCTAACTCCCACTGTCCCCTGGGGCCCCTAGAATTCCCCCATCTGCACCCCTCCTGTGGCTTCTGATTCTAGGGAGCCCTCCTGCCCTGTCCAACACTCACATGAAGTGCATATTTCTTCTCCTGGTGCAACTTCTCCAAAGAGAGTACATGACATGCCCACTCTCGATGCACGGGGAGATCCTGTCAAAGTAGCAAATCAGTGATAAGGACATAAAGTGATGAATAGAATTTTAGATCCTGATGGTAGACAGTCTGCAAAATCCAAGGGAGAATGGAATTGGAGGGGACCAGGGATCAGGATGTGGGCATGGAGCTTCCCTGCCAAGGGGGTGGGGGAAGTCACAGGCTGGGGGATGCACAGGATGATCCATGGGCCCTGTGCAGCTACTGGGTCACCCCCTTCTGCGTCTCAGCCTTTGGCTTTGAGCTCTGTGATCATCAAGATGTGCACAGTCTGTACTCTGCCTGGCAGAAGAAAGGACCCTGGGAAGACAATTGTAGACCCTTTGTGAGTGTAGGAAGGGGTAGGCTGGACACCCAGTCCAAGAGGAGCTAAAACTGGAGTCGAGGGGTGAGCAAGGATTGGGTGTGAGGGTTGTGGGCAGTCACAGTCACGGCAGAGGTGGCTCTGTCTGTGGGGTGAGTGCCTCCCTGCAGGCACAGCACTGGACATATCAGAGATCCACATGAAAAGGAAAAGCTGGAAATGGCACTATGGTTCAAATGGTAGAGCATCAACCTTGAGCAAAAGAGCTCAGGGACAGTACCCAGGACCTGAGTTCAAGCCTCATGACTGTAAAAGAAAAAGAGCCAGGACTATGAGAGGGAACCTGGTACTCTCTTGGTCTAATCAGACACAAGAAGAGGCCGGGATAGGCTGTGGAAAAACACAGAGAATATCTTCCCCCAGCTCATCCTGTCCTGCATGCAGGGACAGCCATGTAACTAGGGCTACGGTGAGATCATCTTCACCCCTGTGCTGCCATCTGAATTGTAGGCCTCTGTCCTGCATGGGGTGTCCTGATGGCTGAGCAGGTGCCCTAACCCTAGATGGAGAGCAGCCACTGACTGTGGTATCTAAGGAGAGATCTGTTCCATAGCTATCAGGCCACCCAGCATGGGAGCCATAACCACCCCTCACCCAGGTAGAAGCCAATGGTTCTCCAGGTGCTACTAACATTGCCCCACCCCTAGCTCTGGGTACACGTGACATTCCCTCCACAAGGAGCAGGACTAAGTGAAGGATCAGGAAGCTGCCTATGGGCTTCAGATGATGGCCAGGCTGGCACTACAGATGGCCTCAATCTGTCACCATCTTCCCCTGCCTCCATCATTCCTCCATCATGCCTCTCTACCTCCCACCCATTAACCTTGGAAACCAATGAACTGGGCTCTCATCATTCCTCTCATCTCTTCACGCACCTTGCCATGCGTCCATCCCTCTGTCACTTCCACCCCACACACATCCCACCACCAGCCACCCTGTAGCTTATGAGGATCACAGAGGAAGCTCTTGGTGAAGGGCTTGTGACCACAAAACAGTTACTATCACCCGCTCCGGCCTGATCCACCACAGAATAAGAACAGCCAAGCAAGCACACACTGCATCGGAGTTGCTCTGCTGCCACTCTGATTTCTTCATGGCCAGGACTTGGCTCTCCTCAGCCTCTCAGCTCAGTAACCAGAACTTTGTGCTTCCACAGAGCCATGGCTTCCAGTCTCCATGGACACAATGACATCAAGGTGATGCCAACTTCCCCATCTCTATATACTTCTAACTATGGGATGGGAGCTGAGGTTCTCTTCTGTGACTCCATCCGCTAAGAGGCTCATGCAGATTTCTATCCTTTGCTCATCATGGTGACTCTTTGGTTAACAAGTCACTGCTGGGCTTCCAGTTCACCACATATAGAACCCATACTCCAACACTTTTCTTAGAAGGACTGATGACTTTTAAATATTCTCTAGTTTTAAATTTCTAGTTCCTTCTCTTTTTCTTTTATATATTTCCCTTCCTCACATACTTCTCTTTTTTTACCTTCCTTCTTTCATTCCTGGCCTTGAACTCAAAACCTGGACCTTTTCTTAGCTGTTCTTTGCTCAAGGTAGCACTCTAGCTCTTGAGCCACAGCTCTACTTCAATCTTTGTTCTTGCTCTAAACTGGGAGTATGAGTCTCATGCATTTTTCCCTTTGCTGGCTTGGTTTTAAACCACAATACTAAGATCAGGATCCTGAATATGCCTCGGATTACAGGTATTATCTAATCAAAACAAATTCCTGATTTCTTTTTTAGACATAATTAGTTCTTTCAGGTGAGCCACCAGCCACTCATGCAAGAGCATTGCAGGATCCCAGCATTCATCTTGTCTCCAGTCTTATTCCATCCATCTCACAATGGTCATCTAAAACACCCTGCTGCATGCCTGAAGTCGCAAGGAACGTTCTCAACGCCATGAGAAGCCCCCTAAGCTCTGCCTCAGACATGCCCAGCCCCCATCCCACTTCCACATGAGCATTTGTTTAGGAGAAATTTCCTGAGTACATCATCATCTTTTCCTCACCATTCAAATTTCATCTTTGGAGTCATTTCTCCCAGACAAAGAGGAACATGATCCATGGTTTGATAGCAGCTCCAGCTTCATAGTCCCAGAAACCAACACCCCCCCATTACCCTGCCAGACACCTGAATTCAAGGACAATGTTTTCACTACCCCTGACTCTTATCAAATGTTTTAACTTATACAGTGCATTAAAATAATTTTACTAAATGGAATAAACACATGGCATCAAGCTTCAGAATCTTTGCACCTGAACTTTTAGTGAATCACAGACACACCAGCATTTCTGTAGCCAACAGAAATCTTAGCTTTGAGATTTCAGCATCCCTGGTATCCAAGTTTGGATGTGCTAACACTGCCCTTAATGGGGCACTTCAATCACACAATCCCACAACAATCAATGTCATTTGACATTCACTGGTAGGTGGTGCTAGGAAAAAGACTGATGTGCCAACTCCATGCTGGCTTGACCTATGCCATCTTCAAACCTGGAGCAAGTGGGGCTCCTCTCTCCATGACACCTTTTGTGTACTACCCCAGGAGGACCTTTACCTTGAGACAAAATTATGAAGACTATCTCTACCAGCAAAGATTCCAGTGAGATGTGCCTACATGGATAAAGCTAAAATCTCACTAAAGTGAGGTTGTTGGCAGTGCTGGAGCCTGAACTCAGGGCCTGGGCACTAAGCATTTGTACTCAAGACTAGCCCTTTACCACTTGAGCCCAAACTCCATTCCCAGCTGTTTTTATTTTTGGTAGTAAGAATCTATCAGACTTTCCTGTTCTAAGTGACTTGGAACTTCCATACTCAGATCTCAGCCTCCTGACCAGCCTGGATTAAAAGTGTGGATCAGCCATGCGCCACACCTGAGGACTTCTGCCAGCACATTTTTTCACAAAAATTGCAAGAGGAAGATGAGGGAGGGTTGGGCTCATCCTGCCCTGCATATGAAGGAGAGCATCAGCGCCTGAACTTCATTCCCTGTTGTAGGCTGCTGGAGGAAAAGGAAGCAAATAGGCACAGGCTGGCAGCAGATGCCACAGAACAACTTGTGACCAACACTCCCAGAGCAGACCTCAGAATCGATGACAGAGTTGGATCTACCCAGTAACAGAGGCAGTGGTGACACCTGAAACTGCGCGTTTGAGCCTTTGCTGCTAGTAAACAGGGCCACCTATGTCTCAATGAGAAAGGTGAGATTTTGGTGGAGAAGGTGAGATTAAACATTATATATCATGCCAGAAGAGACTATAAGGGGTCTTTTATTATTCCAAGTGAAATTTTGGATTTCCTCTTCGGTTTCTTAAAAGAATGATATTGGGATATTGATGAATATTGCACTGAATTTGTAGATAGTCCTTATCAAGATTGCCATTTTTACAATATTACTTCTTCCAAACCAGGAGCATAGGTTTTTGCATTTCCTCAGTTCTGCGTTAATGTCCTTCTCCAGAGTTTATAGTTCCATCAAAAAGCTGCTTTACATTCTAAGTTAATTCCTAGGTATTTTATTTTCTTTGATAGCAAAATGAGTTGCTATCCTGATTCTTGCCTCATTCCTCTCATTTGTTGACATATAGGAAGGCAGTTGACATTGAGGGTTAATTTTATACCCTGCTACCTTACCAAAGGTTTATATCAGCTCAAGCACCTTTGGGGTAGAGTCTATATGGTTCTTTAAATACAGAATCATGTCATCTGTAAGGAGAGAAAGTTTCAGTTCCTCTTTCCCTTTTCCTCCTCACTCCAGTTAGAATGGCCAAGATCCAGAAATCTAATAACGTATGCTGGAGGGGATGTGGCCAGGAGGGATCACTACTACACTGCTGGTGGGATTGCAAACTCGTTCAATCACTATGGAAAGCACTATGGCAGTATCCCAAAAAGACTAAACATAGAGCTCCCCTGTGATCCAGCAATTTCACTACTTGCCAATCGTCCAGATAGGACATATTAATTCACTAGAACAATAACATTTATCACAGCACTATTTACTATAGCAAAGGTATGGAACCAACCCAGATGCCCGTCAGTTGATGAGTAGATCAAATATGGTATTTTTACACAATGGAATTCTGTGCTTCTGTCAGAAAGAATGACATAGACGAATTTGTAAGGAAATAGAAAGACTGTAAAGTTTAGAAATTAGTTTCTGTCTCCTTCTCTCTCTCCTTCTCTATCTCTGTAAAATTTAGAAGTTCCTGTTTCTCTCTCTTTCTCTCTCTTTTCTCTCTTTCTCTCTCTCTTTCTGTCTCTCTCTCTCTCTCTGTCTCTGTCTCTGTCTCTCTCTCTCCAATCTTTAGGCTTGAAATCAGGGCCTGAGCTACTTTTGCTCAAGGTTAGCACTCTACCATTTGAACCACAGTGCTGAGTCTGGCTTGCTCTTTTCATGTAGTATTGAGGAATCTAACCCAGGCCTTCATCCTTGATATGTTAGCACTCTACCACTAAGCCACACAGTCAGCTTTTAGAAGTTTCTGACAAAGGTTTTCCTACATGCTATTATTTCTTCTGTGAGTGCTCTTAATGCTTGCTGAAGGTTGACTTTGTTTAGAAGACTTACCCTAATGCTCCCATATACAGAGATTCTATATATAGCTAAATGTTTTTCATTACTCAGAATTTCTCTATTGTGTATGTTCTGAAATGTACTGAAGACTGACTTCTGATTAAAAGTCATTGCACATTTGTTGTATTCATTAGTTTTCTTTTCTTCTATGGGAATCAGGTTTGTGATGAACACAGAAGTATGCCTTCCAGGTCAAACACTTTCCACATTTGTAATATTCATAAGGTTTTTCTCTCCTATGTGCATTTTATACTTAGTCATGCGTTCATGATGGGTTTTTCATATTCTTATATTCATACGATTTTTATCCTGTGTCTGTGTGGTATCATGCAAACTCAACTATGAGTTCTTCAAAAAAATTTCCCTTTCATTTATTCATAGGATTCTATCCTGTGGGTGTTTAGTGATAAATCTTGACTTGTGCCTTCTGGGGAAAAGACTGAACATTTGCTACATTCATTAAGGGTTTTATCTTGTGTTGGTTCTGTGACACAACCTGAGTTTCCTTCCACAGACTAAAAAGTCATTCCTATTTATTATATTGCTAAGGCTTCTCATATGTGTGAACTCTCTTACGCTTCCTGAAGGGTGAATACTGCACGAAAGACTTTCAACTTTGGTTATATTCCTAAGGTTTCTAATATGTGTGAATTCTGTTATGCCTCCTGTAATGTGACTTCCATCTGAAGGTCTTACCACATTTGATGCACTCGTACAGTTTCTCTCCTGTGTGTGTTCTCTGATGCAATTTGAGGGAAGACTTCCATTTGAAAGACCTTCCACATCGGTTACATTCATAAGGTTTTTCTCCTGTTTGAATTGTCTTATGCATGTTGAGGTTTGGCTTCTGTGTGAAGGACTTTCCACATATGTTACACTCATAAGGTGTTTCTCCTGAGTATATTCTCTGATGAACATGGAGTTTTACCTTCCATGTGAAAGACTTTCCGCATTCACTACATGCATAAGTTTTCTCTCCTGTGTGTGTTCTATTATGCCCATCAAGATATGACTTCCACTTGAAGGTCTTTCCACATTTGTTGCACACATAAGGTTTCTCTCCTGTGTGTGTTCTTTGATGCAATTTGAGGGAAGATTTCTGTCTGAAAGACTTTACACATTGGTTACATTCATAAGGTTTCACTCCTGTGTGTATTCTCTGATGAACACGAAGTTTTCCCTTCCCTTGGAAAGACTTTCCACATTCATTACACTTATAAGATTTCTCTCCTGTGTGTGTTATTTGATGAACTCGAAGGTGTATCTTCTGGGTGAAAGACTTTTCACATTTGTTACATTCATAAGGTTTCTCTTTTGTGTGTCTTCTCTGGTGCAAAGTGAGGTATGATTTCAGTCTAAAAGTCTTCCCACATTTATCCCATTAAAGATTTCTCTTCTGTGTGAGATCTCTGATGTGTGCTGAGAGCTGAATTCTGGGCCGAAATTTTATTACGTTCCTCATATTCATAAGGTTTGTCTTCTCTTGGAGATCGAGGTTGGAGCGTCAGGTCTGACTTCTCAGAAATCAATTTTCACACTTGATGTACGCATCACATATCTCAGGTTATTTGCTCTGAGGTATTGTAAGGCATATTTCATTACTGAAAGATTTCTCACATTCACTACATGTATGAGGAGTCTCTCCTGTGTACATTTTCAGATGTGTAGTGATGGTCGGTGTTAAGTACAATAGTTTTCATCACACAGTACATTTAGCAGTTTTCCTCCCTCCCTGAAGAATTTCTTGGGCAGGGAGAACAGAATTATGATACTGCAGATCTTTTGGACTGTCACAATCATGAATAAAATGCTCTGAATAGCCGATGGATTTTTTAAGAACAGGAGACATACGAGATCTATATGCAGCATGCATCTCATCAGGCTTAGGAGACAGAAGCATGTTCTGACACTTAATGAACTCCTCAGTCCTCACCCCTAAGTTGTTACCGTTATTACTAATCAGCTCTGGATTATGTGTAGAGCTCAAATTTAAAGTTGTTGCAAATCTCACGTTTTCCTCCACTTCGATACTACTTGCAACTGCTACTTCACAAAGACATTCATGTGGACTTTCCTGGCAGGTCTTGAACACATTTTCCATTACCTGGACATCTAAAATGAGTCCTAGAAAAAAAGACACAAACATACATGAGATACAAATATTCCTTACTGTAAAGGTAATGACTTTACTTTCCCATCCTAAGTGTTAGATATTTTAAAATATAAAAGTGGAAATTGATTTGTGAGAAATATATGCTTTTCTCCCTAACATATTAAGAAAATGATATTTTACAATGACCAATAATGTTTTTCTGTGTTTTAGTTCTCTTTTTATATCACAGGAAATATTTATTGAAATTACCCAACTATGTATTGCTACAGTTTTAAGCTGAGTACTTCCTATACTATACCTGCAGCTGTTTTTTTCAAATACTGTTTTGTTTATACATTGAGGAATAGCTGCCTTTCTTTAATTTTTGAGAAATAATCTAAATATTGTGCTGTTTTGCATCTTTTTAAAACTTTCTTTTCTTTTCTTTTCTTTTTTTTTTTTGTAGTTCATAGGCTTCGGCCCTGTCCCTGAACAATTCAGCAGAAGACTATAACCCCTATCCTTGAGCTACAGACCCACTTCCTGTTTTCTAGAGTTAACTACAGATAAGAGTCTCAGGTCCTGAGTAGCAGATAGGATTACCTTACCCAGTTTCAATGCTGTTTGCTTATTAACCATTAAGTGAGGAACACGAATTTTTTCTAGATTCAGCGACCACAAATTTGGTTTATATGTCTGTTTGCCTTTGATCCAAGCAAGAACGATTCTTGAGAGTAAGGACTTACACCTATATCCCTTCAGTTACAACTTCTCACTAAAGTCTCAATTTAGGTATTTGTGGGAATTTTGAAATTTGTTTCTTTCCATTTGAAGTCATATAAAAATTCCTTTTCTAACACTCCTGTCCCTCAGTACCATGGAGGACCAGAAAATCCCCAGCTCATTGTCTAGTTAATTTTCTTATGTTGATCGAAACTTTGTTGTTTTTTTTTCCTTCCATTCCTGGGTTTGAACTTAGGACCTAACCACTGTCCTTGGGTTTTCTCAAGACTAGAACCCTACCAATGAAGTCATTACTTCTGGCTTTTTCTATGTATGTGGTAATAAGGAATAAAACCTGTGTCTTTGTGCATGCTTGGCAAGCACTCTACCACTAGGCTCAATTTCTGGTGGAAAGGTCTGGTTCTGAATACCAGTCTCTTCCTACCAGCATAAAGATATTATCCTTATCAGAGAATAATGCCCTGACTTATTCCTTGTTTGCTCAATCATTTATAGTCTTAGTTTTAAAGAAATGAAATATCATTCATTCTTTCTTTCTTTCTGTCTTTCTTCCTTTCCTTCCTTCTCTCTTTCTTCCCTCTTTCTTCTTTCTTTCTTTCTTTCTTTCTTTCTTTCTTTCTTTCTTTCTTTCTTTCTTTCTTTCTTTCTTTCTTGTTTTGCGGTCATGGGACTTGAATTCTAGACCTGGCTGTTCTTCCGGAGCTCTTCAGCTCAAGGCTACTGCCCTATGTCTTTAGACTCAACCCCACTTCTCATTTTCTATTGGTTCATTGGAAAGAAGAGTCTAAGGTGTTTTTGTGATAGGTCAGTCTTTGAACCTTGATCCTCAGATCTCAGCCTCCTAAGTAGCTAGGATAACCGGCATAAGACACGGGCTCATGGCTTTCTCATTTTATTTTGTTTCACAGTGATTTCTACAGAGAAATCTAACTTTAACTCTACTGCCACATAGAATTCATCATATCACTCTATGA
Organism: Megascapheus bottae; assembly: GCA_024803745.1. Classification (NCBI taxonomy): domain Eukaryota; kingdom Metazoa; phylum Chordata; class Mammalia; order Rodentia; family Geomyidae; genus Megascapheus; species Megascapheus bottae. Next base: position 181,056 of record JANJXV010000311.1, read on the forward strand.
TTCTTGGTGCCGGGGGTTTGGGCTAGCATGCACAAAGACCTGGTTCAGTTCCTTGGTACTACATACAAAGAAAAAGCCAGAAGTGGTGTTATGACTCAAGAAGTAGAGAGCTAGCCTTGAGAAATCCCAAGGACCATGCTCAGGCCCTGAGACCAGGCATAGGGTTGGGAAAAGAAAATGATTCTTGATTCATTCACAAAGAATTCCATAGGTTCCACACAGGATTTAGGGTAACTAAGAATATTATTGCTCAGTACATCACAACATGAACTTACCAATGGGGCTCAGGCTCCAACATCAATATGAAGATGCATTCACTCACCAGTGATATTCTTGTCAGAGGAATTTCCTATCCAGAGTTCTGCACAGTGCTCTAGCTTGTCAATTAATACAGGTTTGGGAACACAGGGCCCTGTAAATTAGAAACAGTAGAGAATTATTGCTTATGCTGTGTCATCATTGCTTTAAGTTCGCAGACATCCTACTCACAAGTTATCTATTAAATCTTTTTTCTCATTTCTCACTGGCTCCATGGTTGACTTTTCCCCAGCTCTGGATTCATTTTGTATGGCATAAACTTAGCTGTCTTGCTCAAGGCTAGAAAAATACCAGTTTGAGTCCCAGCTCCACTTACATGCATAGGTCTTCATGCATGCTAAGAAAGCACTCAACCACAAAGTCAAACTTTTGACACTCCACTAACATTTTTGAGGGGTTACTTGGAGTTATAGAGTTTCATGGCAATTTTTATGCCATTGCTGGCTTCAAATTAGAATTCTTAGATTTCTTCCTCCTGAATATTTTAAGATTACAGGCATGAAACATTGCACCTAGTGCCAGGTTTCCATTATAAACTCACTGTTTAGTGATTTGTAGATCCTATTTCCAATAATGATATATATTCTATTCTGGATTGTTTATACACTTACAATTACTGTGTAAGTTTGGAATGTCGTCTCCATTAGAGGAAACATAATTTAGAACTGTTGTCAAAGTATCCTGAAGGTATCCTGAAGAATGAGTACAAAATTACCTTAGGTTTTCTTTAGAAAGTAATGATACTTCTCAGGGCCTGGAATCTTTCATTTAAATAGTATTGAAAGTTTGATAAACATTCACGTATCTGCAAAATAACAAGGCACTTGGCCTTGCAAGTGAATTTGACTTTTGCTCACCTAAGGACACCAGGTTGCTGTAGGTCTCCAGCATTACATCTCTGTACAGGGTCCTCTGAGCATTGTCCAGATGCTGCCACTCCTCCCAGCTGAAATCCACAGCTACATCATCAAATGACACCAGCTTCTGGAATGGCACATTTTCATCAAGTAATTAGCACTGAGTTATAAACACACCATGTCTGGAATTTTATTCTTTTTTTGTTGGAATTGTATTCCTTTACTTAAATGTTTAGACTTACATGAAATATTGACCTGAAAAGCTTGGGGATGGTGCCTAGGCCCAGAGTTCAAGTCCCAAGACCCAAAAAAAAATAAAAAGGCAAGCCAGGTGTTGGTGGCTCACGCCAGTCATCCTAGCTACTCAGGAGACTGAGATCTGAGGACCATGGTTCAAAGCCAGCCTGGCATAAAATTCCATGACACTCCTTTCCAATTACCCACCATAAAATGTTTAATGGCTTGTGGCATATCATGGTAGAGCAATTGTGGTATAGACAAAAATAAGTCGGGGGAGTAGATTTAGGTTATAAATGGAATTATTCCATTGAAAAGGAACTACATTATATGATGACATATGCTGGTACTGTGAGAATATTGCAAAATCTTAGGGTATCAAGTAATAATACTGTGAAGTACACCCAGAATGTTAATGTTCTATGTCTGGCACAATAATCACTTGGGGAAGAAACTTTTTTTTCTTTTTTTTGGCTGGGGGATTTGTAAGGCTTGAACTCTGGGCCTGGGCACTGTTCCTGAGCTCTTCAACTCAAGGCTATCACCCTACCTATGAAGCCACAGTGCCATTTCCCATATTCTAGTGGTTAACTGTAGATGAGAGTCTCATAGACTTTCTAATGCCCAGGCTGGCTTTGAACCAAATCTTTAGATATCAGCCTGATATCTGAGTAGCTAGGATTACAGGTATAAGTCACTGCACCTGGCAAGAAATTTATTTCTTGCTGTTTTGTACTACAAATTTACTGTATGTTTTACTTTTTCAAAAAGACTGAGGATGACCTTTGTTCTGTATATAATGGGAAGAGGGGTAGGGAGCTGTGAGCAGAAGAACTGAGGGGCAATACTCAGGGTAGGACAATAGCCTTAAACTAAAGAGCTCACGGCCCAAGGTCCAAGCCCCATGACTTTCCCCACTACCCCACAAAAAAAGGGAAAAAAATTGGAGATTGGAGATGATTTTCTAAAAAGAATATATAGAAATAGTAGTTCAAAATGTAGAAAGAAGTTCAATATTAACAGTCATGAGAAAAATTAAAATTACAATGAAATCATTGCTTTAAATATGTTAATATAAATATAGTTTTAAACAAAAAGATCCACATACACACACACAAACACACACACACACACACGCATACAAAAAATAGCTTTCAAAGTCTAACTATTACTGGGAAGGTAGTGAGAAGAAGTAGAACTTTGGAATAGTTCTTCAAGGAATATAAAACAATCAAAAATTGCGTGGAGAGTGCTAAAAAAGTACTAAATATAGAATTACATAGAAATATGGTCCAACACTTCTATTTCTAGATTTGTACCTAACGGAAGAGAAAGCAGAGACTAGAACAAATATGTGGAGAATCCATTCACAACTATTAATAATAATCAAAAGATAGAAATATGCAAAACAATGCATTGAAAAGGAAGAACATTTTACTATATTTTACAGATGAATCTTGATTACAGTAAACTAAAAATACAGCAGTCATAAAGGAAGAGCTAGGGTATGTTTTCCCTTCCAGAGCTTCCAAGGATCAACAAACCCTTAGAGCCAAAAAGCACGATGGTTCCAGAGAATGGAGTAGAGAGGAACAGGAGCTGAATGTTTAATGATTATACATTAATTGCTCTAGATGGGTAGAATGAAGAGAGAACTGTACCCTACACAATGGTTATGTAGCCACACAGGATGGGACACACCTATACTCCCTGATCTTGGGAAACTCAAGAAGGATTTCTTGCCAACCTGGGTGCATGGAAAGATCTATCATAAAAACTAATGTGGAGGGGCTGGGAGTTTGGCATAGTTGTAGAGTGCTTGTATGAAGACGAAGGTTCAATTCCGCAGTACCACATACACAGAAAAACCAGAAGTAGTGCTGTGGCTCAAGTAGAAGATCACTAGGCTTGAGGAAAGCTGAAGGACAGTGCTCAGACCGAGTTCCAGCAAAAGGGCTTGTTTTAAAAAAACCAGAAAGCTGAGCATGATGGGGTGGTGGCTCACTTCTATAATCCTAGTTACTCAGGAGGCTGAGATCTGAGGATCAAGGTTTAAAGCCATCCTGGCACAAAAAGACCTGAGACTCTTATCTCCAATTTACCTTTAGAAAATGGGAAGTGGGGCTTGGCTCCAGGGTAAGGTGGTGGCCTGGAGTTGAAGAGCTCAGGGATAGTGCCCAGGCGAGTTCAAGATATATGACCCACCAAACAAAAACAAAAAACAAAAAATAATATGGAAAAATTTGGATTCTGTGAATTTTATCAGGCATATAAATGTCTTTTTTTGCTGTTGAAATAACAAATTGTTTGGAAACATTTTAAAAGTTTTTACCTAGAAATGTACACTACAAATGGAAATAATAACAAACACAAAATAAGCAAAAGATACAAATTATCACAATATGGGTATCCTGCTTCTGTATCTTTTCTCTGACTCCTGTTCAAATGAGTCACATATTCTGAATCATTTCTCCCAGTCGATATATGCCACACATGTTGGCTTGTACTGAACTTCTTGGGAAATCAAAAGCAAATACTAAGCAAATGTGTGTTAGATTTTGTCAACAGAGATATTTCAAATATAAATCCCTACTCATTGAATTATTTAATATCAATGCCGGAATCTAATTACACTGGCAGAATCTTCAATCTTTTGAGAATCTTCAAAAGGGTGTGTAAATATTTAGGATCGTTATGTCTTCCTGGAGGAAAGATCCCTTTAGTAGTATGTAGTAACCTTCTTTGTCTTTTCTTACTAATTTTAGTTTGAAGTCTATTTTATCTGATATGAGGATGGCAACTCCAGCCTGTTTATGGGGGCAGTTAACTTGATAGAGTTTATTCCAACCTCTCACTTTCAAAAGATGAATGTTTTGGGGTAAGATGTGTCTCTTGAAGACAGCAGAACGATGGCTCTTGCTTTTTGATCCAACTAGACAGCCTATGCCGTTTAATTGGAGAGTTAAGTCCACTGATATTGAGAGTTAGGATTGAGAGATATTTATTAGTTCCTACAATTTTTAAAAGTTTTAGTAGGGCCCGTGTCTTGACAGTTATTGTGGTCCTTAGATGGTATGCTGTTTAGGTGCCATTTCTTTCCCTATGTTGCATTTATTTTGGTTTTCTATGTATAGAGCATCTTCGAGAATTCTCTGTAGTGTTGGTTTTGATTCAACATATTGTTGCAGCTTTTCTCTGGAATGGAACGTTTTTATTGTTCCCTCAGTTATGAATAAGAGCTTAGCTGGCTACAGTATTCTTGGTTGGTAGTTATTTGATTTAAGGGCATGACATATATGCTTCCAGTCACTTCGTGCTAGCATGGTCTCTGCTGAGAAATCTTTGGTTATTCTGATTGGTTTGCCTTTATAGGTTACTGATCCCTTTTCCCTGGCTGCCTTTACGATCTTTTCTTTCGTTTCTATTGATCCAGTTCGGATCACAGTTTGGTGGTGGGATGTTCTTTTCTGGTCAGGTCTGTTTGGGGTTCTAAAAGCTTCTCGTATCTGGATGGGCCTGCCCTTCTGGATATTTGGGAAATTCTCTGAGATGATTCCCTGAAGTATATTTCCAATACCATTGACCTCTTTCTCCACACCCTCCTCAATACCAACTAGCCTTAAATTAGGCTTCCTAATTGCATTTTGGACCTCTTGAAGCGCTCTCACATATTTCCTAGATTTGGATTGACTCATTTTCTGTTCTTTCTATATAATAACTAAATTATCTTCAGCCCCGGAAATTCTCTCCTCTGCATTGTCTATCTTGCTATCAAAACTATCTACATTATTTTTCATCTCCCTTGCTTCTAATTGATCATTTTAATGCCTTGCATCTCCTGTTTTAGATCATGTATGGATTTCTTTATCTCCTTGATTTCCTTTTGAGTGGTTAGCTTTATTTTCTTTGGACATTTGTTGGAGTTTGGTAACGTTTTTATTTGTGGATTCTATGAATTCATCCGTCTTTCTTTGAAAAACCTTTATTAAGGCCTCCTTTATGGCTTCTTCTTTTTCACTTATCACCTTGTTTATGCTTTCCTCTTGTTCAGCTATGGCTTCCTCCATTATCTCTTTCTTTATATTTTCACATTTTCCATTAATGATGTTTATCAATTGCATTTGTGTAGCACTTGGAAGACTCTCCTCTAGGTTTGCCAGTGACTGTTCCATTGCCTATTTACATTGGGTGGGGGACGTTGTTTCTTGATTTGACATTTTTCTTGAGTTTCTTGTTCTGCCCATTTGAAAATGGGAGCAAGATTACTACAAAATACGATTATAGTTTTTCAGATAAAACCAACCTAGACCTCTGTAGCTGGCAGACACTAGATGTTCACAAGTTTTGATTGGTATTATCACTCTTTATTTTGTGCACTTACAGACCAGTCTAATACAACCAATGATAAGCGATTTATACCCAAAACAATAAGCCTCTCAATCCAATCTCTATTGTCTTTATGTCCTTCTGAGCCTAGAGAATAATTAACCACCTGCATATACAATATTGCTCAACAGCCATCAAGTGTAGATCCGTGCAGCATAAGGGTTGAAAGACGAGCAGAGGTCCAGAGATAGAAAAAAAATAATGAGAGAGGTCAGGGGAGGTTCAAGAGGATTAACGCAGGAGTGTAAGAATATTGTAGTAATGAAGAAAAGGTATGCATAAGGATAACTGACCTAAGTTGGTAAGAAAGTAGCATATTTGAGTACAAAGTTTGGAAAGTATTAGAATAAAACTTATGTGTTGCTGCACGACTAGCTCTTAGCCCAACCAGTGGCCTCACAGTGAACCATGGGATGGATCTCTTTTTCTTGTCTACGTTGAGGGAAAGGGGTATTTCACAAGATGCAGAAGCGAAGATTTCAGAAGCAAATGCTGTGAGTGAATTAGCTCGTAAAAAGCATTTTTATTTTCTTTTATCATTCTGCCAGTCTTGGGGCTTGAATTCAGGGCCTGAGCACTGTCCTCGGGTTTTCTCAAGTCTAGCCCTCTGCCACTTGAGCCACAGTGCCACATCTAGATTTTCTATCTATGTCATACTGAGCAATCAAACCCAGATCTTCATGGATGCTAGGCAAGCACTCTACCACTATGCAAACTCTCAACCCTGACATAGTAATTATAAAGTCATCATCATCATATCAAAATATCCTTTCTCCTACAAAGAATGAACACTTATCTATGTGTGTAATGCTTTTTTTAAATTTCACTAATTCTTCTGTGTTCTTCCCTCTGCATTTTTTACACATGACAGCAAAGCTAATCATCAGGAAAAAATTGATTAGGATACAGAAACCTAATAATATACTAGTATATCCTAGTAGATTGACGTCAAAAATATGTGCAAGATGCCCTGTGTGTTTGACCTACTGGTATAGTCCTTGGCTACCACGCAAAAAGACTCAGGTTTGATTCCTCATTACCACATACATAGAAAACGCTCCAAGTGGTGCTGTGGCTCAGTGGGACAGCTAAAGTCTAAAGAAAGCCCAAGAACAATGTTCACACTCTGAGGTCAAGTCCCAAGACGAGCAAAAACAAAAAAAAATCGACAAGGGGCAAAATGAAGGCAGAGAAAGCACTGTGAAGCAAATGTTTTGTAAAGGATGAGGGCAATATTGACCCTTAAGTTTGGATCTTACCTAAGAAAGGCTCCTTGAGCCTGAGACCTGACTGGTAGTTGGGCCTAGTGGAAGACATTGGGATTGGACAAAAAAGGTTTGCTGTTTACTACATCCACATGTATATTGTGAGATTGGAGGAGAGATTCAGCCTCCAGTATGTCTTTGGTGAGGTCTTCTGTGAGCAAGGATCTTTGGTCATTGGACTCTGAAAGGTGACCCTGCCTCCCTCACAATGGAACAGATTATGGAACCCTGGTAACCAACCCACTGTAACTAACAACCAACTCAAGCCAGCTCACGTGGCCTGTGGCTCAGGAGGAAGAAAGATTTTGCTGTGCTGTTGCCAAAGGTCAGGAAATTACAACATTCTTTTTTTTAAATTCTTTTTATTGTAAGTAGTAAAAGGGTTACATGATATTTGCCAGATAGAACGTGCATTAATTCACATACATTGATACCATTTCACATGTCTTGGTACCCATTTCCCTCCAACCCCACACCCCCCACCCGTCTTGGTTTTCCCCCCTTCCCTTTCAAATTTCAAATATACAAATACAAATAAATTCAATATATCAGATAACAAAGTGAGATACCATACCAATATCGGATAACCGAGGGACAGCAAAGGAGGCGAGAGACAGCATTGTACATTAAGGACAACAATCATTCATTATGTGGCTTTTGTTTCAATATCCTGGAGGTCCTTTCAATTAACTTCACATTATATGGCCTTATATATGGCCTTTTGCTCTACTGACAATCTCTGCTAGTAGAGCCCAAGGTTTCAACTGATTATGACGAATGAGGGAAACCACTGAGCCTAAGTTTCTTTGAGTCTGGCTTACTTCACTTAATATGATTTGTTCTAAGTCTTTCCATTTCCTAACAAATGGGGCGATGTCATTCTTTCTGACAGCAGCATAGAATTCCATTGTGTACAAATACCACAACTTGTAGATCCACTCATCAACTGAGGGACATCTGGGTTGGTTCCATATCTTTGCTATGGTGAATAGTGCTGCAATGAACATTGTTGTGCTAGTGGGATTAGTATGCCCTTGCTTCTGGATTGTTGGGTAAATGCCAAGTACTGGAATTGCTGGGTTATAGAGGAGTTCTATATATAGCCTTTTGAGGCACTGCCACACTGCTTTCCACAGTGGTTGAACGAGTTTGCACTCCCACCAACAGTGTAGTAATGAACCCTCCTGGCCACATCCCCTCCAGCATCTGTTGTCATTCGTTTTCCTGATCCTGGACATTCTAACTGGAGTGAGGTTGAATCTTAGAGCTGTTTTGATTGGCATTTCTTTTATGATCAGAGATGTTGAGCATTTCTTCATGTGTCTATAGGCCATTTCTGTTTCTTCTTCAGAGAAGACTCTCTTTAATCCTTTGGCCCATTTTTAATGGGATGGGTGTTACTTTGGAGGTTAGTTTTGGAGTGATTCAATTTTTTGAGTTGTTGATATATTTTAGATATGAGGCCTTTGTCCGTTGTTTGGTTGGTGAAGATCTTCTCCCACTCTGTAGGCTTCCTGGTTAGTTTACTAGCTATATCCGTTGCCATACAAAAGCTCTGCAGTTTAATGCAGTCCCACTTATCCAGCCTTTCTCTGATTTGTTGTGACTCTTGGTCCTTATTAAGAAAGATTCGACCTGTGCCAAGGAGGCCTAGTGTACCTCCTATTCCTTCCTGTAAACTTTTCAGTGTGTCAGCTTTTACCTCCAGGTCTTTGATCCATTTGGAGTTAATTCTAGTGCAAGGTGACAAAGAAGGACCCACCTTTAGTTTACTGCAGGTGCTTAACCAGTTCTGCCAGCACAAATTGTTGAAGAGGCTATCTTCCTTCCATTGTATTTTTTTGGCTCCCTTGTCAAAGATTAGGTGGCCATAGGTCTGTGGTTTAATATCTGGGTCCGCAGTTCTATTCCATTGGACTTCAGGCCTGTTCTTGTGCCAGTACCAAGCTGTTTTGAGAATTATAGCTCTGTAATAGAGTCTAAAGTTTGGAATTGAAATTCCTCCAGCGCTGTTCTTTCTGCTAAGAAGTGTTTTTGCTATACGGGTCTTTTATTATTCCATATGAAATTTTGAATTGCCTCTTCTATTTCTTTAAAGAATGACATTGGGATGTTGATGGGTATTGCACTGAATTGGTAGATAGCCCTTGGCAAGATTGTCATTTTCACAAGGTTGATTCTTCCAATCCAGGAGTATGGGAGGTATTTCCATTTCCTTAGTTCTGATTTAATTTCCTTTTTTAGGGTTTTAAACTTTTCATCTAAACAGTCCTTTACATTCTTAGTTAAGCTAATTCCTAGGTACTTTATTTTATTTGAGGCTATTGTGAAAGGAGTTTCTTTCCTGATTATTGCCTCATTCCTCTCACTGTTGGCGTAAAGGAAGGCAGTTGATTTGTGAGGGTTGATTTTATGGCCTGCTATCCTTCCAAAGCTTTGAATCAGCTCAAGAAGCATGGGAGTAGAGTCTATACGATTCTTTAAATACAGAATCATGTCATCTGCAAAGAGGGATAGTTTTATTTCCTCTTTCCCTACTTGGATCCCCTTTATGCTTGCTTCTTGCCTTATTGCACTGCCTAGGAATTCTAGTACTATGTTAAAAAGGAGTGGAGAGAGTGGGCATCCTTGTCTCGTTCCTGATTTTAGAGGGAATGGCTTTAGGTTTTCACCATTAAGTATAATTCTAGCAGTGGGTTTCTCATACACAGCCTTTATTACATTGAGAAATGTTCCATGGATTCCTAGTTTCTCCACATCTTTTAACATAAAGGGGTTTTGGATCTTGTCAAATGCCTTTTCCGCATCTATTGAGAAAATCATGTGATTTTTGTCCTTGCTCCTGTTGATGTGTCGAATTATATTGATTGATTTGTGTATGTTGAACCAGCTTTGCCTCCCTGTGATGAATCCAGTTTGATCATAGTGTATAATTTTTTTGATGAGTTGTTGTAGACGGTTGGCCAGTATTTTGTTGAGAAGTTTTGCATCGATGTTCATCAAAGAAATGGGTCTATAGTTCTCTTTCTTTGATGAATCTCTGTCTGGTTTGGGGATGACGGATACACTGGCTTCACAGAATGAGTTTGGTAAAGAATCTTCATTTTCAATTTCGTTGAAGAGCTTGAGGAGTATTGGTGTGAGCTCTGCCTTGAAGACCTTATAAAATTCAGCTGTGAATCCATCTGGCACTGGACTCTTTTTAAGTGGAAGTTGTCCAGAGCGTGAAATAATCCTGTTGAGTTGGGTTAGCCCTTCTGGGTTCACTGTGGGTATGTTAATATTGTCTAGGAATTCATCCATTTCTTCTAGATTCTCAAATTTGTTGGCGTAAAGTTTGAGAAGTATTCGTCATGATATTGTGGATCTTGATAATTTCTGTCGTGATATTTCCATTTTTATCTGCGATTTTATTTATTTCGATATGCTCTCTTCTTTTTTTGGTAAGATTTGCTAAGTGGTTGTCAATTTTGTTAATTCTTTCAAAGAACCAACTCCTTGTATTGTTGATTCTTTCTATAGATTTTTTTATTCCAAATCATTTAATTCTGCTTTGATTTTAATAATTTGCTTTCTCCTAATGGGTTAGGGTTGGTTTGTTGCTCTTTTTCCAGGAGGTTAAGGTGAGACATTAACTAGTTGGTTTGCAATTTTTCCAACTTGCTGTTGTAGGCACTCAGCGCTATAAATTTTCCTCTGAGTACTGCCATTGTTGTGTCCCTAAGGAGTTGATATTTGTGTGCTCCTTATTGTTAAATTTCATAAACATTCACACACCTCCATTCTATGAGTTCACACACCTCCAATTTGACTTCACACACCTCCATTCTATGACTTCACACACCTTCATTCTTACTTCAGAAACATCCATTCTCTGACTTCACACACCTCCATTCTATGACTTCACAAACCTCCATTCTGTGACTTCACACACCTCCATTCAGAGTTCACACACCTCCATTCTGTGACTTCACTCACCTCCATCCTACCTTCACACACCTCCATTCTATGACTTCACACACATCCATTCTATGACTTCACACACCTCCATTCTGTGGCTTCACACACCTCCATTCTGTGACTTCACAAACCTCCATTCTGTGACTTCAAACACCTCGATCCTATGACTTCACACACCTCCATTCTATGAATTCACACACCTCCATTCTGTGATTTCACCCACCTCCATTCTGTGACTTCACACACCTCCATTCTGTGACTTCACAAACCTCCATTCTGAGTTCACACACCTCCATTCTATGACTTCACAAACCCCCATTCTGAGTTCACCAACCTCCATTCTATGACTTCACACACTTCCATTCTATGACTTCACACACCTACATTCTATGACTAAACACACCTCCATTCGGTGACTTCACACACCTCCATTCTGAGTTCATACACCTCCATTCTATGACTTCACAAACCCCCATTCAGAGTTCACAGACCTCCATTCTATGATTTCACACACTTCCATTCTATGACTTCACACACCTCCATTCTATGACTTCACACACCTCATTTCTGAGTTGACACACCTCCATTCTGTGATTTCACACACCTCCAATGTGACTTCACACACCTCCATTCTATGACTTCACACACCTCCATTCGTTGACATCAAAAACCACCATTCTATGACTTCACACAGCTCCATTGTGACTTCACACACCTCCATTCTATGAGTTCACACACCTCCATTTTATGACTTCACACACCTCCATTCTATGACTTCACACACCTCCATGCTGTGACTTCACACACCTCCATTCCATGACTTCATACACCACCATTCTATGAGTTCACACACCTCCATTTTGACTTCACACACCTCCATTCTATGACTTCACACACCTTAATTCTTACTTTAGAAACATCCATTCTATGACTTCACACACCCCCATTGTATGACTTCAAAAGCCTCCATTCTGTGACTTCACACACCTCCATTCTGGGTTCACACACCTCAATTCTGTGACTTCACACATGTCCATTCTCACTTCACACACCTCCATTCTGTGACTTCACACACCTCCATTTTGAGTTCACACACCTCCATTCTGTGACTTCACACACCTCCATTCTATGACTTCACTCACCTGCATTCTTTGACTTCACACACCTCCATTTTGTGACTTCACCCACCTCCATTCTATGACTTCACACACTTCCATTGTGACTTCACACACCTCCATTCTATGAGTTCACAAACCTCCATTCTGACTTCACACACCTCCATTCTATGACTTCACACACCTCCGTTCTGACTTCATACAGCTCCATTCTGTGACTTCACAAAACTTCATTCTGTGATTTCACACACCTCCATACTATGACTTCACATACCTCCATCTATGACTTCACACACCTCCATTCTGAGTTCACACACCTCCATTCTGTGACTTCACACACCTCCATTCTGACTTCACACACCTTCATTTTATGACTTCACACCTCCATTCTGTGACTTCTCACACCTCCATTCTATGACTTCACACACTTCCATTGTGACGTCACACAACTCCATTCTATGAGTTCACACATCCCCATTCTATGATTTCACACACCTCCATTCTGACTTCTCACATCTCCATTCTATGACATCACAGACCTCGAATCTGTGACTTCACTCACCTCCACTTTATGACTTCACACTCCCCCATTCTATGACTTCCCACACCTCCATTCTGTGGCTTCACACACCTCCATTCTATGACTTCAAACACCTTCATTCTTACTTCACAAACATCCATTCTGTGACTTCACACAGATCCTTTCTGTGACTTCACACACCTTCATTCTGACTTCACACACCTCCATTCTGTGACTTCACACACCTCAATTCTGTGACTTGACACACCTCCATTCTGACTTCACATACCTCCATTCTATGATTTCACACACCTCCATTCTATGACTTCACACACCTCCATTCTGTGACTTCACACACTTCCATTCTAACTTCACACCCCTCCATTCTGACTTCACACACCTCCATTCTGACTTCACACATCTCCATTCTATGAATTCACACACCTCCATTCTGTGACTTCACACACCATCTTTTTGAGTTCACACACATCCATTCTCTGACTTCACACAATTCCATTCTGTGACTTCACACACCTCCGTTTTGACTTCACACACTTCCAATCTGTGACTTCACACACCTCCATTCTGTGACTTCACACACCTCTATTGTTTCACTTCACACACCTCCATTCTTTGACTTCACACACCTCCGTTCCATGACTTCACAAACCTCCATTCTATGAGTTCACACACCTCCATTCTATGAGTTCACACACCTCCAATTTGACTTCACACACCTCCATTCTATGACTTCACACACCTTCGTTCTTACTTCAGAAACATCCATTCTCTGACTTCACACACCTCCATTCCATGACTTCACAAACCTCCATTCTGTGACTTCACACACCTCCATTCGGCGTTCACACACCTCCTTTCTATGACTTCACACACTTCCATTCTATGACTTCACACACCTCCATTCTGTGACTTCACACACCTTCATTCTGACTTCACACACCTCCATTCTGTGACTTCACACACCTCAATTCTATGACTTCACACACCTCCATTCTAACTTCACACACCTCCATTCTATGACTTCACACACCTCCATTCTGTGATTTCACACACCTCCATTTTGAGACTTCACACACCTCCATTCTATGACTTCACACACCTCCATTGTGACTTCACACACATCCATTCTATGAGTTCACACACCTCCATTCTGACTTCACACACCTCCATTCTATGACTTCACACACCTCCGTTCTGACTTCACACAGCTCCATTCTTTGACTTCATAAAACTACATTCTGTGATTTCACACACCTCCATATTATCACTTCACACACCTCCATCTATGATTTCACACACCTCCATTCTGAGTTCACACACCTCCATTCTGTGACTTCACACACCTCCATTCTATGACTTCTCACACCTGCATTGTGATGTCACACAACTCCATTCTATGAGTTCACAAATCTCCATTCTATGATTTCACACACCACCATTCTGACTTCACACACCTCCATTCTATGACATCACAGACCTCGAGTCTGTGACTTCACTCACCTCAACTCTATGACTTCACACTACTCCATTCTATGATTTCCCACACCTCCTTTCTATGACTTCACCCACCTCAGTCTATGAGTTCACACACCTCCATCTGACTTCACACACCTCCATTCTGTGACTCCACACACGTCCATTCTATGACTTCACACACCTCAATTCTATCACTTCACACACCTCCATTCTATGACTTCACACACCTCCATTCTATGACTTCACACACCTCCATTCGTTGACATCAAAAACCACAATTCTATGACATCACACAACTCCATTTTTACTTCACACACCTCCATTCTATGAGTTCACACACCACCATTTTATGACTTCACACACCTCCATTCTATGACTTCACACACCTCCATTCTATGACTTCACACACCTCAATTCTGTGATTTCACACACCTCTACTCTATGACTTCAAACACCTTCATTCTTACTTCACAAACATCCATTCTGTGAATTCACACACCTTCATCTGTGACTTCACACAGATCCTTTCTGTGACTTCACAAAGCTCCATTCTGTGACTTCACACACCTCAATTCTGTGACTTCACACACCTCCATTCTGACTTCACACACCTCCATTCTATGATTTCACACACCTGTATTCTATGACTTCACACACCTCCATTCTGTGACTGCACACACCACATTTCTGACTTCACACACCTCCATTCTGTGACTTCACACACCTCCATTCTGTGACTTCACACACCTCCGTTTTGACTTCACACACTTCCATTCTGTGACTTCAAACACCTCCATTATGTGACTTCACACACCTCTGTTGTTTCACTTCACACACCTCCATTCTTTGACTTCACTTACCTCCATTCCATGACTTCACACACCTCCATTCTATGACTTCACACACCTACATTCTGTGACTTCACACACCTCCATTCTATGACTTCACAAACCTCCATTCTGAATTCACAGTCCTCCATTCTATGACTTCACACAGCTCCATTCTATTACTTCACACACCTCCATTCTATGACTTCACACACCTCCATTCTGTGACTTCACACACCTCCATTCTATGACTTCACACACCTCCATTCTGTGACTTCACACACCTCCATTCTATGACTTCACACACCTCCATTCTATGACTTCACACACCTGCAATTTTACTTCACACACCTTCATTCCATGAGTTCACACACCTGCTTTGTGGCTTCACACACCTCCATTCTATGATTTCACACACCTCCATTCTGACTTCACACACCTCCATTCTGACTTCACACACCTCAGTTCTGTGTCTTCACAGACCTCCATTCTGTGACTTCACACACCTCCATTTTGACTTCACACACTTCAATTCTGTCACATCACACACCTCCTGTTGTGAGCCAGAGTGGAATCAATCTGTACCTTGGCTTGCATCAGACGATGGCTTTATTGTCTTATTGCTTTCTGGCCCTATTCTATGTAAATGTCCTGAGAATTACCATATGCATGTAACACCTGGAGGTTCCTGGGTCAGGAGGAGGGAAGAGGGGGAGTGGAAAATAAACAGGCAGTCTCGGCAGTCTTTACCTGGACTGCGGACATCCCGGACCCTCTGTGTCTGTCTCCTCTTTCCTGCTGGTACTTGCCCCTGATTTCAGGAACCCCAATCTGCGAACCCTGGTTTGCCGCCGGTTGGCCCCGGCAACCTCCATTCTGTGACTTCACACACCTCCATTCTTTGACTTCACACACCTCCATTCTTGGACTTCACACACTTCCATTCCATGGCTTCACACACCTCAATTCTATGAGTTCACACACCTCCATTCTATGAGTTCACACACCTCCATTTTGACTTCACACACCTCCATTCTATGACTTCACACACCTTAATTCTTACTTCAGAAACATCCATTCAATGACTTCACACACCTCCATTGTATGACTTCACAAACCTCCATTCTGTGACTTCACACACCTCTATTCTGGGTTCACACACCTCAATTCTGTGAGTTCACACATGTCCATTCTGACTTCACACACCTCCATTCTATGACTTCACACACTTCCATTCTATGACTTCACACACCTCCATTCTTTGACTTCAAACACCTCAATTTTGAGTACACAAACCTCCATTCTGTGACTTCACACACCTCCATTCAATGAATTCACACACCTCCATTCTATGACTTCACACACCTCCATTCTATGACTTCACACACCTCCATTCTATGAATTCACACTCCTCCATTCTGTGACTTCACACACCTCCATTCTATGACTTCACCCACCTCCATTCTGAGTTCACCTACCTCCATTCTGTGATTCACACACCTTCATTCTGTGACTTCACACACCTCCATTCTGTGACTTCACACACCTCCATTCTATGACTTCACACACCTCCATTCTGTGACTTCACACTCCTCCATTCTATGACTTCCCACACCTCCTTTCTATGACTTCACGCAACCCCATTCTATGACTTCACACCTCCATTCTGACTTCACACACCTCCATTCTGTGACTTCACACACCTTCATTCTTACTTCAGAAACATCCATTCTCTGACTTCACACACCTCCATTCTATAACTTCACACACCTCCATTCCGTGACGTCACACACCTACATTCTATGATTTCAAACACCTTCATTCTTACTTCACAAACATCCATTCTGTGACTTCACACACCTCCCTTCTGTGACCTCACACCTGCATTCTGACTTCACACACGTCTATTCTGTGAATTCATACACCTCAATTCTGTGACTTCATACACCTCCATTCTGACTTCACACACCTCCATTCTATGTTTTCACACACCTCCATTCTATGACTTCACACACCTCCACTCTGTGATTTCACACACCTCCATTCTGACTTCACACACCTCCATTCTGACTTCACAGAGCTCCATTCTATGACTTCACACACCTCCATTTTGTGACTTCACACACCTCCATTCCATGACTTCACACACCTCCGCTGTGATTTCACACACCTCCATTCTATGAGTTCACACACCTCCATTGTGACTTCACACACCTCAGTTCTATGACTTCACACACCTCCATTCTGCCTTCACACACCTCCATTCTGTGACTTCAAACACTTCCATTTTATGATTTCACACACCTCCATTCTATGAATTCACACACCTCCATTCTGTGACTTCACACACCTTCATTCTGTGACTTCACACACCTCCATTCTATGACTTCACACACCTCCATTCTGTGACTTCATACACCTCCATTCTATGACTTCACACACCTCCATTCTGACTTCACACAGCTCCATTCTATGACTTCACACAACTCCATTCTGTGACGTCACACACCTCCATTCTATGACTTCACACACCTTCATTCTTATTTCACAGAAATCCATTCTTTGACTTCACACAACTCCATTTTATGACTTCACACACCTCCATTTTTTGACTTCACACACCTCCATTCTAAGATTTCACACACCTCCATTGTGACTTCACACATCTCCATTCTATGAGTTCACACACCTCCATTCTGACTTCACACAGCTCCATTCTGTGACTTCACAAAACTCCATTCTATCATTCCACACACCTTCAAACTATGTCTTCACACACCTCCATCTATGACTTCACACACCTCCATTCTGAGTTCACACACCTCCATTGTGTGACTTCACACACCTCCTTTCTGAATTCACACACCTTCATTGTATGACTTCACACACCTCAATTCTATGACTTCACACACCTCCATTCTATAACTTCACACACCTCCATTCTGTGACGTCACACACCTCCATTCTATGATTTCAAACACTTTCATTCTTACTTCACAAACATCCATTCTGTGACTTCACACACCTCCCTTCTGTGACCTCACACCTGCATTCTGACTTCACACACCTCTATTCTGTGAATTCACACACCTCAATTCTGTGACTTCACACACCTCCATTCTGACTTCACACACCTCCATTCTATGTTTTCACACACCTCCATTCTATGACTTCACACACCTCCATTCTGTGATTTCACACACCTCCATTCTGACTTCACACACCTCCATTCTGACTTCACACAGCTCCATTCTATGACTTCACACACCTCCATTCTGTGACTTCACACACCTCCATTCTATGACTTCACACACCTCCACTGTGATTTCACACACCTCCATTCTATGAGTTCACACACCTGTATTGTGACTTCACACACCTCAGTTCTATGACTTCACACACCTCCATTCTGACTACTCACACCTCCATTCTGTGACTTCAAACACTTCCATTTTATGATTTCACACACCTCCATTCTATGAATTCACACACCTCCATTCTGTGACTTCACACACCTTCATTCTGTGACTTCACACACCTCCATTCTATGACTTCACACACCTCCATTCTGTGACTTCATACACCTCCATTCTATGACTTCACACAACTCCATTGTGACTTCACACACCTCAATTCTATGATTTCACACACCTCCATTCTGACTTCAGCCACCTCCATTCTATGACTTCACACACCTGCCTTCTGACTTCACACAGCTCCATTCTGTGACTTCACACACCTCCATTCTATGATTTGACACACCTCCATACTATGACTTCACACACCTCCATCTATGACTTCACACACCTCCATTCTGAGTTCACACACCTCCATTCTGTGACTTCACACACCTCCATTCTGTGACTTCACACACCTCCATTGTATGACTTCACACACCTCCATTCTGTGACTTCACACACTTCCATTATGACGTCACACACCTCCATTCTATGAGTTCACACATCTCCATTCTATGACTTCACACAACTGCATATTGACTTCACACACCACCATTCTATGACTTCACAGACCTCGAATCTGTGACTTCACTCACCTCCACTCTATGACTTCACACTCCTCCATTCTATGACTTCCCACACCTCCTTTCTATGACTTCACGCAACCCCATTCTATGACTTCACACCTCCATTCTGACTTCACACACCTCCATTCTGTGACTTCACACACCTTCATTCTTACTTCAGAAACATCCATTCTCTGACTTCACACACCTCCATTCTATAACTTCACACACCTCCATTCTGTGACGTCACACACCTACATTCTATGATTTCAAACACCTTCATTCTTACTTCACAAACATCCATTCTGTGACTTCACACACCTCCCTTCTGTGACCTCACACCTGCATTCTGACTTCACACACCTCTATTCTGTGAATTCACACACCTCAATTCTGTGACTTCACACACCTCCATTCTGACTTCACACACCTCCATTCTATGTTTTCACACACCTCCATTCTATGACTTCACACACCTCCATTCTGTGATTTCACACACCTCCATTCTGACTTCACACACCTCCATTCTGACTTCACACAGCTCCATTCTATGACTTCACACACCTCCATTCTGTGACTTCACACACCTCCATTCTATGACTTCACACACCTCCACTTTGATTTCACACACCTCCATTCTATGAGTTCACACACCTCCATTGTGACTTCACACACCTCAATTCTATGACTTCACACACCTCCATTCTGACTTCACACACCTCCATTCTGTGACTTCAAACACTTCCATTTTATGATTTCACACACCTCCATTCTATGAATTCACACACCTCCATTCTGTGACTTCACACACCTTCATTCTGTGACTTCACACACCTCCATTCTATGACTTCACACACCTCCATTCTGTGACTTCATACACCTCCATTCTATGACTTCACACACCTCCATTCTGACTTCACACAGCTCCATTCTATGACTTCACACAACTCCATTCTGTGACGTCACACACCTCCATTCTATGACTTCACACACCTTCATTCTTATTTCACAGAAATCCATTCTATGACTTCACACAACTCCATTCTATGACTTCACACACCTCCATTTTTTGACTTCACACACCTCCATTCTAAGATTTCACACACCTCCATTGTGACTTCACACATCTCCATTCTATGAGTTCACACACCTCCATTCTGACTTCACACAGCTCCATTCTGTGACTTCACAAAACTCCATTCTATCATTCCACACACCTTCAAACTATGTCTTCACACACCTCCATCTATGACTTCACACACCTCCATTCTGAGTTCACACACCTCCATTGTGTGACTTCACACACCTCCTTTCTGAATTCACACACCTTCATTGTATGACTTCACACACCTCAATTCTATGACTTCACACACCTCCATTCTATAACTTCACACACCTCCATTCTGTGACGTCACACACCTCCATTCTATGATTTCAAACACCTTCATTCTTACTTCACAAACATCCATTCTGTGACTTCACACACCTCCCTTCTGTGACCTCACACCTGCATTCTGACTTCACACACCTCTATTCTGTGAATTCACACACCTCAATTCTGTGACTTCACACACCTCCATTCTGACTTCATACACCTCCATTCTATGTTTTCACACACCTCCATTCTATGACTTCACACACCTCCATTCTGTGATTTCACACACCTCCATTCTGACTTCACACACCTCCATTCTGACTTCACACAGCTCCATTCTATGACTTCACACCCCTCCATTCTGTGACTTCACACACCTCCATTCTATGACTTCACACACCTCCACTGTGATTTCACACACCTCCATTCTATGAGTTCACACACCTGCATTGTGACTTCACACACCTCAATTCTATGACTTCACACACCTCCATTCTGACTACTCACACCTCCATTCTGTGACTTCAAACACTTCCATTTTATGATTTCACACACCTCCATTCTATGAATTCACACACCTCCATTCTGTGACTTCACACACCTTCATTCTGTGACTTCACACACCTCCATTCTATGACTTCACACACCTCCATTCTGTGACTTCAAACACTTCCATTTTATGATTTCACACACCTCCATTCTATGAATTCACACACCTCCATTCTGTGACTTCACACACCTTCATTCTGTGACTTCACACACCTCCATTCTATGACTTCACACACCTCCATTCTGTGACTTCATACACCTCCATTCTATGACTTCACACAACTCCATTGTGACTTCACACACCTCAATTCTATGATTTCACACACCTCCATTCTGACTTCAGCCACCTCCATTCTATGACTTCACACACCTGCCTTCTGACTTCACACAGCTCCATTCTGTGACTTCACACACCTCCATTCTATGATTTGACACACCTCCATACTATGACTTCACACACCTCCATCTATGACTTCACACACCTCCATTCTGAGTTCACACACCTCCATTCTGTGACTTCACACACCTCCATTCTGTGACTTCACACACCTCCATTGTATGACTTCACACACCTCCATTCTGTGACTTCACACACTTCCATTATGACGTCACACACCTCCATTCTATGAGTTCACACATCTCCATTCTATGACTTCACACAACTGCATATTGACTTCACACACCACCATTCTATGACTTCACAGACCTCGAATCTGTGACTTCACTCACCTCCACTCTATGACTTCACACTCCTCCATTCTATGACTTCCCACACCTCCTTTCTATGACTTCACGCAACCCCATTCTATGACTTCACACCTCCATTCTGACTTCACACACCTCCATTCTGTGACTTCACACACCTTCATTCTTACTTCAGAAACATCCATTCTCTGACTTCACACACCTCCATTCTATGACTTCACAAACCTCGATTCTGTTACTTCACACACCTCCATTCTGAGTTCACACACCTCCTTTCTATGACTTCACACACTTCCATTCTATGACTTCACACACCTCCATTCTGTGGCTTCACACACGTACATTCTGAGTTCACACACCTCCATTCTGTGACTTCACACACCTCCATTCTGTGACTTCACACACCTCGATCCTATGACTTCACACCTCCATTCTATGAATTCAACACCTCCATTCTGTGATTTCACAAACCTCCGTTCTATGACTTCACACACCTCCATTCTGTGACTTCACACACCTCCATTCTGAGTTCACACACCTCCATTCTATGACTTCACACATCTCCATTCTATGACTTCACTCACCTCCATTCTGACTTCACACACCTCAATTCTGTGACTTCCCATACCTCCATTCTATGATTTCACACACTTCCATTCTATGACTTCACACACCTCCATTCTCTGACTTCACACACCTCCATTCTATAACTTCACACACCTCCATTCTGTGACGTCACACACCTACATTCTATGATTTCAAACACCTTCATTCTTACTTCACAAACATCCATTCTGTGACTTCACACACCTCCCTTCTGTGACCTCACACCTGCATTCTGACTTCACACACCTCTATTCTGTGAATTCACACACCTCAATTCTGTGACTTCACACACCTCCATTCTGACTTCACACACCTCCATTCTATGTTTTCACACACCTCCATTCTATGACTTCACACACCTCCATTCTGTGATTTCACACACCTCCATTCTGACTACACACCTCCATTCTGACTTCACACAGCTCCATTCTATGACTTCACACACCTCCATTCTGTGACTTCACACACCTCCATTCTATGACTTCACACACCTCCACTGTGATTTCACACACCTCCATTCTATGAGTTCACACACCTCCATTGTGACTTCACACACCTCAATTCTATGACTTCACACACCTCCATTCTGACTTCACACACCTCCATTCTGTGACTTCAAACACTTCCATTTTATGATTTCACACACCTCCATTCTATGAATTCACACACCTCCATTCTGTGACTTCACACACCTTCATTCTGTGACTTCACACACCTCCATTCTATGACTTCACACACCTCCATTCTGTGACTTCATACACCTCCATTCTATGACTTCACACACCTCCATTCTGACTTCACACAGCTCCATTCTATGACTTCACACAACTCCATTCTGTGACGTCACACACCTCCATTCTATGACTTCACACACCTTCATTCTTATTTCAGAGAAATCCATTCTATGACTTCACACAACTCCATTCTATGACTTCACACACCTCCATTTTTTGACTTCACACACCTCCATTCTAAGATTTCACACACCTCCATTGTGACTTCACACATCTCCATTCTATGAGTTCACACACCTCCATTCTGACTTCACACAGCTCCATTCTGTGACTTCACAAAACTCCATTCTATCATTCCACACACCTTCAAACTATGTCTTCACACACCTCCATCTATGACTTCACACACCTCCATTCTGAGTTCACACACCTCCATTGTGTGACTTCACACACCTCCTTTCTGAATTCACACACCTTCATTGTATGACTTCACACACCTCAATTCTATGACTTCACACACCTCCATTCTATAACTTCACACACCTCCATTCTGTGACGTCACACACCTCCATTCTATGATTTCAAACACCTTCATTCTTACTTCACAAACATCCATTCTGTGACTTCACACACCTCCCTTCTGTGACCTCACACCTGCATTCTGACTTCACACACCTCTATTCTGTGAATTCACACACCTCAATTCTGTGACTTCACACACCTCCATTCTGACTTCACACACCTCCATTCTATGTTTTCACACACCTCCATTCTATGACTTCACACACCTCCATTCTGTGATTTCACACACCTCCATTCTGACTTCACACACCTCCATTCTGACTTCACACAGCTCCATACTATGACTTCACACCCCTCCATTCTGTGACTTCACACACCTCCATTCTATGAGTTCACACACCTCCACTGTGATTTCACACACCTCCATTCTATGAGTTCACACACCTGCATTGTGACTTCACACACCTCAATTCTATGACTTCACACACCTCCATTCTGACTACTCACACCTCCATTCTCTGACTTCAAACACTTCCATTTTATGATTTCACACACCTCCATTCTATGAATTCACACACCTCCATTCTGTGACTTCACACACCTTCATTCTGTGACTTCACACACCTCCATTCTATGACTTCACACACCTCCATTCTGTGACTTCATACACCTCCATTCTATGACTTCACACAACTCCATTGTGACTTCACACACCTCAATTCTATGATTTCACACACCTCCATTCTGACTTCAGCCACCTCCATTCTATGACTTCACACACCTGCTTCTGACTTCACACAGCTCCATTCTGTGACTTCACAAAACTCCATTCTATGATTTGACACACCTCCATACTATGACTTCACACACCTCCATCTATGACTTCACACACCTCCATTCTGAGTTCACACACCTCCATTCTGTGACTTCACACACCTCCATTCTGTGACTTCACACACCTCCATTGTATGACTTCACACACCTCCATTCTGTGACTTCACACACTTCCATTATGACGTCACACACCTCCATTCTATGAGTTCACACATCTCCATTCTATGACTTCACACAACTGCATATTGACTTCACACACCACCATTCTATGACTTCACAGACCTCGAATCTGTGACTTCACTCACCTCCACTCTATGAATTCACACTCCTCCATTCTATGACTTCCCACACCTCCTTTCTATGACTTCACGCAACCCCATTCTATGACTTCACACCTCCATTCTGACTTCACACACCTCCATTCTGTGACTTCACACACCTTCATTCTTACTTCAGAAACATCCATTCTCTGACTTCACACACCTCCATTCTATGACTTCACAAACCTCGATTCTGTTACTTCACACACCTCCATTCTGAGTTCACACACCTCCTTTCTATGACTTCACACACTTCCATTCTATGACTTCACACACCTCCATTCTGTGGCTTCACACACGTACATTCTGAGTTCACACACCTCCATTCTGTGACTTCACACACCTCCATTCTGTGACTTCACACACCTCGATCCTATGACTTCACACCTCCATTCTATGAATTCAACACCTCCATTCTGTGATTTCACAAACCTCCGTTCTATGACTTCACACACCTCCATTCTGTGACTTCACACACCTCCATTCTGAGTTCACACACCTCCATTCTATGACTTCACACATCTCCATTCTATGACTTCACTCACCTCCATTCTGACTTCACACACCTCAATTCTGTGACTTCCCATACCTCCATTCTATGATTTCACACACTTCCATTCTATGACTTCACACACCTCCATTCCATGACTTCACACACCTCATTTCTGAGTTGACACACCTCCATTCTGTGATTTCACACACCTCCAATCTGACTTCACACACCTCCATTCTATGACTTCACACACCTCCATTCGTTGACATCAAAAACCACCATTCTATGACTTCACACAACTCCATTGTGACTTCACACACCTCAATTCTTTGATTTCACACACCTCCATCCTGACTTCACACACCTCCATTCTATGACTTAACACACCTCCCTTCTGACTTCACACAGCTCCATTCTGTGACTTCACAAAACTCCATTCTATGATTTGACACACCTCCATACTATGACTTCACACACCTCCATCTATGACTTCACACACCTCCATTCTGAGTTCACACACCTCCATTCTGTGACATCACAGACCTCCATTCTGACTTCACACACCTCCGTTGTATGATTTCACACACCTCCATGCTGTGACTTCACACACTTCCATTATGACGTCACACACCTCCATTCTATGAATTCACACATCTCCATTCTATGACTTCACACACCTGCATTCTGACTTCACACACCTCCATTCTATGACTTCACAGACCTCGAATCTGTGACTTCACTCACCTCCACTCTATGACTTCACACTCCTCCATTCTATGACTTCCCACACCTCCTTTCTATGACTTCACCCAAGCCCATTCTATGACTTCACACCTCCATTCTGACTTCACAATCCTCCATTCTGTGTCTTCACACACCTCCCTTCTATGACTTCACACACCTCCATTCTTTGACTTCACACACCTTCATTCTTACTTCAGAAACTTCCATTCTCTGACTTCACACACCTCCATTCTATGACTTCACAAACCTCCATTCTGTGACTTCACACACCTCCATTTTTAGTTCACACACCTCCTTTCTATGACCTCACACACTTCCATTCTATGACTTCACACACCTCCATTCTGTGGCTTCACACATTTACATTCTGAGTTCACACACCTCCATTCTGTGACTTCACACACCTCCAGTCTGTGACTTCACACACCTCCATTCTGTGACTTCACACACCTCGATCCTATGACTTCACACCTCCATTCTATGAATTCACACACCTCCATTCTGTGATTTCACAAACCTCCATTCTATGACTTCACACACCTCCATTCTGTGACTTCACACACCTCCATGCTGAGTTCACACACCTCCATTCTATGACTTCACAAACCTCCATTCTGAGTTCACAGACCTCCATTCTATGACTTCACACATCTCCATTCTATGACTTCACACACCTCATTTCTGAGTTGACACACCTCCATTCTTTGATTTCACACACCTCCAATCTGACTTCACACACCTCCATTCTATGACTTCACACACCTCCATTCGTTGACATCAAAAACCACCATTCTATGACTTCACACAACTCCATTTTGACTTCACACACCTCCATTCTATGAGTTCACACACCTCCATTTTATGACTTCACACACCTCCATTCTATGATTTCACACACCTCCATTCTGTGACTTCACACACCTCCATTATGTGACTTCACCCACCTCAATTCTGAATTCACACACCTCCATTCTGTGACTTCACACACCTTCATTCTGTGACTTCACACACCTCCATTCTATGACTTCACACACCTCCATTCTGTGACTTCATACACCTCCATTCTGTGACTTCACTCACCTCCATTCTGTGACTTCACACACTTCCATTATGACGTCACACACCTCCATTCTATGAGTTCACACATCTCCATTCTATGACTTCACACACCTCCATTCTGACTTCACACACCTCCATTCTATGACTTCGCAGACCTCGAATCTGTGACTTCACTCACCTCCACTCTATGACTTCACACTCCTCCATTCTATGACTTCCCACACCTCCTTTCTATGACTTCACCCTACCCCATTCTATGACTTCAAACCTCCATTCTGACTTCACACACCTCCATTCTGTGACTTCACACACCTCCCTTCTATGACTTCACACACCTCCATTCTGTGACTTCACACACCTCCCTTCTATGACTTCACACACCTCCATTCTTTGACTTCACACACCTTCATTCTTACTTCGGAAACATCCATTCTCTGACTTCACACACCTCCATTCTATGACTTCACAAACCTCCATTCTGTGACTTCACACACCTCAATTCTGTGACTTCACACACCTTCATTCTGACTTCACACACCTCCATTCTATGTTTTCACACACCTCCATTCTATGACTTCCCACACCTCCATTTTGTGACTTCACAAACCTAAATTCTATGACTTCACACACCTCCATTGTGACTTCACACACCTCCATTCTATGAGTTCACACACCTCCATTCTGACTTCACACACCTCCATTCTCTGACTTTACACACCTCCCTTCTATGACTTCACACACCTCCATTCTTTGACTTCACACACCTTCATTCTTACTTCAGAAACATCCATTCTCTGACTTCACACACCTCCATTCTATGACTTCACAAACCTCCATTCTGTGACTTCACACACCTCCATTCTGAGTTCACACACCTCCTTTCTATGACTTCACACACTTCCATTCTATGACTTCACACATCTCCATTCTGTGGCTTAACAAACTTACATTCTGAGTTCACACACCTCCATTCTGTGACTTCACACACCTCCATTCTGTGACTTCACACACCTCCATTCTGTGACTTCACACACCTCCATTCTGTGACTTCACACACCTCGATCCTATGACTTCACACCTCCATTCTATGAATTCACACACCTCCATTCTGTGATTTCACAAACCTCCATTCTATGACTTCACACACCTCCATTCTGTGACTTCACAAACCTCCATTCTGAGTTCACAGACCTCAATTCTATGACTTCACACATCTCCATTCTATGACTTCACTCACCTCCATTCTGACTTCACACACCTCCATTCTGACTTCACACACCTCAATTCTGTGACTTCCCACACCTCCATTCTATGATTTCACACACTTCCATTCTATGACTTCACACACCTCCATTCTATGACTTCACACACCTCATTTCTGAGTTGACACACCTCCATTCTGTGATTTCACACACCTACAATCTGACTTCACACACCTCCATTCTATGACTTCACACAACTCCATTTTGACTTCACACACCTCCATTCTATGAGTTCACTCTATGACTTCAAACACCTTCATTCTTACTTCACAAACATCCATTCTGTGACTTCACACACCTCCCTTCTGTGACTTCACACCTGCATTCTGACTTCACACACCTCTATTCTGTGAATTCACACACCTCAAATCTGTGACTTCACACACCTCCATTCTGACTTCACACACCTCCATTCTATGTTTTCACACACCTCCATTCTATGACTTCACACACCTCCATTCCGTGCTTCACACACCTCCATTCTATGACTTCACACATCTCCAATGTGATTTCACACACCTCCATTCTATGAGTTCACACACCTCCATTGTGTCTTCACACACCTCCATTCTGTGACTTCACACACCTCCCTTCTATGACTTCACACACCTCCATTCTTTGACTTCACACACCTTCATTCTTACTTCAGAAACATCCATTCTCTGACTTCACACACCTCCGTTCTATGACTTCACAAAACTCCATTCTGTGACTTCACACACCTCCATTCTGAGTTCACACACCTCCTTTCTATGACTTCACACACTTCCATTCTATGACTTCACACACCTCCATTCTGTGGCTTCACACACCTACATTCTGAGTTGACACACCTCCATTCTGTGACTTCACACACCTCCATTCTCCGACTTCACACACCTCCATTCTATGACTTCACACATCCATTTTGACTTCACACAACTCCAGTATATAACTTCAAACACCTCCATTCTGTGACTTCACACACCTCAATTCTGTGACTTCACACACCTTCATTCTGAATTCACACACCTCCATTCTATGTTTTCACACACCTCCATTCTATGACTTCACACACCTCCATTTTGTGACTTCACAAACCTAAATTCTATGACTTCACACACCTCCATTGTGACTTCACACACCTCAATTCTGTGATTTCACACACCTCCATACTATGACTTCACACACCTCCATCTATGACTTCACACACCTCCATTCTGAATTCACACACCTCCATTCTGTGACTTCACACACCTCCATTCTGACTTCACACACCTTCATTTTATGACTTCACACACCTCCATTCTGTGACTTCTCACACCTCCATTCTATGACTTCACACACTTCCATTGTGACGTCACACAACTCCATTCTATGTGTTCACACATCTCCATTCTATGATTTCACACACCTCCATTCTGACTTCACACACCTCCATTCTATGACATCACAGTCCTCGAATCTGTGAATTCACTCACCTCCACTCTATGACTTCACACACCTCCATTCAGACTTCACACACCTCCATTCTGTGACTTCAGACACATCCATTCTATGACTTCACACACCTCAATTCTATGACTTCACACACCTCCATTCTATGACTTCACACACCTCCATTCTTTGTCTTCACAAACCTCCATTCTATGACTTCAAACACCTTCATTCTTACTTCACAAACATCCATTCTGTGACATCACACACTTTCTTTCTGTGACTTCACACACCTTCATTCTGACTTCACACACCTCCATTCTCTGACTTCACACACCTCAATTCTGTGACTTGACACACCTCCATTCTGACTTCACACACCTCCAATTTCACTTCACACATCTCAATTGTATGACTTCACACACCTTCATTCTTACTTCAGAAACATCCATTCTCTGACTTCACACACCTCAATTCTATGACTTCACAAACCTCCATTCTGTGACTTCACACACCTCCATTCTGAGTTCACACACCTCCTTTCTATGACTTCACACACTTCCATTCTATGACTTCACACACCTCCATTCTGTGGCTTCAGACACCTACATTCTGAGTTCACACACCTCCATTCTGTGACTTCACACACCTCCATTCTGTGACTTCACACACCTCGATCCTATGACTTCACACACCTCCATTCTAGGAATTAACACATCTCCGTTCTGTGAGTTCACAAACCTCCATTCTATGACTTAACACACCTCCATTCTGTGACTTCACACACCTCCATTCTGTGACTTCACACACCTGGATCCTATGACTTCACACACCTCCATTGTATGAATTCACACACCGCCATTCTGTGATTTCACACACCTCCATTCTATGACTTCACACACCTCCATTCTGTGACTTCACACACCTCCATTCTGATTTCACACACCTCCATTCTGTGACTTCACACACCTCCATTCTGACTTCACACCCCTCCATTCTGACTTCACACACCTCCATTCTGACTTCACACAGCTCCATTCTATGAATTCACACACCTCCATTCTGTGACTTCACACACCACCTTTTTGACTTCACACACCTCCATTCTGTGACTTCACACACCTCTATTCTGTGACTTCACACACCTCCGTTTTGCCTTCACACACTTCCAATCTGTGACTTCACACACATCCATTCTGTGACTTCACACACCTGTATTGTTTCACTTCACACACCTCCATTCTTTGACTTCACACACCGCCATTCCATGACTTCACAAACCTCCATTCTATGAATTCACACACCTCCATTCTATGAGTTCACACACCTCCATTCTGTGACTTCACACACCTCCATTCTGATTTCACACACCTCCATTCCAAGAGTTCACAAACCCCCATTCTGAGTTCACAGACCTCCATTCTATGACTTCACACACCTCCATTCTATGACTTCACTCACCTCCATTCTGACTTCACACACCTCCATTCTGACCTCACACACCTCAATTCTGTGACTTCACACACCTCCATTCAATGATTTCACACACTTCCATTGTATGACTTCACACACCTCCATTCTGTGGCTTCACACACCTACATTCTGAGTTCACACACCTCAATTCTGTGACTTCACACACCTCCATTCTGTGATTTCACACACCTCCAATCTGACTTCACACACCTCCATTCTATGACTTCACACACCTCCATTCGTTGACATCAAAAACCACCATTCTATGACTTCACACAACTCCATTTTGACTTCACACACCTCCCTTCTATGAGTTCACACACCTCCATTTTATGACTTCACACACCTCCATTCTATGACTTCACACACCTCAATTCTATGACTTCACACACCTCCATTCTATGACTTCACAAACCTCCATTCTGTGACTTCACACACCTCCACTCTATGACTTCAAACACCTTCATTCTTACTTCACAAACATTCATTCTGTGACTTCACACACCTCCATTCTGTGACTTCACACACCTTCATTCTGACTTCACACACCTCCATTCTGTGACTTCACACACCTCAATTCTGTGACTTCACACACCTCCATTCTGACTTCACATACCTCCATTCTATGATTTCACACACCTCCATTCTATGACTTCACACACCTCCATTCTGTGACTTCACACACCACCTTTTTGACTTCACACACCTCCATTCTGTGACTTCACACACCTCCGTGTTGCCTTCACACACTTCCAATCGGTGACTTCACACACCTCCATTCTGTGACTTCACACACCTCTATTGTTTCACTTCACACACCTCCATTCTTTGACTTCACACACCGCCATTCCATGACTTCACAAACCTCCATTCTATGAGTTCACACACCTCCATTCTATGAGTTCACACACCTCCAATTTGACTTCACACATCTCCATTCTATGACTTCACACACCTTCATTCTTACTTCAGAAACATTCATTCTCTGACTTCACACACCTCCATTCTATGACTTCACAAACCTACATTCTGTGACTTCACACACCTCCATTCTGAGTTCACACACCTCCTTTCTCTGACTTCACACACTTCCATTCTATGACTTCACACACCTCCATTCTGTGGCTTCACACACCTACATTCTGAGTTGACACACCTCCATTCTGTGACTTCACACACCTCCATTCTGTGACTTCACACACCACCATTCTGTGACTTCACACACCTCCATTCTATGACTTCACACAACTCCATTGTGACTTCACACACCTCAATTCTATGATTTCACACACCTCCATTCTGACTTCAGCCACCTCCATTCTATGACTTCACACACCTGCCTTCTGACTTCACACAGCTCCATTCTGTGACTTCACAAAACTCCATTCTATGATTTGACACACCTCCATACTATGACTTCACACACCTCCATCTATGACTTCACACACCTCCATTCTGAGTTCACACACCTCCATTCTGTGACTTCACACACCTCCATTCTGTGACTTCACACACCTCCATTCTGTGACTTCACACACCTCCATTCTGTGACTTCACACACTTCCATTATGACGTCACACACCTCCATTCTATGAGTTCACACATCTCCATTCTATGACTTCACACAACTGCATATTGACTTCACACACCACCATTCTATGACTTCACAGACCTCGAATCTGTGACTTCACTCACCTCCACTCTATGAATTCACACTCCTCCATTCTATGACTTCCCACACCTCCTTTCTATGACTTCACGCAACCCCATTCTATGACTTCACACCTCCATTCAGACTTCACACACCTCCATTCTGTGACTTCACACACCTTCATTCTTACTTCAGAAACATCCATTCTCTGACTTCACACACCTCCATTCTATAACTTCACACACCTCCATTCTGTGACGTCACACACCTACATTCTATGATTTCAAACACCTTCATTCTTACTTCACAAACATCCATTCTGTGACTTCACACACCTCCCTTCTGTGACCTCACACCTGCATTCTGACTTCACACACCTCTATTCTGTGAATTCACACACCTCAATTCTGTGACTTCACACACCTCCATTCTGACTTCACACACCTCCATTCTATGTTTTCACACACCTCCATTCTATGACTTCACACACCTCCATTCTGTGATTTCACACACCTCCATTCTGACTTCACACACCTCCATTCTGACTTCACACAGCTCCATTCTATGACTTCACACACCTCCATTCTGTGACTTCACACACCTCCATTCTATGACTTCACACACCTCCACTGTGATTTCACGCACCTCCATTCTATGAGTTCACACACCTCCATTGTGACTTCACACACCTCAATTCTATGACATCACACACCTCCATTCTGACTTCACACACCTCCATTCTGTGACTTCAAACACTTCCATTTTATGATTTCACACACCTCCATTCTATGAATTCACACACCTCCATTCTGTGACTTCACACACCTTCATTCTGTGACTTCACACACCTCTATTCTATGACTTCACACACCTCCATTCTGTGACTTCATACACCTCCATTCTATGACTTCACACACCTCCATTCTGACTTCACACAGCTCCATTCTATGACTTCACACAACTCCATTCTGTGACGTCACACACCTCCATTCTATGACT
Organism: Megascapheus bottae; assembly: GCA_024803745.1. NCBI lineage: Eukaryota > Metazoa > Chordata > Mammalia > Rodentia > Geomyidae > Megascapheus > Megascapheus bottae. The sequence continues at coordinate 214,804 of JANJXV010000311.1, forward strand.
TCACACACCTTCATTCTTATTTCACAGACATCCATTCTATGACTTCACACAACTCCATTCTATGACTTCACACACCTCCATTTTTTGACTTCACACACCTCCATTCTAAGATTTCACACACCTCCATTGTGACTTCACACATCTCCATTCTATGAGTTCACACACCTCCATTCTGACTTCACACAGCTCCATTCTGTGACCTCACAAAACTCCATTCTATCATTCCACACACCTTCAAACTATGTCTTCACACACCTCCATCTATGACTTCACACACCTCCATTCTGAGTTCACACACCTCCATTGTGTGACTTCACACACCTCCTTTCTGAATTCACACACCTTCATTGTATGACTTCACACACCTCAATTCTATGACTTCACACACCTCCATTCTATAACTTCACACACCTCCATTCTGTGACGTCACACACCTCCATTCTATGATTTCAAACACTTTCATTCTTACTTCACAAACATCCATTCTGTGACTTCACACACCTCCCTTCTGTGACCTCACACCTGCATTCTGACTTCACACACCTCTATTCTGTGAATTCATACACCTCAATTCTGTGACTTCACACACCTCCATTCTGACTTCACACACCTCCATTCTATGTTTTCACACACCTCCATTCTATGACTTCACACACTTCCATTCTGTGATTTCACACACCTCCATTCTGACTTCACACACCTCCATTCTGACTTCACACAGCTCCATTCTATGACTTCACACACCTCCATTCTGTGACTTCACACACCTCCATTCTATGACTTCACACACCTCCACTGTGATTTCACACACCTCCATTCTATGGGTTCACACACCTGCATTGTGACTTCACACACCTCAATTCTATGACTTCACACACCTCCATTCTGACTACTCACACCTCCATTCTGTGACTTCAAACACTTCCATTTTATGATTTCACACACCTCCATTCTATGAATTCACACACCTCCATTCTGTGACTTCACACACCTTCATTCTGTGACTTCACACACCTCCATTCTATGACTTCACACACCTCCATTCTGTGACTTCATACACCTCCTTTCTATGACTTCACACAACTCCATTGTGACTTCACACACCTCAATTCTATGATTTCACACACCTCCATTCTGACTTCAGCCACCTCCATTCTATGACTTCACACACCTGCCTTCTGACTTCACACAGCTCCATTCTGTGACTTCACACACCTCCATTCTATGATTTGACACACCTCCATACTATGACTTCACACACCTCCATCTATGACTTCACACACCTCCATTCTGAGTTCACACACCTCCATTCTGTGACTTCACACACCTCCATTCTGTGACTTCACACACCTCCATTGTATGACTTCACACACCTCCATTCTGTGACTTCACACACTTCCATTATGACGTCACACACCTCCATTCTATGAGTTCACACATCTCCATTCTATGACTTCACACAACTGCATATTGACTTCACACACCACCATTCTATGAATTCACAGACCTCGAATCTGTGACTTCACTCACCTCCACTCTATGAATTCACACTCCTCCATTCTATGACTTCCCACACCTCCTTTCTATGACTTCACGCAACCCCATTCTATGACTTCACACCTCCATTCTGACTTCACACACCTCCATTCTGTGACTTCACACACCTTCATTCTTACTTCAGAAACATCCATTCTCTGACTTCACACACCTCCATTCTATAACTTCACACACCTCCATTCTGTGACGTCACACACCTACATTCTATGATTTCAAACACCTTCATTCTTACTTCACAAACATCCATTCTGTGACTTCACACACCTCCCTTCTGTGACCTCACACCTGCATTCTGACTTCACACACCTCTATTCTGTGAATTCACACACCTCAATTCTGTGACTTCACACACCTCCATTCTGACTTCACACACCTCCATTCTATGTATTCACACACATCCATTCTATGACTTCACACACCTCCATTCTGTGATTTCACACACCTCCATTCTGACTTCACACACCTCCATTCTGACTTCACACAGCTCCATTCTATGACTTCACACACCTCCATTCTGTGACTTCACACACCTCCATTCTATGACTTCACACACCTCCACTGTGATTTCACACACCTCCATTCTATGAGTTCACACACCTCCATTGTGACTTCACACACCTCAATTCTATGACTTCACACACCTCCATTCTGACTTCACACACCTCCATTCTGTGACTTCAAACACTTCCATTTTATGATTTCACACACCTCCATTCTATGAATTCACACACCTCCATTCTGTGACTTCACACACCTTCATTCTGTGACTTCACACACCTCTATTCTATGACTTCACACACCTCCATTCTGTGACTTCATACACCTCCATTCTATGACTTCACACACCTCCATTCTGACTTCACACAGCTCCATTCTATGACTTCACACAACTCCATTCTGTGACGTCACACACCTCCATTCTATGACTTCACACACCTTCATTCTTATTTCACAGAAATCCATTCTATGACTTCACACAACTCCATTCTATGACTTCACACACCTCCATTTTTTGACTTCACACACCTCCATTCTAAGATTTCACACACCTCCATTGTGACTTCACACATCTCCATTCTATGAGTTCACACACCTCCATTCTGACTTCACACAGCTCCATTCTGTGACTTCACAAAACTCCATTCTATCATTCCACACACCTCCAAACTATGTCTTCACACACCTCCATCTATGACTTCACACACCTCCATTCTGAGTTCACACACCTCCATTGTGTGACTTCACACACTTCCATTCTGAATTCACACACCTTCATTGTATGACTTCACACACCTCAATTCTATGACTTCACACACCTCCGTTCTATAACTTCACACACCTCCATTCTGTGACGTCACACACCTCCATTCTATGATTTCAAACACCTTCATTCTTACTTCACAAACATCCATTCTGTGACTTCACACACCTCCCTTCTGTGACCTCACACCTGCATTCTGACTTCACACACCTCTATTCTGTGAATTCACACACCTCAATTCTGTGACTTCACACACCTCCATTCTGACTTCACACACCTCCATTCTATGTTTTCACACACCTCCATTCTATGACTTCACACACCTCCATTCTGTGATTTCACACACCTCCATTCTGACTTCACACACCTCCATTCTGACTTCACACAGCTCCATTCTATGACTTCACACCCCTCCATTCTGTGACTTCACACACCTCCATTCTATGACTTCACACACCTCCACTGTGATTTCACACACCTCCATTCTATGAGTTCATACACCTGCATTGTGACTTCACACACCTCAATTCTATGACTTCACACACCTCCATTCTGACTACTCACACCTCCATTCTGTGACTTCAAACACTTCCATTTTATGATTTCACACACCTCCATTCTATGAATTCACACACCTCCATTCTGTGACTTCACACACCTTCATTCTGTGACTTCACACACCTCCATTCTATGACTTCACACACCTCCATTCTGTGACTTCATACACCTCCATTCTATGACTTCACACAACTCCATTGTGACTACACACATCCCCAATTCTATGATTTCACACACCTCCATTCTGACTTCAGCCACCTCCATTCTATGACTTCACACACCTGCCTTCTGACTTCACACAGCTCCATTCTGTGACTTCACACACCTCCATTCTATGATTTGACACACCTCCATACTATGACTTCACACACCTCCATCTATGACTTCACACACCTCCATTCTGAGTTCACACACCTCCATTCTGTGACTTCACACACCTCCATTCTGTGACTTCACACACCTCCATTGTATGACTTCACACACCTCCACTCTGTGACTTCACACACTTCCATTATGACGTCACACACCTCCATTCTATGAGTTCACACATCTCCATTCTATGACTTCACACAACTGCATATTGACTTCACACACCACCATTCTATGACTTCACAGACCTCGAATCTGTGACTTCACTCACCTCCACTCTATGAATTCACACTCCTCCATTCTATGACTTCCCACACCTCCTTTCTATGACTTCACGCAACCCCATTCTATGACTTCACACCTCCATTCTGACTTCACACACCTCCATTCTGTGACTTCACACACCTTCATTCTTACTTCAGAAACATCCATTCTCTGACTTCACACACCTCCATTCTATGACTTCACAAACCTCGATTCTGTTACTTCACACACCTCCATTCTGAGTTCACACATCTCCTTTCTATGACTTCACACACTTCCATTCTATGACTTCACACACCTCCATTCTGTGGCTTCACACACGTACATTCTGAGTTCACACACCTCCATTCTGTGACTTCACACACCTCCATTCTGTGACTTCACACACCTCGATCCTATGACTTCACACCTCCATTCTATGAATTCACACACCTCCATTCTGTGATTTCACAAACCTCCATTCTATGACTTCACACACCTCCATTCTGTGACTTCACAAACCTCCATTCTGAGTTCACAGACCTCAATTCTATGACTTCACACATCTCCATTCTATGACTTCACTCACCTCCATTCTGACTTCACACACCTCCATTCTGACTTCACACACCTCAATTCTGTGACTTCCCACACCTCCATTCTATGATTTCACACACTTCCATTCTATGACTTCACACACCTCCATTCTATGACTTCACACACCTCATTTCTGAGTTGACACACCTCCATTCTGTGATTTCACACACCTACAATCTGACTTCACACACCTCCATTCTATGACTTCACACAACTCCATTTTGACTTCACACACCTCCATTCTATGAGTTCACTCTATGACTTCAAACACCTTCATTCTTACTTCACAAACATCCATTCTGTGACTTCACACACCTCCCTTCTGTGACTTCACACCTGCATTCTGACTTCACACACCTCTATTCTGTGAATTCACACACCTCAAATCTGTGACTTCACACACCTCCATTCTGACTTCACACACCTCCATTCTATGTTTTCACACACCTCCATTCTATGACTTCACACACCTCCATTCCGTGCTTCACACACCTCCATTCTATGACTTCACACACCTCCAATGTGATTTCACACACCTCCATTCTATGAGTTCACACACCTCCATTGTGTCTTCACACACCTCCATTCTGTGACTTCACACACCTCCCTTCTATGACTTCACACACCTCCATTCTTTGACTTCACACACCTTCATTCTTACTTCAGAAACATCCATTCTCTGACTTCACACACCTCCGTTCTATGACTTCACAAAACTCCATTCTGTGACTTCACACACCTCCATTCTGAGTTCACACACCTCCTTTCTATGACTTCACACACTTCCATTCTATGACTTCACACACCTCCATTCTGTGGCTTCACACACCTACATTCTGAGTTGACACACCTCCATTCTGTGACTTCACACACCTCCATTCTCCGACTTCACACACCTCCATTCTATGACTTCACACATCCATTTTGACTTCACACAACTCCAGTATATAACTTCAAACACCTCCATTCTGTGACTTCACACACCTCAATTCTGTGACTTCACACACCTTCATTCTGAATTCACACACCTCCATTCTATGTTTTCACACACCTCCATTCTATGACTTCACACACCTCCATTTTGTGACTTCACAAACCTAAATTCTATGACTTCACACACCTCCATTGTGACTTCACACACCTCAATTCTGTGATTTCACACACCTCCATACTATGACTTCACACACCTCCATCTATGACTTCACACACCTCCATTCTGAATTCACACACCTCCATTCTGTGACTTCACACACCTCCATTCTGACTTCACACACCTTCATTTTATGACTTCACACACCTCCATTCTGTGACTTCTCACACCTCCATTCTATGACTTCACACACTTCCATTGTGACGTCACACAACTCCATTCTATGTGTTCACACATCTCCATTCTATGATTTCACACACCTCCATTCTGACTTCACACACCTCCATTCTATGACATCACAGTCCTCGAATCTGTGAATTCACTCACCTCCACTCTATGACTTCACACACCTCCATTCAGACTTCACACACCTCCATTCTGTGACTTCAGACACATCCATTCTATGACTTCACACACCTCAATTCTATGACTTCACACACCTCCATTCTATGACTTCACACACCTCCATTCTTTGTCTTCACAAACCTCCATTCTATGACTTCAAACACCTTCATTCTTACTTCACAAACATCCATTCTGTGACATCACACACTTTCTTTCTGTGACTTCACACACCTTCATTCTGACTTCACACACCTCCATTCTCTGACTTCACACACCTCAATTCTGTGACTTGACACACCTCCATTCTGACTTCACACACCTCCAATTTCACTTCACACATCTCAATTGTATGACTTCACACACCTTCATTCTTACTTCAGAAACATCCATTCTCTGACTTCACACACCTCAATTCTATGACTTCACAAACCTCCATTCTGTGACTTCACACACCTCCATTCTGAGTTCACACACCTCCTTTCTATGACTTCACACACTTCCATTCTATGACTTCACACACCTCCATTCTGTGGCTTCAGACACCTACATTCTGAGTTCACACACCTCCATTCTGTGACTTCACACACCTCCATTCTGTGACTTCACACACCTCGATCCTATGACTTCACACACCTCCATTCTAGGAATTAACACATCTCCGTTCTGTGAGTTCACAAACCTCCATTCTATGACTTAACACACCTCCATTCTGTGACTTCACACACCTCCATTCTGTGACTTCACACACCTGGATCCTATGACTTCACACACCTCCATTGTATGAATTCACACACCGCCATTCTGTGATTTCACACACCTCCATTCTATGACTTCACACACCTCCATTCTGTGACTTCACACACCTCCATTCTGATTTCACACACCTCCATTCTGTGACTTCACACACCTCCATTCTGACTTCACACCCCTCCATTCTGACTTCACACACCTCCATTCTGACTTCACACAGCTCCATTCTATGAATTCACACACCTCCATTCTGTGACTTCACACACCACCTTTTTGACTTCACACACCTCCATTCTGTGACTTCACACACCTCTATTCTGTGACTTCACACACCTCCGTTTTGCCTTCACACACTTCCAATCTGTGACTTCACACACATCCATTCTGTGACTTCACACACCTGTATTGTTTCACTTCACACACCTCCATTCTTTGACTTCACACACCGCCATTCCATGACTTCACAAACCTCCATTCTATGAATTCACACACCTCCATTCTATGAGTTCACACACCTCCATTCTGTGACTTCACACACCTCCATTCTGATTTCACACACCTCCATTCCAAGAGTTCACAAACCCCCATTCTGAGTTCACAGACCTCCATTCTATGACTTCACACACCTCCATTCTATGACTTCACTCACCTCCATTCTGACTTCACACACCTCCATTCTGACCTCACACACCTCAATTCTGTGACTTCACACACCTCCATTCAATGATTTCACACACTTCCATTGTATGACTTCACACACCTCCATTCTGTGGCTTCACACACCTACATTCTGAGTTCACACACCTCAATTCTGTGACTTCACACACCTCCATTCTGTGATTTCACACACCTCCAATCTGACTTCACACACCTCCATTCTATGACTTCACACACCTCCATTCGTTGACATCAAAAACCACCATTCTATGACTTCACACAACTCCATTTTGACTTCACACACCTCCCTTCTATGAGTTCACACACCTCCATTTTATGACTTCACACACCTCCATTCTATGACTTCACACACCTCAATTCTATGACTTCACACACCTCCATTCTATGACTTCACAAACCTCCATTCTGTGACTTCACACACCTCCACTCTATGACTTCAAACACCTTCATTCTTACTTCACAAACATTCATTCTGTGACTTCACACACCTCCATTCTGTGACTTCACACACCTTCATTCTGACTTCACACACCTCCATTCTGTGACTTCACACACCTCAATTCTGTGACTTCACACACCTCCATTCTGACTTCACATACCTCCATTCTATGATTTCACACACCTCCATTCTATGACTTCACACACCTCCATTCTGTGACTTCACACACCACCTTTTTGACTTCACACACCTCCATTCTGTGACTTCACACACCTCCGTGTTGCCTTCACACACTTCCAATCGGTGACTTCACACACCTCCATTCTGTGACTTCACACACCTCTATTGTTTCACTTCACACACCTCCATTCTTTGACTTCACACACCGCCATTCCATGACTTCACAAACCTCCATTCTATGAGTTCACACACCTCCATTCTATGAGTTCACACACCTCCAATTTGACTTCACACATCTCCATTCTATGACTTCACACACCTTCATTCTTACTTCAGAAACATTCATTCTCTGACTTCACACACCTCCATTCTATGACTTCACAAACCTACATTCTGTGACTTCACACACCTCCATTCTGAGTTCACACACCTCCTTTCTCTGACTTCACACACTTCCATTCTATGACTTCACACACCTCCATTCTGTGGCTTCACACACCTACATTCTGAGTTGACACACCTCCATTCTGTGACTTCACACACCTCCATTCTGTGACTTCACACACCACCATTCTGTGACTTCACACACCTCCATTCTATGACTTCACACAACTCCATTGTGACTTCACACACCTCAATTCTATGATTTCACACACCTCCATTCTGACTTCAGCCACCTCCATTCTATGACTTCACACACCTGCCTTCTGACTTCACACAGCTCCATTCTGTGACTTCACAAAACTCCATTCTATGATTTGACACACCTCCATACTATGACTTCACACACCTCCATCTATGACTTCACACACCTCCATTCTGAGTTCACACACCTCCATTCTGTGACTTCACACACCTCCATTCTGTGACTTCACACACCTCCATTCTGTGACTTCACACACCTCCATTCTGTGACTTCACACACTTCCATTATGACGTCACACACCTCCATTCTATGAGTTCACACATCTCCATTCTATGACTTCACACAACTGCATATTGACTTCACACACCACCATTCTATGACTTCACAGACCTCGAATCTGTGACTTCACTCACCTCCACTCTATGAATTCACACTCCTCCATTCTATGACTTCCCACACCTCCTTTCTATGACTTCACGCAACCCCATTCTATGACTTCACACCTCCATTCAGACTTCACACACCTCCATTCTGTGACTTCACACACCTTCATTCTTACTTCAGAAACATCCATTCTCTGACTTCACACACCTCCATTCTATAACTTCACACACCTCCATTCTGTGACGTCACACACCTACATTCTATGATTTCAAACACCTTCATTCTTACTTCACAAACATCCATTCTGTGACTTCACACACCTCCCTTCTGTGACCTCACACCTGCATTCTGACTTCACACACCTCTATTCTGTGAATTCACACACCTCAATTCTGTGACTTCACACACCTCCATTCTGACTTCACACACCTCCATTCTATGTTTTCACACACCTCCATTCTATGACTTCACACACCTCCATTCTGTGATTTCACACACCTCCATTCTGACTTCACACACCTCCATTCTGACTTCACACAGCTCCATTCTATGACTTCACACACCTCCATTCTGTGACTTCACACACCTCCATTCTATGACTTCACACACCTCCACTGTGATTTCACGCACCTCCATTCTATGAGTTCACACACCTCCATTGTGACTTCACACACCTCAATTCTATGACATCACACACCTCCATTCTGACTTCACACACCTCCATTCTGTGACTTCAAACACTTCCATTTTATGATTTCACACACCTCCATTCTATGAATTCACACACCTCCATTCTGTGACTTCACACACCTTCATTCTGTGACTTCACACACCTCTATTCTATGACTTCACACACCTCCATTCTGTGACTTCATACACCTCCATTCTATGACTTCACACACCTCCATTCTGACTTCACACAGCTCCATTCTATGACTTCACACAACTCCATTCTGTGACGTCACACACCTCCATTCTATGACTTCACACACCTTCATTCTTATTTCACAGACATCCATTCTATGACTTCACACAACTCCATTCTATGACTTCACACACCTCCATTTTTTGACTTCACACACCTCCATTCTAAGATTTCACACACCTCCATTGTGACTTCACACATCTCCATTCTATGAGTTCACACACCTCCATTCTGACTTCACACAGCTCCATTCTGTGACTTCACAAAACTCCATTCTATCATTCCACACACCTTCAAACTATGTCTTCACACACCTCCATCTATGACTTCACACACCTCCATTCTGAGTTCACACACCTCCATTGTGTGACTTCACACACCTCCTTTCTGAATTCACACACCTTCATTGTATGACTTCACACACCTCAATTCTATGACTTCACACACCTCCATTCTATAACTTCACACACCTCCATTCTGTGACGTCACACACCTCCATTCTATGATTTCAAACACTTTCATTCTTACTTCACAAACATCCATTCTGTGACTTCACACACCTCCCTTCTGTGACCTCACACCTGCATTCTGACTTCACACACCTCTATTCTGTGAATTCATACACCTCAATTCTGTGACTTCACACACCTCCATTCTGACTTCACACACCTCCATTCTATGTTTTCACACACCTCCATTCTATGACTTCACACACTTCCATTCTGTGATTTCACACACCTCCATTCTGACTTCACACACCTCCATTCTGACTTCACACAGCTCCATTCTATGACTTCACACACCTCCATTCTGTGACTTCACACACCTCCATTCTATGACTTCACACACCTCCACTGTGATTTCACACACCTCCATTCTATGGGTTCACACACCTGCATTGTGACTTCACACACCTCAATTCTATGACTTCACACACCTCCATTCTGACTACTCACACCTCCATTCTGTGACTTCAAACACTTCCATTTTATGATTTCACACACCTCCATTCTATGAATTCACACACCTCCATTCTGTGACTTCACACACCTTCATTCTGTGACTTCACACACCTCCATTCTATGACTTCACACACCTCCATTCTGTGACTTCATACACCTCCTTTCTATGACTTCACACAACTCCATTGTGACTTCACACACCTCAATTCTATGATTTCACACACCTCCATTCTGACTTCAGCCACCTCCATTCTATGACTTCACACACCTGCCTTCTGACTTCACACAGCTCCATTCTGTGACTTCACACACCTCCATTCTATGATTTGACACACCTCCATACTATGACTTCACACACCTCCATCTATGACTTCACACACCTCCATTCTGAGTTCACACACCTCCATTCTGTGACTTCACACACCTCCATTCTGTGACTTCACACACCTCCATTCTGTGACTTCACACACCTCCATTCTGTGACTTCACACACTTCCATTATGACGTCACACACCTCCATTCTATGAGTTCACACATCTCCATTCTATGACTTCACACAACTGCATATTGACTTCACACACCACCATTCTATGAATTCACAGACCTCGAATCTGTGACTTCACTCACCTCCACTCTATGAATTCACACTCCTCCATTCTATGACTTCCCACACCTCCTTTCTATGACTTCACGCAACCCCATTCTATGACTTCACACCTCCATTCTGACTTCACACACCTCCATTCTGTGACTTCACACACCTTCATTCTTACTTCAGAAACATCCATTCTCTGACTTCACACACCTCCATTCTATAACTTCACACACCTCCATTCTGTGACGTCACACACCTACATTCTATGATTTCAAACACCTTCATTCTTACTTCACAAACATCCATTCTGTGACTTCACACACCTCCCTTCTGTGACCTCACACCTGCATTCTGACTTCACACACCTCTATTCTGTGAATTCACACACCTCAATTCTGTGACTTCACACACCTCCATTCTGACTTCACACACCTCCATTCTATGTTTTCACACACATCCATTCTATGACTTCACACACCTCCATTCTGTGATTTCACACACCTCCATTCTGACTTCACACACCTCCATTCTGACTTCACACAGCTCCATTCTATGACTTCACACACCTCCATTCTGTGACTTCACACACCTCCATTCTATGACTTCACACACCTCCACTGTGATTTCACACACCTCCATTCTATGAGTTCACACACCTCCATTGTGACTTCACACACCTCAATTCTATGACTTCACACACCTCCATTCTGACTTCACACACCTCCATTCTGTGACTTCAAACACTTCCATTTTATGATTTCACACACCTCCATTCTATGAATTCACACACCTCCATTCTGTGACTTCACACACCTTCATTCTGTGACTTCACACACCTCTATTCTATGACTTCACACACCTCCATTCTGTGACTTCATACACCTCCATTCTATGACTTCACACACCTCCATTCTGACTTCACACAGCTCCATTCTATGACTTCACACAACTCCATTCTGTGACGTCACACACCTCCATTCTATGACTTCACACACCTTCATTCTTATTTCACAGAAATCCATTCTATGACTTCACACAACTCCATTCTATGACTTCACACACCTCCATTTTTTGACTTCACACACCTCCATTCTAAGATTTCACACACCTCCATTGTGACTTCACACATCTCCATTCTATGAGTTCACACACCTCCATTCTGACTTCACACAGCTCCATTCTGTGACTTCACAAAACTCCATTCTATCATTCCACACACCTCCAAACTATGTCTTCACACACCTCCATCTATGACTTCACACACCTCCATTCTGAGTTCACACACCTCCATTGTGTGACTTCACACACTTCCATTCTGAATTCACACACCTTCATTGTATGACTTCACACACCTCAATTCTATGACTTCACACACCTCCGTTCTATAACTTCACACACCTCCATTCTGTGACGTCACACACCTCCATTCTATGATTTCAAACACCTTCATTCTTACTTCACAAACATCCATTCTGTGACTTCACACACCTCCCTTCTGTGACCTCACACCTGCATTCTGACTTCACACACCTCTATTCTGTGAATTCACACACCTCAATTCTGTGACTTCACACACCTCCATTCTGACTTCACACACCTCCATTCTATGTTTTCACACACCTCCATTCTATGACTTCACACACCTCCATTCTGTGATTTCACACACCTCCATTCTGACTTCACACACCTCCATTCTGACTTCACACAGCTCCATTCTATGACTTCACACCCCTCCATTCTGTGACTTCACACACCTCCATTCTATGACTTCACACACCTCCACTGTGATTTCACACACCTCCATTCTATGAGTTCATACACCTGCATTGTGACTTCACACACCTCAATTCTATGACTTCACACACCTCCATTCTGACTACTCACACCTCCATTCTGTGACTTCAAACACTTCCATTTTATGATTTCACACACCTCCATTGTATGAATTCACACACCTCCATTCTGTGACTTCACACACCTTCATTCTGTGACTTCACACACCTCCATTCTATGACTTCACACACCTCCATTCTGTGACTTCATACACCTCCATTCTATGACTTCACACAACTCCATTGTGACTACACACATCCCCAATTCTATGATTTCACACACCTCCATTCTGACTTCAGCCACCTCCATTCTATGACTTCACACACCTGCCTTCTGACTTCACACAGCTCCATTCTGTGACTTCACACACCTCCATTCTATGATTTGACACACCTCCATACTATGACTTCACACACCTCCATCTATGACTTCACACACCTCCATTCTGAGTTCACACACCTCCATTCTGTGACTTCACACACCTCCATTCTGTGACTTCACACACCTCCATTGTATGACTTCACACACCTCCACTCTGTGACTTCACACACTTCCATTATGACGTCACACACCTCCATTCTATGAGTTCACACATCTCCATTCTATGACTTCACACAACTGCATATTGACTTCACACACCACCATTCTATGACTTCACAGACCTCGAATCTGTGACTTCACTCACCTCCACTCTATGAATTCACACTCCTCCATTCTATGACTTCCCACACCTCCTTTCTATGACTTCACGCAACCCCATTCTATGACTTCACACCTCCATTCTGACTTCACACACCTCCATTCTGTGACTTCACACACCTTCATTCTTACTTCAGAAACATCCATTCTCTGACTTCACACACCTCCATTCTATGACTTCACAAACCTCGATTCTGTTACTTCACACACCTCCATTCTGAGTTCACACATCTCCTTTCTATGACTTCACACACTTCCATTCTATGACTTCACACACCTCCATTCTGTGGCTTCACACACGTACATTCTGAGTTCACACACCTCCATTCTGTGACTTCACACACCTCCATTCTGTGACTTCACACACCTCGATCCTATGACTTCACACCTCCATTCTATGAATTCAACACCTCCATTCTGTGATTTCACAAACCTCCGTTCTATGACTTCACACACCTCCATTCTGTGACTTCACACACCTCCATTCTGAGTTCACACACCTCCATTCTATGACTTCACACATCTCCATTCTATGACTTCACTCACCTCCATTCTGACTTCACACACCTCAATTCTGTGACTTCCCATACCTCCATTCTATGATTTCACACACTTCCATTCTATGACTTCACACACCTCCATTCCATGACTTCACACACCTCATTTCTGAGTTGACACACCTCCATTCTGTGATTTCACACACCTCCAATCTGACTTCACACACCTCCATTCTATGACTTCACACACCTCCATTCGTTGACATCAAAAACCACCATTCTATGACTTCACACAACTCCATTGTGACTTCACACACCTCAATTCTTTGATTTCACACACCTCCATCCTGACTTCACACACCTCCATTCTATGACTTAACACACCTCCCTTCTGACTTCACACAGCTCCATTCTGTGACTTCACAAAACTCCATTCTATGATTTGACACACCTCCATACTATGACTTCACACACCTCCATCTATGACTTCACACACCTCCATTCTGAGTTCACACACCTCCATTCTGTGACATCACAGACCTCCATTCTGACTTCACACACCTCCGTTGTATGACTTCACACACCTCCATGCTGTGACTTCACACACTTCCATTATGACGTCACACACCTCCATTCTATGAATTCACACATCTCAATTCTATGACTTCACACACCTGCATTCTGACTTCACACACCTCCATTCTATGACTTCACAGACCTCGAATCTGTGACTTCACTCACCTCCACTCTATGACTTCACACTCCTCCATTCTATGACTTCCCACACCTCCTTTCTATGACTTCACCCAAGCCCATTCTATGACTTCTCACCTCCATTCTGACTTAACAATCCTCCATTCTGTGTCTTCACAAACCTCCCTTCTATGACTTCACACACCTCCATTCTTTGACTTCACACACCTTAATTCTTACTTCAGAAACTTCCATTCTCTGACTTCACACACCTCCATTCTATGACTTCACAAACCTCCATTCTGTGACTTCACACACCTCCATTTTTAGTTCACACACCTCCTTTCTATGACCTCACACACTTCCATTCTATGACTTCACACACCTCCATTCTGTGGCTTCACACATTTACATTCTGAGTTCACACACCTCCATTCTGTGACTTCACACACCTCCAGTCTGTGACTTCACACACCTCCATTCTGTGACTTCACACACCTCGATCCTATGACTTCACACCTCCATTCTATGAATTCACACACCTCCATTCTGTGATTTCACAAACCTCCATTCTATGACTTCACACACCTCCATTCTGTGACTTCACACACCTCCATGCTGAGTTCACACACCTCCATTCTATGACTTCACAAACCTCCATTCTGAGTTCACAGACCTCCATTCTATGACTTCACACATCTCCATTCTATGACTTCACACACCTCATTTCTGAGTTGACACACCTCCATTCTTTGATTTCACACACCTCCAATCTGACTTCACACACCTCCATTCTATGACTTCACACACCTCCATTCGTTGACATCAAAAACCACCGTTCTATGACTTCACACAACTCCATTTTGACTTCACACACCTCCATTGTATGAGTTCACACACCTCCATTTTATGACTTCACACACCTCCATTCTATGATTTCACACACCTCCATTCTGTGACTTCACACACCTCCACTCTATGACTTCAAACACCTTCATTCTTACTTCACAAACATCCATTCTGTGACTTCACACACCTACCTTCTGTGACTTCACACCTGCATTCTGACTTCACACACCTCTATTCTGTGAATTCACACACCTCAGTTCTGTGACTTCACACACCTCCATTCTGACTTCACACACCTCCATTCTATGTTTTCAGACACCTCCATTCTATGACTTCACATACCTCCATTCTGTGACTTCACACACCTCCATTCTGACTTCACACACCTCCATTCTGACTTCACACAGCTCCATTCTATGACTTCACACACCTCCATTCTGTGACTTCACACACCTCCATTCTATGACTTCACACACCTCCACTGTGATTTCACACACCTCCATTCTATGAGTTCACACACCTCCACTGTGACTTCACACACCTCAATTCTATGACTACTCACACCTCCATTCTGACTTCACACACCTCCATTCTGTGACTGCAGATACTTCCATTTTATGATTTCACACACCTCCATTTTATGACTTCACACACCTCCATTATGTGACTTCACCCACCTCAATTCTGAATTCACACACCTCCATTCTGTGACTTCACACACCTTCATTCTGTGACTTCACACACCTCCATTCTATGACTTCACACACCTCCATTCTGTGACTTCATACACCTCCATTCTGTGACTTCACACACCTCCATTCTGTGACTTCACACACTTCCATTATGACGTCACACACCTCCATTCTATGAGTTCACACATCTCCATTCTATGACTTCACACACCTCCATTCTGACTTCACACACCTCCACTCTATGACTTCGCAGACCTCGAATCTGTGACTTCACTCACCTCCACTCTATGACTTCACACTCCTCCATTCTATGACTTCCCACACCTCCTTTCTATGACTTCACCCTACCCCATTCTATGACTTCAAACCTCCATTCTGACTTCACACACCTCCATTCTGTGACTTCACACACCTCCCTTCTATGACTTCACACACCTCCATTCTGTGACTTCACACACCTCCCTTCTATGACTTCACACACCTCCATTCTTTGACTTCACACACCTTCATTCTTACTTCGGAAACATCCATTCTCTGACTTCACACACCTCCATTCTATGACTTCACAAACCTCCATTCTGTGACTTCACACACCTCCATTCTGAGTTCACACACCTCCTTTCTATGACTTCACACACTTCCATTCTATGACTTCACACACCTCCATTCTGTGGCTTCACACACCTACATTCTGAGTTCACACACCTCCATTCTGTGACTTCACACACCTCCATTCTCCGACTTCACACACCTCCATTCTATGACTTCACACATCCATTTTGACTTCCCACAACTCCAATATATAACTTCAAACACCTCCATTCTGTGACTTCACACACCTCAATTCTGTGACTTCACACACCTTCATTCTGACTTCACACACCTCCATTCTATTTTTTCACACACCTCCATTCTATGACTTCCCACACCTCCATTTTGTGACTTCACAAACCTAAATTCTATGACTTCACACACCTCCATTGTGACTTCACACACCTCCATTCTATGAGTTCACACACCTCCATTCTGACTTCACACACCTCCATTCTCTGACTTTACACACCTCCCTTCTATGACTTCACACACCTCCATTCTTTGACTTCACACACCTTCATTCTTACTTCAGAAACATCCATTCTCTGACTTCACACACCTCCATTCTATGACTTCACAAACCTCCATTCTGTGACTTCACACACCTCCATTCTGAGTTCACACACCTCCTTTCTATGACTTCACACACTTCCATTCTATGACTTCACACATCTCCATTCTGTGGCTTCACAAACTTACATTCTGAGTTCACACACCTCCATTCTGTGACTTCACACACCTCCATTCTGTGACTTCACACACCTCCATTCTGTGACTTCACACACCTCCATTCTGTGACTTCACACACCTCGATCCTATGACTTCACACCTCCATTCTATGAATTCACACACCTCCATTCTGTGATTTCACAAACCTCCATTCTATGACTTCACACACCTCCATTCTGTGACTTCACAAACCTCCATTCTGAGTTCACAGACCTCAATTCTATGACTTCACACATCTCCATTCTATGACTTCACTCACCTCCATTCTGACTTCACACACCTCCATTCTGACTTCACACACCTCAATTCTGTGACTTCCCACACCTCCATTCTATGATTTCACACACTTCCATTCTATGACTTCACACACCTCCATTCTATGACTTCACACACCTCATTTCTGAGTTGACACACCTCCATTCTGTGATTTCACACACCTACAATCTGACTACACACACCTCCATTCTATGACTTCACACAACTCCATTTTGACTTCACACACCTTCATTCTATGAGTTCACTCTATGACTTCAAACACCTTCATTCTTACTTCACAAACATCCATTCTGTGACTTCACACACCTCCCTTCTTTGACTTCACACCTGCATTCTGACTTCACACACCTCTATTCTGTGAATTCACACACCTCAAATCTGTGACTTCACACACCTCCATTCTGACTTCACACACCTCCATTCTATGTTTTCACACACCTCCATTCTATGACTTCACACACCTCCATTCCGTGCTTCACACACCTCCATTCTATGACTTCACACACCTCCAATGTGATTTCACACACCTCCATTCTATGAGTTCACACACCTCCATTGTGTCTTCACACACCTCCATTCTGTGACTTCACACACCTCCCTTCTATGACTTCACACACCTCCATTCTTTGACTTCACACACCTTCATTCTTACTTCAGAAACATCCATTCTCTGACTTCACACACCTCCGTTCTATGACTTCACAAACCTCCATTCTGTGACTTCACACACCTCCATTCTGAGTTCACACACCTCCTTTCTATGACTTCACACACTTCCATTCTATGACTTCACACACCTCCATTCTGTGGCTTCACACACCTACATTCTGAGTTGACACACCTCCATTCTGTGACTTCACACACCTCCATTCTCCGACTTCACACACCTCCATTCTATGACTTCACACATCCATTTTGACTTCACACAACTCCAGTATATAACTTCAAACACCTCCATTCTGTGACTTCACACACCTCAATTCTGTGACTTCACACACCTTCATTCTGAATTCACACACCTCCATTCTATGTTTTCACACACCTCCATTCTATGACTTCACACACCTCCATTTTGTGACTTCACAAACCTAAATTCTATGACTTCACACACCTCCATTGTGACTTCACACACCTCAATTCTGTGATTTCACACACCTCCATACTATGACTTCACACACCTCCATCTATGACTTCACACACCTCCATTCTGAATTCACACACCTCCATTCTGTGACTTCACACACCTCCATTCTGACTTCACACACCTTCATTTTATGACTTCACACACCTCCATTCTGTGACTTCTCACACCTCCATTCTATGACTTCACACACTTCCATTGTGACGTCACACAACTCCATTCTATGTGTTCACACATCTCCATTCTATGATTTCACACACCTCCATTCTGACTTCACACACCTCCATTCTATGACATCACAGTCTTCGAATCTGTGAATTCACTCACCTCCACTCTGTGACTTCACACACCTCCATTCAGACTTCACACACCTCCATTCTGTGACTTCACACACATCCATTCTATGACTTCACACACCTCAATTCTATGACTTCACACACCTCCATTCTATGACTTCACACACCTCCATTCTTTGACTTCACAAACCTCCATTCTATGATTTCAAACACCTTCATTCTTACTTCACAAACATCCATTCTGTGACATCACACACTTTCTTTCTGTGACTTCACACACCTTCATTCTGACTTCACACACCTCCATTCTCTGACTTCACACACCTCAATTCTGTGACTTCACAAACCTCCATTCTATGATTTCAAACACCTTCATTCTTACTTCACAAACATCCATTCTGTGACATCACACACTTTCTTTCTGTGACTTCACACACCTTCATTCTGACTTCACACACCTCCATTCTGACTTCACACACCTCCAATTTCACTTCACACATCTCCATTGTATGACTTCACACACCTTCATTCTTACTTCAGAAACATCCATTCTCTGACTTCACACACCTCAATTCTATGACTTCACAAACCTCCATTCTGTGACTTCACACACCTCCATTCTGAGTTCACACACCTCCTTTCTATGACTTCACACACTTCCATTCTATGACTTCACACACCTCCATTCTGTGGCTTCAGACACCTACATTCTGAGTTCACACACCTCCATTCTGTGACTTCACACACCTCCATTCTGTGACTTCACACACCTCGATCCTATGACTTCACACACCTCCATTCTAGGAATTAACACATCTCCGTTCTGTGAGTTCACAAACCTCCATTCTATGACTTAACACACCTCCATTCTGTGACTTCACACACCTCCATTCTGTGACTTCACACACCTGGATCCTATGACTTCACACACCTCCATTGTATGAATTCACACACCGCCATGCTGTGATTTCACACACCTCCATTCTATGACTTCACACACCTCCATTCTGTGACTTCACACACCTCCATTCTGATTTCACACACCTCCATTCTGTGACTTCACACACCTCCATTCTGACTTCACACCCCTCCATTCTGACTTCACACACCTCCATTCTGACTTCACACAGCTCCATTCTATGAATTCACACACCTCCATTCTGTGACTTCACACACCACCTTTTTGACTTCACACACCTCCATTCTGTGACTTCACACACCTCTATTCTGTGACTTCACACACCTCCGTTTTGCCTTCACACACTTCCAATCTGTGACCTCACACACCTCCATTCTGTGACTTCACACACCTCTATTGTTTCACTTCACACACCTCCATTCTTTGACTTCACACACCGCCATTCCATGACTTCACAAACCTCCATTCTATGAATTCACACACCTCCATTCTATGAGTTCACACACCTCCATTCTGTGACTTCACACACCTCCATTCTGATTTCACACACCTCCATTCCAAGAGTTCACAAACCCCCATTCTGAGTTCACAGACCTCCATTCTATGACTTCACACACCTCCATTCTATGACTTCACTCACCTCCATTCTGACTTCACACACCTCCATTCTGACCTCACACACCTCAATTCTGTGACTTCACACACCTCCATTCAATGATTTCACACACTTCCATTGTATGACTTCACACACCTCCATTCTGTGGCTTCACACACCTACATTCTGAGTTCACACACCTCCATTCTGTGACTTCACACACCTCCATTCTGTGATTTCACACACCTCCAATCTGACTTCACACACCTCCATTCTATGACTTCACACACCTCCATTCGTTGACATCAAAAACCACCATTCTATGACTTCACACAACTCCATTTTGACTTCACACACCTCCCTTCTATGAGTTCACACACCTCCATTTTATGACTTCACACACCTCCATTCTATGACTTCACACACCTCAATTCTATGACTTCACACACCTCCATTCTATGACTTCACAAACCTCCATTCTGTGACTTCACACACCTCCACTCTATGACTTCAAACACCTTCATTCTTACTTCACAAACATTCATTCTGTGACTTCACACACCTCCATTCTGTGACTTCACACACCTTCATTCTGACTTCACACACCTCCATTCTGTGACTTCACACACCTCCATTCTGTGACTTCACACACCACCTTTTTGACTTCACACACCTCCATTCTGTGACTTCACACACCTCCGTGTTGCCTTCACACACTTCCAATCGGTGACTTCACACACCTCCATTCTGTGACTTCACACACCTCTATTGTTTCACTTCACACACCTCCATTCTTTGACTTCACACACCGCCATTCCATGACTTCACAAACCTCCATTCTATGAGTTCACACACCTCCATTCTATGAGTTCACACACCTCCAATTTGACTTCACACATCTCCATTCTATGACTTCACACACCTTCATTCTTACTTCAGAAACATTCATTCTCTGACTTCACACACCTCCATTCTATGACTTCACAAACCTACATTCTGTGACTTCACACACCTCCATTCTGATTTCACACACCTCCTTTCTCTGACTTCACACACTCCCATTCTATGACTTCACACACCTCCATTCTGTGGCTTCACACACCTACATTCTGAGTTCACACACCTCCATTCTGTGACTTCACACACCTCCATTCTGTGACTTCACACACCACCATTCTGTGACTTCACACACCTCTATCCTATGACTTCACACACCTCCATTCTATGAATTAACACACCTCCATTCTGTGAGTTCACAAACGTCCATTCTATGACTTCACACACCTCCATTCTGTGACTTCACACACCTCCATTCTGAGTTCACAGACCTCCATTCTATGACTTCACACACCTCCATTCTATGACTTCACACACCTCCATTCTGACTTCACACACCTCAATTCTGTGACTTCACACACCTCCATTCTATGATTTCACACACTTCCATTCTATGACTTCACACACCTCCATTCTGTGGCTTCACACACCTACATTCTGAGTTTACACACCTCCATTCTGTGACTTCACACACCTCCATTCTGTGATTTCCCACACCTCCAATCTGACTTCACACACCTCCATTCTATGACTTCACACACCTCCATTCGTTGACATCAAAAAACACCATTCTATGACTTCACACAACTCCATTTTGACTTCACACACCTCCATTCTGACTTCACACACCTCCATTTTATGACTTCACACACCTCCATTCTATGATTTCACACACCTCCATTCTGTGATTTCACACACCTCCAATCTGACTTCACACACCTCCATTCTGTGACTTCACACACCTCTACTCTATGACTTCAAACACCTTCATTCTTACTTCACAAACATCCATTCTGTGATTTCACACACCTCCATTCTGTGACTTCACACACCTTCATTCTGACTTCACACACCTCCATTCTGTGACTTCATACACCTCAATTCTGTGACTTCACACACCTCCATTCTGACTTCACACACCTCCATTCTATGATTTCACACACCTCCATTCTATGACTTCACACACCTCCATTCTGTGACTTCACACACCACCTTTTTGACTTCACACACCTCCATTCTGTGACTTCACACACCTCCATTCTGTGACTTCACACACCTCCATTCTGTGACTTCACACACCTCCATTTTTGACTTCACACACCTCCATTCCATGACTTCACACACCTCCATTCTATGAGTTCACACACCTCCATTCTATGAGTTCACACACCTCCAATTTGACTTCACACACCTCCATTCTATGACTTCACACACCTTCATTCTTACTTCAAAATCATCCATTCTCTGACTTCACACACCTCCATTCTATGACTTCACAAACCTCCATTCTGTGACTTCTCACACCTCCATTCTATGACTTCACACACTTCCATTGTGACGTCATACAACTCCATTCTATGTGTTCACACATCTCCATTCTATGATTTCACACACCTCCATTCTGACTTCACACACCTCCATTCTATGACATCACAGACCTCGAATCTGTGACTTCACTCACCTCCACTCTATGACTTCACACACCTCCATTCAGACTTCACACACCTCCATTCTGTGACTTCACACACATCCATTCTATGACTTCACACACCTCAATTCTATGACTTCACACAC
This sequence comes from Megascapheus bottae, assembly GCA_024803745.1. NCBI lineage: Eukaryota > Metazoa > Chordata > Mammalia > Rodentia > Geomyidae > Megascapheus > Megascapheus bottae. The sequence goes on from JANJXV010000311.1 coordinate 238,887, forward strand.
CTCCATTCTATGACTTCACACACCTCCATTCTTTGACTTCACAAACCTCCATTCTATGACTTCAAACACCTTCATTCTTACTTCACAAACATCCATTCTGTGACTTCACACACCTCCATTCTGTGACTTCAGACACCTTCATTCTGACTTCACACACCTCCATTCTGTGAATTCACACACCTCAATTCTGTGACTTGACACACCTCCATTCTGACTTCACACACCTCCATTCTATGATTTCACACACCTCCATTCTATTACTTCACACACCTCCATTCTGTGACTTCACACACCTCCATTCTGACTTCACACCCCTCCATTCTGAATTCACACACCTCCGTTCTGACTTCACACAGCTCCATTCTATGAATTCACACACCTCCATTCTGTGACTTCACACACCACATTTTTGACTTCACACGCCTCCATTCTGTGACTTCACACACCTCCATTCTGTGACTTCACACACCTCCGTTTTGCCTTCACACACTTCCAATCTCTGACTTCACACACCTCCATTCTGTGACTTCACACACCTCTATTGTTTCACTTCACACACCTCAATACTTTGACTTCACACACCGCCATTCCATGACTTCACAAACCTCCATTCTATGAGTTCACACATCTCCAATTTCGCTTCACACATCTCCATTGTATGACTTCACACACCTTCATTCTTATTTCAGAAACATCAATTCTCTGACTTCACACACCTCAATTCTATGACTTCACAAACCTCCATTCTGTGACTTCACACACCTCCATTCTGAGTTCACACACCTCCTTTCGATGACTTCACACACTTCCATTCTATGACTTCACACACCTCCATTCTGTGGCTTCAGACACCTACATTCTGAGTTCACACACCTCCATTCTGTGACTTCACACACCTCCATTCTGTGACTTCACACACCTCGATCCTATGACTTCACACACCTCCATTCTAGGAATTAACACACCTCCATTCTGTGATTTCACACACCTCCATTCTATGACTTCAAACACCTCCATTCTGTGACTTCACACACCTCCATTCTGAGTTCACAGTCCTCCATTCTATGACTTCACAAACTCCCATTCTGTGTTCACAGACCTCCATTCTATGACTTCACACACTTCCATTCTATGACTTCACACACCTCCATTCTGACTTCACACACCTCCATTCTGACTTCACACACCTCAATTCTTTGACTTCACACACCTCCATTCTGACTTTACACACCTCAATTCTCTGACTTCACACACCTCCAATCTGACTTCACACACCTCCATTCTATGACTTCACACACCTCCATTCGTTGACATCAAAAACAACAATTCTATGACTTCACACAACTCCATTGTGACTTCACACACCTCCATTCTATGAATTCGCACACTTCCATTTTATGACTTCACACACCTCCATTGTATGACTTCACACACCTCCATTCTGTGACTTCACACACCTCCATTCTATGACTTCACAAACCTCCCTTCTGAGTTCACAGACCTCCATTCTATGACTTCACACACCTCCATTCTATGACTTCACTCACCTCCATTCTGACTTCACACACCTCCATTCTGACCTCACACACCTCAATTCTGTGACTTCACACACCTCCATTCAATGATTTCACACACTTCCATTCTATGACTTCACACTCCTCCATTCTGTGGCTTCATACACCTACATTCTGAGTTCACACACCTCCATTCTGTGACTTCACACACCTCCATTGTGTGATTTCACACACCTCCAATCTGACTTCACACACCTCCATTCTATGACTTCACACACCTCCATTCGTTGACATCAAAAACCACCATTCTATGACTTCACACAACTCCATTTTGACTTCACACACCTCCATTCTATGAGTTCACACACCTCCATTTTATGACTTCACACACCTCCATTCTATGACTTCACACACCTCCACTCTATGACTTCAAACACCTTCATTCTTACTTCACAAACATCCATTCTGTGACTTCACACACCTCCATTCTGTGACTTCACACACCTTCATTCTGACTTCATACACCTCCATTTTATGACTTCATACACCTCCATTCTATGACTTCACACACCTCCATTCTGTGATTTCACACACCTCCAATCTGACTTCACACACCTCCATTCTGTGACTTCACACACCTCTACTCTATGACTTCAAACACCTTCATTCTTACTTCACAAACATCCATTCTGTGACTTCACACACCTCCATTCTGTGACTTCACACACCTTCATTCTGACTTCACACACCTCCATTCCGTGACTTCATACACCTTAATTCTGTGACTTCACACACCTCCATTCTGACTTCACACACCTCCATTCTATGATTTCACACACCTCCATTCTATGACTTCACACACCTCCATTCTGTGACTTCACACACCACCTTTTTGACTTCACACACCTCCATTATGTGACTTCACACACCTCCATTCTGTGACTTCACACACCTTCGTTTTGACTTCACACACTTCCATTCTGTGACTTCACACACCTCCATTCTGTGACTTCACACACCTCCATTCTTTGACTTCACACACCTCCATTCCATGACTTCACACACCTCCATTCTATGAGTTCACACACCTCCATTCTATGAGTTCACACACCTCCAATTTGACTTCACACACCTCCATTCTATGACTTCACACACCTTCATTCTTACTTCAAAATCATCCATTCTCTGACTTCACACACCTCCATTCTATGACTTCACAAACCTCCATTCTGTGACTTCTCACACCTCCATTCTATGACTTCACACACCTTCATTCTGTGACTTCACACACCTCCATTCTTCCTTCACACACCTCCATTCTATGACTTCACACACTTCCATTCTATGACTTCACACACCTCTATTCTGTGGCTTCACACACCTCCATTCTGAGTTCACACACCTCCATTCTGTGACTTCACACACCTCCATTCTGTGACTTCACACACCTCCATTCTGTGACTTCACACACCTCGATCCTATGACTTCACACACCTCCATTCTATGACTTCACACACTTCCATTCTATGACTTCACACACCTCCATTCTATGACTTCACACACCTCCATTCTGTGACTTCACACACCTCCATTCTGAGTTCACACACCTCCATTCTATGACTTCACAAACCCCCATTCTGAGTTCACAGACCTCCATTCTATGAATTCACACACTTCCATTCTATGACTTCACACACCTCCATTCTGACTTCACACACGTCCATTCTGACTTCACACACCTCAATTCTTTGACTTCACACACCTCCATTCTATGATTTCACACACATCCATTCTATGACTTCACACACCTCCTTTCTATGACTTCACACACCTCATTTCTGAGTTGACACACCTCCATTCTGTGATTTCACACACCTCCAATGTGACTTCACACACCTCCATTCTATGACTTCACACACCTCCATTCGTTGACATCAAAAACAACCATTCTATGATTTCACACAACTCCATTGTGACTTCACACACCTCCATTCTATGAATTCACACACCTCCATTTTATGACTTCACACATTTCGATTCTATGACTTCACACACCTCCATTCTGTGACTTCACACACCTCCATTCTAAACATCACAAACCTTCATTCTGATTTCACAGACCTCCATTCTATGACTTCACACACCTCCATTCTGTGACTTCACTCACCTCCATTCTGACTTCACACACCTCCATTCTGACTTCACACACCTCAATTCTGTGACTTCACACACCTATATTCAATGATTTCACAGACTTCCATTCTATGACTTCACACACCTCCATTCTGTGGCTTCACACACCTACATTCTGAGTTCACACACCTGCATTCTGTGACTTCACACACCTCCATTCTGTGATTTCACACACCTCCAATCTGACTTCACACACCTGCATTCTATGACTTTACACACCTCCATTCGTTGACATGAAAAAACACCATTCTATGAATTCACACAACTCCATTTTGACTTCACACACCTCCATTCTATGAGTTCACACACCTCCATTTTATGACTTCACACACCTCCATTCTATGACTTCACACACCTCAATTCTATGACTTCACACACCTCCATTCTATGACTTCACACACCTCCATTCTGTGACTTCACACACCTCCACTCTGTGACTTCAAACACCTTAATTCTTACTTCACAAACATCCATTCTGTGACTTCACACACCTCCATTCTGTGACTTCATACACCTTCATTCTGACTTCACACACCTCCATTCTGTGACTTCACACACCTCAATTCTGTGACTTCACACAACTCCATTCTGACTTCACATACCTCCATTCTATGATTTCACACACCTCCATTCTATGACTTCACACACCTCCATTCTGACTTCACACACGTCCTTTCTATGACTTCACACACCTCAGTTCTGACTTCACACAGCTCCATTCTGTGACTTCACAAAACTCCATTCTGTGATTTCACACACCTCCATACTATGACATTACACACCTCCATCTATGACTTCACACACCTCCATTCTGAGTTCACACACCTCCATTCTGTGACTTCACACACCTGCATTCTGACTTCACACACCTTCATTTTATGACTTCACACACCTCCATTCTGTGACTTCTCACACCTCCATTCTATGAATTCACACACCTCCATTCTGAGTTCACACACCATCATTCTGTGACTTCACACACCTCCATTGTTCCTTCACACACCTCCATTCTATGACTTCACACACTTCCATTCTATGACTTCACACACCTCCATTCTGTGGCTTCACACACCTCCATTCTGAGTTCACACACCTCCATTCTGTGAATTCACACACCTCCATTCTGTGACTTCACACACCTCCATTCTGTGACTTCACACACATCGATCCTATGACTTCACACACCTCAATTCCATGAATTCACACAACTCCATTCTGTGATTTCATACACCTCCATTCTAAGACTTCACACACCTCCATTCTGTGACTTCACACACCTCCATTCTGAGTTCACACACCTCCATTCTGACTTCACACACCTCCATTCTTTGACTTCACACACCTCCATTCCATGACTTCACACACCTCCATTCTATGAGTTCACACACCTCCATTCTATCAGTTCACACACCTCCAATTTGACTTCACACACCTCCATTCTATGAATTCACACACCTTCATTATTACTTCAGAAACATCCATTCTCTGACTTCACACACCTCCATTCTATGACTTCACAAACCTCCATTCTCTGACTTCACACACCTCCATTCTGAATTCACACACCTCCATTCTGTGGCTTCACACACCTCCATTCTGAGTTCACACACCTCCATTCTGTGACTTCACACACCTCCATTCTGTGACTTCACACACCTCCATTCTGTGACTTCACACACCTTGATCCTATGACTTCACACACCTCCATTCTATGAATTCACACACTTCCATTCTGTGATTTCACACAACTCCATTCTATGACTTCACACACCTCCATTCTGTGACTTCACACACCTCCATTCTGAGTTCACAGACCTCCATTCTATGACTTCACACACCTCCATTCTATGACTTCACACACCTCCGTTCTGACTTCACACAGCTCCATTCTGTGACTTCACAAAACTCCATTCTGTGATTTCACACACCTCCATACTATGACTTCACACACCTCCATACTATGACTTCACACACATCCATTCTGAGTTCAGACACATCCATTCTGTGACTTCACACACCTCCATTCTGACTTCACACACCTTCATTTTATGACTTCACACACCTCCATTCTGTGACTTCTCACACCTCCATTCTATGACTTCACACACTTCCATTGTGACGTCACACAACTCCATTCTATGTGTTCACACATCTCCATTCTATGATTTCACACACCTCCATTCTGACTTCACACACCTCCATTCTATGACATCACAGACCTCGAATCTGTGACTTCACTCACACCCACTCTATGACTTCACACTCCTCCATTCTATGACTTCCCACACCTCCTTTCTATGACTTCACCCACCTCAGTCTATTACTTCACACACCTCCATTCTGACTTCACACACCTCCATTTTGTGACTTCACACACCTCCATTTTATGACTTCACACACCTCAATTCTATGACTTCACACACCTCCATTCTATGACTTCACACACCTCCATTCTTTGACTTCACACACCTCCATTCTATGACTTCAAACACCTTCACTCTTACTTCACAAACATCCATTCTGTGACTTCACACACCTCCTTTCTGTGACTTGACACACCTCCATTCTGACTTCACACACCTCCATTCTATGATTTCACACACCTCCATTCTGACTTCACACACCTCCATTCTGTGACTTCACACACCTCCATTCTGACTTCACACCCCTCCATTCTGACTTCACACATCTCCATTCTGACTTCACACATCTCCGTTCTATGAATTCACACACCTCCATTCTGTGACTTCACACACCACCTTTTTGACTTCACACACCTCCATTCTGTGACTTCACACACCTCCATTCTGTGACTTCACACACCTCCGTTTTGCCTTCACTCACTTCCAATCTGTGACTTCACACACCTCCATTCTGTGACTTCACACACCTCTATTGTTTCACTTCACACAGCTCCATTCTTTGACTTCACACACCGCCATTCCATGACTTCACAAACCTCCATTCTGTGAGTTCACACAACTCCATTCTATGAGTTCACACACGTCCAATTTGACCTCACACATCTCCATTGTATGACTTCAAACACCTTCATTCTTACTTCAGAAACATCCATTCTCTGACTTCACACACCTCCATTCTATGACTTCACAAACCTCCATTCTGTGACTTCACACACCTCCATTCTGAGTTCACACACCTCCTTTCTATAACTTCACACACTTCCATTCTATGACTTCACACACCTCCATTCTGTGGCTTCACACACCTACATTCTGTGACTTCACACACCTCCATTCTGTGACTTCACACACCTCCATTCTGTGACTTCACACACCTCGATCCTATGACTTCACACACCTCCATTCTGTGAGTTCACAAACCTCCATTCTATGACTTCACACACCTCCATTCTGTGACTTCACACACCTCCATTCTGAGTTCACACACCTCCATTCTATGACTTCACAAACCTCCATTCTGAGTTCACAGACCTCCATTCTATGACTTCACACACCTCCATTCTATGACTTCACTCACCTCCATTCTGACTTCACACACCTCCATTCTGACTTCACACACCTCAATTCTGTGACTTCACACACCTCCATTCTATGATTTCACACACTTCCATTCTATGACTTCACACACCTCCATTCTGTGGCTTCACACACCTACATTCTGAGTTTACACACCTCCATTCTGTGACTTCACACACCTCCATTCTGTGATTTCACACACCTCCAATATGACTTCACACACCTCCATTCTATGACTTCACACACCTCCATTCGTTGACATCAAAAAACACCATTCTATGACTTCACACAACTCCATTTTGACTTCACACACCTCCATTTTATGAGTTCACACACCTGCATTTTATGACTTCACACACCTCCATTCTATCACTTCACACACCTCCATTCTGTGATTTCACACACCTCCAATCTCACTTCACACACCTCCATTCTGAGACTTCACACACCTCCACTCTATGACTTCAAACACCTTCATTCCTACTTCACAAACATCCATTCTGTGACTTCAGACACCTCCATTCTGTGACTTCACACACCTCAATTCTGTGACTTCACACACCTCAATTCTGTGACTTCACACACCTCCATTATGACTTCACACACCTCCATTCTATGATTTCACAAACCTCCATTCTATGACTTCACACACCTCCATTCTATGACTTCACGCACCACCTTTTTGACTTCACACACCTCCATTCTTTGACTTCACACACCTCCATACCATGACTTCACACACCTCCATTCTATGAGTTCACACACCTCCATTCTATGAGTTCACACACCTCCAATTTGACTTCACACACCTCCATTCTATGACTTCACACACCTTCATTCTTACTTCAGAAACATCCATTCTCTGACTTCACACACCTCCATTCTATGACTTCACAAACCTCCATTCTGTGACTTCACACACCTCCATTCTGAATTCACACACCTCCATTCTGTGACTTCACACACCTCCATTCTTCCTTCATACACCTCCATTTTATGACTTCACACACTTCCATTCTATGACTTCACACACCTCCATTCTATGACTTCACACACCTTCATTCTTACTTCAGAAACATCCATTCTCTGACTTCACACACCTCCATTCTATGACTTCACAAACCTCAATTCTGTGACTTCACACACCTCCATTCTGAGTTCACACACCTCCATTCTGTGACTTCACACACCTCCATTCTGTGACTTCACACACCACCATTCTGTGACTTCACACACCTCGATCCTATGACTTCACACACCTCCATTCTATGAATTCACACACCTCCATTCTGTGATTTCACACACCTCCATTCTATGACTTCACAGACCTACATTCTGTGACTTCACTCACCTCCATTCTGAGTTCACAGACCTCCATTCTATGACTTCACACACTTCCATTCTATGACTTCACACACTTCCATTCTGACTTCACACACCTCCATTCTGACTTCACACACCTCAATTCTTTTACTTCACACACCTCCATTCTATGATTTCCCACACCTCATTTCTGAGTTGACACACCTCCATTCTGTGATTTCACACACCTCCAATCTGACTTCGCACACCTCCATTCTATGACTTCACACACCTCCATTCGTTGACATCAAAAACAACCATTCTATGACTTCACACAAATCCACTGTGACTTCACACTCCTCCATTCTATGAATTCACACACCTGCATTTTATGAATTCACACACCTCCATTCTATGACTTCACACACCTCCATTCTGTGACTTCTCACACCTCCATTCTATGACTTCACACCCCTCCATTCTGACTTCACACACCTCCACTCTGACTTCACACACGTCAATTCTGTGACTTCACACACCTCCATTCAATGATTTCACACACTTCCATTCTATGACTTCACACAGCTCCATTCTGTGGCTTCACACACCTACATTCTGAGTTCACACACCTCCATTCTGTGACTTCACACACCTCCATTCTGTGATTTCACACACCTCCAATCTGACTTCACACACCTCCATTCTATGACTTCACACACCTCCATTCCTTGACATCAAAAAACACCATTCTATGACTTCACACAACTCCATTTTGTCTTCACACACCTCCATTCTATGAGTTCACACACCTCCATTTTATGACTTCACACACCTCCATTCTATGACTTCACACGCCTCAATTCTATGACTTCACACACCTCCATTCTATGACTTCACACACCTCCATTCTGTGACTTCACACACCTCCACTCTATGACTTCAAACACCTTAATTCTTACTTCACAAACATCCATTCTGTGACTTCACACACCTCCATTCTGTGACTTCACACACCTTCATTCTGACTTCACAAACCTCCATTCTGTGACTTCACACACCTCAATTCTGTGACTTCACACACCTCCATTCTGACTTCACATACCTCCATTCTATGATTTCACACACCTCCATTGTATGACTTCACACACCTCCATTCTGTGACTTCACACACCACCTTTTTGACTTCACACCCCTCCATTCTTTGACTTCACACACCTCCGTTTTGACTTCACACACTTCCTTTCTGTGACTTCACACACCTCCATTCTGTGACTTCACACACCTCTATTGTTTCACTTCACACACCTCCATTCTTTGACTTCACACACCTCCATTCCATGACTTCACACAACTCCATTCTATGAGTTCACACACCTCCATTCTATGAGTTCACACACCTCCAATTTGACTTCACACACCTCCATTCTATGACTTCACACACATTCATTCTTACTTCAGAAACATCCATTCTCTGACTTCACACACCTCCATTCTATGACTTCACAAACCTCCATTCTGTGACTTCACACACCTCCATTCTGAGTTCACACACCTCCATTCTGTGACTTCACACACCTCCATTCTTTGACATCAAAAACCACCATTCTATGACTTCACACAACTCCATTTTAACTTCACACACCTCCATTCTATGAGTTCACACTCCTCAATTCTATCACTTCACACACCTCCACTCTATGACTTCAAACACCTTCATTCTTACTTCACAAACATCCATTCTGTGAGTTCACACACCTCCATTCTGTGATTTCACACACATTCATTCTGACTTCACACACCTCCATTCTGTGACTTCACACACCTCAATTCTGTGACTTCACACACCTCCATTCTGACTTCACACACCTCCACTGTATGACTTCACACACCTCAATTCTATGACTTCACACACCTCCATTTTGTGACTTCACACACCTAAATTCTATGACTTCACACACCTCCATTGTGACTTCACACACCTCCATTCTATGAGTTCACACACCTCTATTCTGACTTCACACACCTCCATTCTATGTCTTCACACACCTCCGTTCTGACCTCACACAGCTCCATTCTGTGACTTCACAAAACTCCATTCTGTGATTTCACACACCTCCATACTATGACTTCACACACCTCCATCTATGACTTCACACACCTCCATTCTGAGTTCACAGACCTCCATTCTGTGACTTCACACACCTCCATTCTGACTTCACACACCTTCATTTTATGACTTCACACACCTCCATTCTGTGACTTCTCACACCTCCATTCTATGACTTCACACTCTTCCATTGTGACGTTACACAACTCCATTCTATGTGTTCACACATCTCCATTCTATGATTTCACACACCTGCATTCTGACTTCACACACCTCCATTCTATGACATCACAGACCTCGAATCTGTGACTTCACTCACCTCCACTCTATGACTTCACACTCCTCCATTCTATGACTTCCCACACCTCCTTTCTATGAATTTACCCACCTCAGTCTATGACTTCACACACCTCCATTCTGACTTTACACACCTCCATTCTGTGACTTCACACACCTCCATTCTATGACTTCACACACCTCAGTTGTATGACTTCACACACCTCCATTCTATGACTTCACACACCTCCATTCTGTGACTTCACACACCTCCATTCTATGACTTCAAACACCTTCATTCTTACTTCACAAACATCCATTCTGTGACTTCACACACCTCCTTTCTGTGACTTCACACACCTCCTTTCTTTGACTTCACACACATTCATTCTGACTTCACACACCTCCATTCTCTGACTTCACACACCTCAATTCTGTGACTTGACACACCTCCATTCTGACTTCACACACCTCCATTCTATGATTTCACACACCTCCAATCTATGACTTCACACACCTCCATTCTGTGACTTCACACACCTCCATTCTGTGACTTCACACACCTCCATTCTATGTCTTCAAACACCTCCGTTCTGACTTCACACAGCTCCATTCTGTGACTTCACAAATCTCCATTCTGTGATTTCACACACCTCCATACTATGACTTCACACACCTCCATCTATGACTTCACACACCTCCATTCTGAGTTCACACACCTCCATTCTGTGACTTCACACACCTCCATTCTGACTTCACACACCTTCATTTTATGACTTCACACACCTCCATTCTGTGACTTCTCACACCTCCATTCTATGACTTCACACTCTTCCATTGTGACGTCACACAACTCCATTCTATGTGTTCACACATCTCCATTCTATGATTTCACACACCTGCATTCTGACTTCACACACCTCCATTCTATGACATCACAGACCTCGAATCTGTGACTTCACTCACCTCCACTCTATGACTTCACACTCCTCCATTCTATGACTTCCCACACCTCCTTTCTATGAATTTACCCACCTCAGTCTCTGACTTCACACACCTCCATTCTGACTTTACACACCTCCATTCTGTGACTTCACACACCTCCATTCTATGACTTCACACACCTCCATTCTGTGACTTCACACACCTCCATTCTATGACTTCAAACACCTTCATTCTTATTTCACAAACATCCATTCTGTGACTTCACACACCTCCTTTCTGTGACTTCACACACCTCCTTTCTTTGACTTCACACACATTCATTCTGACTTCACACACCTCCATTCCCTGACTTCACACACCTCAATTCTGTGACTTGACACACCTCCATTCTGACTTCACACACCTCCATTCTATGATTTCACACACCTCCAATCTATGACTTCACACACCTCCACTCTGTGACTTCACACACCTCCATTCTGACTTCACACCCCTCCATTCTGACTTCACACACCTCCATTCTGACTTCACACAGCTCCATTCTATGAATTCACACACCTCCATTCTGTGACTTCACACACCACATTTTTGACTTCTCACACCTCCATTCTGTGACTTCACACACCGCCATTCGTTGACTTCACACACCTCCGCTTTGCCTTCACACACTTCCAATCTGTGACTTCACACACCTCCATTATGTGACTTCACACACCTCTATTGTTTCACTTCACACACCTCCATTCTTTGACTTCACACACCGCCATTCCATGACTTCACAAACCTCCATTCTATGAGTTCACACACCTCCATTCTATGAGTTCACACACCTCCAATTTGACTTCACACATCTCCATTCTATGACTTCACACACCTTCATTCTTACTTCAGAAACATCCATTCTCTGACTGCACACACCTCCATTCTATGACTTCACAAACCTCCATTCTGTGACTTCACACACCTCCATTCTGAGTTCACACACCTCCTTTATCTGACTTCACACACTTCCATTCTATGACTTCACACACCTCCATTCTGTGGCTTCACACACCTATATTCTGAGTTCACACACCTCCATTCTGTGACTAAACACACCTCCATTCTGTGACTTCACACACCTCCATTCTGTGACTTCACACACCTCCATTCTGTGACTTCACACACCTCAATCGTATGACTTCACACACCTCTATTCTGTGAGTTCACAAACCTCCATTCTATGACTTGACACACCTCCATTCTGTGACTTCACACACCGCCATTCTGAGTTCACACACCTCCATTCTATGACTTCACAAATCTCCATTCTGAGTTCACAGACCTCCATTCTATGACTTCACACACCTCCATTCTATGACTTCACTCACCTCCAATCTGACTTCACACACCTCCATTCTGACTTCCCACACCTCAATTCTGTGACTTCACACACCTCCATTCTATGATTTCACACACTTCCATTCTATGACTTCACACACCTCCATTCTACGATTTCACACACTTCCATTCTAGGACTTCACACACCTCCATTCTATGACTTCACACACCTCATTTATGAGTTGACACACCACCATTCTGTGATTTCACACACCTCCAATCTGACTTCACACACCTCCATTCTATGACTTCACACACCTCCATTCGTTGACATCAAAAACAACCATTCTATGCCTTCACACAACTCCATTGTGACTTCACACACCTCTATTCTATGAATTCACACACCTCCATTTTATGACTTCACACACCTCCATTCTATGACTTCACACACCTCCATTCTGTGACTTCACACACCTCCATTCTATGACTTCACAAACCTCCATTCTGAGTTGACAGACTTCCATTCTATGACTTCACACACCTCCATTCTATGACTTCACACAATTCCATTTAGACTTCACACACCTCCATTCTATGAGTTCACACACCTCCATTTTATGACTTCACACACCTCCATTCTATGACTTCACACACCTCAATTCTATGACTTCACACACCTCCATTCTATGACTTCACACACCTCCATTCTGTGACTTCACACACCTCCACTCTATGACTTCAAACACCTTCATTCTTACTTCACAAACAGCCATTCTGTGACTTCACACACCTCCATTCTGTGACTTCACACACCTTCATTCTGACTTCACACACCTCCATTCTGTGACTTCACACACCTCAATTTTGTGACTTCACACACCTCCATTCTGACTTCACATACCTCCATTCTGTGACTTCACACACCTCCGTTTTGACTTCACACACTTCCATTCTGTGACTTCACACACCTCCATTCTGTGCCTTCACACACCTCTATTTTTTCACTTCACACACCTCCATTCTTTGACTTCACACACCTCCATTCCATGACTTCACACACCTCCATTCTATGAGTTCACACACCTCCATTCTATGAGTTCACACACCTCCAATTTGACTTCACACACCTCCATTCTATGACTTCACACACATTCATTCTTACTTCAGAAACATCCATTCTCTGACTTCACACACCTCCATTCTATGACTTCACAAACCTCCATTCTGTGACTTCACACACCTCCATTCTGAGTTCACACACCTCCATTCTGTGACTTCACACACCTCCATTCGTTGACATCAAAAACCACTATTCTATGACTTCACACAACTCCATTTTAACTTCACACACCTCCATTCTATGAGTTCACACACCTCCATTTTATGACTTCACACACCTCCATTCTATGACTTCACACACCTCAATTCTATGAATTCACACACCTCCATTCTATGACTTCACACACCTCCATTCTGTGACTTCACACACCTAGACTCTATGACGTCAAACACCTTCATTCTTACTTCACAAACATCCATTCTGTGACTTCACACACCTCCATTCTGTGATTTGACACACCTTCATTCTGACTTCACACACCTCCATTCTGTGACTTCACACACCTCAATTCTGTGACTTCACACACCGCCATTCTGAGTTCACACACCTCCATTCTATGACTTAACAAACCTCCATTCTGAGTTCACAGACCTCCATTCTGTGACTTCACACACCTCCATTCTATGACTTCACTCACCTCCAATCTGACTTCACACACCTCCATTCTGACTTCACACACCTCAATTCTGTGACTTCACACACCTCCCTTCTATGAATTCACACACTTCCATTCTATGACTTCACACACCTCCATTCTGTGGCTTCACACACCTACATTCTGAGTTTACACACCTCCATTCTGTGACTTCACACACCTCCATTCTTTGATTTCACACACCCCAATCTGACTTCACACACCTCCATTCTATGACTTCACACACCTCCATTCGTTGACATCAAAAACACCATTCTATGACTTCACACAACTCCATTTTGAGTTCACACACCTCTATTTTATGAGTTCACACACCTCCATTCTATGAGTTCACACACCTCCAATTTGACTTCACACACCTACATTCTGTGGCTTCACACACCTCCATTCTGAGTTCACACACCTCCATTCTGTGACTTCACACACCTCCATTCTGTGACTTCACACACCTCCATTCTGTGACTTCACACACCTCGATCCTACGACTTCACACACCTTCATTCTATGAATTCACACACCTCCATTCTGTGATTTCACACACCTCCATTCTATGACTTCACACACCTCCATTCTGTGACTTCACACACCTCCATTCTGAGTTCACACACCTCCATTCTATGACTTCACAATCCCCCATTCTGAGTTCACAGTCCTCCATTCTATGACTTCACACACTTCCATTCTATGACTTCACACACCTCCATTCTGACTTCACACACCTCCAATCTGACTTCACACACCTCCATTCTATGACTTCACACACCTCATTTCTCAGTTGACACACCACCATTCTGTGATTTCACACACCTCCAATCTGACTTCACACACCTCCATTCTATGACTTCACTCACCTCCATTCGTTGACATCAAAAACAACCATTCTATGTCTTCACACATCTCCATTTTGACTTCACACACCTCCATTCTATGAATTCACACACATCCATTTTATGACTTCACACACCTCCATTCTGTGACTTCACACACCTCCATTCTATGACTTCACAAACCTCCATTCTAAGTTCACAGACTTCCATTCTATGACTTCACACACCTCCATTCTATGACTTCACTCACCTCCATTCTGACTTCACACACCTCCATTCTGTCTTCACACACCTCAATTCTGTGACTTCACACACCTCCATTCAATGATTTCACACACTTCCATTCTATGACTTCACACACCTCCATTCTGTGACTTCACACACCTCCATTCTGTGATTTCACACACCTCCAATCTGACTTCACACACCTCCATTCTATGACTTCACACAATTCCATTTAGACTTCACACACCTCCATTCTATGAGTTCACACACCTCCATTTTATGACTTCACACACCTCCATTCTATGACTTCACTCACCTCAATTCTATGACTTCACACACCTCCATTCTATGACTTCACACACCTCCATTCTGTGACTTCTCACACCTCAATTCTGTGACTTCACACACCTTCATTCTGACTTCACACACCTCCATTCTATGTTTTCACACACCTCCATTCTGTGACTTCACAAAACTCCATTCTGTGATTTCACACACCTCCATACTATGACTTCACACACCTCCATCTATGACTTCACACACCTCCATTCTGAGTTCACACACCTCCATTCTGTGGCTTCACACACCTCCATTCTGACTTCACACACCTTCATTTTATGACTTCACACATCTCCATTCTGTGACTTCTCACACCTCCATTCTATGACTTCACACACTTCCATTGTGACGTCACACAACTCCATTCTATGTGTTCACACATCTCCATTCTATGATTTCACAAACCTCCATTCTGACTTCACACACCTCCATTCTATGACATCACAGACCTCGAATCTGTGAATTCACTCACCTCCACTCTATGACTTCACACACCTCCATTCAGACTTCACACACCTCCATTCTGTGACTTCACACACATCCATTCTATGACTTCACACACCTGAATTCTATGACTTCACACACCTCCATTCTATGACTTCACACACCTCCATTCTTTGACTTCACAAACCTCCATTCTATGACTTCAAACACCTTCATTCTTACTTCACAAACATCCATTCTGTGACGTGACACACTTTCTTTCTGTGACTTCACACACCTTCATTCTGACTTCACACACCTCCATTCTCTGACTTCACACACCTCAATTCTGTGACTTGACACAACTCCATTCTGACTTCACACACCTCCATTCTATGATTTCACACACCTCCATTCTATGACTTCACACACCTCCATTCTGTGACTTCACACACCTCCATTCTGACTTCACACCCCTCCATTCTGACTTCACACACCTCCATTCTGACTTCACACAGCTCCATTCTATGAATTCACACACCTCCATTCTGTGACTTCACACACCACCTTTTTGACTTCACCCACCTCCATTCTGTGACTTCACACACCTCTATTCTGTGACTTCACACACCTCCGTTTTGCCTTCACACACTTTCAATCTGTGACTCACACACCTCCATTCTGTGACTTCACACACCTCTATTGTTTCATTTCACACACACCCATTCTTTGACTTCATACACCGCCATTCCATGACTTCACAAACCTCCATTCTATGAGTTCACACACCTCCATTCTATGAGTTCACACACCTCCAATTTCACTTCACACATCTCCATTGTATGACTTCACACACCTTCATTCTTACTTCAGAAACATCCATTCTCTGACTTCACACACCTCAATTCTATGACTTCACAAACCTCCATTCTGTGACTTCACACACCTACATTCTGAGTTCACACACCTCCTTTCTATGACTTCACACACTTCCATTCTATGACTTCACACACCTCCATTCTATGGCTTCAGACACCTACATTCTGAGTTCACACACCTCCATTCTGTGACTTCACACACCTCCATTCTGTGACTTCACACACCTCGATCCTATGACTTCACACACCTCCATTCTAGGAATTAACACACCTCCGTTCTGTGAGTTCACAAACCTGCATTCTATGACTTCACACAACTCCATTCTGTGACTTCACACACCTCCATTCTGTGACTTCACACACCTGGATCCTATGACTTCACACACCTCCATTGTATGAATTCACACACCTCCATTCTGTGATTTCACACACCTCCATTCTATGACTTCACACACCTCCATTCTGTGACTTCACACACCTCCATTCTGAGTTCACACACCTCCATTCCAAGAGTTCACAAACCCCCATTCTGAGTTCACAGACATCCATTCTATGACTTCACACACCTCCATTCTATGACTTCACTCACCTCCATTCTGACTTCACACACCTCCATTCTGACCTCACACACCTCAATTCAGTGACTTCACACACTTCCATTCAATGATTTCACACACTTCCATTCTATGACTTCACACACCTCCATTCTGTGGCTTCACACACCTACATTCTGAGTTCACACACCTCCATTCTGTGACTTCACACACCTCCATTCTGTGATTTCACACACCTCCAATCTGACTTCACACACCTCCATTCTATGACTTCACACACCTCCATTCGTTGACATCAAAATCCACCATTCTATGACTTCACACAACTCCATTTTGACTTCACACTCCTCCATTCTATGAGTTCACACACCTCCATTTTATGACTTCACACACCTCCATTCTATGACTTCACACACCTCAATTTTATGACTTCACACACCTCCGTTCTATGACTTCACAAACCTCCATTCTGTGACTTCACACACCTCCACTCTATGACTTCAAACACCTTCATTCTTACTTCACAAACATTCATTCTGTGACTTCACACACCTCCATTCTGTGACTTCACACACCTTCATTCTGACTTCACACACCTAAAATCTGTGACTTCACACACCTCAATTCTGTGACTTCACACACCTCCATTCTGACTTCACATACCTCCATTCTATGATTTCACACACCTCCATTCTATGACTTCACACACCTCCATTCTGTGACTTCACACACTACCTTTTTGACTTCACACACCTCCATTCTGTGACTTCACACACCTCCGTTTTGCCTTCACACACTTCCAATCTGTGACTTCACACACCTCCATTCTGTGACTTCACACACCTCTATTGTTTCACTTCACACACCTCCATTCTTTGACTTCACACACCGCCATTCCATGACTTCACAAACCTCCATTCTATGAGTTCACACACCTCCATTCTATGAGTTCACACACCTCCAATTAGACTTCACACATCTCCATTCTATGACTTCACACACCTTCATTCTTACTTCAGAAACATTCATTCTCTGACTTCACACACCTCCATTCTATGACTTCACAAACCTCCATTCTGTGACTTCACACACCTCCATTCTGAGTTCACACACCTCCTCTTTCTGACTTCACACACTTCTATTCTATGACTTCACACACCTCCATTCTGTGGCTTAACACACCTACATTCTGAGTTCACACAACTCCATTCTGTGACTTCACACACCTCCATTCTGTGACTTCACACACCACCATTCTGTGACTTCACACACCTCGATCCTATGACTTCACACACCTCCATTCTATGAATTAACACACCTCCATTCTGTGAGTTCACAAACCTCCATTCTATGACTTCACACACCTCCATTCTGTGACTTCACACACCTCCATTCTATGACTTCACAAACCTCCATTCTATGACTTCACAAACCTCCATTCTGAGTTCACAGACCTCCATTCTATGACTTCACACACCTCCATTCTATGACTTCACACACCTCCATTCTGACTTCACACACCTCAATTCTGTGACTTCACACACCTCCATTCTATGATTTTACACACTTCCATTCTATGACTTCACACACCTCCATTCTGTGGCTTCACACACCTACATTCTGAGTTTACACACCTCCATTCTGTGACTTCACACACCTCCATTCTGTGATTTCCCACACCTCCAATCTGACTTCACACACCTCCATTCTATGACTTCACACACCTCCATTCTTTGACTTCACACACCTCCATTCCATGACTTCACACACCTCCATTCTATGAGTTCACACACCTCTATTCTATGAGTTCACACACCTACAATTGGACTTCACACACCTCCATTCTATGACTTCACACACCTTCATTCTTACTTCAAAATCATCCATTCTCTGACTTCACACACCTCCATTCTATGACTTCACAAACCTCCATTCTGTGACTTCTCTCACCTCCATTCTATGACTTCACACACTTCCATTGTGACGTCACACAACTCCATTCTATGTGTTCACACATCTCCATTCTATGATTTCACACACCTCCATTCTGACTTCACACACCTCCATTCTATGACATCACAGACCTCGAATCTGTGACTTCACTCACCACTCTATGACTTCACACACATCCATTCAGACTTCACACACCTCCATTCTGTGACTTCACACACATCCATTCTATGACTTCACACACCTCAATTCTATGACTTCACACACCTCCATTCTATGACTTCACACACCTCCATTCTTTGACTTCACAAACCTCCATTCTATGACTTCAAACACCTTCATTCTTACTTCACAAACATCCATTCTGTGACTTCACACACCTCCATTCTGTGACTTCACACACCTCAATTCTGTGACTTGACACACCTCCATTCTGACTTCACACACCTCCATTCTATGATTTCACAAACCTCCATTCTATTACTTCACACACCTCCATTCTGTGACTTCACAAACCTCCATTCTGACTTCACACCCCTCCATTCTGACTTCACACACCTCCATTCTGACTTCACACAGCTCCATTCTATGAATTCACACACCTCCATTCTGTGACTTCACACACCACATTTTTGACTTCACACACCTCCATTCTGTGACTTCACACACCTCCATTCTGTGACTTCACACACCTCCGTTTTGCCTTCACACACTTCCAATCTCTGACTTCACACACCTCCATTCTGTGACTTCACACACCTCTATTGTTTCACTTCACACACCTCCATTTTATGACTTCACACACCTCCATTCTATGACTTCACACACCTCCATTCTGTGATTTCACACACCTCCAATCTGACTTCACACACCTCCATTCTATGATTTCACACACCTCCATTCTATGACTTCACACACTTCCATTGTGACGTCACACAACTCCATTCTATGTGTTCACACATCTCCATTCTATGATTTCACACACCTCCATTCTGACTTCACACACCTCCATTCTATGACATCACAGACCTCGAATCTGTGACTTCACTCACCTCCACTCTATGACTTCACACACATCCATTCAAACTTCACACACCTCCATTCTGTGACTTCACACACATCCATTCTATGACTTCACACACCTCAATTCTATGACTTCACACACCTCCATTCTATGACTTCACACACCTCCATTCTTTGACTTCACAAACCTCCATTCTATGACTTCAAACACCTTCATTCTTACTTCACAAACATCCATTCTGTGACTTCACACACCTCCATTCTGTGACTTCACACACCTCCATTCTGTGACTTCACACACCTCCATTCTATGAATTCACAAACCTCCATTCTGTGATTTCACACACCTCCATTTTATGACTTCACACACCTCCATTCTGTGACTTCACACACCTCCATTCTGACTTCACACTCCTCCATTCTATGACTTCACACACTTCCATTCTATGACTTCACACACCTCCATTCTGACTTCACACACCTCCATTCTGACTTCACACACCTCAATTCTTTGACTTCACACACCTCCATTCTATGATTTCACACACTTCAATCTATGACTTCACACACCTCCATTCTATGACTTCACACACCTCATTTCTGAGTTGACACACCACCATTCTGTGATTTCGCACACCTCCAATCTGACTTCACACACCTCCATTCTATGACTTCACACACCTCCATTCGTTGACATCAAAAACAACAATTCTATGACTTCACACAACTCCATTGTGACTTCACACACCTCCATTCTATGAATTCGCACACTTCCATTTTATGACTTCACACACCTCCATTCTATGACTTCACACACCTCCATTCTGTGACTTCACACACCTCCATTCTATGACTTCACAAACCTCCATTCTGAGGTCACAGATCTCCATTCTATGACTTCACACACCTCGATTCTATGACCTCACTCACCTCCATTCTGACTTCACACACCTCCTTTCTGACCTCACACACCTCAATTCTGTGACTTCACACACCTCCATTCAATGATTTCACACACTTCCATTCTATGATTTCACACACCTCCATTCAGTGGCTTCATACACCTACATTCTGAGTTCACACACCTCCATTCTGTGACTTCACACACCTCCATTCTGTGCTTTCACACACCTCCAATCTGACTTCACACACCTCCATTCTATGACTTCACACACCTCCATTCGTTGACATCAAAAACCACCATTCTATGACTTCACACAACTCCATTTTGACTTCACACTCCTCCATTCTATGAGTTCACACACCTCCATTTTATGACTTCACACACCTCCATTCTATGACTTCACACACCTCAATTCTATGACTTCACACACCTCCATTCTATGACTTCACACACCTCCACTCTATGACTTCAAACACCTTCATTCTTACTTCACAAACATCCATTCTGTGACTTCACACACCTCCATTCTGTGACTTCACACACCTTCATTCTGACTTCACACACCTCCATTCTGTGACTTCACACACCTCAATTCTGTGACTTCACACACCTCCATTCTGACTTCACATACCTCCATTCTATGATTTCACACACCTCCATTCTATGACTTCACACACCTCCATTTAGTGACTTCACACACCACCTTTTTGACTTCACACACCTCCATTCTGTGACTTCACACACCTCCATTCTGTGACTTCACACACCTCCGTTTTGCCTTCACACACTTCCAATCTGTGACTTCACACACCTCCATTCTGTGACTTCACACACCTCTATTGTTTCACTTCACACACCTCCATTCTTTGACTTCACACACCGCCATTCCATGACTTCACAAACCTCCATTCTATGAGTTCACACACCTCCATTCTATGAGTTCACACACCTCCAATTTGAGTTCACACATCTCCATTCTATGACTTCACACACCTTCATTCTTACTTCAGAACCATTCATTCTCTGACTTAACACACCTCCATTCTGTGACTTCACACACCTCCATTCTGAGTTCATACACCTCCTTTCTCTGACTTCACACACTTCCATTCTATGACTTCACACACCTCAATTCTGTGGCTCCACACACCTACATTCTGAGTTCACACACCTCCATTCTGTGACTTCACACACCTCCATTCTGTGACTTCACACACCACCATTCTG
Organism: Megascapheus bottae; assembly: GCA_024803745.1. NCBI lineage: Eukaryota > Metazoa > Chordata > Mammalia > Rodentia > Geomyidae > Megascapheus > Megascapheus bottae. The sequence continues at coordinate 262,172 of JANJXV010000311.1, forward strand.
TGACTTCACACACCTCGATCCTATGACTTCACACACCTCCATTCTATGAATTAACACACCTCCATTCTGTGAGTTCACAAACCTCCATTCTATGACTTCACACACCTCCATTCTGTGACTTCACACACCTCCATTCTGAGTTCACACTCCTCCATTCTATGACTTCACAAACCTCCATTCTGAGTTCACAGACCTCCATTTTTGACTTCACACACCTCCATTCTATGACTTCACTCACCTCCATTCTGACTTCACACACCTCCATTCTGACTTCACACACCTCAGTTCTGTGACTTCAAACACCTCCATTCTATGATTTCACACACTTCCATTCTATAACTTCACACACCTCCATTCTGTGGCTTCACACACCTACATTCTGTGATTTCCCAAACCTCCAATCTGACTTCACACACCTCCATTCTATGACTTCACACACCTCCATTCGTTGACATCAAAAAACACCATTCTACGACTTCACACAACTCCATTTTGACTTCACACACCTCCATTCTGACTTCACACACCTCCATTTTATGACTTCACACACCTCCATTCTATGACTTCACACACCTCCATTCTGTGATTTCACACACCTCCAATCTGACTTCACACACCTCCATTCTATGATTTCACACACCTCCATTCTATGACTTCACACACCTCCATTCTGTGACTTCACACACCTCCTTTTTGACCTCATACACCTCCATTCTCTGACTTCGCACACCTCCATTCTGTGACTTCACACACCTCCGTTTTGACTTCACACACTTCCATTCTGTGACTTCACACACCTCCATTCTGTGACTTCACACACCTCCATTCTTTGACTTCACACACCTCCATTCCATGACTTCACACACCTCCATTCTATGAGTTCACACACCTCCATTCTATGAGTTCACACACCTCCAATTTGACTTCACACACCTCCATTCTATGACTTCACACACCTTCATTCTTACTTCAGAATCATCCATTCTCTGACTTCACACACCTCCATTCTATGACTTCACAAACCTCCATTCTGTGACTTCACACACCTCCAATCTGAATTCACACACCTCCATTCTGTGACTTCACACACCTCCATTCTTCCTTCACACACCTCCATTCTATGACTTCACACACTTCCATTCTATGACTTCGCACACCTCCATTCTGTGGCTTCACACACCTCCATTCTGAGTTCACACACCTCCATTCTGTGACTTCACACACCTCCATTCTGTGACTTCACACACCTCCATACTGTGACTTCACACACCTCGATCCTATGACTTCACACACCTCCATTCTATGACTTCACACACTTCCATTCTATGACTTCACACACCTCCATTCTGTGACTTCACACACCTCCATTCTGAGTTCACACACCTCCATTCTATGACTTCACAAACCCCCATTCTGAGTTCACAGACCTCCATTCTATGACTTCACACACTTCCATTCTATGACTTCACACACCTCCATTCTGTGACTTCACACACCTCCATTCTTAGTTCACACACCTCCATTCTATGACTTCACAAACCCCCATTCTGAGTTCACACACCTCCATTCTATGACTTCACAAACCCCCATTCTGAGTTCACAGACCTCCATTCTATGACTTCACACACATCCATTCTATGACTTCACACACCTCCTTTCTATGACTTCACACACCTCATTTCTGAGTTGACACACCTCCATTCTGTGATTTCACACACCTCCAATGTGACTTCACACACCTCCATTCTATGACTTCACACACCTACATTCGTTGACATCAAAAACAACCATTCTATGATTTCACACAACTCCATTGTGACTTCACACACCTCCATTCTATGACTTCACACACCTCCATTTTATGACTTCACACACCTCCATTCTATGACTTCACACACCTCCATTCTGTGACTTCACACACCTCCATTCTATGACTTCACAAACCTCCATTCTGAGTTCACAGACCTCCATTCTATGACTTCACACACCTCCATTCTATGACTTCACTCACCTCCATTCTGCCTTCACACACCTCCATTCTGACTTCACACACCTCAATTCTGTGACTTCACACACCTATATTCAATGATTTCACAGACTTCCATTCTATGACTTCACACACCTCCATTCTGTGGCTTCACACACCTCCATTCTGAGTTCACACACATCCATTCTGTGACTTCACACACCTCCATTCTGTGATTTCACACACCTCCAATCTGACTTCACACACCTGCATTCTATGACTTTACACACCTCCATTCGTTGACATCAAAAAACACCATTCTTTGAGTTCACACAACTCCATTTTGACTTCACACACCTCCATTCTATGAGTTCACACACCTCCATTTTATGACTTCACACACCTCCATTCTATGACTTCACACACCTCAATTCTATGACTTCACACACCTCCATTCTATGACTTCACACACCTCCATTCTTTGACTTCACACACCTCCACTCTATGACTTCAAACACCTTAATTCTTACTTCACAAACATCCGTTCTGTGACTTCACACACCTCCATTCTGTGACTTCACACACTTTCATTCTGACTTCACACACCTCCATTCTGTGACTTCACACACCTCAATTCTGTGACTTCACACACCTCCATTCTGACTTCACATACCTCCATTCTATGATTTCACACACCTCCATTCTATGACTTCACACACCTCCATTCTGTGACTTCACACACCTAAATTCGGTGACTTCACACACCACCTTTTGACTTCACACACCTCCATTCTGTGACTTCACACACCTCCGTTTTGACTTCACACACTTCCATTCTGTGACTTCACACACCTCCATTCTATGACTTCACACACCTCTATTGTTTCACTTCACACACCTCCATTCTTTGACTTCACACACATTCATTCTTACTTCAGAAACATCCTTCTCTGTCTTCACACACCTCCATTCTATGACTTCAAAAACCTCCATTCTGTGACTTCACACACCTCCATTCTGAGTTCACACACCTCCATTCTGTGACTTCACACACCTCCATTCGTTGACATCAAAAACCACCATTCTATGACTTCACACAACTCCATTTTAACTTCACACACCTACATTCTATGATTTCACAAACCTCCATTTTATGACTTCACACACCTCCATTCTATCACTTCACACACCTCAATTCTATGACTTCACACACCTCCATTCTATGATTTCACACACCTCCATTCTGTGACTTCACACACCTCCACTCTATGACTTCAAACACCTTCATTCTTACTTCACAAACATCCATTCTGTGACTTCACACACCTCCATTCTGTGATTTCACACACCTTCATTCTGACTTCACACACCTCCATTCTGTGACTTCACACACCTCAATTCTGTGACTTCGCACACCTCCATTCTGACTTCACACACCTCCATTCTATGACTTCACCCACCTACATTCTATGACTTCACACACCTCCATTTTGTGACTTCACACACCTAAATTCTATGACTTCACACACCTCCATTGTGACTTCACACACCTCCATTCTGACTTGACACACCTCCTTTCTATGACTTCACACACCTCAGTTCTGACTTCACACTGCTCCATTCTGTGACTTCACAAAACTCCATTCTGTGATTTCACACACCTCCATACTATGACATTACACACCTCCATCTATGACTTCACACACCTCCATTCTGAGTTCACACACCTCAATTCTGTGACTTCACACACCTGCATTCTGACTTCACACACCTTCATTTTATGACTTCACACACCTCCATTATGTGACTTCTCACACCTCCATTCTATGAATTCACACACCTCCATTCTGAGTTCACCCACCACCATTCTGTGACTTCACACACCTCCATTCTTCCTTCACACACCTCCATTCTATGACTTCACACACTTCCATTCTTTGACTTCACACACCTCCATTCTGTGGCTTCACACACCTCCATTCTGAGTTCACACACCTCCATTCTGTGAATTCACACACCTCCATTCTGTGACTTCACACACCTCCATTCTGTGTCTTCACACACATCGATCCTATGACTTCACACACCTCAATTCCATGAATTCACACACCTCCATTCTGTGATTTCAAACACCTCCATTGTATGACTTCACACACCTCCATTCTGTGACTTCACACACCTCCATTCTGAGTTCACACACCTCCATTCTATGACTTCACAAACCACCAATCTGAGTTCACAGACCTCCATTCTGTGACTTCACATACTTCCATTCTATGACTTCAAACACCTCCATTCTGACTTCACACACCTCCATTCTGACTTCACACACCTCCATTCTTTGACTTCACACACCTCCATTCCATGACTTCACACACCTCCATTCTATGAGTTCACACACCTCAATTCTATGACTTCACACACCTCCATTCTATGACTTCACACACCTCCATTCTTTGACTTCACACACCTCCACTCTATGACTTCAAACACCTTAATTCTTACTTCACAAACATCCGTTCTGTGACTTCACACACCTCCATTCTGTGACTTCACACACTTTCATTCTGACTTCACACACCTCCATTCTGTGACTTCACACACCTCAATTCTGTGACTTCACACACCTCCATTCTGACTTCACATACCTCCATTCTATGATTTCACACACCTCCATTCTATGACTTCACACACCTCCATTCTGTGACTTCACACACCTAAATTCGGTGACTTCACACACCACCTTTTGACTTCACACACCTCCATTCTGTGACTTCACACACCTCCGTTTTGACTTCACACACTTCCATTCTGTGACTTCACACACCTCCATTCTATGACTTCACACACCTCTATTGTTTCACTTCACACACCTCCATTCTTTGACTTCACACACATTCATTCTTACTTCAGAAACATCCTTCTCTGTCTTCACACACCTCCATTCTATGACTTCAAAAACCTCCATTCTGTGACTTCACACACCTCCATTCTGAGTTCACACACCTCCATTCTGTGACTTCACACACCTCCATTCGTTGACATCAAAAACCACCATTCTATGACTTCACACAACTCCATTTTAACTTCACACACCTACATTCTATGATTTCACAAACCTCCATTTTATGACTTCACACACCTCCATTCTATCACTTCACACACCTCAATTCTATGACTTCACACACCTCCATTCTATGATTTCACACACCTCCATTCTGTGACTTCACACACCTCCACTCTATGACTTCAAACACCTTCATTCTTACTTCACAAACATCCATTCTGTGACTTCACACACCTCCATTCTGTGATTTCACACACCTTCATTCTGACTTCACACACCTCCATTCTGTGACTTCACACACCTCAATTCTGTGACTTCGCACACCTCCATTCTGACTTCACACACCTCCATTCTATGACTTCACCCACCTACATTCTATGACTTCACACACCTCCATTTTGTGACTTCACACACCTAAATTCTATGACTTCACACACCTCCATTGTGACTTCACACACCTCCATTCTGACTTGACACACCTCCTTTCTATGACTTCACACACCTCAGTTCTGACTTCACACTGCTCCATTCTGTGACTTCACAAAACTCCATTCTGTGATTTCACACACCTCCATACTATGACATTACACACCTCCATCTATGACTTCACACACCTCCATTCTGAGTTCACACACCTCAATTCTGTGACTTCACACACCTGCATTCTGACTTCACACACCTTCATTTTATGACTTCACACACCTCCATTATGTGACTTCTCACACCTCCATTCTATGAATTCACACACCTCCATTCTGAGTTCACCCACCACCATTCTGTGACTTCACACACCTCCATTCTTCCTTCACACACCTCCATTCTATGACTTCACACACTTCCATTCTTTGACTTCACACACCTCCATTCTGTGGCTTCACACACCTCCATTCTGAGTTCACACACCTCCATTCTGTGAATTCACACACCTCCATTCTGTGACTTCACACACCTCCATTCTGTGTCTTCACACACATCGATCCTATGACTTCACACACCTCAATTCCATGAATTCACACACCTCCATTCTGTGATTTCAAACACCTCCATTGTATGACTTCACACACCTCCATTCTGTGACTTCACACACCTCCATTCTGAGTTCACACACCTCCATTCTATGACTTCACAAACCACCAATCTGAGTTCACAGACCTCCATTCTGTGACTTCACATACTTCCATTCTATGACTTCAAACACCTCCATTCTGACTTCACACACCTCCATTCTGACTTCACACACCTCCATTCTTTGACTTCACACACCTCCATTCCATGACTTCACACACCTCCATTCTATGAGTTCACACATCTCCATTCTATGAGTTCACACACCTCCAATTTGACTTCACACACCTCCATTCTATGAATTCACACACCTTCATTATTACTTCAGAAACATCCATTCTCTGACTTCACACACCTCCATTCTATGACTTCACAAACCTCCATTCTCTGACTTCACACACCTCCATTCTGAATTCACACACCTCCATTCTGTGGCTTCACACACCTCCATTCTGAGTTCACACACCTCCATTCTGTGACTTCACACACCTCCATTCTGTGACTTCACACACCTCGATCCTATGACTTCACACACCTCCATTCTATGAATTCACACACCTCCATTCTGTGATTTCACACACCTCCATTCTATGACTTCACACACCTCAATTCTATGACTTCACACACCTCCATTCTGAGTTCACAGACCTCCATTCTATGACTTCACACACCTCCATTCTATGACTTCACACACCTCTGTTCTGACTTCACACAGCTCAATTCTTTGACTTCAGAAAACTCCATTCTGTGATTTCACACACCTCCATACTATGACTTCACACACCTCCATCTATGACTTCACACACATCCATTCTGAGTTCAGACACATCCATTCTGTGACTTCCCACACCTCCATTCTGACTTCATACACCTTCATGTTATGACTTCACACACCTCCATTCTGTGACTTCTCACACCTCCATTCTATGACTTCACACACTTCCATTGTGACGTCACACAACTCCATTCTATGTGTTCACACATCTCCATTCTATGATTTCACACACCTCCATTCTGACTTCACACACCTCCATTCTATGACATCACAGACCTCGAATCTGTGACTTCACTCACCTCCAATCTATGACTTCACATTCCTCCATTCTATGACTTCCCACACCTCCTTTCTATGACTTCACCCACCTCAGTCTATGACTTCACACACCTCCATTCTGACTTCACACACCTCCATTCTGTGACTTCACACACCTCCATTTTATGACTTCACACACCTCAATTCTATGACTTCACACACCTCCATTCTATGACTTCACACACCTCCATTCTTTGACTTCACACACCTCCATTCTATGACTTCAAACACCTTCATTCTTACTTCACAAACATCCATTCTGTGACTTCACACACCTCCTTTCTGTGACTTGACACACCTCCATTCTGACTTCACACAACTCCATTCTATGATTTCACACACCTCCATTCTATGACTTCACACACCTCCTTTCTGTGACTTCACACACCTCCATTCTGACTTCACACCCCTCCATTCTGACTTCACCCACCTCCATTCTGACTTCACACATCTCCATTCTATGAATTCACACACCTCCATTCTGTGCCTTCACACACCACCTTTTTGACTTTACACACCTCCATTCTGTGACTTCACACACCTCCATTCTGTGACTTCACACACCTCCGTTTTGCCTTCACTCACTTCCAATCTGTGACTTCACACCCCTCCATTCTGTGACTTCACACACCTCTATTGTTTCACTTCACACAGCTCCATTCTTTGACTTCACACACCGCCATCCCATGACTTCACAAACCTCCATTCTGTGAGTTCACACAACTCCATTCTATAAGTTCACACACCTCCAATTTGACCTCACACATCTCCATTGTATGACTTCACACACCTTCATTCTTACTTCAGAAACATCCATTCTCTGACTTCACACACCTCAATTCTATGACTTCACAAACCTCCATTCTGTGACTTCACACACCTCCATTCTGTGGCTTCACACACCTACATTCTGATTCACACACCTCCATTCTTTGACTTCAAACACCTCCATTGTGTGACTTCACACACCTCCATTCTGTGACGTCACACACCTCCATTCTGTGACTTCACACACCTCGATCCTATGACTTCACACACCTCCATTCTGTGCGTTCACAAACCTCCATTCTATGACTTCACACACCTCCATTCTGTGACTTCACACACCTCCATTCTGAGTTCACACACCTCCATTCTATGACTTCACAAACCTCCATTCTGAGTTCACAGACCTCCTTTCTATGACTTCACACACCTCCATTCTATGACTTCACTCACCTCCATTCTGACTTCACACACCTCCATTCTGACTTCACACACCTCAATTCTGTGACTTCACACACCTCCATTCTATGATTTCACACACTTCCATTCTATGACTTCACACACCTCCATTCTGTGGCTTCACACACCTACATTCTGAGTTTACACACCTCCATTCTGTGACTTCACACACCTCCATTCTATGACTTCACACACCTCCATTCGTTGACATCAAAAAACACCATTCTATGACTTCACACAACTCCATTTTGACTTCACACACCTCCATTCTATGAGTTCACACACCTGCATTTTATGACTTCACACACCTCCATTCTATCACTTCACACACCCCCATTCTGTGATTTCACACACCTCCAATCTCACTTCACACACCTCCATTCTGAGACTTCACACACCTCCACTCTATGACTTCAAACACCTTCATTCCTACTTCACAAACATCCATTCTGTGACTTCAGACACCTCAATTCTGTGACTTCAGACACCTTCATTCTGACTTCACACACCTCCATTCTGTGACTTCACACACCTCAATTCTGTGACTTCACACACCTCCATTCTGACTTCACACACCTCCATTCTATGATTTCACACACCTCCATTCTATTTCTTCACACACCTCCATTCTATGACTTCACACACCACCTTTTTGACTTCACACACCTCCATTCTGTGACTTCACACACCTCCATTCTGTGACTTCACACACCTCCGTTTTGACTTCACACACTTCCATTCTGTGACTTCACACACCTCCATTCTATGACTTCACACACCTCTATTGTTTCACTTCACACACCTCCATTCTTTGACTTCACACACGTCCATTCCATGACTTCACACACCTCAATTCTATGAGTGAACACACCTCCATTCTATGAGTTTACACACCTCCAATTTGACTTCACACACCTCCATTCTATGACTTCACACACATTCATTCTTACTTCAGAATCATCCTTCTCTGTCTTCACACACCTCCATTCTATGACTTCAAAAACCTCCATTCTGTGACTTCACACACCTCCATTCTGAGTTTACACACCTCCATTCTGTGACTTCAAACACCTCCATTCGTTGACATCAAAAACCACCATTCTATGACTTCACACAACTCCATTTTACCTTCACACACCTCCATTCTATGAGTTCACAAACCTCCATTTTATGACTTCACACACCTCCATTCTATGACTTCACACACCTCAATTCTATGACTTCACACACCTCCATTCTATGATTTCACACACCTCCATTCTGTGACTTCACACACCTCCACTCTATGACTTCAAACACCTTCATTCTTTCTTCACAAACATCCATTCTGTGACTTCACACACCTCCATTCTGTGATTTCACACACCTTCATTCTGAATTCACACACCTCCATTCTGTGACTTCACACACCTCCACTCTATGACTTCAAACACCTTCATTCTTTCTTCACAAACATCCATTCTGTGACTTCACACACCTCCATTCTGTGACTTCGCACACCTCCATTCTGACTTCACACACCTCCATTCTGTGACTTCACACACCTCCATTTTATGACTTCACACACCTCCATTCTATGACTTCACACACCTCCATTCTATGACTTCACACACCTCCATTCTTTGACTTCACACACCTCCATTCTATGACTTCAAACACCTTCATTCTTACTTCACAAACATCCATTCTGTGACTTCACACACCTCCTTTCTGTGACTTGACACACCTCCATTCTGACTTCACACAACTCCATTGTATGATTTCACACACCTCCATTCTATGACTTCACACACCTCCATTCTGTGACTTCACACACCTCCATTCTGACTTCACACCCCTCCATTCTGACTTCACACACCTCCATTCTGACTTCACACATCTCCATTCTATGAATTCACACACCTCCATTCTGTGACTTCACACACCACCTTTTTGACTTTACACACCTCCATTCTGTGACTTCACACACCTCCATTCTGTGACTTCACACACCTCTGTTTTGCCTTCACTCACTTCCAATCTGTGACTTCACACCCCTCCATTCTGTGACTTCACACACCTCTATTGTTTCACTTCACACAGCTCCATTCTTTGACTTCACACACCGCCATCCCATGACTTCACAAACCTCCATTCTGTGAGTTCACACAACTCCATTCTATAAGTTCACACACCTCCAATTTGACCTCACACATCTCCATTGTATGACTTCACACACCTTCATTCTTACTTCAGAAACATCCATTCTCTGACTTCACACACCTCAATTCTATGACTTCACAAACCTCCATTCTGTGACTTCACACACCTCCATTCTGTGGCTTCACACACCTACATTCTGATTCACACACCTCCATTCTTTGACTTCAAACACCTCCATTGTGTGACTTCACACACCTCCATTCTGTGACTTCACACACCTCCATTCTGTGACTTCACACACCTCGATCCTATGACTTCTCACACCTCCATTCTGTGAGTTCACAAACCTCCATTCTATGACTTCACACACCTCCATTCTGTGACTTCACACACCTCCATTCTGAGTTCACACACCTCCATTCTATGACTTCACAAACCTCCATTCTGAGTTCACAGACCTCCTTTCTATGACTTCACACACCTCCATTCTATGACTTCACTCACCTCCATTCTGACTTCACACACCTCCATTCTGACTTCACACACCTCAATTCTGTGACTTCACACACCTCCATTCTATGATTTCACACACTTCCATTCTATGACTTCACACACCTCCATTCTGTGGCTTCACACACCTACATTCTGAGTTTACACACCTCCATTCTGTGACTTCACACACCTCCATTCTGTGATTTCACACACCTCCAATATGACTTCACACACCTCCATTCTATGACTTCACACACCTCCATTCGTTGACATCAAAAAACACCATTCTATGACTTCACACAACTCCATTTTGACTTCACACACCTCCATTCTATGAGTTCACACACCTGCATTTTATGACTTCACACACCTCCATTCTATCACTTCACACACCCCCATTCCGTGATTTCACACACCTCCAATCTCACTTCACACACCTCCATTCTGAGACTTCACACACCTCCACTCTATGACTTCAAACACCTTCATTCCTACTTCACAAACATCCATTCTGTGACTTCAGACACCTCAATTCTGTGACTTCAGACACGTTCATTCTGACTTCACACACCTCCATTCTGTGACTTCACACACCTCAATTCTGTGACTTCACACACCTCCATTCTGACTTCACACACCTCCATTCTATGATTTCACACACCTCCATTCTATTTCTTCACACACCTCCATTCTATGACTTCACACACCACCTTTTTGACTTCACACACCTCCATTCTGTGACTTCACACACCTCCATTCTGTGACTTCACACACCTCCGTTTTGACTTCACACACTTCCATTCTGTGACTTCACACACCTCCATTCTGTGACTTCACTCACCTCTATTGTTTCACTTCACACACCTCCATTCTTTGACTTCACACACCTCCATACCATGATTTCACACACCTCCATTCTATGAGTTCACACACCTCCATTCTATGAGTTCACACACCTCCAATTTGACTTCACACACCTCCATTCTATGACTTCACACACCTTCATTCTTACTTCAGAAACATCCATTCTCTGACTTCACACACCTCCATTCTATGACTTCACAAACCTCCAATCTGTGACGTCACACACCTCCATTCTGAATTCACATACCTCCATTCTGTGACTTCACACACCTCCATTCTTCCTTCATACACCCCCATTCTATGACTTCACACACTTCCATTCTATGACTTCACAAACCTCCATTCTGAGTTCACAGACCTCCTTTCTATGACTTCACACACCTCCATTCTATGACTTCACTCACCTCCATTCTGACTTCACACACCTCCATTCTGACTTCACACACCTCAATTCTGTGACTTCACACACCTCCATTCTATGATTTCACACACTTCCATTCTATGACTTCACACACCTCCATTCTGTGGCTTCACACACCTACATTCTGAGTTTACACACCTCCATTCTGTGACTTCACACACCTCCATTCTATGACTTCACACACCTCCATTCGTTGACATCAAAAAACACCATTCTATGACTTCACACAACTCCATTTTGACTTCACACACCTCCATTCTATGAGTTCACACACCTGCATTTTATGACTTCACACACCTCCATTCTATCACTTCACACACCCCCATTCTGTGATTTCACACACCTCCAATCTCACTTCACACACCTCCATTCTGAGACTTCACACACCTCCACTCTATGACTTCAAACACCTTCATTCCTACTTCACAAACATCCATTCTGTGACTTCAGACACCTCAATTCTGTGACTTCAGACACCTTCATTCTGACTTCACACACCTCCATTCTGTGACTTCACACACCTCAATTCTGTGACTTCACACACCTCCATTCTGACTTCACACACCTCCATTCTATGATTTCACACACCTCCATTCTATTTCTTCACACACCTCCATTCTATGACTTCACACACCACCTTTTTGACTTCACACACCTCCATTCTGTGACTTCACACACCTCCATTCTGTGACTTCACACACCTCCGTTTTGACTTCACACACTTCCATTCTGTGACTTCACACACCTCCATTCTATGACTTCACACACCTCTATTGTTTCACTTCACACACCTCCATTCTTTGACTTCACACACGTCCATTCCATGACTTCACACACCTCAATTCTATGAGTGAACACACCTCCATTCTATGAGTTTACACACCTCCAATTTGACTTCACACACCTCCATTCTATGACTTCACACACATTCATTCTTACTTCAGAATCATCCTTCTCTGTCTTCACACACCTCCATTCTATGACTTCAAAAACCTCCATTCTGTGACTTCACACACCTCCATTCTGAGTTTACACACCTCCATTCTGTGACTTCAAACACCTCCATTCGTTGACATCAAAAACCACCATTCTATGACTTCACACAACTCCATTTTACCTTCACACACCTCCATTCTATGAGTTCACAAACCTCCATTTTATGACTTCACACACCTCCATTCTATGACTTCACACACCTCAATTCTATGACTTCACACACCTCCATTCTATGATTTCACACACCTCCATTCTGTGACTTCACACACCTCCACTCTATGACTTCAAACACCTTCATTCTTTCTTCACAAACATCCATTCTGTGACTTCACACACCTCCATTCTGTGATTTCACACACCTTCATTCTGAATTCACACACCTCCATTCTGTGACTTCACACACCTCCACTCTATGACTTCAAACACCTTCATTCTTTCTTCACAAACATCCATTCTGTGACTTCACACACCTCCATTCTGTGACTTCGCACACCTCCATTCTGACTTCACACACCTCCATTCTGTGACTTCACACACCTCCATTTTATGACTTCACACACCTCCATTCTATGACTTCACACACCTCCATTCTATGACTTCACACACCTCCATTCTTTGACTTCACACACCTCCATTCTATGACTTCAAACACCTTCATTCTTACTTCACAAACATCCATTCTGTGACTTCACACACCTCCTTTCTGTGACTTGACACACCTCCATTCTGACTTCACACAACTCCATTGTATGATTTCACACACCTCCATTCTATGACTTCACACACCTCCATTCTGTGACTTCACACACCTCCATTCTGACTTCACACCCCTCCATTCTGACTTCACACACCTCCATTCTGACTTCACACATCTCCATTCTATGAATTCACACACCTCCATTCTGTGACTTCACACACCACCTTTTTGACTTTACACACCTCCATTCTGTGACTTCACACACCTCCATTCTGTGACTTCACACACCTCTGTTTTGCCTTCACTCACTTCCAATCTGTGACTTCACACCCCTCCATTCTGTGACTTCACACACCTCTATTGTTTCACTTCACACAGCTCCATTCTTTGACTTCACACACCGCCATCCCATGACTTCACAAACCTCCATTCTGTGAGTTCACACAACTCCATTCTATAAGTTCACACACCTCCAATTTGACCTCACACATCTCCATTGTATGACTTCACACACCTTCATTCTTACTTCAGAAACATCCATTCTCTGACTTCACACACCTCAATTCTATGACTTCACAAACCTCCATTCTGTGACTTCACACACCTCCATTCTGTGGCTTCACACACCTACATTCTGATTCACACACCTCCATTCTTTGACTTCAAACACCTCCATTGTGTGACTTCACACACCTCCATTCTGTGACTTCACACACCTCCATTCTGTGACTTCACACACCTCGATCCTATGACTTCTCACACCTCCATTCTGTGAGTTCACAAACCTCCATTCTATGACTTCACACACCTCCATTCTGTGACTTCACACACCTCCATTCTGAGTTCACACACCTCCATTCTATGACTTCACAAACCTCCATTCTGAGTTCACAGACCTCCTTTCTATGACTTCACACACCTCCATTCTATGACTTCACTCACCTCCATTCTGACTTCACACACCTCCATTCTGACTTCACACACCTCAATTCTGTGACTTCACACACCTCCATTCTATGATTTCACACACTTCCATTGTATGACTTCACACACCTCCATTCTGTGGCTTCACACACCTACATTCTGAGTTTACACACCTCCATTCTGTGACTTCACACACCTCCATTCTGTGATTTCACACACCTCCAATATGACTTCACACACCTCCATTCTATGACTTCACACACCTCCATTCGTTGACATCAAAAAACACCATTCTATGACTTCACACAACTCCATTTTGACTTCACACACCTCCATTCTATGAGTTCACACACCTGCATTTTATGACTTCACACACCTCCATTCTATCACTTCACACACCCCCATTCTGTGATTTCACACACCTCCAATCTCACTTCACACACCTCCATTCTGAGACTTCACACACCTCCACTCTATGACTTCAAACACCTTCATTCCTACTTCACAAACATCCATTCTGTGACTTCAGACACCTCAATTCTGTGACTTCAGACACGTTCATTCTGACTTCACACACCTCCATTCTGTGACTTCACACACCTCAATTCTGTGACTTCACACACCTCCATTCTGACTTCACACACCTCCATTCTATGATTTCACACACCTCCATTCTATTTCTTCACACACCTCCATTCTATGACTTCACACACCACCTTTTTGACTTCACACACCTCCATTCTGTGACTTCACACACCTCCATTCTGTGACTTCACACACCTCCGTTTTGACTTCACACACTTCCATTCTGTGACTTCACACACCTCCATTCTGTGACTTCACTCACCTCTATTGTTTCACTTCACACACCTCCATTCTTTGACTTCACACACCTCCATACCATGATTTCACACACCTCCATTCTATGAGTTCACACACCTCCATTCTATGAGTTCACACACCTCCAATTTGACTTCACACACCTCCATTCTATGACTTCACACACCTTCATTCTTACTTCAGAAACATCCATTCTCTGACTTCACACACCTCCATTCTATGACTTCACAAACCTCCAATCTGTGACGTCACACACCTCCATTCTGAATTCACATACCTCCATTCTGTGACTTCACACACCTCCATTCTTCCTTCATACACCCCCATTCTATGACTTCACACACTTCCATTCTATGACTTCACACACCTCCATTCTGTGGCTTCACACACCTCCATTCTGAGTTCTCACACCTCTATTCTGTGACTTCACACACCTCCATTCTGTGACTTCACACACCTCCATTCTGTGACTTCACACACCTCGATCCTATGAATTCACACACATCCATTCTATGAATTCACACACCTCCATTCTGTGATTTCACACACCTCCATTCTATGACTTCACACACCTCCATTCTGTGACTTCACTCACCTCCATTCTGAGTTCACAGACCTCCATTCTGTGACTTCACACACTTCCATTCTGACTTCACACACCTCCATTCTGACTTCACACACCTCAATTCTTTTAATTCACACACCTCCATTCTATGATTTCACACACTTCCATTCTATGACTTCACACACCTCCATTCTATGACTTCACACACCTCATTTCTGAGTTGACACACCTCCATTCTGTGATTTCACACACCTCCAATCTGACTTCACACACCTCCATTCTATGACTTCACACACCTCCATTCGTTGACATCAAAAACAACCATTATATGACTTCACACAACTCCACTGTGACTTCACACTCCTCCATTCTATGAATTCACACACCTGCATTTTATGACTTCACACACCTCCATTCTATGACTTCACACACCTCCATTCTGTGACTTCACACACCTCCATTCGATGATTTCACTCACCTCCATTCTGACTTCACACACCTCCATTCTGACTTCACACACCTCAATTCTGTGACTTCACACACCTCCATTCAATGATTTCACACACTTCCATTCTATGACTTCACACATCTCCATTCTGTGGCTTCACACACCTATATTCTGAGTTCACACACCTCCATTCTGTGACTTCACACACCTCCATTCTGTGATTTCACACACCACCAATCTGACTTCACACACCTCCATTCTATGACTTCACACACCTCCATTCCTTGACATCAAAAAACACCATTCTATGACTTCACACAACTCCATTTTGACTTCACACACCTCCATTCTATGAGTTCACACACCTCCATTTTATGACTTCACACACCTCCATTCTATGACTTCACACGCCTCAATTCTATGATTTCACACACCTCCATTCTATGACTTCACACACCTCCATTCTGTGACTTCACACACCTCCACTCTATGACTTCAAACACCTTAATTCTTACTTCACAAACATCCATTCTGTGACTTCACACACTTCCATTCTGTGACTTCAAACACCTTCATTCTGACTTCACAATCCTCCATTCTGTGACTTCACACACCGCAATTCTGTGCCTTCACACACCTCCATTCTGACTTCACATACCTCCATTCTATGATTTCACACACCTCGATTCTATGACTTCACACACCTCCATTCTGTGACTTCACACACCACCTTTTTGACTTCACACACCTCCATTCTGTGACTTCACACACCTCGATCTTATGAATTCACACACATCCATTCTATGAATTCACACACCTCCATTCTGTGATTTCACACACCTCCATTCTATGACTTCACACACCTCCATTCTGTGACTTCACTCACCTCCATTCTGAGTTCACAGACCTCCATTCTATGACTTCACACACTTCCATTCTATGACTTCACACACTTCCATTCTGACTTCACACACCTCCATTCTGACTTCACACACCTCAATTCTTTTAATTCACACACCTCCATTCTATGATTTCACACACTTCCATTCTATGACTTCACACACCTCCATTCTATGACTTCACACACCTCATTTCTGAGTTGACACACCTCCATTCTGTGATTTCACACACCTCCAATCTGACTTCACACACCTCCATTCTATGACTTCACACACCTCCATTCGTTGACATCAAAAACAACCATTATATGACTTCACACAACTCCACTGTGACTTCATACTCCTCCATTCTATGAATTCACACACCTGCATTTTATGACTTCACACACCTCCATTCTATAACTTCACACACCTCCATTCTGTGACTTCACACACCTCCATTCTATGATTTCACTCACCTCCATTCTGACTTCACACACCTCCATTCTGACTTCACACACCTCAATTCTGTGACTTCACACACCTCCATTCAATGATTTCACACACTTCCATTCTATGACTTCACACAGCTCCATTCTGTGGCTTCACACACCTACATTCTGAGTTCACACATCTCCATTCTGTGACTTCACACACCTCCATTCTGTGATTTCACACACCTCCAATCTGACTTCACACACCTCCATTCTATGACTTCACAAACCTCCATTCCTTGACATCAAAAAACACCATTCTATGACTTCACACAACTCCATTTTGACTTCACACACCTCCATTCTATGAGTTCACACACCTCCATTTTATGACTTCACACACCTCCATTCTATGACTTCACACGCCTCAATTCTATGATTTCACACACCTCCATTCTATGACTTCACACACCTCCATTCTGTGACTTCACACACCTCCACTCTATGACTTCAAACACCTTAATTCTTACTTCACAAACATCCATTCTGTGACTTCACACACCTCCATTCTGTGACTTCACACACCTTCATTCTGACTTCACAATCCTCCATTCTGTGACTTCACACACCTCAATTCTGTGACTTCACACACCTCCATTCTGACTTCACATACCTCCATTCTATGATTTCACACACCTCCATTCTATGACTTCACACACCTCCATTCTGTGACTTCACACACCACCTTTTTGACTTCACACACCTCCAATCTGTGACTTCACACACCTCCATTCTGTGACTTCACACACCTCCGTTTTGACTTCACACACTTCCATTCTGTGACTTCACACACCTCCATTCTGTGACTTCACACACCTCTATTGTTTCACTTCACACACCTCCATTCTTTGACTTCACACACCTCCATTCCATGACTTCACACACCTCCATTCTTTGAGTTCACACACCTCCATTCTATGAGTTCACACACCTCCAATTTGACTTCACACACCTCCATTCTATGACTTCACACACATTCATTCTTACTTCAGAAACATCCATTCTCTGACTTCACACACCTCCATTCTATGACTTCACAAACCTCCATTCTGTGACTTCACACACCTCCATTCTGAGTTCACACACCTCCATTCTGTGACTTCACACACCTCCATTCGTTGATATCAAAAACCACCATTCTATGACTTCACACAACTCCATTTTAACTTCACACACCTCCATTCTATGAGTTCACACACCTCCATTTTATGACTTCACACACCTCCATTCTATGACTTCACACTCCTCAATTCTATGACTTCACACACCTCCACTCTATGACTTCAAACACCTTCATTCTTACTTCACACACATCCATTCTGTGAGTTCACACACCTCCATTCTGTGATTTCACACACCGTCATTCTGACTTCACACACCTCCATTCTGTGACTTCACACACCTCAATTCTGTGACTTCACACACCTCCATTCTGACTTCACCCACCTCCATTCTATGACTTCACACACCTCCATTCTATGACTTCACACACCTCCATTTTGTGACTTCACACACCTAAATTCTATGACTTCACACACCTCCATTGTGACTTCACACACCTCCATTCTATGAGTTCACACACCTCCATTCTGACTTCACACACCTCCATTCTATGTCTTCACACACCTCCGTTCTGACTTCACACAGCTCCATTCTGTGACTTCACAAAACTCCATTCTGTGATTTCACACACCTCCATACTCTGACTTCACACACCTCCATCTATGACTTCACACACCTCCATTCTGAGTTCACACACCTCCATTCTGTGACTTCACACACCTCCATTCTGACTTCACACACCTTCATTTTATGACTTCACACACCTCCATTCTGTGACTTCTCACACCTCCATTCTATGACTTCACACTCCTTCATTGTGACGTCACACAACTCCATTCTATGTGTTCACACATCTCCATTCTATGATTTCACACACCTGCATTCTGACTTCACACACCTCCATTGTATGACATCACAGACCTTGAATCTGTGACTTCACTCACCTCCACTCTATGACTTCACACTCCTCCATTCTATGACTTCCCACACCTCCTTTCTATGAATTTACCCACCTCAGTCTATGACTTCACACACCTCCATTCTGAATTTACACACCTCCATTCTGTGATTTAACACACCTCCATTCTTTGACTTCACACACCTCCATTCTGTGACTTCACACACCACCTTTTTGACTTCACACACCTCCATTCTGTGACTTCACACACCTCCGTTTTGACTTCACACACTTCCATTCTGTGACTTCACACACCTCCATTCTGTGACTTCACACACCTCTATTGTTTCACTTCACACACCTCCATTTTTGACTTCACACACCTCCATTCCATGACTTCACACACCTCCATTCTATGAGTTCACACACCCCCAATTTGACTTCACACACCTCCATTCTATGACTTCACACACATTCATTCTTACTTCAGAAACATCCATTCTCTGACTTCACACACCTCCATTCTATGACTTCACAAACCTCCATTCTGTGACTTCACACACCTCCATTCTGAGTTCACACACCTCCATTCTGTGACTTCACACACCTCCATTCGTTGATATCAAAAACCACCATTCTATGACTTCACACAACTCCATTTTAACTTCACACACCTCCATTCTATGAGTTCACACACCTCCATTTTATGACTTCACACACCTCCATTCTTTGACTTCACACTACTCAATTCTATGACTTCACACACCTCCACTCTATGACTTCAAACACCTTCATTCTTACTTCACAAACATCCATTCTGTGAGTTCACACACCTCCATTCTGTGATTTCACACACCGTCATTCTGACTTCACACACCTCCATTCTGTGACTTCACACACCTCAATTCTGTGACTTCACACACCTCCATTCTGACTTCACACACCTCCATTCTATGACTTCTCACACCTCCATTCTATGACTTCACACTCCTCCATTGTGACGTCACACAACTCCATTCTATGTGTTCACACATCTCCATTCTATGGTTTCACACACCTGCATTCTGACTTCACACACCTCCATTGTATGACATCACAGTCCTTGAATCTGTGACTTCACTCACCTTCACTCTATGATTTCACACTCCTCCATTCTATGACTTCCCACACCTCCTTTCTATGAATTTACCCACCTCAGTCTATGACTTCACACACCTCCATTCTGACTTTACACACCTCCATTCTGTGACTTCACACACCTCCATTCTATGACTTCACACACCTCAATTGTATGACTTCACACACCTCCATTCTATGACTTCACACACCTCCATTCTGTGACTTCACACACCTCCATTCTATGACTTCAAACACCTTCATTCTTACTTCACAAACATCTATTCTGTGACTTCACACACCCCCTTTCTGTGACTTCACACACCTCCTTTCTGTGACTTCACACACCTTCATTCTGACTTCACACACCTCCATTCTCTGACTTCACACACCTCAATTCTGTGACTTGACACACCTCCATTCTGACTTCACACACCTCCATTCTATGATTTCACACACCTCCAATCTATGACTTCACACACCTCCATTCTGTGACTTCACACACCTCCATTCTGACTTCACACCCCTCCATTCTTACTTCACACACCTCCATTCTGACTTCATAGAGCTCCATTCTATGAATTCACACACCTCCATTCTGTGACTTCACACACCACATTTTTGACATCACACACCTCCATTCTGTGACTTCACACACCTCCATTCGTTGACTTCACACACCTCCGTTTTGCCTTCACTCACTTCCAATCTGTGACTTCACACACCTCCATTCTGTGACTTCACACACCTCTATTGTTTCACTTCACACACCTCCATTCTTTGACTTCACACACCGCCATTCCATGACTTCACAAACCTCCATTCTATGAGTTCACACACCTCCATTCTATGAGTTCACACACCTCCAATTTGACTTCACACATCTCCATTCTATGACTTCACAAACCTCCATTCTGTGACTTCACACACCTCCATTCTGAGTTCACACACCTCCTTTATCTGACTTCACAAACTTCCATTCTATGACTTCACACACCTCCATTCTGTGGCTTCACACACCTACATTCTGATTCACACACCTCCATTCTTTGACTTCAAACACCTCCATTCTGTGACTTCACACACCTCCATTCTGTGACTTCACACACCTCCATTCTGTGACTTCACACACCTCAATCGTATGACTTCACACACCTCCATTCTGTGAGTTCACAAACCTCCATTCTATGACTTGACACACCTCCATTCTGTGACTTCACACACCGCCATTCTGAGTTCACACACCTCCATTCTATGACTTCACAAACCTCCATTCTGAGTTCACAGACCTCCATTCTATGACTTCACACACCTCCATTCTATGACTTCACTCACCTCCAATCTGACTTCACACACCTCCATTCTGACTTCCCACACCTCAATTCTGTGACTTCACACACCTCCATTCTATGATTTCACACACTTCCATTCTATGACTTCACACACCTCCATTCTGTGGCTTCACACACCTACATTCTGAGTTTACACACCTCCATTCTGTGACTTCACACACCTCCATTCTTTGATTTCACACACCTCCAATCTGACTTCACACACCTCCATGCTATGACTTCACACACCTCCATTCGTTGACATCAAAAAACACCATTCTATGACTTCACAAACTCCATTTTGACTTCACACACCTCTATTCTATGAGTTCACACACCTCCATTCTATGAGTTCACACACCTCCAATTTGACTTCACACAGCTCCCTTCTGTGGCTTCACACACCTACATTCTGAGTTCACACACCTCCATTCTGTGACTTCACACACCTCCATTCTGTGACTTCACACACCTCCATTCGGTGACTTCACACACCTCCATTCTATGACTTCACACACCTCCATTCTGTGGCTTCACACACCTCCATTCTGAGTTCACACACCTCTATTCTGTGACTTCACACACCTCCATTCTGTGACTTCACACACCTCCATTCTGTGACTTCACACACCTCGATCCTATGAATTCACACACATCCATTCTATGAATTCACACACCTCCATTCTGTGATTTCACACACCTCCATTCTATGACTTCACACACCTCCATTCTGTGACTTCACTCACCTCCATTCTGAGTTCACAGACCTCCATTCTATGACTTCACACACTTCCATTCTATGACTTCACACACTTCCATTCTGACTTCACACACCTCCATTCTGACTTCACACACCTCAATTCTTTTAATTCACACACCTCAATTCTATGATTTCACACGCTTCCATTCTATGACTTCACACACCTCCATTCTATGACTTCACACACCTCATTTCTGAGTTGACACACCTCCATTCTGTGATTTCACACACCTCCAATCTGACTTCACACACCTCCATTCTATGACTTCACACACCTCCATTCGTTGACATCAAAAACAACCATTATATGACTTCACACAACTCCACTGTGACTTCACACTCCTCCATTCTATGAATTCACACACCTGCATTTTATGACTTCACACACCTCCATTCTATGACTTCACACACCTCCATTCTGTGACTTCACACACCTCCATTCTATGATTTCACTCACCTCCATTCTGACTTCACACACCTCCATTCTGACTTCACACACCTCAATTCTGTGACTTCACACACCTCCATTCAATGATTTCACACACTTCCTTTCTATGACTTCACACAGCTCCATTCTGTGGCTTCACACACCTATATTCTGAGTTCACACACCTCCATTCTGTGACTTCACACACCTCCATTCTGTGATTTCACACACCTCCAATCTGACTTCACACACCTTCATTCTATGACTTCACAAACCTCCATTCCTTGACATCAAAAAACACCATTCTATGACTTCACACAACTCCATTTTGACTTCACACACCTCCATTCTATGAGTTCACACACCTCCATTTTATGACTTCACACACCTCCATTCTATGACTTCACACGCCTCAATTCTATGATTTCACACACCTCCATTCTATGACTTCACACACCTCCATTCTGTGACTTCACACACCTCCACTCTATGACTTCAAACACCTTAATTCTTACTTCACAAACATCCATTCTGTGACTTCACACACCTTCATTCTGTGACTTCACACACCTTCATTCTGACTTCACAATCCTCCATTCTGTGACTTCACACAGCTCAATTCTGTGACTTCACACACCTCCATTCTGACTTCACATACCTCCATTCTATGATTTCACACACCTCCATTCTATGACTTCACACACCTCCATTCTGTGACTTCACACACCACCTTTTTGACTTCACACACCTCCATTCTGTGACTTCACACACCTGGATCTTATGAATTCACACACATCCATTCTATGAATTCACACACCTCCATTCTGTGATTTCACACACCTCCATTCTATGACTTCACACACCTCCATTCTGTGACTTCACTCACCTCCATTCTGAGTTCACAGACCTCCATTCTATGACTTCACACACTTCCATCCTATGACTTCACACACTTCCATTCTGACTTCACACACCTCCATTCTGACTTCACACACCTCAATTCTTTTAATTCACACACCTCCATTCTATGATTTCACACACTTCCATTCTATGACTTCACACACCTCCATTCTATGACTTCACACACCTCATTTCTGAGTTGACACACCTCCATTCTGTGATTTCACACACCTCCAATCTGACTTCACACACCTCCATTCTATGACTTCACACACCTCCATTCGTTGACATCAAAAACAACCATTATATGACTTCACACAACTCCACTGTGACTTCACACTCCTCCATTCTATGAATTCACACAACTGCATTTTATGACTTCACACACCTCCATTCTATGACTTCACACACCTCCATTCTGTGACTTCACACACCTCCATTCTATGATTTCACTCACCTCCATTCTGACTTCACACACCTCCATTCTGACTTCACACACCTCAATTCTGTGACTTCACACACCTCCATTCAATGATTTCACACACTTCCATTCTATGACTTCACACAGCTCCATTCTGTGGCTTCACACACCTACATTCTGAGTTCACACACCTCCATTCTCTGACTTCACACACCTCCATTCTGTGATTTCACACACCTCCAATCTGACTTCACACACCTCCATTCTATGACTTCACACACCTCCATTCCTTGACATCAAAAAACACCATTCTATGACTTCACACAACTCCATTTTGACTTCACACACCTCCATTCTATGAGTTCACACACCTCCATTTTATGACTTCACACACCTCCATTCTATGACTTCACACGCCTCAAATCTATGATTTCACACACCTCCATTCTATTACTTCACACACCTCCATTCTGTGACTTCACACACCTCCACTCTATGACTTCAAACACCTTAATTCTTACTTCACAAACATCCATTCTGTGACTTCACACACCTGCATTCTGTGACTTCACACACCTTCATTCTGACTTCACAATCCTCCATTCTGTGACTTCACACACCTCAATTCTGTGACTTCACACACCTCCATTCTGACTTCACATACCTCCATTCTATGACTTCACACACCTCCATTCTATGACTTCACACACCTCCATTCTGTGACTTCACACACCACCTTTTTGACTTCACACACCTCCATTCTGTGACTTCACACACCTCCATTCTGTGACTTCACACACCTCCGTTTTGACTTCACACACTTCCATTCTGTGACTTCACACACCTCCATTCTGTGACTTCACACACCTCTATTGTTTCACTTCACACACCTCCATTCTTTGACTTCACACACCTCCATTCCATGACTTCACACACCTCCATTCTATGAGTTCACACACCTCCATTCTATGAGTTCACACACCTCCAATTTGACTTCACACACCTCCATTCTATGACTTCACACACATTCATTCTTACTTCAGAAACATCCATTCTCTGACTTCACACACCTCCATTCTATGACTTCACAAACCTCCATTCTGTGACTTCACACACCTCCATTCTGAGTTCACACACCTCCATTCTGTGACTTCACACACCTCCATTCGTTGATATCAAAAACCACCATTCTATGACTTCACACAATTCCATTTTAACTTCACACACCTCCATTCTATGAGTTCACACACCTCCATTTTATGACTTCATACACCTCCATTCTATGACTTCACACTCCTCAATTCTATGACTTCACACACCTCCACTCTATGACTTCAAACACCTTCATTCTTACTTCACAAACATCCATTCTGTGAGTTCACACACCTCCATTCATGATTTCAAACACCGTCATTCTGACTTCACACACCTCCATTCTGTGACTTCACACACCTCAATTCTGTGACTTCACACACCTCCATTCTGACTTCACCCACCTCCATTCTATGACTTCACACACCTCCATTCTATGACTTCACACACCTCCATTTTGTGACTTCACACACCTAAATTCTATGACTTCACACACCTCCATTGTGACTTCACACACCTCCATTCTATGAGTTCACACACCTCCATTCTGACTTCACACACCTCCATTCTATGTCTTCACACACCTCCGTTCTGACTTCACACAGCTCCATTCTGTGACTTCACAAAACTCCATTCTGTTATTTCACACAAATCCATACTCTGACTTCACACACCTCCATTTATGACTTCACACACCTCCATTCTGAGTTCACACACCTCCATTCTGTGACTTCACACACCTCCATTCTGACTTCACACACCTTCATTTTATGACTTCACACACCTCCATTCTGTGACTTCTCACACCTCCATTCTATGACTTCACACTCCTCCATTGTGGCGTCACACAACTCCATTCTATGTGTTCACACATCTCCTTTCTATGATTTCACACACCTGCATTCTGACTTCACACACTTCCATTGTATGACATCACAGACCTTGAATCTGTGACTTCACTCACCTCCACTCTATGACTTCACACTCCTCCATTCTATGACTTCCCACACCTCCTTTCTATGAATTTACCCACCTCAGTCTATGACTTCACACACCTCCATTCTGACTTTACACACCTCCATTCTGTGATTTAACACACCTCCATTCTATGACTTCACACACCTCCATTCTGTGACTTCACACACCACCTTTTTGACTTCACACACCTCCATTCTGTGACTTCACACACCTCCGTTTTGACTTCACACACTTCCATTCTGTGACTTCACACACCTCCATTCTGTGACTTCACACACCTCTGTTGTTTCACTTCACACACCTCCATTTTTGACTTCACACACCTCCATTCCATGACTTCACACACCTCCATTCTATGAGTTCACACACCTCCATTCTATGAGTTCACACACCCCCAATTTGACTTCACACACCTCCATTCTATGACTTTACACACATTCATTCTTACTTCAGAAACATCCATTCTCTGACTTCACACACCTCCATTCTATGACTTCACAAACCTCGATTCTGTGACTTCACACACCTCCATTCTGAGTTCACACACCTCCATTCTGTGACTTCACACACCTCCATTCGTTGATATCAAAAACCACCATTCTATGACTTCACACAACTCCATTTTAACTTCACACACCTCCATTCTATGAGTTCACACACCTATATTTTATGACTTCACACACCTCCATTCTATGACTTCACACTACTCAATTCTATGACTTCACACACCTCCACTCTATGACTTCAAACACCTTCATTCTTACTTCACAAACATCCATTCTGTGAGTTCACACACCTCCATTCTGTGACTTCACACACCTCCATTCTGTGACTTCACACACCTCGATCTTATGAATTCACACACATCCATTCTATGAATTCACACACCTCCATTCTGTGATTTCACACACCTCCATTCTATGACTTCACACACCTCCATTCTGTGACTTCACTCACCTCCATTCTGAGTTCACAGACCTCCATTCTATGACTTCACACACTTCCATTCTATGACTTCACACACTTCCATTCTGACTTCACACACCTCCATTCTGACTTCACACACCTCAATTCTTTTAATTCACACACCTCAATTCTATGATTTCACACGCTTCCATTCTATGACTTCACACACCTCCATTCTATGACTTCACACACCTCATTTCTGAGTTGACACACCTCCATTCTGTGATTTCACACACCTCCAATCTGACTTCACACACCTCCATTCTATGACTTCACACACCTCCATTCGTTGACATCAAAAACAACCATTATATGACTTCACACAACTCCACTGTGACTTCACACTCCTCCATTCTATGAATTCACACACCTGCATTTTATGACTTCACACACCTCCATTCTATGACTTCACACACCTCCATTCTGTGACTTCACACACCTCCATTCTATGATTTCACTCACCTCCATTCTGACTTCACACACCTCCATTCTGACTTCACACACCTCAATTCTGTGACTTCACACACCTCCATTCAATGATTTCACACACTTCCATTCTATGACTTCACACAGCTCCATTCTGTGGCTTCACACACCTATATTCTGAGTTCACACACCTCCATTCTGTGACTTCACACACCTCCATTCTGTGATTTCACACACCTCCAATCTGACTTCACACACCTTCATTCTATGACTTCACAAACCTCCATTCCTTGACATCAAAAAACACCATTCTATGACTTCACACAACTCCATTTTGACTTCACACACCTCCATTCTATGAGTTCACACACCTCCATTTTATGACTTCACACACCTCCATTCTATGACTTCACACGCCTCAATTCTATGATTTCACACACCTCCATTCTATGACTTCACACACCTCCATTCTGTGACTTCACACACCTCCACTCTATGACTTCAAACACCTTAATTCTTACTTCACAAACATCCATTCTGTGACTTCACACACCTTCATTCTGTGACTTCACACACCTTCATTCTGACTTCACAATCCTCCATTCTGTGACTTCACACAGCTCAATTCTGTGACTTCACACACCTCCATTCTGACTTCACATACCTCCATTCTATGATTTCACACACCTCCATTCTATGACTTCACACACCTCCATTCTGTGACTTCACACACCACCTTTTTGACTTCACACACCTCCATTCTGTGACTTCACACACCTGGATCTTATGAATTCACACACATCCATTCTATGAATTCACACACCTCCATTCTGTGATTTCACACACCTCCATTCTATGACTTCACACACCTCCATTCTGTGACTTCACTCACCTCCATTCTGAGTTCACAGACCTCCATTCTATGACTTCACACACTTCCATTCTATGACTTCACACACTTCCATTCTGACTTCACACACCTCCATTCTGACTTCACACACCTCAATTCTTTTAATTCACACACCTCCATTCTATGATTTCACACACTTCCATTCTATGACTTCACACACCTCCATTCTATGACTTCACACACCTCATTTCTGAGTTGACACACCTCCATTCTGTGATTTCACACACCTCCAATCTGACTTCACACACCTTCATTCTATGACTTCACACACCTCCATTCGTTGACATCAAAAACAACCATTATATGACTTCACACAACTCCACTGTGACTTCACACTCCTCCATTCTATGAATTCACACAACTGCATTTTATGCCTTCACACACCTCCATTCTATGACTTCACACACCTCCATTCTGTGACTTCACACACCTCCATTCTATGATTTCACTCACCTCCATTCTGACTTCACACACCTCCATTCTGACTTCACACACCTCAATTCTGTGACTTCACACACCTCCATTCAATGATTTCACACACTTCCATTCTATGACTTCACACAGCTCCATTCTGTGGCTTCACACACCTACATTCTGAGTTCACACACCTCCATTCTCTGACTTCACACACCTCCATTCTGTGATTTCACACACCTCCAATCTGACTTCACACACCTCCATTCTATGACTTCACACACCTCCATTCCTTGACATCAAAAAACACCATTCTATGACTTCACACAACTCCATTTTGACTTCACACACCTCCATTCTATGAGTTCACACACCTCCATTTTATGACTTCACACACCTCCATTCTATGACTTCACACGCCTCAAATCTATGATTTCACACACCTCCATTCTATTACTTCACACACCTCCATTCTGTGACTTCACACACCTCCACTCTATGACTTCAAACACCTTAATTCTTACTTCACAAACATCCATTCTGTGACTTCACACACCTCCATTCTGTGACTTCACACACCTTCATTCTGACTTCACAATCCTCCATTCTGTGACTTCACACACCTCAATTCTGTGACTTCACACACCTCCATTCTGACTTCACATACCTCCATTCTATGACTTCACACACCTCCATTCTATGACTTCACACACCTCCATTCTGTGACTTCACACACCACCTTTTTGACTTCACACACCTCCATTCTGTGACTTCACACACCTCCATTCTGTGACTTCACACACCTCCGTTTTGACTTCACACACTTCCATTCTGTGACTTCACACACCTCCATTCTGTGACTTCACACACCTCTATTGTTTCACTTCACACACCTCCATTCTTTGACTTCACACACCTCCATTCCATGACTTCACACACCTCCATTCTATGAGTTCACACACCTCCATTCTATGAGTTCACACACCTCCAATTTGACTTCCCACACCTCCATTCTATGACTTCACACACATTCATTCTTACTTCAGAAACATCCATTCTCTGACTTCACACACCTCCATTCTATGACTTCACAAACCTCCATTCTGTGACTTCACACACCTCCATTCTGAGTTCACACACCTCCATTCTGTGACTTCACACACCTCCATTCGTTGATATCAAAAACCACCATTCTATGACTTCACACAATTCCATTTTAACTTCACACACCTCCATTCTATGAGTTCACACACCTCCATTTTATGACTTCATACACCTCCATTCTATGACTTCACACTCCTCAATTCTATGACTTCACACACCTCCACTCTATGACTTCAAACACCTTCATTCTTACTTCACAAACATCCATTCTGTGAGTTCACACACCTCCATTCATGATTTCACACACCGTCATTCTGACTTCACACACCTCCATTCTGTGACTTCACACACCTCAATTCTGTGACTTCACACACCTCCATTCTGACTTCACCCACCTCCATTCTATGACTTCACACACCTCCATTCTATGACTTCACACACCTCCATTTTGTGACTTCACACACCTAAATTCTATGACTTCACACACCTCCATTGTGACTTCACACACCTCCATTCTATGAGTTCACACACCTCCATTCTGACTTCACACACCTCCATTCTATGTCTTCACACACCTCCGTTCTGACTTCACACAGCTCCATTCTGTGACTTCACAAAACTCCATTCTGTTATTTCACACAAATCCATACTCTGACTTCACACACCTCCATTTATGACTTCACACACCTCCATTCTGACTTCACACACCTCCATTCTGTGACTTCACACACCTCCATTCTGACTTCACACACCTTCATTTTATGACTTCACACACCTCCATTCTGTGACTTCTCACTCCTCCATTCTATGACTTCACACTCCTCCATTGTGGCGTCACACAACTCCATTCTATGTGTTCACACATCTCCTTTCTATGATTTCACACACCTGCATTCTTACTTCACACACCTCCATTGTATGACATCACAGACCTTGAATCTGTGACTTCACTCACCTCCACTCTATGACTTCACACTCCTCCATTCTATGACTTCCCACACCTCCTTTCTATGAATTTACCCACCTCAGTCTATGACTTCACACACCTCCATTCTGACTTTACACACCTCCATTCTGTGATTTAACACACCTCCATTCTATGACTTCACACACCTCCATTCTGTGACTTCACACACCACCTTTTTGACTTCACACACCTCCATTCTGTGACTTCACACACCTCCGTTTTGACTTCACACACTTCCATTCTGTGACTTCACACACCTCCATTCTGTGACTTCACACACCTCTGTTGTTTCACTTCACACACCTCCATTTTTGACTTCACACACCTCCATTCCATGACTTCACACACCTCCATTCTATGAGTTCACACACCTAAATTCTATGAGTTCACACACCCCCAATTTGACTTCACACACCTCCATTCTATGACTTCACACACATTCATTCTTACTTCAGAAACATCCATTCTCTGACTTCACACACCTCCATTCTATGACTTCACAAACCTCGATTCTGTGACTTCACACACCTCCATTCTTTGATATCAAAAACCACCATTCTATGACTTCACACAACTCCATTTTAACTTCACACACCTCCATTCTATGAGTTCACACACCTATATTTTATGACTTCACACACCTCCATTCTATGACTTCACACTACTCAATTCTATGACTTCACACACCTCCACTCTATGACTTCAAACACCTTCATTCTTACTTCACAAACATCCATTCTGTGAGTTCACACACCTCCATTCTGTGATTTCACACACCGTCATTCTGACTTCACACACCTCCATTCTGTGACTTCACACACCTCAATTCTGTGACTTCACACACCTCCATTCTGACTTCACACACCTCCATTCTATGACTTCTCACACCTCCATTCTATGACTTCACACTCCTCCATTGTGACGTCACACAACTCCATTCTATGTGTTCACACATCTCCATTCTATGATTTCACACACCTGCATTCTGACTTCACACACCTCCATTGTATGACATCACAGTCCTTGAATCTGTGACTTCACTCACCTCCACTCTATGACTTCACACTCCTCCATTCTATGACTTCCCACACCTCCTTTCTATGAATTTACCCACCTCAGTCTATGACTTCACACACCTCCATTCTGACTTTACACACCTCCATTCTGTGACTTCACACACCTCCATTCTATGACTTCACACACCTCAATTGTATGACTTCACACACCTCCATTCTATGACTTCACACACCTCCATTCTGTGACTTCACACACCTCCATTCTATGACTTCAAACACCTTCATTCTTACTTCACAAACATCTATTCTGTGACTTCACACACCTCCTTTCTGTGACTTCACACACCTCCTTTCTGTGACTTCACACACCTTCATTCTGACTTCACACACCTCCATTCTCTGACTTCACACACCTCAATTTTGTGACTTGACACACCTCCATTCTGACTTCACACACCTCCATTCTATGATTTCACACACCTCCAATCTATGACTTCACACACCTCCATTCTGTGACTTCACACACCTCCATTCTGACTTCACACCCCTCCATTCTTATTTCACACACCTCCATTCTGACTTCATACAGCTCCATTCTATGAATTCACACACCTCCATTCTGTGACTTCACACACCACATTTTTGACATCACACACCTCCATTCTGTGACTTCACACACCTCCATTCGTTGACTTCACACACCTCCGTTTTGCCTTCACACACTTCCAATCTGTGACTTCACACACCTCCATTCTGTGACTTCACACACCTCTATTGTTTCACTTCACACACCTCCATTTTTGACTTCACACACCTCCATTCCATGACTTCACACACCTCCATTCTATGAGTTCACACACCTCCATTCTATGAGTTCACACACCCCCAATTTGACTTCACACACCGCCATTCCATGACTTCACACACATTCATTCTTACTTCAGAAGCATCCATTCTCTGACTTCACACACCTCCATTCTATGACTTCACAAACCTCGATTCTGTGACTTCACACACCTCCATTCTGAGTTCACACACCTCCATTCTGTGACTTCACACACCTCCATTCGTTGATATCAAAAACCACCATTCTATGACTTCACACAACTCCATTTTAACTTCACACACCTCTATTCTATGAGTTCACACACCTATATTTTATGACTTCACACACCTCCATTCTATGACTTCACACTACTCAATTCTATGACTTCACACACCTCCACTCTATGACTTCAAACACCTTCATTCTTACTTCACAAACATCCATTCTGTGAGTTCACACACCTCCATTCTGTGATTTCACACACCGTCATTCTGACTTCACACACCTCCATTCTGTGACTTCACACACCTCAATTCTGTGACTTCACACACCTCCATTCTGACTTCACACACCTCCATTCTATGACTTCTCACACCTCCATTCTATGACTTCACACTCCTCCATTGTGACGTCACACAACTCCATTCTATGTGTTCACACATCTCCATTCTATGATTTCACACACCTGCATTCTGACTTCACACACCTCCATTGTATGACATCACAGTCCTTGAATCTGTGACTTCACTCACCTCCACTCTATGACTTCACACTCCTCCATTCTATGACTTCCCACACCTCCTTTCTATGAATTTACCCACCTCAGTCTATGACTTCACACACCTCCATTCTGACTTTACACACCTCCATTCTGTGACTTCACACACCTCCATTCTATGACTTCACACATCTCAATTGTATGACCTCACACACCTCCATTCTATGACTTCACACACCTCCATTCTGTGACTTCACACACCTCCATTCTATGACTTCAAACACCTTCATTCTTACTTCACAAACATCTATTCTGTGACTTCACACACCTCCTTTCTGTGACTTCACACACCTCCTTTCTGTGACTTCACACACCTTCATTCTGACTTCACACACCTCCATTCTCTGACTTCACACACCTCAATTCTGTGACTTGACACACCTCCATTCTGACTTCACACACCTCCATTCTATGATTTCACACACCTCCAATCTATGACTTCACACACCTCCATTCTGTGACTTCACACACCTCCATTCTGACTTCACACCCCTCCATTCTTACTTCACACACCTCCATTCTGACTTCATACAGCTCCATTCTATGAATTCACACACCTCCATTCTGTGACTTCACACACCACATTTTTGACATCACACACCTCCATTCTGTGACTTCACACACCTCCATTCGTTGACTTCACACACCTCCGTTTTGCCTTCACACACTTCCAATCTGTGACTTCACACACCTCCATTCTGTGACTTCACACACCTCCATTCTGTGGCTTCACACACCTATATTCTGAGTTCACACACCTCCATTCTGTGACTTCACACACCTCCATTCTGTGATTTCACACACCTCCAATCTGACTTCACACACCTTCATTCTATGACTTCACAAACCTCCATTCCTTGACATCAAAAAACACCATTCTATGACTTCACACAACTCCATTTTGACTTCACACACCTCCATTCTATGAGTTCACACACCTCCATTTTATGACTTCACACACCTCCATTCTATGACTTCACACGCCTCAATTCTATGATTTCACACACCTCCATTCTATGACTTCACACACCTCCATTCTGTGACTTCACACACCTCCACTCTATGACTTCAAACACCTTAATTCTTACTTCACAAACATCCATTCTGTGACTTCACACACCTTCATTCTGTGACTTCACACACCTTCATTCTGACTTCACAATCCTCCATTCTGTGACTTCACACAGCTCAATTCTGTGACTTCACACACCTCCATTCTGACTTCACATACCTCCATTCTATGATTTCACACACCTCCATTCTATGACTTCACACACCTCCATTCTGTGACTTCACACACCACCTTTTTGACTTCACACACCTCCATTCTGTGACTTCACACACCTGGATCTTATGAATTCACACACATCCATTCTATGAATTCACACACCTCCATTCTGTGATTTCACACACCTCCATTCTATGACTTCACACACCTCCATTCTGTGACTTCACTCACCTCCATTCTGAGTTCACAGACCTCCATTCTATGACTTCACACACTTCCATTCTATGACTTCACACACTTCCATTCTGACTTCACACACCTCCATTCTGACTTCACACACCTCAATTCTTTTAATTCACACACCTCCATTCTATGATTTCACACACTTCCATTCTATGACTTCACACACCTCCATTCTATGACTTCACACACCTCATTTCTGAGTTGACACACCTCCATTCTGTGATTTCACACACCTCCAATCTGACTTCACACACCTTCATTCTATGACTTCACACACCTCCATTCGTTGACATCAAAAACAACCATTATATGACTTCACACAACTCCACTGTGACTTCACACTCCTCCATTCTATGAATTCACACAACTGCATTTTATGCCTTCACACACCTCCATTCTATGACTTCACACACCTCCATTCTGTGACTTCACACACCTCCATTCTATGATTTCACTCACCTCCATTCTGACTTCACACACCTCCATTCTGACTTCACACACCTCAATTCTGTGACTTCACACACCTCCATTCAATGATTTCACACACTTCCATTCTATGACTTCACACAGCTCCATTCTGTGGCTTCACACACCTACATTCTGAGTTCACACACCTCCATTCTCTGACTTCACACACCTCCATTCTGTGATTTCACACACCTCCAATCTGACTTCACACACCTCCATTCTATGACTTCACACACCTCCATTCCTTGACATCAAAAAACACCATTCTATGACTTCACACAACTCCATTTTGACTTCACACACCTCCATTCTATGAGTTCACACACCTCCATTTTATGACTTCACACACCTCCATTCTATGACTTCACACGCCTCAAATCTATGATTTCACACACCTCCATTCTATTACTTCACACACCTCCATTCTGTGACTTCACACACCTCCACTCTATGACTTCAAACACCTTAATTCTTACTTCACAAACATCCATTCTGTGACTTCACACACCTCCATTCTGTGACTTCACACACCTTCATTCTGACTTCACAATCCTCCATTCTGTGACTTCACACACCTCAATTCTGTGACTTCACACACCTCCATTCTGACTTCACATACCTCCATTCTATGACTTCACACACCTCCATTCTATGACTTCACACACCTCCATTCTGTGACTTCACACACCACCTTTTTGACTTCACACACCTCCATTCTGTGACTTCACACACCTCCATTCTGTGACTTCACACACCTCCGTTTTGACTTCACACACTTCCATTCTGTGACTTCACACACCTCCATTCTGTGACTTCACACACCTCTATTGTTTCACTTCACACACCTCCATTCTTTGACTTCACACACCTCCATTCCATGACTTCACACACCTCCATTCTATGAGTTCACACACCTCCATTCTATGAGTTCACACACCTCCAATTTGACTTCCCACACCTCCATTCTATGACTTCACACACATTCATTCTTACTTCAGAAACATCCATTCTCTGACTTCACACACCTCCATTCTATGACTTCACAAACCTCCATTCTGTGACTTCACACACCTCCATTCTGAGTTCACACACCTCCATTCTGTGACTTCACACACCTCCATTCGTTGATATCAAAAACCACCATTCTATGACTTCACACAATTCCATTTTAACTTCACACACCTCCATTCTATGAGTTCACACACCTCCATTTTATGACTTCATACACCTCCATTCTATGACTTCACACTCCTCAATTCTATGACTTCACACACCTCCACTCTATGACTTCAAACACCTTCATTCTTACTTCACAAACATCCATTCTGTGAGTTCACACACCTCCATTCATGATTTCACACACCGTCATTCTGACTTCACACACCTCCATTCTGTGACTTCACACACCTCAATTCTGTGACTTCACACACCTCCATTCTGACTTCACCCACCTCCATTCTATGACTTCACACACCTCCATTCTATGACTTCACACACCTCCATTTTGTGACTTCACACACCTAAATTCTATGACTTCACACACCTCCATTGTGACTTCACACACCTCCATTCTATGAGTTCACACACCTCCATTCTGACTTCACACACCTCCATTCTATGTCTTCACACACCTCCGTTCTGACTTCACACAGCTCCATTCTGTGACTTCACAAAACTCCATTCTGTTATTTCACACAAATCCATACTCTGACTTCACACACCTCCATTTATGACTTCACACACCTCCATTCTGACTTCACACACCTCCATTCTGTGACTTCACACACCTCCATTCTGACTTCACACACCTTCATTTTATGACTTCACACACCTCCATTCTGTGACTTCTCACTCCTCCATTCTATGACTTCACACTCCTCCATTGTGGCGTCACACAACTCCATTCTATGTGTTCACACATCTCCTTTCTATGATTTCACACACCTGCATTCTTACTTCACACACCTCCATTGTATGACATCACAGACCTTGAATCTGTGACTTCACTCACCTCCACTCTATGACTTCACACTCCTCCATTCTATGACTTCCCACACCTCCTTTCTATGAATTTACCCACCTCAGTCTATGACTTCACACACCTCCATTCTGACTTTACACACCTCCATTCTGTGATTTAACACACCTCCATTCTATGACTTCACACACCTCCATTCTGTGACTTCACACACCACCTTTTTGACTTCACACACCTCCATTCTGTGACTTCACACACCTCCGTTTTGACTTCACACACTTCCATTCTGTGACTTCACACACCTCCATTCTGTGACTTCACACACCTCTGTTGTTTCACTTCACACACCTCCATTTTTGACTTCACACACCTCCATTCCATGACTTCACACACCTCCATTCTATGAGTTCACACACCTAAATTCTATGAGTTCACACACCCCCAATTTGACTTCACACACCTCCATTCTATGACTTCACACACATTCATTCTTACTTCAGAAACATCCATTCTCTGACTTCACACACCTCCATTCTATGACTTCACAAACCTCGATTCTGTGACTTCACACACCTCCATTCTTTGATATCAAAAACCACCATTCTATGACTTCACACAACTCCATTTTAACTTCACACACCTCCATTCTATGAGTTCACACACCTATATTTTATGACTTCACACACCTCCATTCTATGACTTCACACTACTCAATTCTATGACTTCACACACCTCCACTCTATGACTTCAAACACCTTCATTCTTACTTCACAAACATCCATTCTGTGAGTTCACACACCTCCATTCTGTGATTTCACACACCGT
Source organism: Megascapheus bottae (assembly GCA_024803745.1). Lineage (NCBI taxonomy): Eukaryota > Metazoa > Chordata > Mammalia > Rodentia > Geomyidae > Megascapheus > Megascapheus bottae. Next base: position 301,482 of record JANJXV010000311.1, read on the forward strand.
CATTCTGACTTCACACACCTCCATTCTGTGACTTCACACACCTCAATTCTGTGACTTCACACACCTCCATTCTGACTTCACACACCTCCATTCTATGACTTCTCACACCTCCATTCTATGACTTCACACTCCTCCATTGTGACGTCACACAACTCCATTCTATGTGTTCACACATCTCCATTCTATGATTTCACACACCTGCATTCTGACTTCACACACCTCCATTGTATGACATCACAGTCCTTGAATCTGTGACTTCACTCACCTCCACTCTATGACTTCACACTCCTCCATTCTATGACTTCCCACACCTCCTTTCTATGAATTTACCCACCTCAGTCTATGACTTCACACACCTCCATTCTGACTTTACACACCTCCATTCTGTGACTTCACACACCTCCATTCTATGACTTCACACACCTCAATTGTATGACTTCACACACCTCCATTCTATGACTTCACACACCTCCATTCTGTGACTTCACACACCTCCATTCTATGACTTCAAACACCTTCATTCTTACTTCACAAACATCTATTCTGTGACTTCACACACCTCCTTTCTGTGACTTCACACACCTCCTTTCTGTGACTTCACACACCTTCATTCTGACTTCACACACCTCCATTCTCTGACTTCACACACCTCAATTTTGTGACTTGACACACCTCCATTCTGACTTCACACACCTCCATTCTATGATTTCACACACCTCCAATCTATGACTTCACACACCTCCATTCTGTGACTTCACACACCTCCATTCTGACTTCACACCCCTCCATTCTTATTTCACACACCTCCATTCTGACTTCATACAGCTCCATTCTATGAATTCACACACCTCCATTCTGTGACTTCACACACCACATTTTTGACATCACACACCTCCATTCTGTGACTTCACACACCTCCATTCGTTGACTTCACACACCTCCGTTTTGCCTTCACACACTTCCAATCTGTGACTTCACACACCTCCATTCTGTGACTTCACACACCTCTATTGTTTCACTTCACACACCTCCATTTTTGACTTCACACACCTCCATTCCATGACTTCACACACCTCCATTCTATGAGTTCACACACCTCCATTCTATGAGTTCACACACCCCCAATTTGACTTCACACACCGCCATTCCATGACTTCACACACATTCATTCTTACTTCAGAAGCATCCATTCTCTGACTTCACACACCTCCATTCTATGACTTCACAAACCTCGATTCTGTGACTTCACACACCTCCATTCTGAGTTCACACACCTCCATTCTGTGACTTCACACACCTCCATTCGTTGATATCAAAAACCACCATTCTATGACTTCACACAACTCCATTTTAACTTCACACACCTCTATTCTATGAGTTCACACACCTATATTTTATGACTTCACACACCTCCATTCTATGACTTCACACTACTCAATTCTATGACTTCACACACCTCCACTCTATGACTTCAAACACCTTCATTCTTACTTCACAAACATCCATTCTGTGAGTTCACACACCTCCATTCTGTGATTTCACACACCGTCATTCTGACTTCACACACCTCCATTCTGTGACTTCACACACCTCAATTCTGTGACTTCACACACCTCCATTCTGACTTCACACACCTCCATTCTATGACTTCTCACACCTCCATTCTATGACTTCACACTCCTCCATTGTGACGTCACACAACTCCATTCTATGTGTTCACACATCTCCATTCTATGATTTCACACACCTGCATTCTGACTTCACACACCTCCATTGTATGACATCACAGTCCTTGAATCTGTGACTTCACTCACCTCCACTCTATGACTTCACACTCCTCCATTCTATGACTTCCCACACCTCCTTTCTATGAATTTACCCACCTCAGTCTATGACTTCACACACCTCCATTCTGACTTTACACACCTCCATTCTGTGACTTCACACACCTCCATTCTATGACTTCACACATCTCAATTGTATGACCTCACACACCTCCATTCTATGACTTCACACACCTCCATTCTGTGACTTCACACACCTCCATTCTATGACTTCAAACACCTTCATTCTTACTTCACAAACATCTATTCTGTGACTTCACACACCTCCTTTCTGTGACTTCACACACCTCCTTTCTGTGACTTCACACACCTTCATTCTGACTTCACACACCTCCATTCTCTGACTTCACACACCTCAATTCTGTGACTTGACACACCTCCATTCTGACTTCACACACCTCCATTCTATGATTTCACACACCTCCAATCTATGACTTCACACACCTCCATTCTGTGACTTCACACACCTCCATTCTGACTTCACACCCCTCCATTCTTACTTCACACACCTCCATTCTGACTTCATACAGCTCCATTCTATGAATTCACACACCTCCATTCTGTGACTTCACACACCACATTTTTGACATCACACACCTCCATTCTGTGACTTCACACACCTCCATTCGTTGACTTCACACACCTCCGTTTTGCCTTCACACACTTCCAATCTGTGACTTCACACACCTCCATTCTGTGACTTCACACACCTCTATTGTTTCACTTCACACACCTCCATTTTTGACTTCACACACCTCCATTCCATGACTTCACACACCTCCATTCTATGAGTTCACACACCGCCATTCTATGAGTTCACACACCCCCAATTTGACTTCACACACCGCCATTCCATGACTTCACAAACCTCCATTCTATGAGGTCACACACCTCCATTCTATGAGTTCACACACCTCCAATTTGACTTCACACATCTCCATTCTATGACTTCACACACCTTCATTCTTACTTCAGAAACATCCATTCTCTGACTTCACACACCTCCATTCTATGACTTCACAAACCTCCATTCTGTGACTTCACCCACCTCCATTCTGAGTTCACACACCTCCTTTATCTGACTTCACAAACTTCCATTCTATGACTTCACACACCTCCATTCTGTGGCTTCACACACCTACATTCTGATTCACACACCTCCATTCTTTGACTTCAAACACCTCCATTCTGTGACTTCACACACCTCCATTCTGTGACTTCACACACCTCCATTCTGTGACTTCACACACCTCAATCGTATGACTTCACACACCTCCATTCTGTGAGTTCACAAACCTCCATTCTATGACTTGACACACCTCCATTCTGTGACTTCACACACCGCCATTCTGAGTTCACACACCTCCATTCTATGACTTCACAAACCTCCATTCTGAGTTCACAGACCTCCATTCTATGACTTCACACACCTCCATTCTATGACTTCACTCACCTCCAATCTGACTTCACACACCTCCATTCTGACTTCCCACACCTCAATTCTGTGACTTCACACACCTCCATTCTATGATTTCACACACTTCCATTCTATGACTTCACACACCTCCATTCTGTGGCTTCACACACCTACATTCTGAGTTTACACACCTCCATTCTGTGACTTCACACACCTCCATTCTTTGATTTCACACACCTCCAATCTGACTTCACAAACATCCATGCTATGACTTCACACACCTCCATTCGTTGACATCAAAAAACACCATTCTATGACTTCACACAACTCCATTTTGACTTCACACACCTCTATTCTATGAGTTCACACACCTCCATTCTATGAGTTCACACACCTCCAATTTGACTTCACACAGCTCCATTCTGTGGCTTCACACACCTACATTCTGAGTTCACACACCTCCATTCTGTGACTTCACACACCTCCATTCTCTGACTTCACACACCTCCATTCGGTGACTTCACACACCTCCATTCTATGACTTCACACACCTCCGTTCCTTGACATCAAAAAACACCATTCTATGACTTCACACAACTCCATTTTGACTTCACACACCTCCATTCTATGAATTCACACACCTGCATTTTATGACTTCACACACCTCCATTCTATGACTTCACACACCTCCATTCTGTGACTTCACACACCTCCATTCTATGATTTCACTCACCTCCATTCTGACTTCACACACCTCCATTCTGACTTCACACACCTCAGTTCTGTGACTTCACACACCTCCATTCAATGATTTCACACACTTCCATTCTATGACTTCACACAGCTCCATTCTGTGGCTTCACACACCTACATTCTGAGTTCACACACCTCCATTCTGTGACTTCACACACCTCCATTCTGTGATTTCACACACCTCCAATCTGACTTCACACACCTCCATTCTATGACTTCACACACCTCCATTCCTTGACATCAAAAAACACCATTCTATGACTTCACACAACTCCATTTTGACTTCACACACCTCCATTCTATGAGTTCACACACCTCCATTTTATGACTTCACACACCTCCATTCTATGACTTCACACGCCTCAATTCTATGATTTCACACACCTCCATTCTATGACTTCACACACCTCCATTCTGTGACTTCACACACCTCCACTCTATGACTTCAAACACCTTAATTCTTACTTCACAAACATCCATTCTGTGACTTCACACACCTCCATTCTGTGACTTCACACAACTTCATTCTGACTTCACAATCCTCCATTCTGTGACTTCACACACCTCAATTCTGTGACTTCACACACCTCCATTCTGACTTCACATACCTCCATTCTATGATTTCACACACCTCCATTCTATGACTTCACACACCTCCATTCTGTGACTTCACACACCACCTTTTTGACTTCACACACCTCCATTCTGTGACTTCACACAGCTCCATTCTGTGACTTCACACACCTCCGTTTTGACTTCACACACTTCCATTCTGTGACTTCACACACCTCCATTCTGTGACTTCACACACCTCTATTGTTTCACTTCACACACCTCCATTCTTTGACTTCACACACCTCCATTCCATGACTTCACACACCTCCATTCTATGAGTTCACACACCTCTATTCTATGAGTTCACACACCTCCAATTTGACTTCACACACCTCCAATCTATGACTTCACACACATTCATTCTTACTTCAGAAACATCCATTCTCTGACTTCACACACCTCCATTCTATGACTTCACAAACCTCCATTCTGTGACTTCACACACCTCCATTCTGAGTTCACACACCTCCATTCTGTGACTTCACACACCTCCATTCGTTGATATCAAAAACCACCATTCTATGACTTCACACAACTCCATTTCAACTTCACATACCTCCATTCTATGAGTTCACACACCTCCATTTTATGACTTCACACACCTCCATTCTATGAGTTCACACTCCTCAATTCTATGACTTCACACACCTCCACTCTATGACTTCAAACACCTTCATTCTTACTTCACAAACATCCATTCTGTGAGTTCACACACCCCCATTCTGTGATTTCACACACCGTCATTCTGACTTCACACACCTCCATTCTGTGACTTCACACACCTCAATTCTGTGACTTCACACACCTCCATTCTGACTTCACACACCTCCATTCTATGACTTCACACACCTCCATTCTATGACTTCACACACCTCCATTTTGTGACTTCACACACCTAAATTCTATGACTTCACACACCTCCATTGTGACTTCACACACCTCCATTCTATGAGTTCACACACCTCCATTCTGACTTCACACACCTCCATTCTATGTCTTCACACACCTCCGTTCTGACTTCACACAGCTCCATTCTGTGACTTCACAAAACTCCATTATGTGATTTCACACACCTCCATACTCTGACTTCACACACCTCCATCTATGACTTCACACACCTCCATTCTGAGTTCACACACCTCCATTCTGTGACTTCACACACCTCCATTCTGACTTGACACACCTCCTTTCTATGACTTCACACACCTCAGTTCTGACTTCACACACCTCCATTCTGAGTTCACACACCTCAATTCTGTGACTTCACACACCTGCATTCTGACTTCACACACCTTCATTTTATGACTTCACACACCTCCATTATGTGACTTCTCACACCTCCATTCTATGAATTCACACACCTCCATTCTGAGTTCACCCACCACCATTCTGTGACTTCACACACCTCCATTCTTCCTTCACACACCTCCATTCTATGACTTCACACACTTCCATTCTAGGACTTCACACACCTCCATTCTGTGGCCTCACACACCTCCATTCTGAGTTCACACACCTCCATTCTGTGAATTCACACACCTTCATTCTGTGACTTCACACACCTCCATTCTGTGACTTCACACACATCGATCCTATGACTTCACACACCTCAATTCCATGAATTCACACACCTCCATTCTGTGATTTCAAACACCTCCATTGTATGACTTCACACACCTCCATTCTGTGACTTCACACACCTCCATTCTGAGTTCACACACCTCCATTCTATGACTTCACAAACCACCAATCTGAGTTCACAGACCTCCATTCTGTGACTTCACATACTTCCATTCTATGACTTCAAGCACCTCCATTCTGACTTCACACACCTCCATTCTGACTTCACACACCTCCATTCTTTGACTTCACACACCTCCATTCCATGACTTCACACACCTCCATTCTATGAGTTCACACATCTCCATTCTATGAGTTCACACACCTCCAATTTGACTTCACACACCTCCATTCTATGAATTCACACACCTTCATTATTACTTCAGAAACATCCATTCTCTGACTTCACACACCTCCATTCTATGACTTCACAAACCTCCATTCTCTGACTTCACACACCTCCATTCTGAATTCACACACCTCCATTCTGTGGCTTCACACACCTCCATTCTGAGTTCACACACCTCCATTCTGTGACTTCACACACCTCCATTCTGTGACTTCACACACCTCCATTCTGTGACTTCACACACCTCGATCCTATGACTTCACACACCTCCATTCTATGAATTCACACACCTCCATTCTGTGATTTCACACACCTCCATTCTATGACTTCACACACCTCAATTCTATGACTTCTCACACCTCCATTCTGAGTTCACAGACCTCCATTCTATGACTTCACACACCTCCATTCTATGACTTCACACACCTCTGTTCTGACTTCACACAGCTCCATTCTTTGACTTCAGAAAACTCCATTCTGTGATTTCACACACCTCCATACTATGACTTCACACACCTCCATCTATGACTTCACACACATCCATTCTGAGTTCAGACACATCCATTCTGTGACTTCCCACACCTCCATTCTGACTTCATACACCTTCATGTTATGACTTCACACACCTCCATTCTGTGACTTCTCACATCTCCATTCTATGACTTCACACACTTCCATTGTGACGTCACACAACTCCATTCTATGTGTTCACACATCTCCATTCTATGATTTCACACACCTCCATTCTGACTTCACACACCTCCATTCTATGACATCACAGACCTCGAATCTGTGACTTCACTCACCTCCACTCTATGACTTCACACTCCTCCATTCTATGACTTCCCACACCTCCTTTCTATGACTTCACCCACCTCAGTCTATGACTTCACACACCTCCATTCTGTGACTTCACACACCTCCATTTTATGACTTCACACACCTCAATTCTATGACTTCACACACCTCCATTCTATGACTTCACACACCTCCATTCTTTGACTTCACACACCTCCATTCTATGACTTCAAACACCTTCATTCTTACTTCACAAACATCCATTCTGTGACTTCACACACCTCCTTTCTGTGCCTTGACACACCTCCATTCTGACTTCACACAACTCCATTCTATGATTTCACACACCTCCATTCTATGACTTCACACACCTCCATTCTGTGATTTCACACACCTCCATTCTGACTTCACACCCCTCCATTCTGACTTCACACACCTCCATTCTGACTTCACACATCTCCATTCTATGAATTCACACACCTCTATTCTGTGACTTCACACACCACCTTTTTGACTTTACACACCTCCATTCTGTGACTTCACACACCTCCATTCTGTGACTTCACACACCTCCGTTTTGCCTTCACTCACTTCCAATCTGTGACTTCACACCCCTCCATTTTGTGACTTCACACACCTCTATTGTTTCACTTCACACAGCTCCATTCTTTGACTTCACACACCGCCATCCCATGACTTCACAAACCTCCATTCTGTGAGTTCACACAACTCCATTCTATGAGTTCACACACGTCCAATTTGACCTCACACATCTCCACTGTATGACTTCACACACCTTCATTCTTACTTCAGAAACATCCATTCTCTGACTTCACACACCTCAATTCTATGACTTCACAAACCTCCATTCTGTGACTTCACACACCTCCATTCTGTGGCTTCACACACCTACATTCTGATTCACACACCTCCATTCTTTGACTTCAAACACCTCCATTGTGTGACTTCACACACCTCTATTCTGTGACTTCACACACCTCCATTCTGTGACTTCACACACCTCGATCCTATGACTTCACACACCTCCATTCTGTGAGTTCACAAACCTCCATTCTATGACTTCACACACCTCCATTCTGTGACTTCACACACCTCCATTCTGAGTTCACACACCTCCATTCTATGACTTCACAAACCTCCATTCTGAGTTCACAGACCTCCTTTCTATGACTTCACACACCTCCATTCTATGACTTCACTCACCTCCATTCTGACTTCACACACCTCCATTCTGACTTCACACACCTCAATTCTGTGACTTCACACACCTCCATTCTATGATTTCACACACTTCCATTCTATGACTTCACACACCTCCATTCTGTGGCTTCACACACCTACATTCTGAGTTTACACACCTCCATTCTGTGACTTCACACACCTCCATTCTGTGATTTCACACACCTCCAATATGACTTCACACACCTCCATTCTATGACTTCACACACCTCCATTCGTTGACATCAAAAAACACCATTCTATGACTTCACACAACCCCATTTTGACTTCACACACCTCCATTCTATGAGTTCACACACCTGCATTTTATGACTTCACACACCTCCATTCTATCACTTCACACACCCCCATTCTGTGATTTCACACACCTCCAATCTCACTTCACACACCTCCATTCTGAGACTTCACACACCTCCACTCTATGACTTCAAACAACTTCATTCCTACTTCACAAACATCCATTCTGTGACTTCAGACACCTCATTTCTGTGACTTCAGACACCTTCATTCTGACTTCACACACCTCCATTCTGTGACTTCACACACCTCAATTCTGTGACTTCACACACCTCCATTCTGACTTCACACACCTCCATTCTATGATTTCACACACCTCCATTCTATTTCTTCACACACCTCCATTCTATGACTTCACACACCACCTTTTTGACTTCACACACCTCCATTCTGTGACTTCACACACCTCCATTCTGTGACTTCACACACCTCCGTTTTGACTTCACACACTTCCATTCTGTGACTTCACACACCTCCATTCTGTGACTTCACTCACCTCTATTGTTTCACTTCACACACCTCCATTCTTTGACTTCACACACCTCCATACCATGATTTCACACACCTCCATTCTATGAGTTCACACACCTCCATTCTATGAGTTCACACACCTCCAGTTTGACTTCACACACCTCCATTCTATGACTTCACACACCTTCATTCTTACTTCAGAAACATCCATTCTCTGACTTCACACACCTCCATTCTATGACTTCACAAACCTCCAATCTGTGACTTCACACACCTCCATTCTTCCTTCATACACCCCCATTCTATGACTTCACACACTTCCATTCTATGACTTCACACACCTCCATTCTGTGGCTTCACACACCTCCATTCTGAGTTCACACACCTCTATTCTGTGACTTCACACACCTCCATTCTGTGACTTCACACACCTCCATTCTGTGACTTCACACACCTCGATCCTATGAATTCACACACATCCATTCTATGAATTCACACACCTCCATTCTGTGATTTCACACACCTCCATTCTACGACTTCACACACCTCCATTCTGTGACTTCACTCACCTCCATTCTGAGTTCACAGACCTCCATTCTATGACTTCACACACTTCCATTCTATGACTTCACACACTTCCATTCTGACTTCACACACCTCCATTCTGACTTCACACACCTCAATTCTTTTAATTCACACACCTCCATTCTATGATTTCACACACTTCCATTCTATGACTTCACACACCTCCATTCTATGACCTCACACACCTCATTTCTGAGTTGACACACCTCCATTCTGTGATTTCACACACTTCCAATCTGACTTCACACACCTCCATTCTATGACTTCACACACCTCCATTCGTTGACATCAAAAACAACCATTATATGACTTCACACAACTCCACTGTGACTTCACACTCCTCCATTCTATGAATTCACACACCTGCATTTTATGACTTCACACACCTCCATTCTATGACTTCACACACCTCCATTGTGTGACTTCACACACCTCCATTCTATGATTTCACTCACCTCCATTCTGACTTCACACACCTCCATTCTGACTTCACACACCTCAATTCTGTGACTTCACACACCTCCATTCAATGATTTCACACACTTCCATTCTATGACTTCACACAGCTCCATTCTGTGGCTTCACACACCTATATTCTGAGTTCACACACCTCCATTCTGTGACTTCACACACCTCCATTCTGTGATTTCACACACCTCCAATCTGACTTCACACACCTCCATTCTATGACTTCACACACCTCCATTCCTTGACATCAAAAAACACCATTCTATGACTTCACACAACTCCATTTTGACTTCACACACCTCCATTCTATGAGTTCACACACCTCCATTTTATGACTTCACACACCTCCATTCTATGACTTCACACGCCTCAATTCTATGATTTCACACACCTCCATTCTATGACTTCACACACCTCCATTCTGTGACTTCACACACCTCCACTCTATGACTTCAAACACCTTAATTCTTACTTCACAAACATCCATTCTGTGACTTCACACACCTCCATTCTGTGACTTCACACACCTTCATTCTGACTTCACAATCCTCCATTCTGTGACTTCACACACCTCAATTCTGTGACTTCACACACCTCCATTCTGGCTTCACATACCTCCATTCTATATTTTCACACACCTCCATTCTATGACTTCACACACCTCCATTCTGTGACTTCACACACCACCTTTTTGACTTCACACACCTCCATTCTGTGACTTCACACACCTCGATCTTATGAATTCACACACATCCATTCTATGAATTCACACACCTCCATTCTGTGATTTCACAAACCTCCATTCTATGACTTCACACACCTCCATTCTGTGACTTCACTCACCTCCATTCTGAGTTCACAGACCTCCATTCTATGACTTCACACACTTCCATTCTATGACTTCACACACTTCCATTCTGACTTCACACACCTCCATTCTGACTTCACACACCTCAGTTCTTTTAATTCACACACCTCCATTCTATGATTTCACACACTTCCATTCTATGACTTCACACACCTCCATTCTATGACTTCACACACCTCATTTCTGAGTTGACACACCTCCATTCTGTGATTTCACACACCTCCAATCTGACTTCACACACCTCCATTCTATGACTTCACACACCTCCATTCGTTGACATCAAAAACAACCATTATATGACTTCACACAACTCCACTGTGACTTCACACTCCTCCATTCTATGAATTCACACACCTGCATTTTATGACTTCACACACCTCCATTCTATGACTTCACACACCTCCATTCTGTGACTTCACACACCTCCATTCTATTTCACTCACCTCCATTCTGACTTCACACACCTCCATTCTGACTTCACACACCTCAATTCTGTGACTTCACACACCTCCATTCAATGATTTCACACACTTCCATTCTATGACTTCACACAGCTCCATTCTGTGGCTTCACACACCTACATTCTGAGTTCACACACCTCCATTCTGTGACTTCACACACCTCCATTCTGTGATTTCACACACCTCCAATCTGACTTCACACACCTCCATTCTATGACTTCACACACCTCCATTCCTTGACATCAAAAAACACCATTCTATGACTTCACACAACTCCATTTTGACTTCACACACCTCCATTCTATGAGTTCACACACCTCCATTTTATGACTTCACACACCTCCATTCTATGACTTCACACGCCTCAATTCTATGATTTCACACACCTCCATTCTATGACTTCACACACCTCCATTCTGTGACTTCACACACCTCCACTCTATGACTTCAAACACCTTAATTCTTACCTCACAAACATCCATTCTCGGACTTCACACACCTCCATTCTGTGACTTCACACACCTTCATTCTGACTTCACAATCCTCCATTCTGTGACTTCACACACCTCATTTCTGTGACTTCACACACCTCCATTCTGACTTCACATACCTCCATTCTATGATTTCACACACCTCCATTCTATGACTTCACACACCTCCATTCTGTGACTTCACACACCACCTTTTTGACTTCACACACCTCCATTCTGTGACTTCACACACCTCCATTCTGTGACTTCACACACCTCCGTTTTGATTTCACACACTTCCATTCTGTGACTTCACACACCTCCATTCTGTGACTTCACACACCTCTATTGTTTCACTTCACACACCTCCATTCTTTGACTTCACACACCTCCATTCCATGACTTCACACACCTCCATTCTATGAGTTCACACACCTCCATTCTATGAGTTCACACACCTCCAATTTGACTTCACATACCTCCATTCTATGACTTCACACACATTCATTCTTACTTCAGAAACATCCATTCTCTGACTTCACACACCTCCATTCTATGACTTCACAAACCTCCATTCTGTGACTTCACACACCTCCATTCTGAGTTCACACACATCCATTCTGTGACTTCACACACCTCCATTCGTTGATATCAAAAACCACCATTCTATGACTTCACACAACTCCATTTTAACTTCACACACCTCCATTCTATGAGTTCACACACCTCCATTTTATGACTTCACACACCTCCATTCTATGACTTCACACTCCTCAATTCTATGACTTCACACACCTCCACTCTATGACTTCAAACACCTTCATTCTTACTTCACAAACATCCATTCTGTGAGTTCACACACCTCCATTCTGTGATTTCACACACCGTCATTCTGACTTCACACACCTCCATTCTGTGACTTCACACACCTCAATTCTGTGACTTCACACACCTCCATTCTGACTTCACACACCTCCATTCTATGACTTCACACACCTCCATTCTATGACTTCACACACCTCCATTTTGTGACTTCACACACCTAAATTCTATGACTTCACACACCTCCATTGTGACTTCACACACCTCCATTCTATGAGTTCACACACCTCCATTCTGACTTCACACACCTCCATTCTATGTCTTCACACACCTCCGTTCTGACTTCACACAGCTCCATTCTGTGACTTCACAAAACTCCATTCTGTGATTTCACACACCTCCATACTCTGACTTCACACACCACCATCTATGACTTCACACACCTCCATTCTGAGTTCACACACCTCCATTCTGTGACTTCACACACCTCCATTCTGACTTCACACACCTTCATTTTATGACTACACACACCTCCATTCTGTGACTTCTCACACCTCCATTCTATGACTTCACACTCCTCCATTGTGACGTCACACAACTCCATTCTATGTGTTCACACATCTCCATTCTATGATTTCACACACCTGCATTCTGAATTCACACACCTCCATTGTATGATATCACAGACCTTGAATCTGTGACTTCACTCACCTCCACTCTATGACTTCACACTCCTCCATTCTATGACTTCCCACACCTCCTTTCTATGAATTTACCCACCTCAGTCTATGACTTCACACACCTCCATTCTGACTTTACACACCTCCATTCTGTGATTTCACACACCTCCATTCTATGACTTCACACACCTCCATTCTGTGACTTCACACACCACCTTTTTGACTTCACACACCTCCATTCTGTGACTTCACACACCTCCATTCTGTGACTTCACACACCTCCGTTTTGACTTCACACACTTCCATTCTGTGACTTCACACACCTCCATTCTGTGACTTCACACACCTCTATTGTTTCACTTCACACACCTCCATTCTTTGACTTCACACACCTCCATTCCATGACTTCACACACCTCCATTCTATGAGTTCACACACCTCCATTCTATGAGTTCACACACGCCCAATTTGACTTCACACACCTCCATTCTATGACTTCACACACATTCATTCTTACTTCAGAAACATCCATTCTCTGACTTCACACACCTCCATTCTATGACTTCACAAACCTCCATTCTGTGACTTCACACACCTCCATTCTGAGTTCACACACCTCCATTCTATGAGTTCACCCACCTCCATTTTATGACTTCACACACCTCCATTCTATGACTTCACACTCCTCAATTCTATGACTTCACACACCTCCACTCTATGACTTCAAACACCTTCATTCTTACTTCACAAACATCCATTCTGTGAGTTCACACACCTCCATTCTGTGATTTCACACACCGTCATTCTGACTTCACACACCACCATTCTGTGACTTCACACACCTCAATTCTGTGACTTCACACACCTCCATTCTGACTTCACACACCTCCATTCTATGACTTCTCACACCTCCATTCTATGACTTCGCACTCCTCCATTGTGACGTCACACAACTCCATTCTATGTGTTCACACATCTCCATTCTATGATTTCACACACCTGCATTCTGACTTCACACACCTCCATTGTATGACATCACAGTCCTTGGATCTGTGACTTCACTCACCTCCACTCTATGACTTCACACTCCTCCATTCTATGACTTCCCACACCTCCTTTCTATGAATTTACCGACCTCAGTCTATGACTTCAGACACCTCCATTCTGACTTTACACACCTCCATTCTGTGACTTCACACACCTCCATTCTATGACTTCACACACTTCCATTCTGTGACTTCACACACCTCCATTCTATGACTTCACACACCTCCATTCTGTGACTTCACACACCTCCATTCTATGACTTCAAACACCTTCATTCTTACTTCACAAACATCCATTCTGTGACTTCACACACCTCCTTTCTGTGACTTCACACACCTCCTTTCTGTGACTTCACACACCTTCATTCTGACTTCACACACCTCCATTCTCTGACTTCACACACCTCAATTCTGTGACTTGACACACCTCCATTCTGACTTCACACACCTCCATTCTATGATTTCACACACCTCCAATCTATAACTTCACACACCTCCATTCTGTGACTTCACACACCTCCATTCTGACTTCACACCCCTCCATTCTTACCTCACACACCTCCATTCTGACTTCATACAGCTCCATTCTATGAATTCACACACCTCCGTTCTGTGACTTCACACACCACATTTTTGACATCACACACCTCCATTCTGTGACTTCACACACCTCCATTCGTTGACTTCACACACCTCCGTTTTGCCTTCACACACTTCCAATCTGTGACTTCACACACCTCCATTCTGTGACTTCACACACCTCTATTGTTTCACTTCACACACCTCCATTCTTTGACTTCACACACCGCCATTCCATGACTTCACAAACCTCCATTCTATGAGTTCACACACCTCCATTCTATGAGTTCACACACCTCCAATTTGACTTCACACATCTCCATTCTATGACTTCACACACCTTCATTCTTACTTCAGAAACATCCATTCTCTGACTTCACACACCTCCATTCTATAACTTCACAAACCTCCATTCTGTGACTTCACACACCTCCATTCTGTGTTCACACACCTCCGTTATCTGACTTCACAAACTTCCATTCTATGACTTCACACACCTCCATTCTGTGGCTTCACACACCTACATTCTGATTCACACACCTCCATTCTTTGACTTCAAACACCTCCATTCTGTGACTTCACACACCTCCATTCTGTGACTTCACACACCTCCATTCTGTGCCTTCACACACCTCAATCGTATGACTTCACACACCTCCATTCTGTGAGTTCACAAACCTCCATCTATGACTTGACACACCTCCATTCTGTGACTTCACACTCCGCCATTCTGAGTTCACACACCTCCATTCTATGACTTCACAAACCTCCATTCTGAGTTCACAGACCTCCATTCTATGACTTCACACACCTCCATTCTATGACTTCACTCACCTCCAATCTGACTTCACACACCTCCATTCTGACCTCCCACACCTCAATTCTGTGACTTCACACACCTCCATTCTATGATTTCACACACTTCCATTCTATGACTTCACACACCTCCATTCTGTGGCTTCACACACCTACATTCTGAGTTTACACACCTCCATTCTGTGACTTCACACACCTCCATTCTTTGATTTCACACACCTCCAATCTGACTTCACAAACCTCCATGCTATGACATCACACACCTCCATTCGTTGACATCAAAAAACACCATTCTATGACTTCACACAACTCCATTTTGACTTCACACACCTCTATTCTATGAGTTCACACACCTCCATTCTATGAGTTCACACACCTCCAATTTGACTTCACACAGCTCCATTCTGTGGCTTCACACACCTACATTCTGAGTTCACACACCTCCATTCTGTGACTTCACACACCTCCATTCTGTGACTTCACACACCTCCATTCGGTGACTTCACACACCTCCATTCTATGACTTCACACACCTCCATTCCTTGACATCAAAAAACACCATTCTATGACTTCACACAACTCCATTTTGACTTCACACACCTCCATTCTATGAGTTCACACACCTCCATTTTATGACTTCACACACCTCCATTCTATGACTTCACACGCCTCAATTCTATGACTTCACACACCTCCATTCTATGACTTCACACACCTCCATTCTGTGACTTCACACACCTCCACTCTGTGACTTCAAACACCTTAATTCTTACTTCACAAACATCCATTCTGTGACTTCACACACCTCCATTCTGTGACTTCACACACCTTCATTCTGACTTCACAAACCTCCATTCTGTGACTTCACACACCTCAATTCTGTGACTTCACACACCTCCATTCTGACTTCACATACCTCCATTCTATGATTTCACAAACCTCCATTCTATGACTTCACACTCCTGCATTCTGTGACTTCACACACCACCTTTTTGACTTCACACACCTCCATTCTGTGACTTCACACACCTCCTTTCTGTGACTTCACACACCTCCGTTTTGATTTCACACACTTCCATTCTGTGACTTCACACACCTCCATTCTGTGACTTCACACACCTCTATTGTTTCACTTCACACACCTCCATTCTTTGACTTCACACACCTCCATTCCATGACTTCACACACCTCCATTATATGAGTTCACACACCTCCATTCTATGAGTTCACACACCTCCAATTTGACTTCACACACCTCCATTCTATGACTTCACACACATTCATTCTTTCTTCAGAAACATCCATTCTCTGACTTCACACACCTCCATTCTATGACTTCACAAACCTCCATTCTGTGACTTCACACACCTCCATTCTGAGTTCACACACCTCCATTCTGTGACTTCACACACCTCCATTCGTTGACATCAAAAACCACCATTTTATGACTTCACACAACTCCATTTTAACTTCACACACCTCCATTCTATGAGTTCACACACCTCCATTTTATGACTTCACACACCTCCATTCTATGACTTCACACTCCTCAATTCTATGACTTCACACACCTCCACTCTATGACTTCAAACACCTTCATTCTTACTTCACAAACATCCATTCTGTGAGTTCACACACCTCCATTCTGTGATTTCACACACCTTCATTCTGACTTCACACACCTCCATTCTGTGACTTCACACACCTCAATTCTGTGACTTCACACACCTCCATTCTGACATCACACACCTCCATTCTATGACTTCACACACCTCCATTCTGTGACTTCACAGACCTCCATTTTGTGACTTCACACACCTAAATTCTATGACTTCACACACCTCCATTGTGACTTCACACACCTCCATTCTATGAGTTCACACACCTCCATTCTGACTTCACACACCTCCATTCTATGTCTTCACACACCTCCGTTCTGACTTCACACAGCTCCATTCTGTGACCTCAGAAAACTCCATTCTGTGATTTCACACACCTCCATACTATGACTTCACACACCTCCATTTATGACTTCACACACCTCCATTCTGAGTTCACACACCTCCATTCTGTGACTTCACACACCTCCATTCTGACTTCACACACCTTCATTTTATGACTTCACACACCTCCATTCTCTGACTTCTCACACCTCCATTCTATGACTTCACACTCTTCCATTGTGACGTCACACAACTCCATTCTATGTGTTCACACATCTCCATTCTATGATTTCACACACCTGCATTCTGACTTCACACACCTCCATTCTATGACATCACTGTCTGTGATGTCGAATCTGTGACTTCACTCACCTCCACTCTATGACTTCACACTCCTCCATTCTATGACTTCCCACACCTCCTTTCTATGAATTTACCCACCTCAGTCTATGACTTCACACACCTCCATTCTGACTTTACACACCTCCATTCTGTGACTTCACACACCTCCATTCTATGACTTCACACACCTCAATTGTATGACTTCACACACCTCCATTCTATGACTTCACAAACCTCCATTCTGTGACTTCACACACCTCCATTCTATGACTTCAAACACCTTCATTCTTACTTCACAAACATCCATTCTGTGACTTCACACACCTCCTTTCTGTGACTTCACACACCTCCTTTCTGTGACTTCACACACCTTCATTCTGACTTCACACACCTCCATTCCCTGACTTCACACACCTCAATTCTGTGACTTGACACAAATCCATTCTGACTTTACACACCTCCATTCTATGATTTCACACACCTCCAATCTATGACTTCACACACCTCCATTCTGTGACTTCACACACCTCCATTCTGACTTCACACCCCTCCACTCTGACTTCACACACCTCCATTCTGACTTCACACGGCTCCATTCTATGAATTCACACACCTCCATTCTGTGACTTCACACACCACATTTTTGACTTCACACACCTCCATTCTGTGACTTCACACACCTCCATTCGTTGACTTCACACACCTCCGTTTTGCCTTCACACACTTCCAATCTGTGACTTCACACACCTCCATTCTGTGACTTCACACACCTCTATTGTTTCACTTCACACACCTCCATTCTTTGACTTCACACACCGCCATTCCATGACTTCACAAACCTCCATTCTATGAGTTCACACACCTCCATTCTATGAGTTCACACACCTCCAATTTGACTTCACACATCTCCATTCTATGACTTCACACACCTTCATTCTTACTTCAGAAACATCCATTCTCTGATTACACACCTCCATTCTATGACTTCACAAACCTCCATTCTGTGACTTCACACACCTCCATTCTGAGTTCACACACCTCCTTTATCTGACTTCACAAACTTACATTCTATGACTTCACACACCTCCATTCTGTGGCTTCACACACCTACATTCTGATTCACACACCTCCATTCTTTGACTTCAAACACCTCCATTCTGTGACTTCACACACCTCCATTCTGTGACTTCACACACCTCCATTCTGTAACTTCACACACCACAATCGTATGACTTCACAAACCTCCATTCTATGAGTTCACACACCTCCATTCTATGAGTTCACACACCTCCAATTTGACTTCACACATCTCCATTCTATGACTTCACACACCTTCATTCTTACTTCAGAAACATCCATTCTCTGACTACACACCTCCATTCTATGACTTCACAAACCTCCATTCTGTGACTTCACACACCTCCATTCTGAGTTCACACACCTCCTTTATCTGACTTCACAAACTTCCATTCTATGACTTCACACACCTCCATTCTGTGGCTTCACACACCTACATTTTGATTCACACACCTCCATTCTTTGACTTCAAACACCTCCATTCTGTGTCTTCACACACCTCCATTCTGTGACTTCACACACCTCCATTCTGTGACTTCACACACCACAATCGTATGACTTCACACACCTCCATTCTGTAAGTTCACAAACCTCCATTCTATGACTTGACACACCTCCATTCTGTGACTTCACACACCGCCATTCTGAGTTCACACACCTCCATTCTATGACTTCACAAACATCCATTCTGAGTTCACAGACCTCCATTCTATGACTTCACACACCTCCATTCTATGACTTCACTCACCTCCAATCTGACTTCACACACCTCCATTCTGACTTCCCACACCTCAATTCTGTGACTTCACACACCTCCATTCTATGATTTCACACACTTCCATTCTATGTCTTCACACACCTCCACTCTGTGGCTTCACACACCTACATTCTGAGTTTACACACCTCCATTCTGTGACTTCACACACCTCCATTCTTTGATTTCACACACCTCCAATCTGACTTCACACACCTCCATTCTTTGACTTCACACACCTCCATTCGTTGACATCAAAAAACACCATTCTATGACTTCACACAACTCCATTTTGACTTCACACACCTCTATTCTATGAGTTCACACACCTCCATTCTATCAGTTCACACACCTCCAATTTGACTTCACACACCTCCATTCTGTGGCTTCACACACCTCAATTCTGAGTTCACACACATCCATTCTGTGACTTCACACACCTCCATTCTGTGACTTCACACAGCTCCATTCTGTGACTTCACACACCTCGATCCTATGACTTCACACACCTCCATTCTATGAATTCACAAACCTCCATTCTGTGATTTCACACACCTCCATTGTATGACTTCACACACCTCCATTCTGTAACTTCACACACCTCCATTCTGAGTTCACACACCTCCATTCTATGACTTCACAATCCCCCATTCTGAGTTCACAGTCCTCCATTCTATGACTTCACACACTTCCATTCTATGACTTCACACACCTCCATTCTGACTTCACACACCTCCATTCTGACTTCACACACCTCAGTTCTTTGACTTCACACACCTCCATTCTATGATTTCACACACTTCCATTCTATGACTTCACACACCTCCATTCTATGACTTCACACACCTCATTTCTGAGTTGACACACCACCATTCTGTGATTTCACACACCTCCAATCTGACTTCACACACCTCCATTCTATGACTTCACACACCTCCATTCGTTGACATCAAAAACAACCATTCTATGTCTTCACACATCTCCATTGTGACTTCACACACCTCCATAGTATGACTTCACACAACTCCATCTATGACTTCACACACCTCCATTCTGAGTTCACACACCTCCATTCTGTGACTTCACTCACCTCCATTCTGACTTCACACACCTTCATTTTATGACTTCACACACGTCCATTCTGTGACTTCACACACCTCCATTCTTTGATTTCACACACCTCCAATCTGACTTCACACACCTCCATTCTATGACTTCACACACCTCCATTCGTTGACATGAAAAAACACCATTCTATGACTTCACACAACTCCATTTTGACTTCACATACCTCTATTCTATGAGTTCACACACCTCCATTCTATGAGTTCACACACCTCCAATTTGACTTCACACACCTCCATTCTGTGGCTTCACACACCTCCATTCTGAGTTCACACACCTCCATTCTATGACTTCACACACCTCCATTCTGTGACTTCACACACCTCGATCCTATGACTTCACACACCTCCATTCTACGAATTCACACACCTCCATTCTGTGATTTCACACACCTCCATTCTATGACTTCACACACCTCCATTCTGTGACTTCACTCACCTCCATTCTGAGTTCACACACCTCCATTCTATGACTTCACAATCCCCAATTCTGAGTTCACAGTCCTCCATTCTATGACTTCACACACTTCCATTCTATGACTTCACACACCTCCATTCTGACTTCACACACCTCCATTCTGACTTCACACACCTCAGTTCTTTGACTTCACACACCTCCATTCTATGATTTCACACACTTCCATTCTATGACTTCACACACCTCTATTCTATGACTTCACACACCTCATTTCTGAGTTGACACACCATCATTCTGTGATTTCACACACCTCCAATCTGACTTCAAACACCTCCATTCTATGACTTCACACACCTCCATTCGTTGACATCAAAAACAACCATTCTATGTCTTCACACAACTCCATTGTGACTTCACACACCTCCATTCTATGAATTCACAGACCTCTATTTTATGACTTCACACACCTCCATTCTATGACTTCACACACCTCCATTCTGTGACTTCACATACCTCCATTCTATGACTTCACAAACCTCCATTCTGAGTTCACAGACTTCCATTCTATGACTTCACACACCTCCATTCTATGACTTCACTCACCTCCATTCTGACTTCACACACCTCCATTCTGACTTCACACACCTCAATTCTGTGACTTCACACACCTCCATTCAATGATTTCACACACTTCCATTCTATGACTTCACACACCTCCATTCTGTGACTTCACACACCTCCATTCTGTGATTTCACAGACCTAAAATCTGACTTCACACACCTCCATTCTATGACTTCACACACCTCCATTCGTTGACATCAAAAAACACCATTCTATGACTTCACACAATTCCATTTAGACTTCACACACCTCCATTCTATGAGTTCACACACCTCCATTTTATGACTTCACACACCTCCATTCTATGACTTCACACACCTCAATTCTATGACTTCACACACCTCCATTCTATGCCTTCACACACCTTCATTCTGTGACTTCACACACCTCCACTCTTTGACTTCAAACACCTTCATTCTTACTTCACAAACAGCCATTCTGTGACTTCACACACCTCCATTCTGTGACTTCACACACCTTCATTCTGACTTCACACACCTCCATTCTGTGTCTTCACACACCTCAATTCTGTGACTTCACACACCATTCTGACTTCACATACCTCCATTCTGTGACTTCACACACCTCCGTTTTGACTTCACACACTTCCATTCTGTGACTTCACACACCTCCATTCTGTGACTTCACACACCTCTATTGTTTCACTTCACACATCTCCATTCTTTGACTTCACACAACTCCATTCCATGACTTCACACACCTCCATTCTATGAGTTCACACACCTCCATTCTATGAGTTCACACACCTCCAATTTGACTTCACACACCTCCATTCTATGACTTCACACACATTCATTCTTACTTCAGAAACATCCATTCTCTGACTTCACACACCTCCATTCTATGACTTCACAAACCTCCATTCTGTGACTTCACACACCTCCATTCTGAGGTCACATACCTCCATTCTGTGACTTCACACACCTCCATTCGTTGACATCAAAAACCACCATTCTATGACTTCACACAACTCCATTTTAACTTCACACACCTCCATTCTATGAGTTCACACACCTCCATTTTATGACTTCACACACCTCCATTCTATGACTTCACACACCTCAATTCTATGAATTCACACACCTCCATTCTATGACTTCACACACCTCCATTCTGTGACTTCACACACCTCCACTCTATGACTTCAAACATCTTCATTCTTACTTCACAAACATCCATTCTGTGACTTCACACACCTCCATTCTGTGATTTGACACACCTTCATTCTGACTTCACACACCTCCATTCTGTGACTTCACACACCTCAATTCTGTGACTTCACACACCTCCATTCTGACTTCACACACCTCCATTCTATGACTTCACTCACCTCCATTCTATGACTTCACACACCTCCATTTTGTTACTTCACACACCTAAATTCTATGACTTCACACACCTCCGTTCTGACTTCACACAGCTCCATTCTGTGACTTCACAAAACTCCATTCTGTGATTTCACACACCTCCATACTATGACTTCACACACCTCCATCTATGACTTCACACACCTCCATTCTGAGTTCACACACCTCCATTCTGTGACTTCACACACCTCCATTCTGACTTCACACACCTTCATTTTATGACTTCACACACGTCCATTCTGTGACTTCTCACACCTCCATTCTATGACTTCAACTCTTCCATTGTGACGTCACACAACTCCATTCTATGAGTTCACACATCTCCATTCTATGATTTCACACACCTCCATTCTGACTTCACACACCTCCATTCTATGACATCACAGACCTCGAATCTGTGACTTCACTCACATGCACTCTATGACTTCACACTCCTCCATTCTATGACTTCCCACACCTCCTTTCTATGACTTCACCCACCTCAGTCTATGACTTCACACACCTCCATTCTGACTTCACACACCTCCATTCTGTGACTTCACACACCTCCATTCTATTACTTCACCTACCTCAATTCTATGACTTCACACACCTCCATTCTATGACTTCACACACCTCCATTCTGAGTTCACACACCTCCATTCTATGACTTCACAATCCCCAATTCTGAGTTCACAGTCCTCCATTCTATGACTTCACACACTTCCATTCTATGACTTCACACACCTCCATTCTGACTTCACACACCTCCATTCTGACTTCACACACCTCAGTTCTTTGACTTCACACACCTCCATTCTATGATTTCACACACTTCCATTCTATGACTTCACACACCTCTATTCTATGACTTCACACACCTCATTTCTGAGTTGACACACCATCATTCTGTGATTTCACACACCTCCAATCTGACTTCAAACACCTCCATTCTATGACTTCACACACCTCCATTCGTTGACATCAAAAACAACCATTCTATGTCTTCACACAACTCCATTGTGACTTCACACACCTCCATTCTATGAATTCACAGACCTCTATTTTATGACTTCACACACCTCCATTCTATGACTTCACACACCTCCATTCTGTGACTTCACATACCTCCATTCTATGACTTCACAAACCTCCATTTTGAGTTCACAGACTTCCATTCTATGACTTCACACACCTCCATTCTATGACTTCACTCACCTCCATTCTGACTTCACACACCTCCATTCTGACTTCACACACCTCAATTCTGTGACTTCACACACCTCCATTCAATGATTTCACACACTTCCATTCTATGACTTCACACACCTCCATTCTGTGACTTCACACACCTCCATTCTGTGATTTCACAGACCTAAAATCTGACTTCACACACCTCCATTCTATGACTTCACACACCTCCATTCGTTGACATCAAAAAACACCATTCTATGACTTCACACAATTCCATTTAGACTTCACACACCTCCATTCTATGAGTTCACACACCTCCATTTTATGACTTCACACACCTCCATTCTATGACTTCACACACCTCAATTCTATGCCTTCACACACCTCCATTCTATGCCTTCACACACCTTCATTCTGTGACTTCACACACCTCCACTCTATGACTTCAAACACCTTCATTCTTACTTCACAAACAGCCATTCTGTGACTTCACACACCTCCATTCTGTGACTTCACACACCTTCATTCTGACTTCACACACCTCCATTCTGTGTCTTCACACACCTCAATTCTGTGACTTCACACACCATTCTGACTTCACATACCTCCATTCTGTGACTTCACACACCTCCGTTTTGACTTCACACACTTCCATTCTGTGACTTCACACACCTCCATTCTGTGACTTCACACACCTCTATTGTTTCACTTCACACATCTCCATTATTTGACTTCACACAACTCCATTCCATGACTTCACACACCTCCATTCTATGAGTTCACACACCTCCATTCTATGAGTTCACACACCTCCAATTTGACTTCACACACCTCCATTCTATGACTTCACACACATTCATTCTTACTTCAGAAACATCCATTCTCTGACTTCACACACCTCCATTCTATGACTTCACAAACCTCCATTCTGTGACTTCACACACCTCCATTCTGAGGTCACACACCTCCATTCTGTGACTTCACACACCTCCATTCGTTGACATCAAAAACCACCATTCTATGACTTCACACAACTCCATTTTAACTTCACACACCTCCATTCTATGAGTTCACACACCTCCATTTTATGACTTCACACACCTCCATTCTATGACTTCACACACCTCAATTCTATGAATTCACACACCTCCATTCTATGACTTCACACACCTCCATTCTGTGACTTCACACACCTCCACTCTATGACTTCAAACATCTTCATTCTTACTTCACAAACATCCATTCTGTGACTTCACACACCTCCATTCTGTGATTTGACACACCTTCATTCTGACTTCACACACCTCCATTCTGTGACTTCACACACCTCAATTCTGTGACTTCACACACCTCCATTCTGACTTCACACACCTCCATTCTATGACTTCACTCACCTCCATTCTATGACTTCACACACCTCCATTTTGTTACTTCACACACCTAAATTCTATGACTTCACACACCTCCGTTCTGACTTCACACAGCTCCATTCTGTGACTTCACAAAACTCCATTCTGTGATTTCACACACCTCCATACTATGCCTTCACACACCTCCATCTATGACTTCACACACCTCCATTCTGAGTTCACACACCTCCATTCTGTGACTTCACACACCTCCATTCTGACTTCACACACCTTCATTTTATGACTTCACACACGTCCATTCTGTGACTTCTCACACCTCCATTCTATGACTTCACACTCTTCCATTGTGACGTCACACAACTCCATTCTATGAGTTCACACATCTCCATTCTATGATTTCACACACCTCCATTCTGACTTCACACACCTCCATTCTATGACATCACGGACCTCGAATCTGTGACTTCACTCACATGCACTCTATGACTTCACACTCCTCCATTCTATGACTTCCCACACCTCCTTTCTATGACTTCACCCACCTCAGTCTATGACTTCACACACCTCCATTCTGACTTCACACACCTCCATTCTGTGACTTCACACACCTCCATTCTATTACTTCACCTACCTCAATTCTATGACTTCACACACCTCCATTCTATGACTTCACACACCTCCATTCTGTGACTTCACACACCTCCATTCTATGACTTCAAACACCTTCATTCTTACTTCACAAACATCCATTCTGTGACTTCACACACCTCCATTCTGTGACTTCAGACACCTTCATTCTGACTTCACACACCTCCATTCTGTGACTCCACACACCTCAATTCTGTGACTTGACACACCTACATTCTGACTTCACACACCTCCATTCTATGATTTCACACACCTCCATTCTATGACTTCACACACCTCCATTCTGACTTCACATACCTCCATTCTATGATTTCACACACCTCCATTCTATGACTTCACACACCTCCATTCTGTGACTTCACACACCACCTTTTTGACTTCACACACCTCCATTCAGTGACTTCACACACCTCCATTCTGAGTTCACACACCTCCATTCTGTGACTTCACACACCTCCATTCGTAGACATCAAAAACCACCATTCTATGACTTCACACAACTCCATTTTAACTTCACACACCTCCATTCTATGAGTTCACACACCTCTATTTTATGACTTCACACACCTCCACTCTATGACTTCAAACACCTTCATTCTTACTTCACAAACATCCATTCTGTGAGTTCACTCACCTCCATTCTGTGATTTCAAACACCTTCATTCTGACTTCACAAACCTCCATTCTGTGACTTCACACACCTCAATTCTGTGACTTCACACACCTCTATTTTATGACTTCACACACCTCCATTCTATGACTTCACACAACTCCATTCTATGTGTTCATACATCTCCATTCTATGATTTCACACACCTCCATTCTGACTTCACACACCTCCATTCTATGACATCACAGACCTCAAATCTGTGACTTCATTCACCTTCACTCTATGACTTCACACTCCTCCATTCTATGACTTCCCACACCTCCATTCTATGACTTCACCCACCTCAGTCTATGACTTCACACACCTCCATTCTGACTTTACACACCTCCATTCTGTGACTTCACACACCTACATTCTATGACTTCACACACCTCAATTCTATGACTTCACACACCTCCATTCTATGACTTCACACACCTCCATTCTGTGACTTCACACACCTTCATTCTATGACTTCAAACACCTTCATTCTTACTTCACAAACATCCATTCTGTGACTTCACACACCTCCTTTCTCTGACTTCACACACCTCCTTTCGGTGACTTCACACACCTTCATTCTGACTTCACACAACTCCATTCTCTGACTTCACACACCTCAATTCTGTGACTTGACACACCTCCATTCTGACTTCACACACCTCCATTCTATGATTTCACACACCTCCAATCTATGACTTCACACACCTCCATTCTGTGACTTCACACACCTCCATTCTGACTTCAAACCCCTCCATTCTGACTTCACACACCTCCATTCTGACTTCACACAGCTCCATTCTATGAATTCACACACCTCCATTCTGTGACTTCACACCCCACATTTTTGACTTCACACACCTCCATTCTGTGACTTCACACACCTCCATTCTGTGACTTCACACACCTCCGTTTTGCCTTCACACACTTCCAATCTGTGACTTCACACACCTCTATTGTTTCATTTCACACACCTCCATTCCAGGACTTCACAGACCGCCATTCCATGACTTCACACACCTCCATTCTATGAGTTCACACACCTCCATTCTATGAGTTCACACACCTCCAATTTGACTTCACACATCTCCATTCTATGACTTCACACACCTTCATTCTTACTTCAGAAACATTCATTCGCTGACTTCACACACCTCCATTCTGTGACTTCACACACCTCCATTCTGAGTTCACACACCTCCTTTCTCTGACTTCACACACTTCCATTCTATGACTTCACACACCTCCATTCCGTGGCTTCACACACCTACATTCTGCTTTCACACACCTCCATTCTGTGACTTCACACACCTCCATCCTGTGACTTCACACACCACCATTCTGTGAATTCACACACCTCGATCCTATGACTTCACACACCTCCATTCTATGAATTAACACACCTCCATTCTGTGAGTTCACAAACCTCCATTCTATGACTTCACACACCTCCATTCTGCGACTTCACACACCTCCATTCTGAGTTCACACACCTCCATTCTATGACTTCACAAACCTCCATTCTGAGTTCACAGACCTCCATTCTATGACTTCACACACCTCTATTCTATGACTTCACTCACCTCCATTCTGACTTCACACACCTCCATTCTGACTTCACACACCTCAGTTCTGTGACTTCACACACCTCCATTCTGTGATTTCACACACTTCCATTCTATGACTTCACACACCTCCATTCTGTGGCTTCACACACCTACATTCTGAGTTGACACACCTCCATTATGTGACTTCACACACCTCCATTCTGTGATTTCCCACACCTCCAATCTGACTTCACACACCTCCAATCTATGACTTCACACACCTCCATTCGCTGACATCAAAAAACACCATTCTACGACTTCACACAACTCCATTTTGACTTCACACACCTCCATTCTGACTTCACACACCTCCATTTTATGACTTCACACACCTCCATTCTATGACTTCACACACCTCCATTCTGTGATTTCACACACTTCCAATCTGACTTCACACACCTCCATTCTGTGACTTCACACACCTCTACTCTATGACTTCAAACACCTTCATTCTTACTTCACAAACATCCATTCTGTGACTTCACACACCTCCATTCTGTGACTTCACACACCTTCATTGTGACTTCACACACCTCCATTCTCTGACTTCATACACCTCAATTCTGTGACTTCACACACCTCCATTCTGACTTCACACACCTCCATTCTATGATTTCACACACCTCCATTCTATGACTTCACAAACCTCCATTCTGTGACTTCACACACCTCCTTTTTGACTTCATACACCTCCATTCTGTGACTTCACACACCTCCATTCTGTGACTTCACACACCTCCGTTTTGACTTCACACACTTCCATTCTGTGACTTCACACACCTCCAATCTGAATTCACACACATCCATTCTGTGATATCACACACCTCCATTCTTCCTTCACACACCTCCATTCTATGACTTCACACACTTCCATTCTATGACTTCACACACCTCCATTCTGTGGCTTCACACACCTCCATTCTGAGTTCACACACCTCCATTCTGTGACTTCACACACCTCCATTCTGTGACTTCACACACCTCCATTCTGTGACTTCACACACCTGGATCCTATGACTTCACACACCTCCATTCTATGACTTCACACACTTCCATTCTATGACTTCACACACCTCCATTCTATGACTTCACACACCTCCATTCTGTGACTTCACACACCTCCATTTTGTGACTTCACACACCTACATTCTATGACTTCACACACCTCCATTTTGTGACTTCACACACCTAAATTCTATGACTTCACACACCTCCATTGTGCCTTCACACACCTCCATTCTGACTTCACACACCTCCTTTCTATGACTTCACACACCTCAGTTCTGACTTCACACACCTCCATTCTGTGACTTCACACACCTGTATTCTGACTTCACACACCTTCATTTTATGACTTCACACACCTCCATTCTGTGACTTCTCACACCTCCATTCTATGAATTCACACACCTCCATTCTGAGTTCACACACCACAATTCTGTGACTTCACACACCTCCATTCTTCCTTCACACACCTCCATTCTATGACTTCACACACTTCCATTCTATGACTTCACACACCTCCATTCTGTGGCTTCACACACCTCCATTCTGAGTTCACACACCTCCATTCTTTGAATTCATACACCTCCATTCTGTGACTTCACACACCTCCATTCTGTGACTTCACACACATCGATCCTATGACTTCACAAACCTCAATTCCATGAATTCACACACCTCCATTCTGTGATTTCAAACACCTCCATTCTATGACTTCACACACCTCCATTCTGTGACTTCACACACCTCCATTCTGAGTTCACACACCTCCATTCTATGACTTCACAAACCACCAATCTGAGTTCACAGACCTCCATTGTATGACTTCACACTCTTCCATTCTATACTTCACGCACCTCCATTCTGACTTCACACACCTAGATTCTGACTTCACACACCTCCATTCTTTGACTTCACACACCTCCATTCCATGACTTCACACACCTCCATTCTATGAGTTCACACACCTCCATTCTATGAGTTCACACACCTCCAATTTGACTTCACACACCTCCATTCTGTGGCTTCACACACCTCCATTCTGAGTTCACACACCTCCATTCTGTGACTTCACACACCTCCATTCTGTGACTTCACACACCTCCATTCTGTGACTTCACACACCTCGATCCTATGACTTCACACACCTCCATTCTATGAATTCACACACCTACATTCTGTGATTTCACACACCTCAATTCTATGACTTCACACACCTCCATTCTGTGACTTCACACACCTCCATTCTGAGTTCACACACCTCCATTCTGTGACTTCACACACCTCCATTCTGTGACTTCACACACCTCCATTCTGTGACTTCACACACCTGGATCCTATGACTTCACACACCTCCATTCTATGACTTCACACACTTCCATTCTATGACTTCACACACCTCCATTCTATGACTTCACACACCTCCATTCTGTGACTTCACACACCTCCATTTTGTGACTTCACACACCTACATTCTATGACTTCACACACCTCCATTTTGTGACTTCACACACCTAAATTCTATGACTTCACACACCTCCATTGTGCCTTCACACACCTCCATTCTGACTTCACACACCTCCTTTCTATGACTTCACACACCTCAGTTCTGACTTCACACACCTCCATTCTGTGACTTCACACACCTGTATTCTGACTTCACACACCTTCATTTTATGACTTCACACACCTCCATTCTGTGACTTCTCACACCTCCATTCTATGAATTCACACACCTCCATTCTGAGTTCACACACCACAATTCTGTGACTTCACACACCTCCATTCTTCCTTCACACACCTCCATTCTATGACTTCACACACTTCCATTCTATGACTTCACACACCTCCATTCTGTGGCTTCACACACCTCCATTCTGAGTTCACACACCTCCATTCTTTGAATTCATACACCTCCATTCTGTGACTTCACACACCTCCATTCTGTGACTTCACACACATCGATCCTATGACTTCACAAACCTCAATTCCATGAATTCACACACCTCCATTCTGTGATTTCAAACACCTCCATTCTATGACTTCACACACCTCCATTCTGTGACTTCACACACCTCCATTCTGAGTTCACACACCTCCATTCTATGACTTCACAAACCACCAATCTGAGTTCACAGACCTCCATTCTATGACTTCACACTCTTCCATTCTATACTTCACGCACCTCCATTCTGACTTCACACACCTAGATTCTGACTTCACACACCTCCATTCTTTGACTTCACACACCTCCATTCCATGACTTCACACACCTCCATTCTATGAGTTCACACACCTCCATTCTATGAGTTCACACACCTCCAATTTGACTTCACACACCTCCATTCTGTGGCTTCACACACCTCCATTCTGAGTTCACACACCTCCATTCTGTGACTTCACACACCTCCATTCTGTGACTTCACACACCTCCATTCTGTGACTTCACACACCTCGATCCTATGACTTCACACACCTCCATTCTATGAATTCACACACCTACATTCTGTGATTTCACACACCTCAATTCTATGACTTCACACACCTCCATTCTGTGACTTCACACACCTCCATTCTGAGTTCACAGACCTCCATTCTATGACTTCACACACCTCCATTCTATGACTTCACACACCTCCGTTCTGACTTCACACAGCTCCATTCTTTGACTTCACAAAACTCCATTCTGTGATTTCACACACCTCCATACTATGACTTCACACACCTCCATCTATGACTTCACACACATCCATTCTGAGTTCAGACACATCCATTCTGTGACTTCACACACCTCCATTCTGACTTCACACACCTTCATTTTATGACTTCACACACCTCCATTCTGTGACTTCTCACACCTCCATTCTATGACTTCACACACTTCCATTGTGACGTCACACAACTCCATTCTATGTGTTCACACATCTCCATTCTATGATTTCACACACCTCCATTCTGACTTCACTCACCTCCACTCAATGACTTCACATCCTCCATTCTATGACTTCCCACACCTCCTCTCTATGACTTCACCCACCTCAGTTTATGACTTCACACACCTCCATTCTGACTTCACACACCTCCATTCTGTGACTTCACACACCTCCATTTTATGACTTCACACACCTCAATTCTATGACTTCACACACCTCCATTCTATGACTTCACACACCTCCATTCTTTGACCTCACACACCTCCATTCTATGACTTCAAACACCTTCATTCTTACTTCACAAACATCCATTCTGTTACTTCACACACCTCCTTTCTGTGACTTGACACACCTCCATTCTGACTTCACACACCTCCATTCTATGATTTCACACACCTCCATTCTATGACTTCACACACCTCCATTCTGTGACATCACACACCTCCATTCTGACTTCACACCCCTCCATTCTGACTTCACACACCTCCATTCTGACTTCACACATCTCCATTCTATGAATTCACACACCTCCAATCTGTGACTTCACACACCACCTTTTTGACTTCACACACCTCCATTCTGTGACTTCACACACCTCCATTCTGTGACTTCACACACCTCCGTTTTGCCTTCACTCACTTCAAATCTGTGACTTCACACACCTCCATTCTGTGACTTCACACACCTCCATTGTTTCACTTCACACAGCTCCATTCTTTGACTTCACACACATCCATTCCATGACTTCACAAACCTCCATTCTGTGAGTTCACACAACTCCATTCTGAATTCACACACCTCCATTCTATGACTACACACACCTCCATTCGTTGACATCAAAAACAACCATTCTATGACTTCACACAACTCCACTGTGACTTCACACTCCTCCATTCTATGAATTCACACACCTGCATTTTATGACTTCACACACCTCCATTCTATGACTTCACACACCTCCATTCTGTGACTTCACACACCTCCATTCTATGACTTCACTCACATCCATTCTGACTTCACACACCTCCATTCTGTGATTTCACACACCTCCAATCTGACTTCACACACCTCCATTCTATGACTTCACACACCTCCATTCCTTGACATCCAAAAACACCATTCTATGACGTCACACAACTTCATTTTGACTTCACACACCTCCATACTATGACTTCACACACCTCCATTTTATGACTTCACACACCTCCATTCTATGACTTCACACGCCTCAATTCTATGACTTCACACACCTCCATTCTATGACTTCACACACCTCCATTCTGTGACTTCACACACCTCCACTCTATGACTTCAAACACCTTAATTCTTACTTCACAAACATCAATTCTGTGACTTCACACACCTCCATTCTGTGACTTCACACACCTTCATTCTGACTTCACAAACCTCCATTCTGTGACTTCACACACCACCTTTTTGACTTCACACACCTCCATTCTGTGACTTCACACAGCTCCATTCTGTGACTTCACACACCTCCGTTTTGACTTCACACACTTCCATTCTATGACTTCACACACCTCCATTCTGTGACTTCACACAACTCTATTGTTTCACTTTACACACCTCCATTCTTTGACTTCACACACCTCCATTCCATGACTTCACACACCTCCATTCTATGAGTTCACACACCTCCATTCTATGAGTTCACACACCTCCAATTTGACTTCACACACCTCCATTCTATGACTTCACACACATTCATTCTTACTTCAGAAACATCCATTCTCTGACTTCACACACCTCCATTCTATGACTTCACAAACCTCCATTCTGTGACTTCACACACCTCCATTCTGAGTTCACACACCTCCATTCTGTGACTTCACACACCTCCATTCGTTGACATCAAAAACCACCATTCTATGACTTCACAGAACTCCATTTCAACTTCACACACCTCCATTCTATGAGTTCACACACCTCCATTTTATGACTTCACACACCTCCATTCTATGACTTCACACTCCTCAATTCTATGACTACACACACCTCCACTCTATGACTTCAAACACCTTCATTCTTACTTCACAAACATCCATTCTGTGAGTTCACACACCTCCATTCTGTGATTTCACACACCTTCATTCTGACTTCACACACCTCCATTCTGTGACTTCACACACCTCAATTCTGTGACTTCACACACCTCCATTCTGACTTCACACACCTCCATTCTATGACTTCACACACCTCCATTCTATGACTTCACACACCTCCATTTTGTGACTTCACACACCTAAATTCTATGACTTCACACACCTCCATTGTGACTTCACACACCTCCATTCTATGATTTCACACACCTCCATTCTGACTTCACACACCTCCATTCTATGTCTTCACACACCTCCGTTTTGCCTTCACTCACTTCCAATCTGTGACTTCACACACCTCTATTGTTTCACTTCACACAGCTCCATTCTTTGACTTCACACACCGCCATTCCATGACTTCACAAACCTCCATTCTGTGAGTTCACACAACTCCATTCTGAATTCACACACCTCCATTCTATGACTTCACACACCTCCATTCGTTGACATCAAAAACAACCATTCTATGACTTCACACAACTCCACTGTGACTTCACACTCCTCCATTCTATGAATTCACACACCTGCATTTTATGACTTCACACACCTCCATTCTATGACTTCACACACCTCCATTCTGTGACTTCACACACCTCCATTCTATGACTTCACTCACATCCATTCTGACTTCACACACCTCTATTCAGACTTCACACACCTCAATTCTGTGACTTCACACACCTCCATTCAATGATTTCACACACTTCCATTCTATGACTTCACACAGCTCCATTCTGTGGCTTCACACACCTACATTCTGAGTTCACACACCTCCATTCTGTGACTTCACACACCTCCATTCTGTGATTTCACACACCTCCAATCTGACTTCACACACCTCCATTCTATGTCTTCACACACCTCCATTCTATGACTTACCACTCCTTAATTCTATGACTTCACACACCTCCACTCTATGACTTCAAACACCTTCATTCTTACTTCACAAACATCCATTCTGTGAGTTCACACACCTCCATTCTGTGATTTCACACACCTTCATTCTGACTTCACACACCTCCATTCTGTGACTTCACACACCTCAATTCTGTGACTTCACACACCTCCATTCTGACTTCACACACCTCCATTCTATGACTTCACACACCTCCATTCTATGACTTCACACACGTCCATTTTGTGACTTCACACACCTAAATTCTATGACTTCACACACCTCCATTGTGACTTCACACACCTCCATTCTATGATTTCACACACCTCCATTCTGACTTCACACACCTCCATTCTATGTCTTCACACACCTCCGTTCTGACTTCACACAGCTCCATTCTGTGACTTCAGAAAACTCCATTCTGTGATTTCACACACCTCCATACTATGACTTCACACACCTCCATCTATGACTTCAAACACCTCCATTCTGAGTTCACACACCTCCATTCTGTGACTTCACACACCTCCATTCTGACTTCACACACCTTCGTTTTATGACTTCACACACCTCCATTCTGTGACTTCTCACACCTCCATTCTATGACTTCACACTCTTCCAATTTGACGTCACACAACTCCATTCTATGTGTTCACACATCTCCATTCTATGATTTCACACACCTGCATTCTGACTTCACACACCTCCATTCTATGATATCACAGACCTCGAATCTGTGACTTCACTCACCTCCACTCTATGACTTCACACTCCTCCATTCTATGACTTCCCACACCTCCTTTCTATGAATTTACCCACCTCATTCTATGACTTCACACACCTCCATTCTGACTTTACACACCTCCATTCTGTGACTTCACACACCTCCATTCTATGACTTCACACACCTCAATTGTATGACTTCACACACCTCCATTCTATGACTTCACACACCTCCATACTGTGACTTCACACAACTCCATTCTATGACTTCAAACACCTTCATTCTTACTTCACAAACATCCATTCTGTGACTTCACACACCTCCTTTCTGTGACTTCACACACCTCCTTTCTGTGACTTCACACACCTTCATTCTGACTTCACACACCTCCATTCTCTGACTTCACACACCTCAATTCTGTGACTTGACACACCTCCATTCTGACTTCACACACCTCCATTCTATGATTTCACACACCTCCAATCTATGACTTCACACACCTCCATTCTGTGACTTCACACACCTCCATTCTGACTTCACACCCCTCCATTCTGACTTCACACACCTCCTTCTGACTTCACACAGCTCCATTCTATGAATTCACACACCTCCATTCTGTGACTTCACACACCACATTTTTGACTTCACACACCTCCATTCTGTGACTTCACACACCTCCATTCGTTGACTTCACACACCTCCGTTTTGCCTTCACACACTTCCAATCTGTGACTTCACACACCTCCATTCTGTGACTTTACACACCTCTATTGTTTCACTTCACACACCTCCATTCTTTGAATTCACACACCGCCATTCCATGACTTCACAAACCTCCATTCTATGAGTTTACACACCTCCATTCTATGAGTTCACACACCTCCAATTTGACTTCACACATCTCCATTGTATGACTTCACACACCTTCATTCTTACTTCAGAAACATCCATTCTCTGACTTCACACACCTCCATTCTATGACTTCACAAACCTCCATTCTGTGACTTCACACACCTCCATTCTGAGTTCACACACCTCCATTCTGTGACTTCACACACCTCCATTCGTTGACATCAAAAACCACCATTCTATGACTTCACAGAACTCCATTTTAACTTCACACACCTCCATTCTATGAGTTCACACACCTCCATTTTCTGACTTCACACACCTCCAATCTATGACTTCACACACCTCCATTCTGTGACTTCACACACCTCAATTCTGTGACTTCACACACCTCCATTCTGACTTCACATACCTCCATTCTATGACTTCACACACCTCAATTGTATGACTTCACACACCTCCATTCTATGACTTCACACACCTCCATACTGTGACTTCACACAACTCCATTCTATGACTTCAAACACCTTCATTCTTACTTCACAAACATTCATTCTGTGACTTCACACACCTCCTTTCTGTGACTTCACACACCTCCTTTCTGTGACTTCACACAGCTTCATTCTGACTTCACACACCTCCATTCTCTGACTTCACACACCTCAATTCTGTGACTTGACACACCTCCATTCTGACTTCACACACCTCCATTCTATGATTTCACACACCTCCAATCTATGACTTCACACACCTCCATTCTGTGACTTCACACACCTCCATTCTGACTTCACACCCCTCCATTCTGACTTCACACACCTCCTTCTGACTTCACACAGCTCCATTCTATGAATTCATACACCTCCATTCTGTGACTTCACACACCACCTTTTTGACTTCACACACCTCCATTCTTTGACTTCACAAAGCTCCATTCTGTGACTTCACACACCTCCGTTTTGACTTCACACACTTCCATTCTGTGACTTCACACACCTCCATTCTGTGACTTCACACACCTCTATTGTTTCACTTCACACACCTCCATTCTTTGACTTCACACACCGCCATTCCATGACTTCACAAACCTCCATTCTGTGAGTTCACACAACTCCATTCTGAATTCACACACCTCCATTCTATGACTTCACACACCTCCATTCGTTGACATCAAAAACAACCATTCTATGACTTCACACAACTCCACTGTGACTTCACACTCCTCCATTCTATGAATTCACACACCTGCATTTTATGACTTCACACACCTCCATTCTATGACTTCACACACCTCCATTCTGTGACTTCACACACCTCCATTCTATGACTTCACTCACATCCATTCTGACTTCACACACCTCTATTCAGACTTCACACACCTCAATTCTGTGACTTCACACACCTCCATTCAATGATTTCACACACTTCCATTCTATGACTTCACACAGCTCCATTCTGTGGCTTCACACACCTACATTCTGAGTTCACACACCTCCAATCTGTGACTTCACACACCTCCATTCTGTGATTTCACACACCTCCAATCTGACTTCACACACCTCCATTCTATGACTTCACACACCTCCATTCTATGACTTACCACTCCTTAATTCTATGACTTCACACACCTCCACTCTATGACTTCAAACACCTTCATTCTTACTTCACAAACATCCATTCTGTGAGTTCACACACCTCCATTCTGTGATTTCACACACCTTCATTCTGACTTCACACACCTCCATTCTGTGACTTCACACACCTCAATTCTGTGACTTCACACACCTCCATTCTGACTTCACACACCTCCATTCTATGACTTCACACACCTCCATTCTATGACTTCACACACGTCCATTTTGTGACTTCACACACCTAAATTCTATGACTTCACACACCTCCATTGTGACTTCACACACCTCCATTCTATGATTTCACACACCTCCATTCTGACTTCACACACCTCCATTCTATGTCTTCACACACCTCCGTTCTGACTTCACACAGCTCCAATCTGTGACTTCAGAAAACTCCATTCTGTGATTTCACACACCTCCATACTATGACTTCACACACCTCCATCTATGACTTCAAACACCTCCATTCTGAGTTCACACACCTCCATTCTGTGACTTCACACACCTCCATTCTGACTTCACACACCTTCATTTTATGACTTCACACACCTCCATTCTGTGACTTCTCACACCTCCATTCTATGACTTCACACTCTTCCAATTTGACGTCACACAACTCCATTCTATGTGTTCACACATCTCCATTCTATGATTTCACACACCTGCATTCTGACTTCACACACCTCCATTCTATGATATCACAGACCTCGAATCTGTGACTTCACTCACCTCCACTCTATGACTTCACACTCCTCCATTCTATGACTTCCCACACCTCCTTTCTATGAATTTACCCACCTCATTCTATGACTTCACACACCTCCATTCTGACTTTACACACCTCCATTCTGTGACTTCACACACCTCCATTCTATGACTTCACACACCTCAATTGTATGACTTCACACACCTCCATTCTATGACTTCACACACCTCCATACTGTGACTTCACACAACTCCATTCTATGACTTCAAACACCTTCATTCTTACTTCACAAACATCCATTCTGTGACTTCACACACCTCCTTTCTGTGACTTCACACACCTCCTTTCTGTGACTTCACACACCTTCATTCTGACTTCACACACCTCCATTCTCTGACTTCACACACCTCAATTCTGTGACTTGACACACCTCCATTCTGACTTCACACACCTCCATTCTATGATTTCACACACCTCCAATCTATGACTTCACACACCTCCATTCTGTGACTTCACACACCTCCATTCTGACTTCACACCCCTCCATTCTGACTTCACACACCTCCTTCTGACTTCACACAGCTCCATTCTATGAATTCACACACCTCCATTCTGTGACTTCACACACCATATTTTTGACTTCACACACCTCCATTCTGTGACTTCACACACCTCCATTCGTTGACTTCACACACCTCCGTTTTGCCTTCACACACTTCCAATCTGTGACTTCACACACCTCCATTCTGTGACTTTACACACCTCTATTGTTTCACTTCACACACCTCCATTCTTTGAATTCACACACCGCCATTCCATGACTTCACAAACCTCCATTCTATGAGTTTACACACCTCCATTCTATGAGTTCACACACCTCCAATTTGACTTCACACATCTCCATTGTATGACTTCACACACCTTCATTCTTACTTCAGAAACATCCATTCTCTGACTTCACACACCTCCATTCTATGACTTCACAAACCTCCATTCTGTGACTTCACACACCTCCATTCTGAGTTCACACACCTCCATTCTGTGACTTCACACACCTCCATTCGTTGACATCAAAAACCACCATTCTATGACTTCACAGAACTCCATTTTAACTTCACACACCTCCATTCTATGAGTTCACACACCTCCATTTTCTGACTTCACACACCTCCAATCTATGACTTCACACACCTCCATTCTGTGACTTCACACACCTCAATTCTGTGACTTCACACACCTCCATTCTGACTTCACATACCTCCATTCTATGACTTCACACACCTCAATTGTATGACTTCACACACCTCCATTCTATGACTTCACACACCTCCATACTGTGACTTCACACAACTCCATTCTATGACTTCAAACACCTTCATTCTTACTTCACAAACATTCATTCTGTGACTTCACACACCTCCTTTCTGTGACTTCACACACCTCCTTTCTGTGACTTCACACAGCTTCATTCTGACTTCACACACCTCCATTCTCTGACTTCACACACCTCAATTCTGTGACTTGACACACCTCCATTCTGACTTCACACACCTCCATTCTATGATTTCACACACCTCCAATCTATGACTTCACACACCTCCATTCTGTGACTTCACACACCTCCATTCTGACTTCACACCCCTCCATTCTGACTTCACACACCTCCTTCTGACTTCACACAGCTCCATTCTATGAATTCATACACCTCCATTCTGTG
Source organism: Megascapheus bottae (assembly GCA_024803745.1). Lineage (NCBI taxonomy): Eukaryota > Metazoa > Chordata > Mammalia > Rodentia > Geomyidae > Megascapheus > Megascapheus bottae. The sequence goes on from JANJXV010000311.1 coordinate 343,396, forward strand.
ACTTCACACACCACCTTTTTGACTTCACACACCTCCATTCTTTGACTTCACAAAGCTCCATTCTGTGACTTCACACACCTCCGTTTTGACTTCACACACTTCCATTCTGTGACTTCACACACCTCCATTCTGTGACTTCACACAACTCTATTGTTTCAGTTTACACACCTCCATTCTTTGACTTCACACACCTCCATTCCATGACTTCACACACCTCCATTCTATGAGTTCACACACCTCCATTCTATGAGTTCACACACCTCCAATTTGACTTCACACACCTCCATTCTATGACTTCACACATTCATTCTTACTTCAGAAACATCCATTCTCTGACTTCACACACCTCCATTCTATGACTTCACAAACCTCCATTCTGTGACTTCACACACCTCCATTCTGAGTTCACACACCTCCATTCTGTGACTTCACACACCTCCATTCGTTGACATCAAAAACCACCATTCTATGACTTCACAGAACTCCATTTTAACTTCACACACCTCCATTCTATGAGTTCACACACCTCCATTTTATGACTTCACACACCTCCATTCTATGACTTCCCACTCCTCAATTCTATGACTTCACACACCTCCACTCTATGACTTCAAACACCTTCATTCTTACTTCACAAACATCCATTCTGTGAGTTCACACACCTCCATTCTGTGATTTCACACACCTTCATTCTGACTTCACACACCTCCATTCTGTGACTTCACACACCTCAATTCTGTGACTTCACACACCTCCATTCTGACTTCACACACCTCCATTGTGACTTCACACACCTCCATTCTATGATTTCACACACCTCCATTCTGACTTCACACACCTCCATTCTATGTCTTCACACACCTCCGTTCTGACTTCACACAGCTCCATTCTGTGACTTCAGAAAACTCCATTCTGTGATTTCACTCACCTCCATACTATGACTTCACACACCTCCATCTATGACTTCACACACCTCCATTCTGAGTTCACACACCTCCATTCTGTGACTTCACACACCTCCATTCTGACTTCACACACCTCCATTCTGTGACTTCACACACCTCAATTCTGTGACTTCACACACCTCCATTCTGACTTCACACACCTCCATTGCGACTTCACACACCTTCATTTTATGACTTCACACACCTCCATTCTGTGACTTCTCACACCTCCATTCTATGACTTCACACTCTTCCATTGTGACGTCACACAACTCCATTCTATGTGTTCACACATCTCCATTCTATGATTTCACACACCTGCATTCTGACTTCACCCACCTCCATTCTATGGCATCACAGACCTCGAATCTGTGACTTCACTCACCTCCACTCTATGACTTCACACTCCTCCATTCTATGACTTCCCACACCTCCTTTGTATGAATTTACCCACCTCATTCTATGACTTCACACACCTCCATTCTGACTTTACACACCTCCATTCTGTGACTTCACACACCTCCATTCTATGACTTCACACACCTCAATTGTATGACTTCACACACCTCCATTCTATGACTTCACACAAATCCATTCTGTGACTTCACACACCTCCATTCTATGACTTCAAACACCTTCATTCTTACTTCACAAACATCCATTCTGGGACTTCACACACCTCCTTTCTGTGACTTCACACACCTCCTTTCTGTGACTTCACACACCTTCATTCTGACTTCACACACCTCCATTCTGTGACTTCACACACCTCAATTCTGTGACTTGACACACCTCCATTCTGACTTCACACACCTCCATTCTATTATTTCACACACCTCCAATCTATGACTTCACACACCTCCATTCTCTGACTTCACACACCTCCATTCTGACTTCACACCCCTCCATTCTGACATCACACACCTCCTTCTGACTTCACACAGCTCCATTCTATGAATTCACACACCTCCATTCTGTGACTTCACACAGCACATTTTTGACTTCACACACCTCCATTCTGTGACTTCACACACCTCCATTCGTTGACTTCACACACCTCCGTTTTGCCTTCACACACTTCCAATCTCTGACTTCACACACCTCCATTCTGTGACTTCACACACCTCTATTGTTTCACTTCACACACCTCCATTCTTTGACTTCACACACCGCCATTCCATGACTTCACAAACCTCCATTCTATGAGTTCACACACCTCCATTCTATGAGTTCACACACCTCCAATTTCACTTCACACATCTCCATTGTATGACTTCACACACCTTCATTCTTACTTCAGAAACATCCATTCTCTGACTTCACAAACCTCAATTCTATGACTTCACAAACCTCCATTCTGTGACTTCACACACCTCCATTCTGTGTTCACACACCTCCTTTCTGTGACTTCACACACTTCCATTCTATGACTTCACACACCTCCATTCTGTGGCTTCAGACACCTACATTCTGAGTTCACACACCTCCATTCTGTGACTTCACACACCTCCATTCTGTGACTTCACACACCACGATCCTATGACTTCACACACCTCCATTCTAGGAATAAACACACCTCCGTTCTGTGAGTTCACAAACCTGCATTCTATGACTTCACACAACTCCATTCTGTGACTTCACACACCTCCATTCTGTGACTTCACACACCTGGATCCTATGACTTCACACACCTACATTCTATGAATTCACACACCGCCATTCTGTGATTTCACACACCTCCATTCCAAGAGTTCACAAACCCCCATTCTGAGTTCACAGACCTCCATTCTATGACTTCACACACCTCCATTCTATGACTTCACTCACCTCCATTCTGACTTCACACAACTCCATTCTGACCTCACACACCTCAATTCTGTGACTTCACACACCTCCATTCAATGATTTCACACACTTCCATTCTATGACTTCACACACCTCCATTCTGTGGCTTCACACACCTACATTCTGGGTTCACACACCTCCATTCTGTGACTTCACACACCTCCATTCTGTGATTTCACACACCTCCAATCTGACTTCACACACCTCCATTCTATGACTTCACACACCTCCATTCGTTGACATCAAAAACCGCCATTCTATGACTTCACACAACTCCATTTTGACTTCACACACCTCCATTCTATGAGTTCACACACCTCCATTTTATGACTTCACACACCTCCATTCTATGACTTCACACACCTCAATTCTGTGACTTCAAACACCTCCATTCTATGACTTCACAAACCTCCATTCTGTGACTTCACACACCTCCACTCTATGACTTCAAACACCTTCATTCTTACTTCACAAACATTCATTCTGTGACTTCACACACCTCCATTCTGTGACTTCACACACCTTCATTCTGACTTCACACACCTCCATTCTGTGACTTCACACACCTCAATTCTGTGACTTCACACACCTCCATTCTGACTTCACATACCTCCATTCTGTGATTTCACACACCTCCATTCTATGACTTCACACACCTCCATTCTGTGACTTCACACACCACCTTTTTGACTTCACACACCTCCATTCTGTGACTTCAAACACCTCCATTCTGTGACTTCACACACCTCCGTTTTGCCTTCACACACTTCCAATCTGTGACTTCACACCCCTCCATTCTGTGACTTCACACACCTCTATTGTTTCACTTCACACACCTCCATTCTTTGACTTCACACACCGCCATTCCATGACTTCACAAACCTCCATTCTATGAGTTCACACACCTCCATTCTATGAGTTCACACACCTCCAATTTGACTTCACACATCTCCATTCTATGACTTCACACACCTTCATTCTTACTTCAGAAACATTCATTCTCTGACTTCACACACCTCCATTCTATGACTTCACAAACCTCCATTCTGTGACTTCACACACCTCCATTCTGAGTTCACACACCTCCTTTCTCTGACTTCACACACTTCCATTCTATGACTTCACACACCTCCATTCTGTGGCTTCACACACCTACATTCTGAGTTCACACAACTCCATTCTGTGACTTCACACACCTCCATTCTGTGACTTCACACACCACCATTCTGTGACTTTACACACCTCGATCCTATGACTTCACACACCTCCATTCTATGAATTAACACACCTCCATTCTGTGAGTTCACAAACCTCCATTCTATGACTTCACACACCTCCATTCTGTGACTTCACACACCTCCATTCTGAGTTCACAGACCTCCATTCTATGATTTCACACCCCTCCATTCTATGACTTCACACACCTCCATTCTGACTTCACACACCTCAATTCTGTGACTTCACACACCTCCATTCTATGATTTCACACACTTCCATTCTATGACTTCACACACCTCCATTCTGTGGCTTCACACACCTACATTCCGACTTTACACACCTCCATTCTGTGACCTCACACACCTCCATTCTGTGATTTCCCACACCTCCAATCTGACTTCACACACCTCCATTCTATGACTTCACACACCTCCATTCGTTGACATCAAAAAACACAATTCTATGAATTAACACAACTCCATTTTGACTTCACACACCTCCATTCTGACTTCACACACCTCCATTTTATGACTTCACACACCTCCATTCTATGACTTCACACACCTCCATTCTGTGATTTCACACACCTCCAATCTGACTTCACAAACCTCCATTCTGTGACTTCACACACCTCTACTCTATGACTTCAAACACCTTCATTCTTACTTCACAAACATCCATTCTGTGACTTCACACACCTCCATTCTGTGACTTCACAAACCTTCATTCTGACTTCACACACCTCCATTCTGTGACTTCATACACCTCAATTCTGTGACTTCACACACCTCCATTCTGACTTCACACACCTCCATTCTATGATTTCACACACCTCCATTCTATGACTTCACACACCTCCATTCTGTGACTTCACACACCACCTTTTTGACTTCACACACCTCCATTCTGTGACTTCTCACACCTCCATTCTGTGACTTCACACACCTCCGTTTTGACTTCATACACTTCCATTCTGTGACTTCACACACCTCCATTCTGTGACTTCACACACCTCCATTCTTTGACTTCACACACCTCCATTCCATGACTTCACACACCTCCATTCTATGAGTTCACACACCTCCATTCTATGAGTTCACACACCTCCAATTTGACTTCACACACCTCCATTCTATGACTTCATACACCTTCATTCTTACTTCAAAATCATCCATTCTCTGACTTCACACACCTCCATTCTATGACTTCACAAACCTCCATTCTGTGACTTCTCACACCTCCATTCTATGACTTCACACACTTCCATTGTGACGTCACACAACTCCATTCTATGTGTTCACACATCTCCATTCTATGATTTCACACACCTCCATTCTGACTTCACACACCTCCATTCTATGACATCACAGACCTCGAATCTGTGACTTCACTCACCTCCACTCTATGACTTCACACACCTCCATTCAGACTTCACACACCTCCATTCTGTGACTTCACACACATCCATTCTATGACTTCACACACCTCAATTCTATGACTTCACACACCTCCATTCTATGACTTCACACACCTCCATTCTTTGACTTCACAAACCTCCATTCTATGACTTCAAACACCTTCATTCTTACTTCACAAACATCCATTCTGTGACTTCACACACCTCCATTCTCTGACTTCACACACCTTCATTCTGACTTCACACACCTCCATTGTGTGACTTCACACACCTCAATTCTGTGACTTGACACACCTCCATTCTGACTTCACACACCTCCATTCTATGATTTCACACACCTCCATTCTATTACTTCACACACCTCCATTCTGTGACTTCACAAACCTCCATTCTGACTTCACACCCCTCCATTCTGACTTCACACACCTCCATTCTGACTTCACACAGCTCCATTCTATGAATTCACACACCTCCATTCTGTGACTTCACACACCACATTTTTGACTTCACAAAGCTCCATTCTGTGACTTCACACACCTCCATTCTGTGACTTCACACACCTCCGTTTTGCGTTCACACACTTCCAATCTCTGACTTCACACACCTCCATTCTGTGACTTCACACACCTCTATTGTTTCACTTCACACACCTCCATTCTTTGACTTCACACACCGCCATTCCATGACTTCACAAACCTCCATTCTATGAGTTCACACACCTCCATTCTATGAGTTCACACACCTACAATTTCACTTCACACATCTCCATTGTATGACTTCACACACCTTCATTCTTACTTCAGAAACATCCATTCTCTGACTTCACACACCTCAATTCTATGACTTCACAAACCTCCATTCTGTGACTTCACACACCTCCATTCTGAGTTCACACACCTCCTTTTTATGACTTCACACACTTCCATTCTATGGCTTCACACACCTCCATTCTGTGGCTTCAGACACCTACATTCTGAGTTCACACACCTCCATTCTGTGACTTCACACACCTCCATTCTAGGAATTAACCCACCTCGGTTCTGTGAGTTCACAAACCTCCATTCTATGACTTCACACACCTCCGTTCTTTGACTTCACACACCTCCATTCTGTGACTTCACACACCTGGATCCTATGACTTCACACACCTCCATTCTATGAATTCACACACCTCCATTCTGTGATTTCACACACCTCCATTCTATGACTTCACACACCTCCATTCTGTGACTTCACACACCTCCATTCTGTGACTTCACTCACCTCCATTCTGAGTTCACACTCCTCCATTCTATGACTTCACAAACCCCCATTCTGAGTTCACAGACCTCCATTCTATCACTTCACACACCTCCATTCTGACTTCACACATCTCAATTCTTTGACTTCACACACCTCCATTCTATGATTTCACACACTTCCATTCTATGACTTCACACACCTCCATTCTATGATTTCACACACCTCATTTCTGAGTTGACACACCTCCATTCTGTGATTTCACACACCTCCAATCTGACTTCACACACCTCCATTCTATGACTTCAACACCTCCATTCGTTGACATCAAAAACAACAATTCTATGACTTCACACAACTCCATTGTGACTTCACACTCCTCCATTCTATGAATTCGCACACTTCCATTTTATGACTTCACACACCTCCATTCTATGACTTCACACACCTCCATTCTGTGACTTCACACACCTCCATTCTATGACTTCACAAACCTCCATTCTGAGGTCACAGACCTCCATTCTGTGACTTCACACACCTCCATTCTATGACTTCACTCACCTCCATTCTGACTTCACACACCTCCTTTCTGACCTCACACACCTCAATTCTGTGACTTCACACACCTCCATTCAATGATTTCACACACTTCCATTCTATGACTTCACACACCTCCATTCTGTGGCTTCATACACCTACATTCTGAGTTCACACACCTCCATTCTGTGACTTCACACACCTCCATTCTGTGATTTCACACACCTCCAATCTGACTTCACACACCTCCATTCTATGACTTCACACACCTCCATTCGTTGACATCAAAAACCACCATTCTATGACTTCACACAACTCCATTTTGACTTCACACACCTCCATTCTATGAGTTCACACACCTCCATTTTATGACTTCACACACCTCCATTCTATGACTTCACACACCTCAATTCTATGACTTCACACACCTCCATTCTATGACTTCACAGACCTCCACTCTATGACTTCAAACACCTTCATTCTTACTTCACAAACATCCATTCTGTGACTTCACACACCTCCATTCTGTGACTTCACACACCTTCATTCTGACTTCACACACCTCCATTCTGTGACTTCACACACCTTAATTCTGTGACTTCACACACCTCCATTCTGACTTCACATACCTCCATTCTATGATTTCACACACCTCCATTCTATGACTTCACACACCTCCATTCTGTGACTTCACACACCACATTTTTGACTTCACACACCTCCATTCTTTGACTTCACACACCTCCATTCTGTGACTTCACACACCTCCGTTTTGCCTTCACACACTTCCAATCTCTGACTTCACACACCTCCATTCTGTGACTTCACACACCTCTATTGTTTCACTTCACAAACCTCCATTCTTTGACTTCACACACCGCCATTCCATGACTTCACAAACCTTCATTCTATGAGTTCACACACCTCCATTCTATGAGTTCACACACCTCCAATTTGACTTCACACATCTCCATTCTATGACTTCACACACCTTCATTCTTACTTCAGAAACATTCATTCTCTGACTTCACACACCTCCATTCTGTGACTTCACACACCTCCATTCTGAGTTCACACACCTCCTTTCTCTCACTTCACACTCTTCCATTCTATGACTTCACACACCTCCATTCTGTGGCTTCACACACCTACATTCTGAGTTCACACACCTCCATTCTGTGACTTCACACACCTCCATTCTGTGATTTCACACACCTCCAATCTGACTTCACACACCTGCATTCTATGACTTTACACACCTCCATTCGTTGACATCAAAAAACACCATTCTATGACTTCACACAACTCCATTTTGACTTCACACACCTCCATTCTATGAGTTCACACACCTCCATTTTATGACTTCACAAACCTCCATTCTATGACTTCACACACCTCCATTCTGTGACTTCACACACCTCCACTCTATGACTTCAAACACATTAATTCTTACTTCACAAACATCCATTCTGTGACTTCACACACCTCCATTCTGTGACTTCACACACCTCTATTCTGTGACTTCACACACCTCCATTCTGTGACTTCACACACCTCCGTTTTGCCTTCACACACTTCCAATCTCTGACTTCACACACCTCCATTCTGTGACTTCACACACCTCTATTGTTTCACTTCACACACCTCCATTCTTTGACTTCACACACCGCCATTCCATGACTTCACAAACCTCCATTCTATGAGTTCACCCACCTCCATTCTATGAGTTCACACACCTCCAATTTGACTTCACACATCTCCATTCTATGACTTCACACACCTTCATTCTTACTTCAGAAACATTCATTCTCTGACTTCACACACCTCCATTCTGTGACTTCACACACCTCCATTCTGAGTTCACACACCTCCTTTCTCTGACTTCACACACTTCCATTCTATGACTTCACACACCTCCATTCTGTGGCTTCACACACCTACATTCTGAGTTCACACACCTCCATTCTGTGACTTCACACACCTCCATTCTGTGACTTCACACACCACCATTCTGTGACTTCACACACCTCGATCCTATGACTTCACACACCTCCATTCTATGAATTAACACACCTCCATTCTGTGAGTTCACAAACCTCCATTCTATGACTTCACACACCTCCATTCTGTGACTTCACACACCTCCATTCTGAGTTCACACACCTCCATTCTATGACTTCACAAACCTCCATTCTGAGTTCACAGACCTCCATTCTATGACTTCACACACCTCCATTCTATGACTTCACTCACCTCCATTCTGACTTCACACACCTCCATTCTGACTTCACACAGCTCAGTTCTGTGACTTCACACACCTCCATTCTATGATTTCACACACTTCCATTCTATGACTTCACAGACCTCCATTCTGTGGATTCACACACCTACATTCTGTGATTTCCCACACCTCCAATCTGACTTCACACACCTCCATTCTATGACCTCACACACCTCCATTCGTTGACATCAAAAAACACCATTCTACGACTTCACACAACTCCATTTTGACTTCACACACCTCCATTCTGACTTCACAAACCTCCATTTTATGTCTTCACACACCTCCATTCTGTGACTTCACACACCTCCATTCTGTGACTTCACACACCTCTACTCTATGACTTCAAACACCTTCATTCTTACTTCACAAACATCCATTCTGTGACTTCACACACCTCCATTCTGTGACTTCACACACCTTCATTCTGACTTCACACACCGCCATTCTGTGACTTCATACACCTCAATTCTGTGACTTGACACACCTCCACTCTAACTTCACACACCTCCATTCTATGATTTCACACACCTCCATTCTATGACTTCACACACCTCCATTCTGTGACTTCACACACCTCCATACTGTGACTTCACACACCTCCTTTTTGACTTCACACACTTCCATTCTGTGACTTCACACACCTCCATTCTGTGACTTCACACACCTCCATTCTTTGACTTCACACTCCTCCCTTCCATGACTTCACACACCTCCATTCTATGAGTTCACACACCTCCATTCTATGAGTTCACACACCTCCAATTTGACTTCACACACCTCCATTCTATGACTTCACACACCTTCATTCTTACTTCAGAATCATCCATTCTCTGACTTCACACACCTCCATTCTATGACTTCACAAACCTCCATTCTTTGACTTCACACACCTCCAATCTGAATTCACACACCTCCATTCTGTGACCTCACACACCTCCATTCTTCGTTCACACACCTCCATTCTATGACTTCACACACTTCCATTCTATGACTTCACACACCTCCATTCTGTGGCTTCACACACCTCCATTCTGAGTTCACACACCTCCATTCTGTGACTTCACACGCCTCCATTCTGTGACTTCACACACCTCCATTCTGTAACTTCACACACCTCGATCATATGACTTCACACACCTCCATTCTATGACTTCACACACTTCCATTCTATGACTTCACACACCTCCATTCTATGACTTCAAACACCTCCATTCTGTGACTTCACACACCTCCATTCTGAGTTCACAAACCTTCATTCTATGACTTCACAAACCCCCATTCTGAGTTCACAGACCTCCATTCTATGACTTCACACACTTCCATTCTATGACTTCACACACCTCCATTCTGACTTCACACACCTCCATTCTGACTTCACACACCTCAATTCTTTGACTTCACACACCTCCATTCTATGATTTCACACACGTCCATTCTATGACTTCACACACCTCCTTTCTATGACTTCACACACCTCATTTCTGAGTTGACACACCTCCATTCTGTGATTTCACACACCTCCAATGTGACTTCACACACCTCCATTCTATGACTTCACACACCTCCATTCGTTGACATCAAAAACAACCATTCTATGATTTCACACAACTCCATTGTGACTTCACACACCTCCATTCTATGAATTCACACACCTCCATTTTATGACTTCACACACCTCCATTCTATGACTTCACACACCTCCATTCTGTGACTTCACACACCTCCATTCTATGACTTAACAAACCTCCATTCTGAGTTCACAGACCTCCATTCTATGACTTCACACACCTCCATTCTATGACTTCACTCACCTCCATTCTGACTTCACACACCTCCATTCTGACTTCACACACCTCAATTCTGTGACTTCACACACCTATATTCAATGATTTCACAGACTTCCATTCTATGACTTCACACACCTCCATTCTGTGGCTTCACACACCTACATTCTGAGTTCACACACCTCCATTCTGTGACTTCACACACCTCCATTCTGTGATTTCACACACCTCCAATCTGACTTCACACACCTGCATTCTATGTCTTTACACACCTCCATTCGTTGACATCAAAAAACACCATTCTATGATTTCACACAACTCCATTTTGACTTCACACACCTCCATTCTATGAGTTCACACACCTCCATTTTATGACTTCACACACCTCCATTCTATGACTTCACACACCTCAATTCTATGACTTCACACACCTCCATTCTATGACTTCACACACCTCCATTCTTTGACTTCACACACCTCCACTCTATGACTTCAAACACCTTAATTCTTACTTCACAAACATCCATTCTGTGACTTCACACACCTCCATTCTGTGACTTCACACACCTTCATTCTGACTTCACACACCTCCATTCTATGATTTCACACACCTCCATTCTATGACTTCACACACCTCCATTCTGTGACCTCACACACCTAAATTCGGTGACTTCACACACCACCTTTTTGACTTCACACACCTCTATTCTGTGACTTCACACACCTCCGTTTTGACTTCACACACTTCCATTCTGTGACTTCACACACCTCCATTCTGTGACTTCACACACCTCTATTGTTTCACTTTACACACCTCCATTCTTTGTCTTCACACACCTCCATTCCATGACTTCACACACCTCCATTCTATGAGTTCACACACCTCCATTCTATGAGTTTACACACCTCCAATTTGACTTCACACACCTCCATTCTATGACTTCACACACATTCATTCTTACTTCAGAAACATCCTTCTCTGTCTTCACACACCTCCATTCTATGACTTCACAAACCTCCATTCTGTGACTTCACACACCTCCATTCTGAGTTCACACACCTCCATTCTGTGACTTCACACACCTCCATTCGTTGACATCAAAAACCACCATTCTATGACTTCACACAACTCCATTTTAACTTCACACACCTCCATTCTATGAGTTCACAAACCTCCATTTTATGACTTCACACACCTCCATTCTATGACTTCACACACCTCCATTCTGTGACTTCACACACCTCCATTCTGTGACTTCACACACCTCCTTTTTGACTTCACACACTTCCATTCTGTGACTTCACACACCTCCATTCTGTGACTTCACACACCTCCATTCTTTGGCTTCACACTCCTCCATTCCATGAATTCACACACCTCCATTCTATGAGTTCACAAACCTCCATTCTGAGTTCACAGACCTCCATTCTATGACTTCACACACCTCCATTCTATGACTTCACTCACCTCCATTCTGACTTCACACACCTCCATTCTGACTTCACACACCTCACTTCTGTGACTTCACACACCTATATTCAATGATTTCACAGACTTCCATTCTATGACTTCACACACCTCCATTCTGTGGCTTCACACACCTACATTCTGAGTTCACACACCTCCATTCTGTGACTTCACACACCTACATTCTGTGATTTCACACACCTCCAATCTGACTTCACACACCTGCATTCTATGACTTTACACACCTCCATTCGTTGACATCAAAAAACAGCATTCTATGACTTCACAAAACTCCATTTTGACTTCACACACCTCCATTCTATGAGTTCACACACCTCCTTTTTATGACTTCACACACCTCCATTCTATGACTTCACACATTCAATTCTATGACTTCACACACCTCCATTCTATGACTTCACACACCTCCATTCTGTGACTTCACACACCTCCACTCTATGACTTCAAACACATTAATTCTTACTTCACAAACATTCATTCTGTGACTTCACACACCTCCATTCTGTGACTTCACACACCTTCATTCTGACTTCCCACCCCTCCATTCTATGATTTCACACACCTCCATTCTATGACTTCACACACCTCCAATCTGACTTCACACACCTCCATTCTGTGACTTCACACACCTCTACTCTATGACTTCAAACACCTTCATTCTTACTTCACAAACATCCATTCTGTGACTTCACACATCTCCATTCTGTGACTTCACACACCTTCATTCTGACTTCACACACCTCCATTCTGTGACTTCATACACCTCAATTCTGTGACTTCACACACCTCCATTCTGACTTCACACACCTCCATTCTATGATTTCACACACCTCCATTCTATGACTTCACACAGCTCCATTCTGTGACTTCACACACCTCCATTCTGTGACTTCACACACCTCCTTTTTGACTTCACACACTTCCATTCTGTGACTTCACACACCTCCATTCTGTGACTTCACACACCTCCATTCTTTGACTTCACACTCCTCCATTCCATGACTTCACACACCTCCATTCTATGAGTTCACACACCTCCATTCTATGAGTTCACACACCTCCAATTTGACTTCACACACCTCCATTCTATGATTTCACACACCTTCATTCTTACTTCAGAATCATCCATTCTATGACTTCACACACCTCCATTCTATGACTTCACAAACCTCCATTCTGTGACTTCACACACCTCCAATCTGAATTCACCCACCTCCATTCTGTGACTTCACACACCTCCATTCTTCCTTCACACACATCCATTCTATGACTTCACACACCTCCATTCTGTGACTTCACACACCTCCATTCTGTGACTTCACACACCTCCTTTTTGACTTCACACACTTCCATTCTGTGACTTCACACACCTCCATTCTGTGACTTCACACACCTCCATTCTTTGGCTTCACACTCCTCCATTCCATGACTTCACACACTTCCATTCTATGAGTTCACAAACCTCCATTCTGAGTTCACAGACCTCCATTCTATGACTTCACACACCTCCATTCTATGACTTCACTCACCTCCATTCTGACTTCACACACCTCCATTCTGACTTCACACACCTCACTTCTGTGACTTCACACACCTATATTCAATGATTTCACAGACTTCCATTCTATGACTTCACACACCTCCATTCTGTGGCTTCACACACCTCCATTCTGAGTTCACACACCTCCATTCTGTGACTTCACACGCCTCCATTCTGTGACTTCACACACCTCCATTCTGTAACTTCACACACCTCGATCCTATGACTTCACACACCTCCATTCTATGACTTCACACACTTCCATTCTATGACTTCACACACCTCCATTCTATGACTTCACAAACCTCCATTCTGTGACTTCACACACCTCCATTCTGAGTTCACACACCTCCATTCTGTGACTTCACACACCTCCATTCGTTGACATCAAAAACCACCATTCCATGACTTCACACAACTCCATTTTAACTTCACACACCTCCATTCTATGAGTTCACAAACCTCCATTTTATGACTTCACACACCTCCATTCTATGACTTCACACACCTCAATTCTATGACTTCACACACCTCCATTCTATGATTTCACACACCTCCATTCTGTGACTTCACACACTTCCACTCTATGACTTCAAACACTTTCATTCTTACTTCACAAACATCCATTCTGTGACTTCACACACCTCCATTCTGTGATTTCACACACCTTCATTCTGACTTCACACACCTCCATTCTGTGACTTCACACACCTCAATTCTGTGACTTCACACACCTCCATTCTGACTTCACACACCTCCATTCTATGACTTCACACACCTCCATTCTATGACTTCACACACCTCCATTTTGTGACTTCACACACCTAAATTCTATGACTTCACACACCTCCATTTTGACTTCACACACCTCCATTCTGACTTGACACACCTCCTTTCTATGACTTCACACACCTCAGTTCTGACTTCTCACAGCTCCATTTTGTGACTTCACAAAACTCCATTCTGTGATTTCACACACCTCCATACTATGACATTACACACCTCCATCTATGACTTCACACACCTCCATTCTGAGTTCACACACCTCCATTCTGTGACTTCACACA
Organism: Megascapheus bottae; assembly: GCA_024803745.1. Lineage (NCBI taxonomy): Eukaryota > Metazoa > Chordata > Mammalia > Rodentia > Geomyidae > Megascapheus > Megascapheus bottae. Next base: position 358,760 of record JANJXV010000311.1, read on the forward strand.
CCTGCATTCTGACTTCACACACCTTCATTTTATGACTTCACACACCTCCATTCTGGGACTTCTCACACCTCCATTCTATGAATTCACACACCTCCATTCTGAGTTCACACACCTCCATTCTGTGACTTCACACACCTCCATTCTTCCTTCACACACCTCCATTCTATGACTTCACACACTTCCATTCTATGACTTCACACACCTCCATTCTGTGGCTTCACACACCTCCATTCTGAGTTCACACACCTCCATTCTGTGAATTCACACACCTCCATTCTGTGACTTCACACACCTCCATTCTGTGTCTTCACACACATCGATCCTATGACTTCACACACCTCAATTCCATGAATTCACACACCTCCATTCTGTGATTTCAAACACCTCCATTCTATGACTTCACACACCTCCATTCTGTGACTTCACACACCTCCATTCTGAGTTCACACACCTCCATTCTATGACTTCACAAACCACCAATCTGAGTTCACAGATCTCCATTCTATAACTTCACACACTTCCATTCTATGACTTCAACCACCTCCATTTTGACTTCACACACCTCAATTCTGACTTCACACACCTCCATTCTTTGACTTCACACACCTCCATTCCATGACTTCACACACCTCCATTCTATGAGTTCACACACCTCCATTCTATGAGTTCACACACCTCCAATTTCACTTCACATATCTCCATTGTATGACTTCACACACCTTCATTCTTACTTCAGAAACATCCATTCTCTTACTTCACACACCTCCATTCTATGACTTCACAAAACTCCATTCTCTGACTTCACACACCTCCATTCTGAATTCACACACCTCCATTCTGTGGCTTCACACACCTCCATTCTGAGTTCACACACCTCCATTCTGTGACTTCAAACACTTCCATTCTGTGACTTAACACACCTCCATTCTGTGACTTCACACACCTCGATCCTATGACTTCACACACCTCCATTCTATGAATTCACACACCTCCATTCTGTGATTTCACACACCTCCATTCTGTGACTTCACACACCTCCATTCTGTGACTTCACACACCTCCATTCTGAGTTCACAGACCTCCATTCTATGACGTCACACACCTCCATTCTATGACTTCACACACCTCCGTTCTGACTTCACACAGCTCCATTCTTTGACTTCACAAAACTCCATTCTGTGATTTCACACACCTCCATACTATGACTTCACACACCTCCATCTATCACTTCACACACATCCATTCTGAGTTCAGACACATCCCTTCTGTGACTTCACACACCTCCATTCTGACTTCACACACCTTCATGTTATGACTTCACACACCTCCATTCTGTGACTTGTCACACCTCCATTCTATGACTTCACACACTTCCATTGTGACGTCACACAACTCCATTCTATGTGTTCACACATCTCCATTCTATGATTTCACACACCTCCATTCTGACTTCACACACCTCCATTCTATGACATCACAGACCTCGAATCTGTGACTTCACTCACCTCCACTCTATGACTTCACACTCCTCCATTCTATGACTTCCCACACCTCCTTTCTATGACTTCACGCACCTCAGTCTATGACTTCACACACCTCCATTCTGACTTCACACACCTCCATTCTGTGACTTCACACACCTCCATTTTATGACTTCACACACCTCAATTCGATGACTTCACACACCTCCATTCTATGACTTCACACACCTCCATTCTTTGACTTCACACACCTCCATTCTATGACTTCAAACACCTTCATTCTTACTTCACAAACATCCATTCTGTGACTTCACACACCTCCTTTCTGTGACTTGACACACCTCCATTCTGACTTCACACACCTCCATTCTATGATTTCACACACCTCCATTCTATGACTTCACACACCTCCATTCTGTGACTTCACACACCTCCATTTTGACTTCACACCCCTCCATTCTGACTTCACACGCCTCCATTCTGACTTCACACATCTCCATTCTATGAATTCACACACCTCCATTCTGTGACTTCACACACCACCTTTTTGACTTCACACACCTCCATTCTGTGACTTCACACACCTCCATTCTGTGACTTCACACACCTCCGTTTTGACTTCACTCACTTCCAATCTGTGACTTCACACCCCTCCATTCTGTGACTTCACACACCTCTATTGTTTCACTTCACACAGCTCCATTCTTTGACTTCACACACCGCCATTCCATGACTTCACAAACCTCCATTCTGTGAGTTCACACAACTCCATTCTATGAGTTCACACACGTCCAATTTGACCTCACACATCTCCATTGTATGACTTCACACACCTTCATTCTTACTTCAGAAACATCCATTCTCTGACTTCACACACCTCCATTCTATGACTTCACAAACCTCCATTCTGTGACTTCACACACCTCCATTCTGAGTTCACACACCTCCTATCTATGACTTCACACACTTCCATTCTATGACTTCACACACCTCCATTCTGTGGCTTCACACACCTACATTCTGATTCACACACCTCCATTCTTTGACTTCAAACACCTCCATTCTGTGACTTCACACACCTCCACTCTGTGACTTCACACACCTCCATTCTGTGACTTCACACACCTCGATCCTATCACTTCACACACCTCCATTCTGTGAGTTCACAAACCTCCATTCAATGACTTCACACACCTCCATTCTGTGACTTCACACACCTCCATTCTGAGTTCACACACCTCCATTCTATGACTTCACAAAACTCCATTCTGAGTTCACAGACCTCCATTCTATGACTTCACACACCTCCATTCTATGACTTCACTCACCTCCATTCTGACTTCACACACCTCCATTCTGACTTCACACACCTCTATTCTGTGACTTCACACACCTCCATTCTATGATTTCACACACTTCCATTCTATGACTTCACACACCCCCATTCTGTGGCTTCACACACCTACATTCTGAGTTTACACACCTCCATTCTGTGACTTCACACACCTCCATTCTGTGATTTCACACACCTCCAATATGACTTCACACACCTCCATTCTATGACTTCACACACCTCCATTCGTTGACATCAAAAAACACCATTCTATGACTTCACACAACTCCATTTTGACTTCACACACCTCCATTCTATGAGTTCACACACCTGCATTTTATGACTTCACACACCTCCATTCTATCACTTCACACACCTCCATTCTGTGATTTCACACACCTCCAATCTCACTTCACACACCTCCATTCTGAGACTTCACACACCTCCACTCTATGACTTCAAACACCTTCATTCCTACTTCACAAACATCCATTCTGTGACTTCAGACACCTCCATTCTGTGACTTCAAACACCTTCATTCCTACTTCACACACCTCCATTCTGACTTCACACACCTCCATTCTATGATTTCACACACCTCCATTCTATGACTTCACACACCTCCATTCTATGACTTCACACACCACCTTTTTGACTTCACACACCTCCATTCTGTGACTTCACACACCTCCATTCTGTGACTTCACACACCTCCGTTTTGACTTCACACACTTCCATTCTGTGACTTCACACACCTCCATTCTGTGACTTCACTCACCTCTATTGTTTCACTTCACACACCTCCATTCTTTGACTTCACACACCTCCATACCATGACTTCACACACCTCCATTCTATGAGTTCACACACCTCCATTCTATGAGTTCACACACGTCCAATTTGACTTCACACACCTCCATTCTATGACTTCACAAACCTTCATTCTTACCTCAGAAACATCCATTCTCTGACTTCACACACCTCCATTCTATGACTTCACAAACCTCCATTCTGTGACTTCACACACCTCCATTCTGAATTCCCACACCTCCATTCTGTGACTTCACACACCTCCATTCTTCCTTCATACACCTCCATTCTATGACTTCACACACTTCCATTCTATGACTTCACACACCTCCATTCTGTGGCCTCACACACCTCCATTCTGAGTTCACACACCTCCATTCTGTGACTTCACACACCTCCATTCTGTGACTTCACACACCTCCATTCTGTGACTTCACACACCTCGATCCTATGACTTCACACACCTCCATTCTATGAATTCACACACCTCCATTCTGTGATTTCACACACCTCCATTCTATGACTTCACAGAGCTCCATTCTGTGACTTCACTCACCTCCATTCTGAGTTCACAGACCTCCATTCTATGACTTCACACACTTCCATTCTATGACTTCACACACTTCCATTCTGACTTCACACACCTCCATTCTGACTTCACACACCTCAATTCTTTTACTTCACACACCTCCATTCTATGATTTCACACACTTCCATTCTATGACTTCACACACCTCCATTCTATGACTTCACACACCTCATTTCTGAGTTGACACACCTCCATTCTATGACTTCACACACCTCCATTCGTTGACATCAAAAACAACCATTCTATCACTTCACACAACTCCACTGTGACTTCACACTCCTCCATTCTATGAATTCACACACCTGCATTTTATGACTTCACACACCTCCATTCTATGACTTCACACACCTTCATTCTGTGACTTCACACACCTCCATTCTATGATTTCACTCACCTCCATTCTGACTTCACACACCTCCATTCTGACTTCACACACCTCCATTCTGTGACTTCACACACCTCCATTCAATGATTTCAGACACTTCCATTGTATGACTTCACACAGCTCCATTCTGTGGCTTCACACACCTACATTCTGAGTTCACACACCTCCATTCTGTGACTTCACACACCTCCATTCTGTGATTTCACACACCTCCAATCTGACTTCACACACCTCCATTCTATGAATTCACACACCTCCATTCCTTGACATGAAAAAACACCATTCTATGACTTCACACAACTCCATTTTGACTTCACACACCTCCATTCTATGAGTTCACACAATTCCATTTTATCACTTCACACACCTCCATTCTATGACTTCACACGCCTCAATTCTATGACTTCACACACTTCCATTCTATGACTTCACACACCTCCATTCTGTGACTTCACACACCTCCACTCTATGACTTCAAACACCTTAATTCTTACTTCACAAACATCCATTCTGTGACTTCACACACCTCCATTCTGTGACTTCACACACCTTCATTCGGACTTCACAAACCTCCATTCTGTGACTTCACACACCTCAATTCTGTGACTTCACACACCTCCATTCTGACTTCACATACCTCCATTCTATGATTTCACACACCTCCATTCTATGACTTCACTCACCTCCATTCTGTGACTTCACACACCACCTTTTTGACTTCACACACCTCCATTCTGTGACGTCACACACCTCCATTCTGTGACTTCACACACCTCCGTTTTGACTTCACACACTTCCATTCTGTGACTTCACACACCTCCATTCTGTGACTTCACACACCTCTATTGTTTCACTTCACACACCTCCATTCTTTGACGTCACACACCTCCATTCCATGACTTCACACACCTCCATTCTATGAGTTCACACACCTCCATTCTATGAGTTCACACACCTCCAATTTGACTCCACACACCTCCATTCTATGACTTCACACACATTCATTCTTACTTCAGAAACATCCATTCTCTGACTTCACACACCTCCATTCTTTGACTTCACAAACCTCCATTCTGTGACTTCACACACCTCCATTCTGAGTTCACACACCTCCATTCTGTGACTTCACATACCTCCATTCGTTGACATCAAAAACCACCATTCTATGACTTCACACAACTCCACTCTATGACTTCAAACACCTTCATTCTTACTTCACAAATATCCATTCTGTGAGTTCACACACCTCCATTCTGTGATTTTACACACCTTCATTCTGACTTCACACACCTCCATTCTGTGACTTCACACACCTCAATTCTGTGACTTCACACACCTCCATTCTGACTTCACACACCTCCATTCTATGACTTCACACACCTCCATTCTATGACTTCACACACCTCCATTTTGTGACTTCACACACATAAATTCTATGACTTCACACACCTCCATTGTGACTTCACACACCTCCATTCTATGAGTTCACACACCTCCATTCTGACTTCACACACCTCCATTCTATGTCTTCACACACCTCCGTTCTGACTTCACACAGCTCCATTTTGTGACTTCACAAAACTCCATTCTGTGATTTCACACACCTCCATACTATGACTTCACAAACCTCCATCTATGACTTCACACACCTCCATTCTGAGTTCACACACCTCCATTCTGTGACTTCACACACCTCCATTCTGACTTCACACACCTTCATTTTATGACTTCACACACCTCCATTCTGTGACTTCTCACACCTCCATTCTATGACTTCACACTCTTCCATTGTGACGTCACACAACTCCATTCTATGAGTTCACACATCTCCATTCTATGATTTCACACACCTCCATTCTGACTTCACACACCTCCATTCTATGACATCACAGACCTCGAATCTGTGACTTCACTCACCTCCATTCTATGACTTCACACTCCTCCATTCTATGACTTCCCACACCTCCTTTCTATGAATTTACCCACCTCAGTCTATGACTTCACACACCTCCATTCTGACTTTACACACCTCCATTCTGTGACTTCACACACCTCCATTCTATGACTTCACACACCTCAATTGTATGACTTCACACACCTCCATTCTATGACTTCACACACCTCCATTCTGTGACTTCACACACCTCCATTCTATGACTTCAAACACCTTCATTCTTACTTCACAAACATACATTCTGTGACTTCACACACCTCCTTTCTGTGACTTCACACACCTTCATTCTGACTTCACACACCTCCATTCTCTGACTTCACACACCTCAATTCTGTGACTTGACACACCTCCATTCTGACTTCACACACCTCCATTCTATGATTTCACACACCTCCAATCTATGACTTCACACACCTCCATTCTGTGACTTCACACACCTCCATTCTGACTTCACACCCTTCCATTCTGACTTCACACACCTTCATTCTGACTTCACACAGCTCCATTCTATGAATTCACACACCTCCATTCTGTGACTTCACACACCACTTTTTGACTTCACACACCTCCATTCTGTGACTTCACACACCTCCATTCGTTGACTTCACACACCTCCGTTTTGCCTTCACACACTTCCAATCTGTGACTTCACACACCTCCATTCTGTGACTTCACACACCTCCATTCGTTGACTTCACACACCTCCGTTTTGCCTTCACACACTTCCAATCTGTGACTTCACACACCTCCATTCTTTGACTTCACACACCGCCATTCCATGACTTCACAAACCTCCATTCTATGAGTTCACACACCTCCATTCTATGAGTTCACACACCTCCAATTTGACTTCACACATCTCCATTCTATGACTTCACACACCTTCATTCTTACTTCAGAAACATCCATTCTCTGACTTCACACACCTCCATTCTATGACTTCACAAACCTCCATTCTGTGACTTCACACACCTCAATTCTGAGTTCACACACCTCCTTTATCTGACTTCACACACTTCCATTCTATGACTTCACACACCTCCATTCTGTGGCTTCACACACCTACATTCTGATTCACACACCTCCATTCTTTGACTTCAAACACCTCCATTCTGTGACTTCACACACCTCCAATCTGTGACTTCACACACCTCCATTCTGTGACTTCACACACCTCAATCGTATGACTTCACACACCTCCATTCTGTGAGTTCACAAACCTCCATTCGGTGACTTCACACACCTCCATTCGGTGACTTCACACACCTCGATCCTATGACTTCACACACCTCCATTCTATGAGGTCACACACCTCCATTCTGTGATTTCACACACCTCCATTCTATGACTTCACACACCTCTATTCTGTGACTTCACACACCTCCATTCTGAGTTCACACACCTCCATTCTATGACTTCACAATCCCCCATTCTGAGTTCACAGTCCTCCATTCTATGACTTCACACACTTCCATTCTATGACTTCACACACTTCCATTCTGACTTCACACACCTCCATTCTGACTTCACACACCTCAGTTCTTTGACTTCACACACATCCATTCTATGATTTCACACACTTCCATTCTAGGACTTCACACACCTCAATTCTATGACTTCACACACCTCATTTATGAGTTGACACACCACCATTCTGTGATTTCACACACCTCCAATCTGACTTCACACACCTCCATTCTATCACTTCACACACCCCCATTCGTTTACATCAAAAAAAACCATTCTATGTCTTCACACATCTCCATTGTGACTTCACACACCTCCATTCTATGAATTCACACACCTCCATTTTATGACTTCACACATCTCCATTGTATGACTTCACACACCTCCATTCTGTGTCTTCACACACCTCCATTCTATGACTTCACAAACCTCCATTCTGAGTTCACAGACTTCCATTCTATGACTTCACACACCTCCATTCTATGACTTCACACAATTCCATTTAGACTTCACACACCTCAATTCTATGACTTCACACACCTTCATTCGGACTTCACACACCTCCATTCTGTGACTTCACACACCTCAATTTTGTGACTTCACACACCTCCATTCTGACTTCACATACCTCCATTCTGTGACTTCACACACCTCCGTTTTGACTTCACACACTTCCATTCTGTGACTTCACACACCTCCATTCTGTGCCTTCACACACCTCTATTGTTTCACTTCACACACCTCCATTCTTTGACTTCACACACCTCCATTCCATGACTTCACACACCTCCATTCTATGAGTTCACACACCTCCATTCTATGAGTTCACACACCTCAAATTTGACTTCACACACCTCCATTCTACGACTTCACACACATTCATTCTTACTTCAGAAACATCCATTCTCTGACTTCACACACCTCCATTCTATGACTTCACAAACCTCCATTCTGTGACTTCAAACACCTCCATTCTGAGTTCACACACCTCCATTCTGTGACTTCACACACCTCCATTCGTTGACATCAAAAACCACCATTCTATGACTTCACACAACTCCATTTGAACTTCACAAACCTCCATTCTATGAGTTCACACACCTCCATTTTATGACTTCACACACCTCCATTCTATGACTTCACACACCTCAATTCTACGAATTCACACACCTCCATTCTATGACTTCACACACCTCCATTCTGTGACTTCACACACCTCCACTCTATGACTTCAAACACCTTCATTCTTACTTCACAAACATCCATTCTGTGACTTCACACACCTCCATTCTGTGATTTGACACACCTTCATTCTGACTTCACACACCTCCATTCTGTGACTTCACACACCTCAATTCTGTGAATTCACACACCGCCATTCTGACTTCACACACCTCCATTCTATGACTTCACAAACCTCCATTCTGAGTTCACAGACCTCCATTCTATGACTTCACACACCTCCATTCTATGACTTCACTCACCTCCAATCTGACTTCACACACCTCCATTCTGACTTCACACACCTCAATTCTGTGACTTCACACACCTCCCTTCTATGATTTCACACACTTCCATTCTATGACTTCACACACCTCAATTCTATGACTTCACTCACCTCCATTCTATGACTTCACTCACCTCAATTCTATGACTTCACACACCTCCATTCTATGACTTCACACACCTCCATTCTGTGACTTCACACACCTCCACTCTATGACTTCAAACACCTTCATTCTTACTTCACAAACAGCCATTCTGTGACTTCACACACATCCATTCTGTGACTTCACACACCTTCATTCTGACTTCACACACCTCCATTCCGTGACTTCACACACCTCAATTTTGTGACTTCACACACCTCCATTCTGACTTCACATACCTCCATTCTGTGACTTCACACACCTCCGTTTTGACTTCACACACTTCAATTCTGTGACTTCACACACCTCCATTCTGTGCCTTCACACACCTCTATTGTTTCACTTCACACACAACCATTCTTTGACTTCACACACCTCCATTCCATGACTTCACCCACCTCCATTCTATGAGTTCACACACCTACCTTCTATGAGTTCACACACCTCCAATTTGACTTCACACACCTCCATTCTATGACTTCACACACATTCATTCTTACTTCAGAAACATCCATTCTCTGACTTCACACACCTCCATTCTATGACTTCACAAACCTCCATTCTGTGACTTCACACACCTCCATTCTGAGGTCACACACCTCCATTCTGTGACTTCACACACCTCCATTCGTTGACATCAAAAACCACCATTCTATGACTTCACACAACTCCATTTTAACTTCACACACCTCCATTCTATGAGTTCACACACCTCCATTTTATGACTTCACACACCTCCATTCTATGACTTCACACACCTCAATTCTATGAATTCACACACCTCCATTCTAGGACTTCACACACCTCCATTCTGTGACTTCAAACACCTCCACTCTATGACTTCAAACACCTTCATTCTTACTTCACAAACATCCATTCTGTGACTTCAAACACCTCCATTCTGTGATTTGACATACCTTCATTCTGACTTCACACACCTCCATTCTGTGACTTCACACACCTCAATTCTGTGACTTCACACACCTCCATTCTGACTTCAAACACCTCCATTCTATGACTTCACACACCTCCATTCTATGACTTCACACACCTCCATTTTGTTACTTCACACACCTAAATTCTATGACTTCACACACCTCCATTGCGACTTCACACACCTCCATTCTATGAGTTCACACACTTCCATTCTGACTTCACACACCTCCATTCTATGTCTTCACACACCTCCGTTCTAACTTCACACAGCTCCATTCTGTGACTTCACAAAACTCCATTCTGTGATTTCACACACCTCCATACTATGACTTCACACACCTCCATCTATGACTTCACACACCTCCATTCTGAGTTCACACACCTCCATTCTGTGACTTCACACACCTCCATTCTGACTTCACACACCTTCATTTTATGACTTCACACACGTCCATTCTGTGACTTCTCACACCTCCATTCTATGACTTCACACTCTTCCATTGTGACGTCACACAACTCCATTCTATGAGTTCACACATCTCCATTCTATGATTTCACACACCTCCATTCTGACTTCACACACCTCCATTCTATGACATCACAGACCTCGAATCTGTTACTTCACTCACCTCCACTCTATGATTTCACAGTCCTCCATTCTATGACTTCCCACACCTCCTTTCTATGACTTCACCCACCTCAGTCTATGACTTCACACACCTCCATTCTGACTTCACACACCTCCATTCTGTGACTTCACACACCTCCATTCTATGACTTCACACACCTCAATTCTATGACTTCACACACCTCCAGTCTATGACTTCACACACCTCCATTCTGTGACTTCACACACCTCCATTCTATGACTTCAAACACCTTTATTCTTACTTCACAAACATCCATTCTGTGACTTCACACACCTCCATTCTGTGACTTCAGACACCTTCATTCTGACTTCACACACCTCCATTCTGTGACTCCACACACCTCAATTCTGTGACGTGACACACCTCCATTCTGACTTCACACACCTCCATTCTATGATTTCACACACCTCCATTCTGTGACTTCACACACCTCCATTCTGACTTCACATACCTCCATTCTATGATTTCACAAACCTCCATTCTATGACTTCACACACCTCCATTCTGTGACTTCACACACCACCTTTTTGACTTCACACACCTCCATTCTGTGACTTCACACACCTCCATTCTGAGTTCACACACCTCCATTCTGTGACTTCACACACCTCCATTCGTTGACATCAAAAACCACCATTCTATGACTTCACACAACTCCATTTTAACTTCACACACCTCCATTCTATGAGTTCACACACCTCCATTTTATGACTTCACACACCTCCACTCTATGACTTCAAACACCTTCATTCTTACTTCACAAACATCCATTCTGTGAGTTCACTCATCTCCATTCTGTGATTTCACACACCTTCATTCTGACTTCACACACCTCCATTGTGTGACTTCACACACCTCAATTCTGTGACTTCACACACCTCCATTCTGACTTCACACACCTCCATTCTATGACTTCACACACCTCCATTCTATGACTTCACACACCTCCATTTTGTGACTTCACACACCTAAATTCTATGACTTCACACACCTCCATTTTGACTTCACACACCTCCATTCTATGAGTTCACACACCTCCATTCTGACTTCACACACCTCCATTCTATGTCTTCACACACCTCCGTTCTGACTTCACACAGCTCCATTCTGTGACTTCACAAAACTCCATTCTGTGATTTCACACACCTCCATACTATGACTTCACACACCTCCATCTATGACTTCACACACCTCCATTCTGAGTTCACACACCTCCATTCTGTGACTTCACACACCTCCATTCTGACTTCACACACCTTCATTTTATGACTTCACACACGTCCATTCTGTGACTTCTCACACCTCCATTCTATGACTTCACACTCTTCCATTGTGACGTCACACAACTCCATTCTATGTGTTCACACATCTCCATTCTTTGATTTCACACACCTCCATTCTGACTTCACACACCTCCATTCTATGACATCACAGACCTCAAATCTGTGACTTCACTCACCTCCACTCTATGACTTCACACTCCTCCATTCTATGACTTCCCACACCTCCATTCTATGACTTCACCCACCTCAGTCTATGACTTCATACACCTCCATTCTGACTTTACACACCTCCATTCTGTGACTTCACACACCTCCATTCCATGACTTCACACACCTCCATTCCATGACTTCACACACCTCCATTCTATGAGTTCACACACCTACCTTCTATGAGTTCACACACCTCCAATTTGACTTCACACACCTCCATTCTATGACTTCACACACATTCATTCTTACTTCAGAAACATCCATTCTCTGACTTCACACACCTCCATTCTATGACTTCACAAACCTCCATTCTGTGACTTCACACACCTCCATTCTTAGGTCACACACCTCCATTCTGTGACTTCACACACCTCCATTCGTTGACATCAAAAACCACCATTCTATGACTTCACACAACTCCATTTTAACTTCACACACCTCCATTCTATGAGTTCACACACCTCCATTTTATGACTTCACACACCTCCATTCTATGACTTCACACACCTCAATTCTATGAATTCACACACCTCCATTCTAGGACTTCACACACCTCCATTCTGTGACTTCAAACACCTCCACTCTATGACTTCAAACACCTTCATTCTTACTTCACAAACATCCATTCTGTGACTTCAAACACCTCCATTCTGTGATTTGACACACCTTCATTCTGACTTCACACACCTCCATTCTGTGACTTCACACACCTCAATTCTGTGACTTCACACACCTCCATTCTGACTTCAAACACCTCCATTCTATGACTTCACACACCTCCATTCTATGACTTCACACACCTCCATTTTGTTACTTCACACACCTAAATTCTATGACTTCACACACCTCCATTGCGACTTCACACACCTCCATTCTATGAGTTCACACACTTCCATTCTGACTTCACACACCTCCATTCTATGTTTTCACACACCTCCGTTCTGACTTCACACAGCTCCATTCTGTGACTTCACAAAACTCCATTCTGTGATTTCACACACCTCCATACTATGACTTCACACACCTCCATCTATGACTTCACACACCTCCATTCTGAGTTCACACACCTCCATTCTGTGACTGCACACACCTCCATTCTGACTTCACACACCTTCATTTTATGACTTCACACACGTCCTTTCTGTGACTTCTCACACCTCCATTCTATGACTTCACACTCTTCCATTGTGACGTCACACAACTCCATTCTATGAGTTCACACATCTCCATTCTATGATTTCACACACCTCCATTCTGACTTCACACACCTCCATTCTATGACATCACAGACCTCGAATCTGTTACTTCACTCACCTCCACTCTATGATTTCACAGTCCTCCATTCTATGAATTCCCACACCTCCTTTCTATGGCTTCACCCACCTCAGTCTATGACTTCACACACCTCCATTCTGACTTCACACACCTCCATTCTGTGACTTCACACACCTCCATTCTATGACTTCACACACCTCAATTCTATGACTTCACACACCTCCAGTCTATGACTTCACACACCTCCATTCTGTGACTTCACACACCTCCATTCTATGACTTCAAACACCTTTATTCTTACTTCACAAACATCCATTCTGTGACTTCACACACCTCCATTCTGTGACTTCAGACACCTTCATTCTGACTTCATACACCTCCATTCTATGATTTCACACACCTCCATTCTATGACTTCACACACCTCCATTCTGACTTCACATACCTCCATTCTATGATTTCACACACCTCCATTCTATGACTTCACACACCTCCATTCTGTGACTTCACACACCACCTTTTTGACTTCACACACCTCCATTCTGTGACTTCACACACCTCCATTCTGACTTCACACACCTCCATTCTATGATTTCACACACCTCCATTCTATGACTTCACACACCTCCATTCTGACTTCACACACCTCCATTCTATGATTTCACACACCTCCATTCTATGACTTCACACACCTCCATTCTGTGACTTCACACACCACCTTTTTGACTTCACATACCTCCATTCTGTGACTTCACACACCTCCATTCTGAGTTCACACACCTCCATTCTGTGACTTCACACACCTCCATTCGTTGACATCAAAAACCACCATTCTATGACTTCACACAACTCCATTTTAACTTCACACACCTCCATTCTATGAGTTCACACACCTCCATTTTATGACTTCACACACCTCCACTCTATGACTTCAAACACCTTCATTCTTACTTCACAAACATCCATTCTGTGAGTTCACTCACCTCCATTCTGTGATTTCACACACCTTCATTCTGACTTCACACACCTCCATTGTGTGACTTCACACACCTCAATTCTGTGACTTCACACACCTCCATTCTGACTTCACACACCTCCATTCTATGACTTCACACAACCTCCATTCTATGACTTCACACACCTCCATTTTGTGACTTCACACACCTAAATTCTATGACTTCACACACCTCCATTTTGACTTCACACACCTCCATTCTATGAGTTCACACACCTCCATTCTGACTTCACACACCTCCATTCTATGTCTTCACACACCTCCGTTCTGACTTCACACAGCTCCATTCTGTGACTTCACAAAACTCCATTCTGTGATTTCACACACCTCCATACTATGACTTCACACACCTCCATCTATGACTTCACACACCTCCATTCTGAGTTCACACACCTCCATTCTGTGACTTCACACACCTCCATTCTGACTTCACACACCTTCATTTTATGACTTCACACACGTCCATTCTGTGACTTCTCACACCTCCATTCTATGATTTCACACTCTTCCATTGTGACGTCACACAACTCCATTCTATGTGTTCACACATCTCCATTCTTTGATTTCACACACCTCCATTCTGACTTCACACACCTCCATTCTATGACATCACAGACCTCAAATCTGTGACTTCACTCACCTCCACTCTATGACTTCACACTCCTCCATTCTATGACTTCCCACACCTCCATTCTATGACTTCACCCACCTCAGTCTATGACTTCATACACCTCCATTCTGACTTTACACACCTCCATTCTGTGACTTCACACACCTATATTCTATGACTTCACACACCTCAATTCTATGACTTCACACACCTCCATTCTATGACTTCACACACCTCCATTCTGTGACTTCACACACCTCCATTCTATGACTTCTAACACCTTCATTCTTACTTCACAAACATCCATTCTGTGACTTCACACACCTCCTTTCTGTGACTTCACACACCTCCTTTCTGTGACTTCACACACCTTCATTCTGACTTCACACACCTCCATTCTCTGACTTCACACACCTCAATTCTGTGACTTGACACACCTCCACTCTGACTTCACACACCTCCATTCTATGATTTCACACACCTCCAATCTATGACTTCACACACCTCCATTCTGTGATTTCACACACCTCCATTCTGACTTCACACCCCTCCATTCTGACATCACACACCTCCATTCTGACTTCACACAGCTCCATTCTATGAATTCACTCACCTCCATTCTGTAACTTCACACACCACATTTTTGACTTCACACACCTCCATTCTGTGACTTCACACACCTCCATTCGTTGACTTCACACACCTCCGTTTTGCCTTCACACACCTCCAATCTGTGACTTCACACACCTCTATTGTTTCACTTCACACACCTCCATTCTTTGACTTCACACACCGCCATTCCATGACTTCACAAACCTCCATTCTATGAGTTCACACACCTCCATTCTACGAGTTCACACACCTCCAATTTGACTTCACAAATCTCCATTCTATTACTTCACACACCTTCATTCTTACTTCAGAAACATCCATTTTCTGACTTCACACACCTCCATTCTATGACTTCACAAACCTCTATTCTGTGACTTCACACACCTCCATTCTGAGTTCACACACCTCCTTTATCTGACTTCACACACTTCCATTCTATGACTTCACACACCTCCATTCTGTGGCTTCACACACCTACATTCTGAGTTCACACACCTCCATTCTGTGACTTCACACACCTCCAATCTGTGACTTCACACACCTCCATTCTGTGACTTCACACACCTCCATTCTGTGACTTCACACACCTCCATTCTGTGACTTCACACACCTCAATCCTATGACTTCACACACCTCAATTCTGTGAGTTCACAAACCTCCATTCTACGACTTCACACACCTCCATTCTGTGACTTCACACACCGCCATTCTGAGTTCACACACCTCCATTCTATGACTTCACAAACCTCCATTCTGAGTTCACACACCTCAATTCTGTGACTTCACACAGCTCGATTCTATGATTTCACACACTTCCATTCTATGACTTCACACAACTCCATTCTTTGGCTTCACACACCTACATTCTGAGTTTACACACCTCCATTCTGTGACTTCACACACCTCCATTCTTTGATTTCACACACCTCCAATCTGACTTCACAAACCTCCATTCTATGACTTCACACACCTCCATTCGTTGACATCAAAAAACACCATTCTATGACTTCACACAATTACATTTTGACTTCACACACCTCCATTCTATGAGTTCACACACCTCCATTCTATGAGTTCACACACCTCCAATTTGACTTCACACACCTCCATTCTGTGGCTTCACACACCTCCATTCTGAGTTCACACACCTCCATTCTGTGACTTCACACACCTCCATTCTGTGAGTTCACACACCTCCATTCTGGGACTTCACACATCTCGATCCTATGATTTCACACTCCTCCATTCTATGAATTCACACACCTCCATTCTGTGATTTCACACACCTCCATTCGATGACTTCACACACCTCCATTCTGTGACTTCACACACCTCCATTCAGAGTTCACACACCTCCATTCTATGACTTCACAATCCCCCATTCTGAGTTCACAGTCCTCCATTCTATGACTTCACACACTTCCATTCTATGACTTCACACACCTCCATTCTGACTTCACACACCTCCATTCTGACTTCACACACCTCAGTTCTTTGACTTCACACACCTCCATTCTATGATTTCACACACTTCCATTCTATGACTTCACACACCTCATTTCTGAGTTGACACACCACCACTCTGTGATTTCACACACCTCCAATCTGACTTCACACACCTCCATTCTATGACTTCACAATTCTCCATTCGTTGACATCAAAACAACCATTCTATGTCTTCACACAACTCCATTGTGAGTTCACACACCTGCATTCTATGAATTCACACACCTCCATTTTATGACTTCACACACCTCCATTCTATGACTTCACACACCTCCATTCTGTGACTTCACACACCTCCATTCTATGTCTTCACAAACCTCCATTCTGAGTTCACAGACTTCCATTCTATGACTTCACACACCTCCATTCTATGACTTCACTCACCTCCATTCTGACTTCACACACCTCCATTCAATGATTTCACACACTTCCATTCTATGACTTCACACACCTCCATTCCATGACTTCACACACCTCCATTCTATGAGTTCACACACCTCCATTCTATGAGTTCACACACCTCCAATTTGACTTCACACACCTCCATTCTATGACTTCACAAACCTCCATTCTGTGACTTCACACACCTCCATTCTGAGTTCACACACCTCCATTCTTTGACGTCACACAACTCCATTCGTTGACATCAAAAACCACCATTCTATGACTTCACATAACTCCATTTTAACTTCACACACCTCCAATCTATGAGTTCACACACCTCCATTTTATGACTTCACACACCTCCATTCTATGACTTCACACACCTCAATTCTATGAATTCACACACCTCCATTCTATGACTTCACACACCTCCATTCTGTGACTTCACACACCTCCACTCTATGACTTCAAACACCTTCATTCTTACTTCCAAACATCCATTCTGTGACTTCACACACCTCCATTCTGTGATTTGACACACCTTCATTCTGACTTCACACACCTCCATTCTGTGACTTCACACACCTCAATTCTGTGACTTCACACACCTCCATTCTGACTTCACACACCTCCATTCTATGACTTCACACACCTCCATTCTATGACTTCACACACCTCCATTTTGTGACTTCACACACGTAAATTCTATGACTTCACACACCTCCATTGTGACTTCACACACTTCCATTCTATGAGTTCAAACATTCCATTCTGACTTCACACACCTCCATTCTATGACTTCACACACCTCCGTTCTGACTTCACACTGCTCCATTCTGTGACTTCACAAAACTCCATTCTGTGATTTCACACACCTCCATACTATGACTTCACACACCTCCATCTATGACTTCACACACCTCCATTCTGAGTTCACACACCTCCATTCTGTGACTTTTCACACCTCCATTCTGACTTCACACACGTCCATTCTGTGACTTCTCACACCTCCATTCTATGACTTCGCACTCTTCCATTGTGACGTCACACAACTCCATTCTATGAGTTCACACATCTCCATTCTATGATTTCACACACCTCCATTCTGACTTCACACACCTCCATTCTATGACATCACAGACCTCGAATCTGTAACTTCACTCACCTCCACTCTATGACTTCATACTCCTCCATTCTATGACTTTCAACACCTCCTTTCTATGACTTCACCCACCTCAGTCTATGACTTCACACACCTCCATTCTGACTTCACACACTTCCATTCTGTGACTTCAAACACCTCCATTCTATGACTTCACACACCTCAATTCTATGACTTCACACACCTCCATTCTATGACTTCACACACCTCCATTCTGTGACTTCACACACCTCCATTCTATGACTTCAAACACCTTCATTCTTACTTCACAAACATCCATTCTGTGACTTCGCACACCTCCATTCTGTGACTTCAGACACCTTCATTCGGACTCACACACCTCCATTCTGTGACTTCACACACCTCAATTCTGTGACTTGACACACCTCAATTCTGACTTCACACACCTACATTCTATGATTTCACACACCTCCATTCTATGACTTCACACACCTCCATTCTGTGACTTCACACACCTCCATTCTGACTTCACATCCCTCCATTCTGACTTCACACACATCCATTCTGACTTCACACAGCTCCATTCTATGAATTCACACACCTCCATTCTGTGACTTCACACACCACCTTTTTGACTTCACACACCTTCATTCTGTGACTTCACACAACTCCAGTCTGTGACTTCACACACCTCCATTCTGTGACTTCACACACCTCTATTGTTTCACTTCACACACCTCCATTCTTTGACTTCACACACCGCCATTCCATGACTTCACAAACCTCCATTCTATGAGTTCACACACCTCAATTCTATGAGTTCACACACCTCCAATTTGACTTCACACATCTCCATTCTATGACTTCACACACCTTCATTCTTACTTCATAAACATCCATTCTCTGACTTCACACATCTCCATGTATGACTTCACAAACCTCCATTCTGTCACTTCACACACCTCCATTCTGAGTTGATACACCTCCTTTCTATGAGTTCACACACTTCCATTCTATGACTTCACACACCTCCATTCTGTGGCTTCACACACCTACATTCTGAGTTCACACACCTCCATTCTGTGACTTCACACACCTCGATCCTATGACTTCACTCACCTCCATTCTGACTTCACACACCTCCATTCTGACTTCACACACCTCCCTTCTGTGACTTCACACACCTCCATTCTATGATTTCACACACTTCCATTCTATGACTTCACGCAACTCCATTCTGTGGCTTCACACACCTACATTCAGAGTTTACACAACTCCATTCTGTGACTTCACACACCTCCATTCTGTGATTTCACACACCTCCAATCTGACTTCACACACCTCCATTCTATGACTTCACACACCTCCATTCATTGATATCAAAAAACACCATTCTATGACTTCATACAACTCCATTTTGACTTCACACACCTCCATTCTGTGATTTCACACACCTCCAATCTGACTTCACACACCTCCATTCTGTGACTTCACACACCTCCACTCTATGTCTTCAAACACCTTCATTCTTACTTCACAAACATCCATTCTGTGACTTCACACACCTCCATTCTGTGACTTCACACACCTTCATTCTGACTTCACACACCTCCATTCTGTGACTTCATACACCTCAATTCTGTGACTTCACACACCTCCATTCTGACTTCACACACCTCCATTCTATGACTTCACACACCTCCATTCTCTGACTTCACACACCACCTTTTTGACTTCACAAACCTCCATTCTGTGACTTCACACACCTCCATTCTGTGACTTCACACACCTCCGTTTTGACTTCACACACTTCCATTCTGTGACTTCACACACCTCCATTCTGTGACTTCACACACCTCTATTTTTTCACTTCACACACCTCCATTTTTTGACTTCACACACCTCCATTCCATGACTTCACACACCTCCATTCTATGATTTCACACACCTCCATTCTATGAGTTCACACACCTCCAATTTGACTTCACACACCTCCATTCTATGACTTCACACACCTTCATTCTTACTTCAGAAACATCCATTCTCTGACTTCACACACCTCCATTCTATGACTTCACAAACCTCCATTCTGTGACTTCACACACCTCCATTCTGAATTCACACACCTCCATTCTGTGACTTCACACGCCTCCATTCTTCCTTCACACACCTCCATTCTATGACTTCACACACTTCCATTCTATGCCTTCACACACCTCCATTCTGTGGCTTCACACACCTCCATTCTGAGTTCACACACTTCCATTCTGTGACTTCACACACCTCCATTCTGTGACTTCACACACCTCCATTCTGTGACTTCACACATCTCGATCCTATGACTTCACACACCTCCATTCTATGAATTCACACACCTCCATTCTGTGACTTCACACATCTCGATCCTATGACTTCACACACCTCCATTCTATGAATTCACACACCTCCATTCTGTGATTTCACACACCTCCATTCTATGACTTCACACACCTCCATTCTGTGACTTCACACACCTCCATTCTGAGTTCACACACCTCCATTCTATGATTTCACAAACCCCCATTCTGAGTTCACAGACCTCCATTCTATGACTTCACACACTTCCATTCTATGACTTCACACACCTCCATTCTGACTTCACACACCTCCATTCTGACTTCACACACCTCAATTCTTTGACTTCACACATCTCCATTCTATGATTTCAAACCCTTCCATTCTATGACTTCACACACCTCCATTCTATGACTTCACAAAACTCATTTCTGAGTTGACACACCTCCATTCTGTGATTTCACACACCTCCATTCTGATTTCACACACCTCCATTCTATGAGTTCACACACCTCCAATCGTTGACATCAAAAACAACCATTCTATGACTTCACACAACTCCATTGTGACTTCACACACCTCCATTCTATGAATTCACACACCTCCATTTTATGACTTCACACACCTCCATTCTATGACATCACACACCTCCATTCTGTGACTTCACACACCTCCATTCTATGACTTCACAAACCTCCATTCTGAGTTCACAGACCTCCATTCTATGACTTCACACACCTCCATTCTATGACTTCACTCACCTCCATTCTGACTTCACACACCTCCATTCTGACTTCACACTCCTCAATTCTGTGACTTCACACACCTCCATTCAAAGATTTCACAGAGTTCCATTCTATGACTTCACACACCTCCATTCTGTGGCTTCACACACCTACATTCTGAGTTCACACACCTCCATTCTGTGACTTCACACACCTCCATTCTGTGATTTCACACACCTCCAATCTGACTTCACACACCTCCATTCTATGACTTCACACACCTCCATTCGTTGACATCAAAAAACACCATTCTATATCTTCACACAACTCCATTTAGACTTCACACACTTCCATTCTATGAGTTCACACACCACCATTTTATGACTTCACACACCTCCATTCTATGACTTCACACACCTCCATTCTATGACTTCACACACCTCCATTCTATGACTTCACACACCTCCATTCTGTGACTTCACAGACCTCCACTCTATTACATCAAACACCTTCATTCTTACTTCACATACATCCATTCTGTGACTTCACACACCTCCATTCTGTGACTTCACACACCGTCATTCTGACTTTACACACCTCCATTCTGTGACTTCACACACCTCCATTCTGTGACTTCACACACCTCCATTCTGACTTCACACACCTCCATTCTATGACTTCACACACCTCCATTCGATGCCTTCACACACCTCCATTTTGTGACTTCACACACCTAAATTCTATGACTTCACACACCTCCATTGTGACTTCACACACCTCCATTCTATGACTTCACACACCTCCATTCTATGACTTCACACACCTACATTTTGTGACTTCACACACTTCCATTCTATGACTTCACACACCTCCATTCTATGACTACACACACCTCCATTGTGACTTCACATACCTCCATTCTATGACATCACACAGCTCCATTCTGACTTCACACAGCTCCATTCTGTGACTCCACAGAACTCCATCCTATGATTTCACACACTTCCATACTATGACTTCACACACATCCATCTATGACTTCACAAACCTCCATTCTATGACTTCACACACTTCCATTGTGACATCACACACCTGCATTCTATGAGTTCACACATCTCCATTCTATGACTTCACACACCTCCATTCTGACTTCACACACCTCCATTCTATGACTTCACAGACCTCCATTCTATGACTTCCCACACCTTCTTTCTATGACTTCACCCACCTGCATTGTGCGACTTCACACCTCCATTATGACTTCACACACCTCCATTCTCTGACTTCAATCACCTCCATTCTATGACTTCACACACTTCCATTCTATGACTTCACACACCTCCATTCTATAACTACACACACCTCCATTCTTTGACTTCACACACCCCCATTCTATGATTTCACACACCTTCATTCTTCACAAACATCCATTCTATGACTTCACACACCTCCATTGTGACTTCACACACCTCCATTCTGTGACTTCACAAACCTCCATTCTGACTTCACACACCTCCATTCTATGACTTCACACACCTCCATTCTGACTTCACACAGGTCCATTCTGTGACTTCACAAAACTCCATTCTATGATTTCACACACGTCCATACTATGACTTCACACCTCCATCTATGACTTCACACACCTCCATTCTGTGACTTCACACACCTCCCTTCTATGACTTCACACACTTCCATTGTGACGCACACACCTCCATTTTATGAGTTCACACATCTCCATTCTATGATTTCACACACCTCCATTCTGACTTCACACACCTCCATTCTATGACTTCACACACCTCCATTCTATGACTTCACACACCTCCATTCTGAGGTAAGAAACCTCCATTCTGTGACTTCACACTCCTCCATTCTATGAGTTCACACACCTAAATTCTATGACTTCACATAACTCCATTCTATGACTTCACACACCTCCATTCTGTGACTTCACACACCTCCATTCTATGACTTCAAACACATAAATTCTATGACTTCACACAACTCCATTCTATGACTTCGCACACCTCCATTTTGTGTCTTCACACACCTCCATTCTGACTTCACACACCTGTATTCTGTGTCTTCACATACCTCAATTCTGTGACATCACACACTTCCATTCTGACTTCACACACCTCCATTCTATGACTTCACACACCTCCATTCTATGCCTTCACCCAGCTCCATTCTATGACTTCACACACCTGCATTCTGTAACTTCACACACCTCAATTCTATGACGTCACACACCTCAATTTTGACTTCACACACCTCCATTCAGTGATTTCACACACCTCCATTCTATGATTTCAGACACCTCCATTCTATGATTTCACACACCTCCATTCTATGACTTCACACACCTCCATTCTATGACTTCACTCACATAGATTCTGAATTCACACACCTCCATTCTGTGACTTCTCACATCTCCATTCTGACTTCACACACCTCCATTCTATGACTTCACTCACCTCCATTCTGAATTCACACACCTCCATTCTGTGACTTCTCACAACTCCATTCTGACTTCACACACATCCATTCCATGACTTCACACACCTCCATTCTGTGAATTCACACACCTCCATTCTATGAGTTCACACACCTTCATTTTGACTTCACACAACTCCATTCTATGACTTCACACACCTTCATTCTTACTTCAGAAACATCCATTCTATGACTTCACACACCTCCATTATATGACTTCACAAACCTCCATTCTGTGACTTCACACACCTCCATTGTGAGTTCACACACCTCCATTCTGTGACTTCACACACCTCCATTCTGTGACTTCATACACCTCTATTGTTTGATTTCACACACCTCCATTCTTTGACTTCTCACACCTCCATTCCATGACTTCACACACCTCCATGGTGACTACACACAACATGATACTATGATTTCACACACCTCCATTCTGACTTCACACACCTCCATTCTATGCCTTCACACACCGATATTCTGACTTCACACAGCTCCATTCTGTGACTTCACAAACCTCCATTCTATGACTTCACACACCTCCATTCTGTGACTTCACACACCTCCATTCTATTTCTTCACACACTTCCATTGTGACGTCACACACCTCCATTTTATGAGTTCACACATCTCCATTCTATGATTTCACACACCTCCATTCTGACTTCATACACCTCCATTCTATGACTTCACAGACCTCGAATCTGTGACTTCACTCATCTCAACCCTGTGACTTCCCACTTCTCCACTCTATGACTTCCCACACCTCCTTCCTATGCCTTCACCCACCTCCATTCAGCGACTTCACACCTCCATTCTGACTTCACACACCTCCATTCTGTGACTTCACACACCTCCATTCTATGACTTCACACCCCTCCATTCTATGACTTCACACACATCCATTCTATGACTTCACACACCTCCATTCTTTGCCTTCACACACCTCTATTCTATGACTTCACACACCTTCATTCTTTCTTCACAAACATCCATTCTATGACTTCACACACATCCGTTCTATGACTTCACACACATCCATTATGTGACTTCAGAATCCTCCATTCTATGACTTCACACACCTCCATTTTGATTTCACACACCTCCGTTCTATGAGTTCACACACCTCCATTCTGATTTCAAACACCTCAATTCTATGACTTCACACACCTCCATTCTGACTTCACACAGCTCCATTCTATGAATTCACACACCTCAATTCTGTGACTTCACACACCTCCATTCTGACTTCACACACGTCCATTCTATGACTTCACACACCTCCATTCTCTGACTTCAATCACCTCCATTCTATGACTTCACAAACTTCCATTCTATGACTTCACACACCTCCATTCTATAACTACACATACCTCCATTCTTTGACTTCACACACCTCCATTCTATGATTTCACACACCTTCATTCTTCACAAACATCCATTCTATGACTTCACACTCCTCCATTGTGACTTCACACACCTCCATTCTGTGACTTCACAAACCTCCATTCTGACTTCACACACCTCCATTCTATGACTTCACACACCTCCATTCTGACTTCACACAGCTCCATTCTGTGACTTCACAAAACTCCATTGTATGATTTCACACACGTCCATACTATGACTTCACACACCTCCATCTATGACTTCACACACCTCCATTCTGTGACTTCACACACCTCCATTCTGACTTCACACACCTTCATTGCATGACTTCACACACCTCCATTCTGTGACTTCACACACCTCCCTTCTATGACTTCACACACTTCCATTGTGACGCACACACCTCCATTTTATGAGTTCACACATCTCCATTCTATGATTTCACACACCTCCATTCTGACTTCACACACCTCCATTCTATGAATTCACACACCTTGATTCTATGACTTCACACACCTCCATTCTGAGGTAAGAATCCTCCATTCTGTGACTTCACACTCCTCCATTCTATGAGTTCACACACCTAAATTCTATGACTTCACACAACTCCATTCTATGACTTCACACACCTCCATTCTGTGACTTCACACACCTCCCTTCTATGACTTCACACACTTCCATTGTGACGCACACACCTCCATTTTATGAGTTCACACATCTCCATTCTATGATTTCACACACCTCCATTCTGACTTCACACACCTCCATTCTATGACTTCACACACCTCCATTCTATGACTTCACACACCTCCATTCTGCGGTAAGAAACCTCCATTCTGTGACTTCACACTCCTCCATTCTATGAGTTCACACACCTAAATTCTATGACTTCACACAACTCCATTCTATGACTTCACACACCTCCATTCTATGACTTCACAAACCTCCATTCTGTCACTTCACACACCTCCATTCTGAGTTGATACACCTCCTTTCTATGAGTTCACACACTTCCATTCTATGACTTCACACACCTCCATTCTGTGGCTTCACACACCTACATTCTGAGTTCACACACCTCCATTCTGTGATTTCACACACCTCGATCCTATGACTTCACTCACCTCCATTCTGACTTCACACACCTCCATTCTGACTTCACACACCTCCCTTCTGTGACTTCACACACCTCCATTCTATGATTTCACACACTTCCATTCTATGACTTCACGCAACTCCATTCTGTGGCTTCACACACCTACATTCAGAGTTTACACAACTCCATTCTGTGACTTCACACACCTCCATTCTGTGATTTCACACACCTCCAATCTGACTTCACACACCTCCATTCTATGACTTCACACACCTCCATTCGTTGATATCAAAAAACACCATTCTATGACTTCATACAACTCCATTTTGACTTCACACACCTCCATTCTGTGATTTCACACACCTCCAATCTGACTTCACACACCTCCATTCTGTGACTTCACACACCTCCACTCTATGACTTCAAACACCTTCATTCTTACTTCACAAACATCCATTGTGTGACTTCACACACCTCCATTCTGTGACTTCACACACCTTCATTCTGACTTCACACACCTCCATTCTGTGACTTCATACACCTCAATTCTGTGACTACACACACCTCCATTCTGACTTCACACACCTCCATTCTATGACTTCACACACCTCCATTCTCTGACTTCACACACCACCTTTTTGACTTCACAAACCTCCATTCTGTGACTTCACACACCTCCATTCTGTGACTTCACACACCTCCGTTTTGACTTCACACACTTCCATTCTGTGACTTCACACACCTCCATTCTGTGACTTCACACACCTCTATTTTTTCACTTCACACACCTCCATTTTTTGACTTCACACACCTCCATTCCATGACTTCACACACCTCCATTCTATGATTTCACCCACCTCCATTCTATGAGTTCACACACCTCCAATTTGACTTCACACACCTCCATTCTATGACTTCACACACCTTCATTCTTACTTCAGAAACATCCATTCTCTGACTTCACACACCTCCATTCTATGACTTCACAAATCTCCATTCTGTGACTTCACACACCTCCATTCTGAATTCACACACCTCCATTCTGTGAGTTCACACGCCTCCATTCTTCCTTCACACACCTCCATTCTATGACTTCACACACTTCCATTCTATGCCTTCACACACCTCCATTCTGTGGCTTCACACACCTCCATTCTGAGTTCACACACCTCCATTCTATGACTTCACACACCTCCATTCTGTGACTTCACACACCTCCATTCTGAGTTCACACACCTCCATTCTATGATTTCACAAACCCCCATTCTGAGTTCACAGACCTCCATTCTATGACTTCACACACTTCCATTCTATGACTTCACACACCTCCATTCTGACTTCACACACCTCCATTCTGACTTCACACACCTCAATTCTTTGACTTCACACATCTCCATTCTATGATTTCAAACACTTCCATTCTATGACTTCACACACCTCCATTCTATGACTTCACACAACTCATTTCTGAGTTGACACACCTCCATTCTGTGATTTCACACACCTCCATTCTGATTTCACACACCTCCATTCTATGAGTTCACACACCTCCAATCGTTGACATCAAAAACAACCATTCTATGACTTCACACAACTCCATTGTGACTTCACACACCTCCATTCTATGAATTCACACACCTCCATTTTATGACTTCACACACCTCCATTCTATGACATCACACACCTCCATTCTGTGACTTCACACACCTCCATTCTATGACTTCACAAACCTCCATTCTGAGTTCACAGACCTCCATTCTATGACTTCACACACCTCCATTCTATGACTTCACTCACCTCCATTCTGACTTCACACACCTCCATTCTGACTTCACACTCCTCAATTCTGTGACTTCACACACCTCCATTCAATGATTTCACAGAGTTCCATTCTATGACTTCACACACCTCCATTCTGTGGCTTCACACACCTACATTCTGAGTTCACACACCTCCATTCTGTGACTTCACACACCTCCATTCTGTGATTTCACACACCTCCAATCTGACTTCACACACCTCCATTCTATGACTTCACACACCTCCATTCGTTGACATCAAAAAACACCATTCTATATCTTCACACAACTCCATTTAGACTTCACACACTTCCATTCTATGAGTTCACACACCACCATTTTATGACTTCACACACCTCCATTCTATGACTTCACACACCTCCATTCTATGACTTCACACACCTCCATTCTATGACTTCACACACCTCCATTCTGTGACTTCACAGACCTCCACTCTATTACATCAAACACCTTCATTCTTACTTCACATACATCCATTCTGTGACTTCACACACCTCCATTCTGTGACTTCACACACCGTCATTCTGACTTTACACACCTCCATTCTGTGACTTCACACACCTCCATTCTGTGACTTCACACACCTCCATTCTGACTTCACACACCTCCATTCTATGACTTCACACACCTCCATTCGATGCCTTCACACACCTCCATTTTGTGACTTCACACACCTAAATTCTATGACTTCACACACCTCCATTGTGACTTCACACACCTCCATTCTATTACTTCACCCAGCTCCATTCTATGACTTCACACACCTGCATTCTGTGACTTCACACACCTCAATTCTATGACGTCACACACCTCAATTTTGACTTCACACACCTCCATTCAGTGACTTCACACACCTCCATTCTATTATTTCAGACACCTCCATTCTATGATTTCACACACCTCCATTCTATGACTTCACACACCTCCATTCTATGACTTCACTCACATAGATTCTGAATTCACACACCTCCATTCTGTGACTTCTCACATCTCCATTCTGACTTCACACACCTCCATTCTATGACTTCACTCACCTCCATTCTGAATTCACACACCTCCATTCTGTGACTTCTCACAACTCCATTCTGACTTCACACACATCCATTCCATGACTTCACACACCTCCATTCTGTGAATTCACACACCTCCATTCTATGAGTTCACACACCTTCATTTTGACTTCACACAACTCCATTCTATGACTTCACACACCTTCATTCTTACTTCAGAAACATCCATTCTATGACTTCACACACCTCCATTATATGACTTCACAAACCTCCATTCTGTGACTTCACACACCTCCATTGTGAGTTCACACACCTCCATTCTGTGACTTCACACACCTCCATTCTGTGACTTCATACACCTCTATTGTTTGATTTCACACACCTCCATTCTTTGACTTCTCACACCTCCATTCCATGACTTCACACACCTCCATGGTGACTACACACAACATGATACTATGATTTCACACACCTCCATTCTGACTTCACACACCTCCATTCTATGCCTTCACACACCGATATTCTGACTTCACACAGCTCCATTCTGTGACTTCACAAACCTCCATTCTATGACTTCACACACCTCCATTCTGTGACTTCACACACCTCCATTCTATTTCTTCACACACTTCTATTGTGACGTCACACACCTCCATTTTATGAGCTCACACATCTCCATTCTATAATTTCACACACCTCCATTCTGACTTCACACACCTCCATTCTATGACTTCACAGACCTCGAATCTGTGACTTCACTCATCTCAACCCTGTGACTTCCCACTTCTCCACTCTATGACTTCCCACACCTCCTTCCTATGCCTTCACCCACCTCCATTCAGCGACTTCACACCTCCATTCTGACTTCACACACCTCCATTCTGTGACTTCACACACCTCCATTCTATGACTTCACACCCCTCCATTCTATGACTTCACACACATCCATTCTATGACTTCACACACCTCCATTCTTTGCCTTCACACACCTCTATTCTATGACTTCACACACCTTCATTCTTTCTTCACAAACATCCATTCTATGACTTCACACACATCCATTCTATGACTTCACACACATCCATTATGTGACTTCAGAATCCTCCATTCTGTGTTCACACACCTCAATTCTGTGACTTCACACACCTCCATTCTGACTTCACACACGTCCATCCTATGACTTCACACACCTCCATTCTCTGACTTCAATCACCTCCATTCTATGACTTCACAAACTTCCATTCTATGACTTCACACACCTCCATTCTATAACTACACATACCTCCATTCTTTGACTTCACACACCTCCATTCTATGATTTCACACACCTTCATTCTTCACAAACATCCATTCTATGACTTCACACTCCTCCATTGTGACTTCACACACCTCCATTCTCTGACTTCACAAACCTCCATTCTGACTTCACACACCCCCATTCTATGACTTCACACACCTCCATTCTGACTTCACACAGCTCCATTCTGTGACTTCACAAAACTCCATTGTATGATTTCACACACGTCCATACTATGACTTCACACACCTCCATCTATGACTTCACACACCTCCATTCTGTGACTTCACACACCTCCATTCTGACTTCACACACCTTCATTGCATGACTTCACACACCTCCATTCTGTGACTTCACACACCTCCCTTCTATGACTTCACACACTTCCATTGTGACGCACACACCTCCATTTTATGAGTTCACACATCTCCATTCTATGATTTCACACACCTCCATTCTGATTTCACACACCTCCATTCTATGAATTCACACACCTTGATTCTATGACTTCACACACCTCCATTCTGAGGTAAGAAACCTCCATTCTGTGACTTCACACTCCTCCATTCTATGAGTTCACACACCTAAATTCTATGACTTCACACAACTCCATTCTATGACTTCACACACCTCCATTCTGTGACTTCACACACCTCCCTTCTATGACTTCACACACTTCCATTGTGACGCACACACCTCCATTTTATGAGTTCACACATCTCCATTCTATGATTTCACACACCTCCATTCTGACTTCACACACCTCCATTCTATGACTTCACACACCTCCATTCTATGACTTCACACACCTCCATTCTGAGGTAAGAAACCTCCATTCTGTGACTTCACACTCCTCCATTCTATGAGTTCACACACCTAAATTCTATGACTTCACACAACTCCATTCTATGACTTCACACATCTCCATTCTGTGACTTCACACACCTCCATTCTATGACTTCAAACACATAAATTCTATGACTTCACACAACTCAATTCTATGACTTCACACACCTCCATTTTGTGTCTTCACACACCTCCATTCTGACTTCACACACCTGTATTCTGTGTCTTCACATACCTCAATTCTGTGACTTCACACACTTCCATTCTGACTTCACACACCTCCATTCTATGATTTCACACACCTCCATTCTATGCCTTCACCCAGCTCCATTCTATGACTTCACACACCTGCATTCTGTGACTTCACACACCTCAATTCTATGACGTCACACACCTCAATTTTGACTTCACACACCTCCATTCAGTGACTTCAAACACCTCCATTCTATGATTTCAGACACGTCCATTCTATGATTTCACACACCTCCATTCTATGACTTCACACACCTCCATTCTATGACTTTACTCACATAGATTCTGAATTCACACACCTCCATTCTGTGACTTCTCACACCTCCATTCTGACTTCACACACCTCCATTCTATGACTTCACTCACCTCCATTCTGAATTCACACACCTCCATTCTGTGACTTCTCACAACTCCATTCTGACTTCACACACATCCATTCCATGACTTCACACACCTCCATTCTGTGAATTCACACACCTCTATTCTATGAGTTCACACACCTTCATTTTGACTTCACACAACTCCATTCTATGACTTCACACACCTTCATTCTTACTTCAGAAACATCCATTCTATGACTTCACACACCTCCATTATATGACTTCACAAACCTCCATTCTGTGACTTCACACACCTCCATTGTGAGTTCACACACCTCCATTCTGTGACTTCACACACCTCCATTCTGTGACTTCATACACCTCTATTGTTTGATTTCACACACCTCCATTCTTTGACTTCTCACACCTCCATTCCATGACTTCACACACCTCCATTGTGACTACACACAACATGATACTATGATTTCACACACCTCCATTCTGACTTCACACACCTCCATTCTATGCCTTCACACACCGATATTCTGACTTCACACAGCTCCATTCTGTGACTTCACAAACCTCCATTCTATGACTTCACACACCTCCATTCTGTGACTTCACACACCTCCATTCTATTTCTTCACACACTTCCATTGTGACGTCACACACCTCCATTCTATGACTTCACACACCTCCATTCTGTGACTTCACACACCTCCATTCTGAGTTCACAAACCTCCATTCTATGATTTCACAAACCCCCATTCTGAGTTCACAGACCTCCATTCTATGACTTCACACACTTCCATTCTATGACTTCACACACCTCCATTCTGACTTCACACACCTCCATTCTGACTTCACACACCTCAATTCTTTGACTTCACACATCTCCATTCTATGATTTCAAACACTTCCATTCTATGACTTCACACACCTCCATTCTATGACTTCACACAACTCATTTCTGAGTTGACACACCTCCATTCTGTGATTTCACACACCTCCATTCTGATTTCACACACCTCCATTCTATGAGTTCACACACCTCCAATCGTTGACATCAAAAACAACCATTCTATGACTTCACACAACTCCATTGTGACTTCACACACCTCCATTCTATGAATTCACACACCTCCATTTTATGACTTCACACACCTCCATTCTATGACATCACACACCTCCATTCTGTGACTTCACACACCTCCATTCTATGACTTCACAAACCTCCATTCTGAGTTCACAGACCTCCATTCTATGACTTCACACACCTCCATTCTATGACTTCACTCACCTCCATTCTGACTTCACACACCTCCATTCTGACTTCACACTCCTCAATTCTGTGACTTCACACACCTCCATTCAATGATTTCACAGAGTTCCATTCTATGACTTCACACACCTCCATTCTGTGGCTTCACACACCTACATTCTGAGTTCACACACCTCCATTCTGTGACTTCACACACCTCCATTCTGTGATTTCACACACCTCCAATCTGACTTCACACACCTCCATTCTATGACTTCACACACCTCCATTCGTTGACATCAAAAAACACCATTCTATATCTTCACACAACTCCATTTAGACTTCACACACTTCCATTCTATGAGTTCACACACCACCATTTTATGACTTCACACACCTCCATTCTATGACTTCACACACCTCCATTCTATGACTTCACACACCTCCATTCTATGACTTCACACACCTCCATTCTGTGACTTCACAGACCTCCACTCTATTACATCAAACACCTTCATTCTTACTTCACATACATCCATTCTGTGACTTCACACACCTCCATTCTGTGACTTCACACACCGTCATTCTGACTTTACACACCTCCATTCTGTGACTTCACACACCTCCATTCTGTGACTTCACACACCTCCATTCTGACTTCACACACCTCCATTCTATGACTTCACACACCTCCATTCGATGCCTTCACACACCTCCATTTTGTGACTTCACACA
This sequence comes from Megascapheus bottae, assembly GCA_024803745.1. Taxonomy (NCBI): domain Eukaryota; kingdom Metazoa; phylum Chordata; class Mammalia; order Rodentia; family Geomyidae; genus Megascapheus; species Megascapheus bottae. Next base: position 393,615 of record JANJXV010000311.1, read on the forward strand.
CCTAAATTCTATGACTTCACACACCTCCATTTTGTGACTTCACACACCTAAATTCTATGACTTCACACACCTCCATTGTGACTTCACACACCTCCATTCTATTACTTCACCCAGCTCCATTCTATGACTTCACACACCTGCATTCTGTGACTTCACACACCTCAATTCTATGACGTCACACACCTCAATTTTGACTTCACACACCTCCATTCAGTGACTTCACACACCTCCATTCTATTATTTCAGACACCTCCATTCTATGATTTCACACACCTCCATTCTATGACTTCACACACCTCCATTCTATGACTTCACTCACATAGATTCTGAATTCACACACCTCCATTCTGTGACTTCTCATATCTCCATTCTGACTTCACACACCTCCATTCTATGACTTCACTCACCTCCATTCTGAATTCACACACCTCCATTCTGTGACTTCTCACAACTCCATTCTGACTTCACACACATCCATTCCATGACTTCACACACCTCCATTCTGTGAATTCACACACCTCCATTCTATGAGTTCACACACCTTCATTTTGACTTCACACAACTCCATTCTATGACTTCACACACCTTCATTCTTACTTCAGAAACATCCATTCTATGACTTCACACACCTCCATTATATGACTTCACAAACCTCCATTCTGTGACTTCACACACCTCCATTGTGAGTTCACACACCTCCATTCTGTGACTTCACACACCTCCATTCTGTGACTTCATACACCTCTATTGTTTGATTTCACACACCTCCATTCTTTGACTTCTCACACCTCCATTCCATGACTTCACACACCTCCATGGTGACTACACACAACATGATACTATGATTTCACACACCTCCATTCTGACTTCACACACCTCCATTCTATGCCTTCACACACCGATATTCTGACTTCACACAGCTCCATTCTGTGACTTCACAAACCTCCATTCTATGACTTCACACACCTCCATTCTGTGACTTCACACACCTCCATTCTATTTCTTCACACACTTCTATTGTGACGTCACACACCTCCATTTTATGAGTTCACACATCTCCATTCTATGATTTCACACACCTCCATTCTGACTTCACACACCTCCATTCTATGACTTCACAGACCTCGAATCTGTGACTTCACTCATCTCAACCCTGTGACTTCCCACTTCTCCACTCTATGACTTCCCACACCTCCTTCCTATGCCTTCACCCACCTCCATTCAGCGACTTCACACCTCCATTCTGACTTCACACACCTCCATTCTGTGACTTCACACACCTCCATTCTATGACTTCACACCCCTCCATTCTATGACTTCACACACATCCATTCTATGACTTCACACACCTCCATTCTTTGCCTTCACACACCTCTATTCTATGACTTCACACACCTTCATTCTTTCTTCACAAACATCCATTCTATGACTTCACACACATCCATTCTATGACTTCACACACATCCATTATGTGACTTCAGAATCCTCCATTCTGTGTTCACACACCTCAATTCTGTGACTTCACACACCTCCATTCTGACTTCACACACGTCCATCCTATGACTTCACACACCTCCATTCTCTGACTTCAATCACCTCCATTCTATGACTTCACAAACTTCCATTCTATGACTTCACACACCTCCATTCTATAACTACACATACCTCCATTCTTTGACTTCACACACCTCCATTCTATGATTTCACACACCTTCATTCTTCACAAACATCCATTCTATGACTTCACACTCCTCCATTGTGACTTCACACACCTCCATTCTCTGACTTCACAAACCTCCATTCTGACTTCACACACCCCCATTCTATGACTTCACACACCTCCATTCTGACTTCACACAGCTCCATTCTGTGACTTCACAAAACTCCATTGTATGATTTCACACACGTCCATACTATGACTTCACACACCTCCATCTATGACTTCACACACCTCCATTCTGTGACTTCACACACCTCCATTCTGACTTCACACACCTTCATTGCATGACTTCACACACCTCCATTCTGTGACTTCACACACCTCCCTTCTATGACTTCACACACTTCCATTGTGACGCACACACCTCCATTTTATGAGTTCACACATCTCCATTCTATGATTTCACACACCTCCATTCTGATTTCACACACCTCCATTCTATGAATTCACACACCTTGATTCTATGACTTCACACACCTCCATTCTGAGGTAAGAAACCTCCATTCTGTGACTTCACACTCCTCCATTCTATGAGTTCACACACCTAAATTCTATGACTTCACACAACTCCATTCTATGACTTCACACACCTCCATTCTGTGACTTCACACACCTCCCTTCTATGACTTCACACACTTCCATTGTGACGCACACACCTCCATTTTATGAGTTCACACATCTCCATTCTATGATTTCACACACCTCCATTCTGACTTCACACACCTCCATTCTATGACTTCACACACCTCCATTCTATGACTTCACACACCTCCATTCTGAGGTAAGAAACCTCCATTCTGTGACTTCACACTCCTCCATTCTATGAGTTCACACACCTAAATTCTATGACTTCACACAACTCCATTCTATGACTTCACACATCTCCATTCTGTGACTTCACACACCTCCATTCTATGACTTCAAACACATAAATTCTATGACTTCACACAACTCAATTCTATGACTTCACACACCTCCATTTTGTGTCTTCACACACCTCCATTCTGACTTCACACACCTGTATTCTGTGTCTTCACATACCTCAATTCTGTGACTTCACACACTTCCATTCTGACTTCACACACCTCCATTCTATGATTTCACACACCTCCATTCTATGCCTTCACCCAGCTCCATTCTATGACTTCACACACCTGCATTCTGTGACTTCACACACCTCAATTCTATGACGTCACACACCTCAATTTTGACTTCACACACCTCCATTCAGTGACTTCAAACACCTCCATTCTATGATTTCAGACACGTCCATTCTATGATTTCACACACCTCCATTCTATGACTTCACACACCTCCATTCTATGACTTTACTCACATAGATTCTGAATTCACACACCTCCATTCTGTGACTTCTCACACCTCCATTCTGACTTCACACACCTCCATTCTATGACTTCACTCACCTCCATTCTGAATTCACACACCTCCATTCTGTGACTTCTCACAACTCCATTCTGACTTCACACACATCCATTCCATGACTTCACACACCTCCATTCTGTGAATTCACACACCTCTATTCTATGAGTTCACACACCTTCATTTTGACTTCACACAACTCCATTCTATGACTTCACACACCTTCATTCTTACTTCAGAAACATCCATTCTATGACTTCACACACCTCCATTATATGACTTCACAAACCTCCATTCTGTGACTTCACACACCTCCATTGTGAGTTCACACACCTCCATTCTGTGACTTCACACACCTCCATTCTGTGACTTCATACACCTCTATTGTTTGATTTCACACACCTCCATTCTTTGACTTCTCACACCTCCATTCCATGACTTCACACACCTCCATTGTGACTACACACAACATGATACTATGATTTCACACACCTCCATTCTGACTTCACACACCTCCATTCTATGCCTTCACACACCGATATTCTGACTTCACACAGCTCCATTCTGTGACTTCACAAACCTCCATTCTATGACTTCACACACCTCCATTCTGTGACTTCACACACCTCCATTCTATTTCTTCACACACTTCCATTGTGACGTCACACACCTCCATTCTATGACTTCACACACCTCCATTCTGTGACTTCACACACCTCCATTCTGAGTTCACAAACCTCCATTCTATGATTTCACAAACCCCCATTCTGAGTTCACAGACCTCCATTCTATGACTTCACACACTTCCATTCTATGACTTCACACACCTCCATTCTGACTTCACACACCTCCATTCTGACTTCACACACCTCAATTCTTTGACTTCACACATCTCCATTCTATGATTTCAAACACTTCCATTCTATGACTTCACACACCTCCATTCTATGACTTCACACAACTCATTTCTGAGTTGACACACCTCCATTCTGTGATTTCACACACCTCCATTCTGATTTCACACACCTCCATTCTATGAGTTCACACACCTCCAATCGTTGACATCAAAAACAACCATTCTATGACTTCACACAACTCCATTGTGACTTCACACACCTCCATTCTATGAATTCACACACCTCCATTTTATGACTTCACACACCTCCATTCTATGACATCACACACCTCCATTCTGTGACTTCACACACCTCCATTCTATGACTTCACAAACCTCCATTCTGAGTTCACAGACCTCCATTCTATGACTTCACACACCTCCATTCTATGACTTCACTCACCTCCATTCTGACTTCACACACCTCCATTCTGACTTCACACTCCTCAATTCTGTGACTTCACACACCTCCATTCAATGATTTCACAGAGTTCCATTCTATGACTTCACACACCTCCATTCTGTGGCTTCACACACCTACATTCTGAGTTCACACACCTCCATTCTGTGACTTCACACACCTCCATTCTGTGATTTCACACACCTCCAATCTGACTTCACACACCTCCATTCTATGACTTCACACACCTCCATTCGTTGACATCAAAAAACACCATTCTATATCTTCACACAACTCCATTTAGACTTCACACACTTCCATTCTATGAGTTCACACACCACCATTTTATGACTTCACACACCTCCATTCTATGACTTCACACACCTCCATTCTATGACTTCACACACCTCCATTCTATGACTTCACACACCTCCATTCTGTGACTTCACAGACCTCCACTCTATTACATCAAACACCTTCATTCTTACTTCACATACATCCATTCTGTGACTTCACACACCTCCATTCTGTGACTTCACACACCGTCATTCTGACTTTACACACCTCCATTCTGTGACTTCACACACCTCCATTCTGTGACTTCACACACCTCCATTCTGACTTCACACACCTCCATTCTATGACTTCACACACCTCCATTCGATGCCTTCACACACCTCCATTTTGTGACTTCACACACCTAAATTCTATGACTTCACACACCTCCATTTTGTGACTTCACACACCTAAATTCTATGACTTCACACACCTCCATTGTGACTTCACACACCTCCATTCTATTACTTCACCCAGCTCCATTCTATGACTTCACACACCTGCATTCTGTGACTTCACACACCTCAATTCTATGACGTCACACACCTCAATTTTGACTTCACACACCTCCATTCAGTGACTTCACACACCTCCATTCTATTATTTCAGACACCTCCATTCTATGATTTCACACACCTCCATTCTATGACTTCACACACCTCCATTCTATGACTTCACTCACATAGATTCTGAATTCACACACCTCCATTCTGTGACTTCTCATATCTCCATTCTGACTTCACACACCTCCATTCTATGGCTTCACTCACCTCCATTCTGAATTCACACACCTCCATTCTGTGACTTCTCACAACTCCATTCTGACTTCACACACATCCATTCCATGACTTCACACACCTCCATTCTGTGAATTCACACACCTCCATTCTATGAGTTCACACACCTTCATTTTGACTTCACACAACTCCATTCTATGACTTCACACACCTTCATTCTTACTTCAGAAACATCCATTCTATGACTTCACACACCTCCATTATATGACTTCACAAACCTCCATTCTGTGACTTCACACACCTCCATTGTGAGTTCACACACCTCCATTCTGTGACTTCACACACCTCCATTCTGTGACTTCATACACCTCTATTGTTTGATTTCACACACCTCCATTCTTTGACTTCTCACACCTCCATTCCATGACTTCACACACCTCCATTGTGACTACACACAACATGATACTATGATTTCACACACCTCCATTCTGACTTCACACACCTCCATTCTATGCCTTCACACACCGATATTCTGACTTCACACAGCTCCATTCTGTGACTTCACAAACCTCCATTCTATGACTTCACACACCTCCATTCTGTGACTTCACACACCTCCATTCTATTTCTTCACACACTTCCATTGTGACGTCACACACCTCCATTCTATGACTTCACACACCTCCATTCTGTGACTTCACACACCTCCATTCTGAGTTCACAAACCTCCATTCTATGATTTCACAAACCCCCATTCTGAGTTCACAGACCTCCATTCTATGACTTCACACACTTCCATTCTATGACTTCACACACCTCCATTCTGACTTCACACACCTCCATTCTGACTTCACACACCTCAATTCTTTGACTTCACACATCTCCATTCTATGATTTCAAACACTTCCATTCTATGACTTCACACACCTCCATTCTATGACTTCACACAACTCATTTCTGAGTTGACACACCTCCATTCTGTGATTTCACACACCTCCATTCTGATTTCACACACCTCCATTCTATGAGTTCACACACCTCCAATCGTTGACATCAAAAACAACCATTCTATGACTTCACACAACTCCATTGTGACTTCACACACCTCCATTCTATGAATTCACACACCTCCATTTTATGACTTCACACACCTCCATTCTATGACATCACACACCTCCATTCTGTGACTTCACACACCTCCATTCTATGACTTCACAAACCTCCATTCTGAGTTCACAGACCTCCATTCTATGACTTCACACACCTCCATTCTATGACTTCACTCACCTCCATTCTGACTTCACACACCTCCATTCTGACTTCACACTCCTCAATTCTGTGACTTCACACACCTCCATTCAATGATTTCACAGAGTTCCATTCTATGACTTCACACACCTCCATTCTGTGGCTTCACACACCTACATTCTGAGTTCACACACCTCCATTCTGTGACTTCACACACCTCCATTCTGTGATTTCACACACCTCCAATCTGACTTCACACACCTCCATTCTATGACTTCACACACCTCCATTCGTTGACATCAAAAAACACCATTCTATATCTTCACACAACTCCATTTAGACTTCACACACTTCCATTCTATGAGTTCACACACCACCATTTTATGACTTCACACACCTCCATTCTATGACTTCACACACCTCCATTCTATGACTTCACACACCTCCATTCTATGACTTCACACACCTCCATTCTGTGACTTCACAGACCTCCACTCTATTACATCAAACACCTTCATTCTTACTTCACATACATCCATTCTGTGACTTCACACACCTCCATTCTGTGACTTCACACACCGTCATTCTGACTTTACACACCTCCATTCTGTGACTTCACACACCTCCATTCTGTGACTTCACACACCTCCATTCTGACTTCACACACCTCCATTCTATGACTTCACACACCTCCATTCGATGCCTTCACACACCTCCATTTTGTGACTTCACACACCTAAATTCTATGACTTCACACACCTCCATTTTGTGACTTCACACACCTAAATTCTATGACTTCACACACCTCCATTGTGACTTCACACACCTCCATTCTATTACTTCACCCAGCTCCATTCTATGACTTCACACACCTGCATTCTGTGACTTCACACACCTCAATTCTATGACGTCACACACCTCAATTTTGACTTCACACACCTCCATTCAGTGACTTCACACACCTCCATTCTATTATTTCAGACACCTCCATTCTATGATTTCACACACCTCCATTCTATGACTTCACACACCTCCATTCTATGACTTCACTCACATAGATTCTGAATTCACACACCTCCATTCTGTGACTTCTCATATCTCCATTCTGACTTCACACACCTCCATTCTATGGCTTCACTCACCTCCATTCTGAATTCACACACCTCCATTCTGTGACTTCTCACAACTCCATTCTGACTTCACACACATCCATTCCATGACTTCACACACCTCCATTCTGTGAATTCACACACCTCCATTCTATGAGTTCACACACCTTCATTTTGACTTCACACAACTCCATTCTATGACTTCACACACCTTCATTCTTACTTCAGAAACATCCATTCTATGACTTCACACACCTCCATTATATGACTTCACAAACCTCCATTCTGTGACTTCACACACCTCCATTGTGAGTTCACACACCTCCATTCTGTGACTTCACACACCTCCATTCTGTGACTTCATACACCTCTATTGTTTGATTTCACACACCTCCATTCTTTGACTTCTCACACCTCCATTCCATGACTTCACACACCTCCATGGTGACTACACACAACATGATACTATGATTTCACACACCTCCATTCTGACTTCACACACCTCCATTCTATGCCTTCACACACCGATATTCTGACTTCACACAGCTCCATTCTGTGACTTCACAAACCTCCATTCTATGACTTCACACACCTCCATTCTGTGACTTCACACACCTCCATTCTATTTCTTCACACACTTCTATTGTGACGTCACACACCTCCATTTTATGAGTTCACACATCTCCATTCTATGATTTCACACACCTCCATTCTGACTTCACACACCTCCATTCTATGACTTCACAGACCTCGAATCTGTGACTTCACTCATCTCAACCCTGTGACTTCCCACTTCTCCACTCTATGACTTCCCACACCTCCTTCCTATGCCTTCACCCACCTCCATTCAGCGACTTCACACCTCCATTCTGACTTCACACACCTCCATTCTGTGACTTCACACACCTCCATTCTATGACTTCACACCCCTCCATTCTATGACTTCACACACATCCATTCTATGACTTCACACACCTCCATTCTTTGCCTTCACACACCTCTATTCTATGACTTCACACACCTTCATTCTTTCTTCACAAACATCCATTCTATGACTTCACACACATCCATTCTATGACTTCACACACATCCATTATGTGACTTCAGAATCCTCCATTCTGTGTTCACACACCTCAATTCTGTGACTTCACACACCTCCATTCTGACTTCACACACGTCCATCCTATGACTTCACACACCTCCATTCTCTGACTTCAATCACCTCCATTCTATGACTTCACAAACTTCCATTCTATGACTTCACACACCTCCATTCTATAACTACACATACCTCCATTCTTTGACTTCACACACCTCCATTCTATGATTTCACACACCTTCATTCTTCACAAACATCCATTCTATGACTTCACACTCCTCCATTGTGACTTCACACACCTCCATTCTCTGACTTCACAAACCTCCATTCTGACTTCACACACCCCCATTCTATGACTTCACACACCTCCATTCTGACTTCACACAGCTCCATTCTGTGACTTCACAAAACTCCATTGTATGATTTCACACACGTCCATACTATGACTTCACACACCTCCATCTATGACTTCACACACCTCCATTCTGTGACTTCACACACCTCCATTCTGACTTCACACACCTTCATTGCATGACTTCACACACCTCCATTCTGTGACTTCACACACCTCCCTTCTATGACTTCACACACTTCCATTGTGACGCACACACCTCCATTTTATGAGTTCACACATCTCCATTCTATGATTTCACACACCTCCATTCTGATTTCACACACCTCCATTCTATGAATTCACACACCTTGATTCTATGACTTCACACACCTCCATTCTGAGGTAAGAAACCTCCATTCTGTGACTTCACACTCCTCCATTCTATGAGTTCACACACCTAAATTCTATGACTTCACACAACTCCATTCTATGACTTCACACACCTCCATTCTGTGACTTCACACACCTCCCTTCTATGACTTCACACACTTCCATTGTGACGCACACACCTCCATTTTATGAGTTCACACATCTCCATTCTATGATTTCACACACCTCCATTCTGACTTCACACACCTCCATTCTATGACTTCACACACCTCCATTCTATGACTTCACACACCTCCATTCTGAGGTAAGAAACCTCCATTCTGTGACTTCACACTCCTCCATTCTATGAGTTCACACACCTAAATTCTATGACTTCACACAACTCCATTCTATGACTTCACACATCTCCATTCTGTGACTTCACACACCTCCATTCTATGACTTCAAACACATAAATTCTATGACTTCACACAACTCAATTCTATGACTTCACACACCTCCATTTTGTGTCTTCACACACCTCCATTCTGACTTCACACACCTGTATTCTGTGTCTTCACATACCTCAATTCTGTGACTTCACACACTTCCATTCTGACTTCACACACCTCCATTCTATGATTTCACACACCTCCATTCTATGCCTTCACCCAGCTCCATTCTATGACTTCACACACCTGCATTCTGTGACTTCACACACCTCAATTCTATGACGTCACACACCTCAATTTTGACTTCACACACCTCCATTCAGTGACTTCAAACACCTCCATTCTATGATTTCAGACACGTCCATTCTATGATTTCACACACCTCCATTCTATGACTTCACACACCTCCATTCTATGACTTTACTCACATAGATTCTGAATTCACACACCTCCATTCTGTGACTTCTCACACCTCCATTCTGACTTCACACACCTCCATTCTATGACTTCACTCACCTCCATTCTGAATTCACACACCTCCATTCTGTGACTTCTCACAACTCCATTCTGACTTCACACACATCCATTCCATGACTTCACACACCTCCATTCTGTGAATTCACACACCTCTATTCTATGAGTTCACACACCTTCATTTTGACTTCACACAACTCCATTCTATGACTTCACACACCTTCATTCTTACTTCAGAAACATCCATTCTATGACTTCACACACCTCCATTATATGACTTCACAAACCTCCATTCTGTGACTTCACACACCTCCATTGTGAGTTCACACACCTCCATTCTGTGACTTCACACACCTCCATTCTGAGGTAAGAAACCTCCATTCTGTGACTTCACACTCCTCCATTCTATGAGTTCACACACCTAAATTCTATGACTTCACACAACTCCATTCTATGACTTCACACACCTCCATTCTTTGACTTCTCACACCTCCATTCCATGACTTCACACACCTCCATTGTGACTACACACAACATGATACTATGATTTCACACACCTCCATTCTGACTTCACACACCTCCATTCTATGCCTTCACACACCGATATTCTGACTTCACACAGCTCCATTCTGTGACTTCACAAACCTCCATTCTATGACTTCACACACCTCCATTCTGTGACTTCACACACCTCCATTCTATTTCTTCACACACTTCCATTGTGACGTCACACACCTCCATTTTATGAGTTCACACATCTCCATTCTATGATTTCACACACCTCCATTCTGACTTCACACACCTCCATTCTATGACTTCACAGACCTCGAATCTGTGACTTCACTCATCTCAACCCTATGACTTCCCACTTCTCCACTCTATGACTTCCCACACCTCCTTTCTATGCCTTCACCCACCTCCATTCAGCGACTTCACACCTCCATTCTGACTTCACACACCTCCATTCTGTGACTTCACACACCTCCATTCTATGACTTCACATCCCTCCATTCTATGACTTCACACACATCCATTCTATGACTTCACACACCTCCATTCTTTGCCTTCACACACCTCTATTCTATGACTTCACACACCTTCATTCTTTCTTCACAAACATCCATTCTATGACTTCACACACATCCATTCTATGACTTCACACACATCCATTATGTGACTTCAGAATCCTCCATTCTGTGTTCACACACCTCAATTCTGTGACTTCACACCTCCATTCTGACTTCACACACGTCCATTCTATGACTTCACACACCTCCATTCTATGACTTCACACACCTGCATTCTGTGACTTCACACACCTCCATTCTATGACTTCACACACCTCCATTGTGATTTCACACACCTCCGTTCTATGAGTTCACACACCTCCATTCTGATTTCAAACACCTCAATTCTATGACTTCACACACCTCCATTCTGACTTCACACACCTCCATTCTGTGATTTCAAACACCTCCATTCTATGATTTCAGACACCTCCAATGTATGATTTCACCCACCTCCATTCTAAGACTTCACACACCGCCATTCTATGACTTCACTCACCTCCATTCTGAATTCACACACCTCCATTCTGTGACTTCTCACACCTCCATTTTGACTTCACACACCTCCATTCTATGACTTCACTCACCTCCATTCTGAATACACACACCTTCATTCTGTGACTTCTCACACCTCCATTCTGACTTCACACACCTCCATTCCATGACATCACACACCTCCATTCTATGAGTTCACACACCTCCATTCTATGAGTTCACACACCTTCATTTTGACTTCACACAGCTCCATTCTATGACTTCACACACCTTCATTCTTACTTCACAAACATCCATTCTATGACTTCACACACCTCCATTATATGAATTCATAAACCTCCCTTCTGTGACTTCACACACCTCCATTCTGAGTTCACACACCTCCATTCTGTGACTTCACACACCTCCATTGTGAGTTCACACACCTCCATTCTGTGACTTCACACACCTCCATTCTGTGACTTCACACACCTCAATTCTATGACTTCACACAACTCCATTCTATGAATTCACACACCTCCATTCTATGAATTCACACACCTCCATTCTGTGACTTCACACACCTACATTCAAGGACTTCACACACCTCCATTCTTTGACTTCACCTACCTCCATTCTGAGTTCACACACCTCCATTCTGTGACTTCACACACCTTCATTCTGTGACTTCACACACCTCCATTCTATGACTTCACACACCTCCATTCTATTACTTCACACACCTCCATTGTGACCTCACATACCACGATTCTATAATTTCCCACACTTCCATTTTGACTTCACACACCTCCATTCTATGCCTGCACTCACTGCCATTCTGACTTCACACTGCTTCATTCTGAGACTTCACAAACCTCCATTCTATGATTTCACACACCTCCATACTATGACTTCACACACGTCCATCTTTGACTTCACACACCTCCATTCTTACTTCACACACCTCCATTCTATGACTTCACACACCTTCATTCTTACTTCAAAAACATCCATTCTATGACTTCACACACCTCCATTCTATGACTTCACACACCTCCATTTTGTGACTTCACACACCTCCATTCTATGATTTCACACACCTCCATTGTGACTTCACACACCTACATTCTATGAGTTCACACACCTCCATTCTGACTTCACACACCTCCATTCTATGACTTCACACTCCTCCATTCTGGCTTCACACAGCTCCATTCTGTGACTCAACAAAAATCCATTCTATGATTTCACACACCTCCATACTATGACTTCACACACCTCCATCTATGACTTCACACACCTCCATTCTGAGTTCACACACCTCCATTCTGTGACTTCACACACCTCCATTCTGACTTCACACACATTCATTGTATGACTTCACACACCTCCATTCTATGACTTCACACACTTCCATTGTGACGTCACACACCTCCATTCTTTGAGTTAACACATCTCCATTCTATGACTTCACACACCTCCATTGTGACTTCACACACCTCCATTCTATGACTTCACACACCTACATTCTGTGACTTCACACACCTCCATTCTGACTTCACACACCTCCATTCTATGACTTCACACACTTCAATTCTATGACTTCACACACCTCCATTCTTTGACTTCACACACATCCATTCTGTGACTTCACACACCTCCATTCTATGACTTCACACACCTCCATTCTATGACTTCACACACCTCCATTCTATGAAGTCATACACCTCCATTCTGTGACTTCACACACCTCCATTCTATGACTTCACACACCTCCATTCTGTGACTTCACCTACCTCCATTCTGAGTTCACACACCTCCATTCTGTGACTTCACACACCTCCATTCTATGACTTCACACACCTCCATTCTATGACATCACACTCCTCCATTCTATGACTTCACACACCTCAATTCTGTGACTTCACACACCTCCATTCTATGACTTCACACACCTCCATTGTGACTTCACACACCTCGATTCTATGATTTAACACACCTCGATTCTATGATTTAACACACCTTAATTCTGAGTTCACACAGCTCCATTCTGTGACTTCACAAAACTCCATTCTATATTTTCACACACCTCCATACTATGACTTCACACACCTCCATCTATGACTTCAGAAACCTCCATTCTGAGTTCACACACCTCCATTCTATGACTTCACACACCTCCATTGTGAATTCACACACCTCCATTGTATGACTTGACACACCTCCATTCTGTGATTTCACACACCTCCATTCTATGACTTCACACACTTCCATTCTGTGACTTCACACACCTCCATTCTATTACTTCACACACCTCCATTCTATGACTTCACACACCTCTATTCTATGACTTCACACACCTCCATTGTGACCTCACATACCACGATTCTATGATTTCACACACTTCCATTTTGACTTCACACACCTCCATTCTATGCCTTCACTCACTGCCATTCTGACTTCACACTGCTTCATTCTGAGACTTCACAAACCTCCATTCTATGATTTCACACACCTCCATACTATGACTTCACACACGTCCATCTATGACTTCACACACCTCCATTCTTACTTCACACACCTCCATTGTATGACTTCACACACCTCCTTTCTATGACTTCACCCATCTCCATTCAGTGACTTGACACCTCCATTCTGACTTCACACACCTACATTCTGTGACTTCACACACCTCCATTCTATGACTTCACACACCTCCATTCTATGACTTCACACACCTCCATTCTTACTTCACACACCTCCATTGTATGACTTCACACACCTCCTTTCTATGACTTCACCCAACTCCATTCAGTGACATGACACCTCCATTCTGACTTCACACACCTCCATTCTTACTTCACACACCTCCATTGTATGACTTCACACACCTCCATTCTGTGACTTCACACACTTCCATTGTGACTTCACACACCTCCATTCTATGAGTTCACATATCTCCATTCTATGACTTCACACACGTCCATTCTTAATTCACACACCTGCATTCTATGACTTCACAGACCTCGTATCTTTGACTTCACTCACCTCCACTCTATGACTTCACACTCCTCCATTCTATGACTTCCCACACCTCCTTTCTATGACTACATCCACCTCCATTCTGCGATTTCACACCTCCATTCTGACTTCACACCCTTCCATTCTGTGACTTCACACACCTCCATTCTGAATTGACACACCTCCATCCTGTGACTTTACACACCTCCATTCTGACTTCACAACGCTCCATTCTATGACTTCACACAACTCCATTCTGTGACGTCACACACCTCCATTGTATGACTTCACACACGTTCATTCTTCCTTCAAAAACATCCATTCTATGACTTCACACACCTCCATTCTATGACTTCACACACCTCCATTTTGTGACTTCACACACCTCCATTCTATGATTTCACACACCTCCATTGTGACTTCACACACCTCCATTCTATGAGTTCACACACCTGCATTCTGACTTCACACACCTCCATTCTATGACTTCACACTCCTCCATTCTGGCTTCACACAGCTCCACTCTGTGACTCAACAAAAATCCATTCTATGATTTCACACACCTCCATACTATGACTTCACACACCTCCATTTATGACTTAACACACCTCCATTCTGAGTTCACACACCTCCATTCTGTGACTTCCCACACCTCCATTCTGACTTCACACACATTCATTGTATGACTTCACACACCTCCATTCTATGACTTCACACACTTCCATTGTGACGTCACACACATCCATTCTATGAGTTAACACATCTCTATTCTATGACTTCACACACCTCCATTCTGACTTCACACACCTCCATTCTATGACTTCACACACCTACATTCTGTGACTTCACACACCTCCATTCTGACTTCACACACCTCCATTCTATGACTTCACACACTTCAATTCTCTGACTTCACACACCTCCATTCTTTGACTTCACACACATCCATTCTGTGACTTCACACACCTCCATTCTCTGACTTCACACACCTCCATTCTATGACTTCACACACCTCCATTCTATGAAGTCATACACCTCCATTCTGTGACTTCACACACCTCCATTCTATGACTTCACACACCTCCATTCTGTGACTTCACCTACCTCCATTCTGAGTTCACACACCTCCATTCTGTGACTTCACACACCTTCATTCTGAGACTTCACACATCTCCATTCTATGACATCACACTCCTCCATTCTATGACTTCACACACCTCAATTCTGTGACTTCACACACCTCCATTCTATGACTTCACACACCTCCATTGTGACTTCACACACCTCGATTCTATGATTAACACACCTCGATTCTATGATTTAACACACCTCAATTCTGAGTTCACACAGCTCCATTCTGTGACTTCACAAATCTCCATTCTATATTTTCACACACCTCCATACTATGACTTCACACACCTCCATCTATGACTTCACAAACCTCCATTCTGAGTTCACACACCTCCATTCTATGACTTCACACACCTCCATTGTGAATTCACACAGATCCATTGTATGACTTGACACACCTCCATTTTGTGACTTCACACACCTCCATTCTATGACTTCACACACTTCCATTCTGTGACTTCACACACCTCCATTCTATGACTTCACACACCTCCATTCTATGACTTCACACACCTCCATTCTATGACTTCACACACCTCCATTGTGACCTCACATACCACGATTCTATGATTTCACACACTTCCATTTTGACTTCACACACCTCTATTCTATGCCTTCACTCACTGCCATTCTGACTTCACACTGCTTCATTCTGAGACTTCACAAACCTCCATTCTATGATTTCACACACCTCCATACTATGACTTCACACACGTCCATCTATGACTTCACACACCTCCATTCTTACTTCACACACCTCCATTGTATGACTTCACACACCTCCTTTCTATGACTTCACCCAACTCCATTCAGTGACTTGACACCTCCATTCTGACTTCACACACCTCCATTCTGTGACTTCACACACCTCCATTCTATGACTTCACACACCTCCATTCTATGACTTCACACACCTCCATTCTTACTTCACACACCTCCATTGTATGACTTCACACACCTCCTTTCTATGACTTCACCCAAATCCATTCAGTGACATGACACCTCCATTCTGACTTCACACACCTCCATTCTTACTTCACACACCTCCATTGTATGACTTCACACACCTCCTTTCTATGACTTCACCCAACTCCATTCAGTGACTTGACACCTTCATTCTGACTTCACACACCTCCATTCTTACTTCACACACCTCCATTCTATGATTTCACACACCTCCATTGTGACTTCACACACCTCCATTCTATGAGTTCACACACCTCCATTCTGACTTCACACACCTCCATTCTATGACTTCACACTCCTCCATTCTGGCTTCACACAGCTCCATTCTGTGACTCAACAAAAATCCATTCTATGATTTCACACACCTCCATACTATGACTTCACACACCTCCATCTATGACTCACACACCTCCATTCTGAGTTCACACACCTCCATTCTGTGACTTCACACACTTCCATTCTGACTTCACACACATTCATTGTATGACTTCACACACCTCCATTCTATGACTTCACACACTTCCATTGTGACGTCACACACCTCCATTCTATGAGTTAACACATCTCCATTCTATGACTTCACACACCTCCATTCTGACTTCACACACCTCCATTCTATGACTTCACACACCTCCATTCTAACTTCACATTCCTCCATTCTATGACTTCACACATCTCCATTCTGTGACTTCACACACCTCCATTCTATGACTTCACACACCTGCATTGTGATTTCACACTCCTGCATTCTATGAGTTCACACACCTCCATTCTGATTTCACACCTCAATTCTATGACTTCACACACCTCCACTCTGACTTCAAACACCTCCATTCTGTGAATTCAAACAACTCCATTCTATGATTTCACACACCTCCATTGTATGACTTCACACAGCTAAATTCTATGACTTCACACACCTCCATTATATGACTTCACTAACCTCCATTCTGACTTCACACACCTCCATTCTATGACTTCACTCACCTCCATTCTGAATTCACACACCTCCATTCTGTTACTTCTCACACCTCCATTCTGACTTCACACAACTCCATTCGATGACTTCACACACCTCCATTCTAAGAGTTCACACACGTCCATTCTATGAGTTCACACACCTTCATTTTGACTTCACACACCTCCATTCTATGACTTAAATCACCTTCATTCTTACCTCAGAAACATCCATTCTATGACTTCAAACACCTCCATTATATGACTTCACAAACCTCCATTCTGTGACTTCACACACCTCCATTCTGAGTTCACACACCTCCATTCTGTGACTTCACACACCTCCATTCTGACTTCACACACCTCCATTCTATGACTTCACACACTTCAATTCTATGACTTCACACACCTCCATTCTGTGACTTCACACACATCCATTCTGTGACTTCACAGACCTCCATTCTATGACTTCACACACCTCCATTCTATGACTTCACACACCTCCATTCTATGAAGTCATACACCTCCATTCTGTGACTTCACACACCTCCATTCTATGACTTCACACACCTCCATTCTGTGACTTCACCTACCTCTATTCTGAGTTAACACACCTCCATTCTGTGACTTCACACACCTTCATTCTGAGACTTCACACATCTCCATTCTATGACATCACACTCCTCCATTCTATGACTTCACACACCTCAATTCTGTGACTTCACACACCTCCATTCTGTGACTTCACACACCTCCATTGTGACTTCACACACCTCGATTCTATGATTTAACACACCTCGATTCTATGATTTAACACACCTCAATTCTGAGTTCACACAGCTCCATTCTGTGACTTCACAAAACTCCATTCTATGATTTCACACACCTCCATACTATGCCTTCACACACCTCCATCTATGACTTCACAGAGGTCCATTCTGAGTTCACACACCTCCATTCTATGACTTGACACACCTCCTTTGTGAATTCACACACCTCCATTGTATGACTTGACACACCTCCATTCTGTGACTTCACACACCTCCATTCTATGACTTCACACACTTCCATTCTGTGACTTCACACACCTCCATTCTATGACTTCACACACCTCCATTCTATGACTTCACACACCTCCATTCTATGACTTCACACACCTCCATTGTGACCTCACATACCACGATTCTATGATTTCACACACTTCCATTTTGACTTCACACACCTCCATTCTATGCCTTCACTCACTGCCATTCTGACTTCACACTGCTTCATTCTGAGACTTCACAAACCTCCATTCTATGATTTCACACACCTCCATACTATGACTTCACACACGTCCATCTATGACTTCACACACCTCCATTCTTACTTCACACACCTCCATTGTATGACTACACACACCTCCTTTCTATGACTTCACCCAACTCCATTCAGTGACTTGACACCTCCATTCTGACTTCACACACCTCCATTCTGTGACTTCACACAACTCCATTCTATGACTTCATACACCTCCATTCTATGACTTCACACACCTCCATTCTTACTTCACACACCTACATTGTATGACTTCACACACCTCCTTTCTATGACTTCACCCAACTCCATTCAGTGACTTGACACCTCCATTCTGACTTCACACACCTCCATTCTTACTTCACACACCTCCATTGTATGACTTCTCACACCTCCTTTCTGTGACTTCACACACTTCCATTGTGACGTCACACACCTCCATTCTATGAGTTAACACATCTCCATTCTATGACTTCACACACCTCCATTCTGACTTCACACACCTCCATTCTATGACTTCATAGACCTCGAATCTGTGACTTCACTCACCTCCACTCTACGACTTCACAATCCTCCATTCTATGACTTCCCATACCTCCTTTCTATGACTTCACCCAACTCCATTCAGTGACTTGACACCTCCGTTCTGACTTCACACACCTCCATTCTGTGACTTCACACACCTCCATTCTATGACTTCGCACACCTCCATTCTATGACTTCACACACCTCCATTCTTTGACTTCACAAACCACTATTATATGACTTCACACACCTTCATTCTTACTTCACAAACATCCACTCTATGACTTCTCACACCTCCATTCTACGACTTCTCACACCTCCATTATGTGACTTCACAAACCTCCATTCTGTGTTCACACACCTCAATTCTGTGACTTCACACACCTCCAATCTGACTTCACACACCTCCATTCTGTGACTGCACACACCTCCATTCTGTGACTTCACACAGCTCCAATCTGACTTCACACACCTCCATTCTATGACTTCACACACCTCCATTCTATGACTTCACACACCTCCATTCTGTGACTGCACACACCTCCATTCTGTGACTTCACACAGCTCCATTCTATGACTTCACACACCTCCATTCTGTGACTGCACACACCTCCATTCTGTGACTTCACACAGCTCCATTCTATGACATCACAAAACTCCATTCTGTGACGTCACACACCTCAATTCTTTGACTTCACACACCTTCATTCTTACTTCACAAACATCCTTTCTATGACTTCACACACATACATTCTATGATTTCACACACCTCCATTTTGTGACTTCACACACCTCCATTCTATGATTTCACACACCTCCATTGTGACTTCACACACCTCCATTCTATGAGTTCACACACCTCCATTCTGACTTCACACACCTCCATTCTATGACTTCACACACCTCCATTCTGACTTCACACAGCTCCATTCTGTGAGTTCACAAAACTCCTTTCTATGATTTCACACACCTCCATACTATGACTTCCCACACCTCCATCTATGTCTTCACACACCTCCATTCTGAGTTCACATACCTCCATTCTGTGACTTCACACACCTCCATTTGTGACTTCACACACCAACTTTTTGACTTCACACACCTCCGTTTTGACTTCACACACTTCCAATCTGTGACTTCACACACCTCCATTCTGTGACTTCACACACCTCTATTGTTTGACTTCACACACCTCCATTCTTTGACTTCACACACCTCCATTCCATGACTTCACACCTCCAATCTATGAGTTCACACACCTCCATTCTATGAGTTCACACACCTTAATTTTGACTTCACACACCTCCATTCTGTGACTTCACACACATTCAGTCTTACTTTAGAAACATCCATTCTATGACTTCACACACTTCCATTGTATGTCTTCACAAACCTCCATTCTGTGACTTCACACACCTCAATTCTGTGACTTCACACACGTCCATTCTGACTTCACACACCTCCATTCTATGACTTCACACACTTCCATTCTATGACTTCACACACCTCCATTCTGTGACTTCACACACCTCTATTGTGAATTCAAAAACCTCCATTCTGTGACTGCACACTCCTCCATTCTGTGATTTCACACACCTCCATTCTATGAATTCACACACCTCCAATCTATGACATACAACACCTCAATTCTGTGACTTCACACACATCCCTTCTATGACTTCACACACCTCCATTTTGACTTCACACACCTCTATTCTATGACTTCACACACCTCCATTCTGACTTCACACAGCTCCATTCTGTGATTTCACAAAACTCCATTCTATGATTTCACGCACCTCCATACTATGACTTCAAACACCTACATCTATGAATTCACACACCTTCTTCTATGACTTCACACACCTCCATTCTGAGTTCACACACCTGCATTCTGTGACTTCACAGAACTCCATTCGGACTTCACTCACCTCCATTGTATGACTTCACACACCTCCATTCTGTGACATCACACACCTCCATTCTATGACTTCACACACTTCCATTGTGACGTCACACACCTCCATTCTATGAGTTCACATATCTCCATTCTGTGACTTCACACACGTCCATTCTTAATTCACACACCTCCATTCTATGACTTCGCAGACCTCGTATCTTTGACTTCACTCACCTCCACTCTGCGACTTCACACTCCTCTATTCTATGACTTCCCACACCTCCTTTCTATGACTACATCCACCTCCATTCTGCGATTTCACACCTCCATTGTGACTTCACACACCTCCATTCTGTGACTTCACACACCTCCATTCTGAATTGACACATCTCCATCCTGTGACTTTACACACCTCCATTCTGACTTCACAACGCTCCATTCTATGACTTCACACAACTCCATTCTGTGACCTCACACACCTCCATTCTATGACTTCACACCTTCATTCTTACTTCAAAAACATCCATTCTATGACTTCACACACCTCCATTCTATGACTTCACACACCTCCATTTTGTGAATTCACACACCTCCATTCTATGATTTCACACACCTCCATTGTGACTTCACACACCTCCATTCTATGAGTTCACACACCTCCATTCTGACTTCACACACCTCCATTCTATGACTTCACACTCCTCCATTCTGGCTTCACACAGCTCCATTCTGTGACTCAACAAAAATCCATTCTATGATTTCACACACCTCCATACTATGACTTCACACACCTCCATCTATGACTTCACACACCTCCATTCTGAGTTCACACACCTCCATTCTGTGACTTCACACACCTCCATTCTGACTTCACACACCTCCATTCTATGACTTCACACACTTCAATTCTATGACTTCACACACCTCCATTCTGTGACTTCACACACATCCATTCTGTGACTTCACAGACCTCCATTCTATGACTTCACACACCTCCATTCTATGACTTCACACACCTCCATTCTATGAAGTCATACACCTCCATTCTGTGACTTCACACACCTCCATTCTATGACTTCACACACCTCCATTCTGTGACTTCACCTACCTCTATTCTGAGTTAACACACCTCCATTCTGTGACTTCACACACCTTCATTCTGAGACTTCACACATCTCCATTCTATGACATCACACTCCTCCATTCTATGACTTCACACACCTCAATTCTGTGACTTCACACACCTCCATTCTGTGACTTCACACACCTCCATTGTGACTTCACACACCTCGATTCTATGATTTAACACACCTCGATTCTATGATTTAACACACCTCAATTCTGAGTTCACACAGCTCCATTCTGTGACTTCACAAAACTCCATTCTATGATTTCACACACCTCCATACTATGCCTTCACACACCTCCATCTATGACTTCACAGACGTCCATTCTGAGTTCACACACCTCCATTCTATGACTTGACACACCTCCTTTGTGAATTCACACACCTCCATTGTATGACTTGACACACCTCCATTCTGTGACTTCACACACCTCCATTCTATGACTTCACACACTTCCATTCTGTGACTTCACACACCTCCATTCTATGACTTCACACACCTCCATTCTATGACTTCACACACCTCCATTCTATGACTTCACACACCTCCATTGTGACCTCACATACCACGATTCTATGATTTCACACACTTCCATTTTGACTTCACACACCTCCATTCTATGCCTTCACTCACTGCCATTCTGACTTCACACTGCTTCATTCTGAGACTTCACAAACCTCCATTCTATGATTTCACACACCTCCATACTATGACTTCACACACGTCCATCTATGACTTCACACACCTCCATTCTTACTTCACACACCTCCATTGTATGACTACACACACCTCCTTTCTATGACTTCACCCAACTCCATTCAGTGACTTGACACCTCCATTCTGACTTCACACACCTCCATTCTGTGACTTCACACAACTCCATTCTATGACTTCATACACCTCCATTCTATGACTTCACACACCTCCATTCTTACTTC
This sequence comes from Megascapheus bottae, assembly GCA_024803745.1. Taxonomy (NCBI): domain Eukaryota; kingdom Metazoa; phylum Chordata; class Mammalia; order Rodentia; family Geomyidae; genus Megascapheus; species Megascapheus bottae. The sequence continues at coordinate 417,570 of JANJXV010000311.1, forward strand.
ACACACCTCCTTTCTATGACTTCACCCAACTCCATTCAGTGACTTGACACCTCCATTCTGACTTCACACACCTCCATTCTTACTTCACACACCTCCATTGTATGACTTCTCACACCTCCTTTCTGTGACTTCACACACTTCCATTGTGACGTCACACACCTCCATTCTATGAGTTAACACATCTCCATTCTATGACTTCACACACCTCCATTCTGACTTCACACACCTCCATTCTATGACTTCATAGACCTCGAATCTGTGACTTCACTCACCTCCACTCTACGACTTCACAATCCTCCATTCTATGACTTCCCATACCTCCTTTCTATGACTTCACCCAACTCCATTCAGTGACTTGACACCTCCGTTCTGACTTCACACACCTCCATTCTGTGACTTCACACACCTCCATTCTATGACTTCGCATACCTCCATTCTATGACTTCACACACCTCCATTCTTTGACTTCACAAACCACTATTATATGACTTCACACATCTTCATTCTTACTTCACAAACATCCACTCTATGACTTCTCACACCTCCATTCTACGACTTCACACACCTCCATTATGTGACTTCACAAACCTCCATTCTGTGTTCACACACCTCAATTCTGTGACTTCACACACCTCCAATCTGACTTCACACACCTCCATTCTGTGACTGCACACACCTCCATTCTGTGACTTCACACAGCTCCATTCTATGACATCACAAAACTCCATTCTGTGACGTCACACACCTCAATTCTTTGACTTCACACACCTTCATTCTTACTTCACAAACATCCATTCTATGACTTCACACACATACATTCTATGATTTCACACACCTCCATTTTGTGACTTCACACACCTCCATTCTATGATTTCACACACCTCCATTGTGACTTCACACACCTCCATTCTATGAGTTCACACACCTCCATTCTGACTTCACACACCTCCATTCTATGACTTCACACACCTCCATTCTGACTTCACACAGCTCCATTCTGTGAGTTCACAAAACTCCTTTCTATGATTTCACACACCTCCATACTATGACTTCCCACACCTCCATCTATGTATTCACACACCTCCATTCTGAGTTCACATACCTCCATTCTGTGACTTCACACACCTCCATTTGTGACTTCACACACCAACTTTTTGACTTCACACACCTCCGTTTTGACTTCACACACTTCCAATCTGTGACTTCACACACCTCCATTCTGTGACTTCACACACCTCTATTGTTTGACTTCACACACCTCCATTCTTTGACTTCACACACCTCCATTCCATGACTTCACACCTCCAATCTTTGAGTTCACACACCTCCATTCTATGAGTTCACACACCTTAATTTTGACTTCACACACCTCCATTCTGTGACTTCACACACATTCAGTCTTACTTTAGAAACATCCATTCTATGACTTCACACACTTCCATTGTATGTCTTCACAAACCTCCATTCTGTGACTTCACACACCTCAATTCTTTGACTTCACACACGTCCATTCTGACTTCACACACCTCCATTCTATGACTTCACACACTTCCATTCTATGACTTCACACACCTCCATTCTGTGACTTCACACACCTCTATTGTGAGTTCAAAAACCTCCATTCTGTGACTGCACACTCCTCCATTCTGTGATTTCACACACCTCCATTCTATGAATTCACACACCTCCAATCTATGACATACAACACCTCAATTCTGTGACTTCACACACATCCCTTCTATGACTTCACACACCTCCATTTTGACTTCACACACCTCTATTCTATGACTTCACACACCTCCATTCTGACTTCACACAGCTCCATTCTGTGATTTCACAAAACTCCATTCTATGATTTCACGCACCTCCATACTATGACTTCAAACACCTACATCTATGAATTCACACACCTTCTTCTATGACTTCACACACCTCCATTCTGAGTTCACACACCTGCATTTTGTGACTTCACAGAACTCCATTCGGACTTCACTCACCTCCATTGTATGACTTCACACACCTCCATTCTGTGACATCACACACCTCCATTCTATGACTTCACACACTTCCATTGTGACGTCACACACCTCCATTCTATGAGTTCACATATCTCCATTCTTTGACTTCACACACGTCCATTCTTAATTCACACACCTCCATTCTATGACTTCGCAGACCTCGTATCTTTGACTTCACTCACCTCCACTCTGCGACTTCACACTCCTCTATTCTATGACTTCCCACACCTCCTTTCTATGACTACATCCACCTCCATTCTGCGATTTCACACCTCCATTCTGACTTCACACACCTCCATTCTGTGACTTCACACACCTCCATTCTGAATTGACACACCTCCATCCTGTGACTTTACACACCTCCATTCTGACTTCACAACGCTCCATTCTATGACTTCACACAACTCCATTCTGTGACGTCACACACCTCCATTCTATGACTTCACACACCTTCATTCTTACTTCAAAAACATCCATTCTATGACTTCACACACCTCCATTCTATGACTTCACACACCTCCATTTTGTGAATTCACACACCTCCATTCTATGATTTCACACACCTCCATTGTGACTTCACACACCTCCATTCTATGAGTTCACACACCTCCATTCTGACTTCACACACCTCCATTCTATGACTTCACACTCCTCCATTCTGGCTTCACACAGCTCCATTCTGTGACTCAACAAAAATCCATTCTATGATTTCACACACCTCCATACTATGACTTCACACACCTCCATCTATGACTTCACACACCTCCATTCTGAGTTCACACACCTCCATTCTGTGACTTCACACACCTCCATTCTGACTTCACACACATTCATTGTATGACTTCACACACCTCCATTCTATGACTTCACACACTTCCATTGTGACATCACACACCTCCATTCTATGAGTTAACACATCTCCATTCTATGACTTCACACACCTCCATTCTGACTTCACACACCTCCATTCTATGACTTCACACACCTCCATTCTAACTTCACACTCCTCCATTCTATGATTTCACACACCTCCATTCTATGACTTCACCCAGCTCCATTCTATGACTTCACACACCTCCATTCTGTGACTTCACACACCTCCATTCTATGACTTCACACACCTGCATTGTGATTTCACACACCTGCATTCTATGAGTTCACACACCTCCATTCTGATTTCACACCTCAATTCTATGACTTCACACACCTCCATTCTGTGAATTCAAACAACTCCATTCTATGATTTCACACACCTCCATTGTAAGACTTCACACAGCTCCATTCTATGACTTCACACACCTCCATTATATGACTTCACTAACCTCCATTCTGAATTCACACATCTCCATTCTGTGACTTCTCATACCTCCATTCTGACTTCACAGACCTCCATTCTATGACTTCACTCACCTCCATTCTGAATTCACACACCTGCATTCTGTTACTTCTCACACCTCCATTCTGACTTCACACACCTCCATTCGATGACTTCACACACCTCCATTCTAAGAGTTCACACACGTCCATTCTATGAGTTCACACACCTTCATTTTGACTTCACACACCTCCATTCTATGACTTCACTCACCTTCATTCTTACCTCAGAAACATCCATTCTATGACTTCAAATACCTCCATTATATGACTTCACAAACCTCCATTCTGTGACTTCACACACCTCCATTCTGAGTTCACACACCTCCATTCTGTGAATTCACACACCTCCATTCTGACTTCACACACCTCCATTCTATGACTTCACACACTTCAATTCTATGACTACACACCTCCATTCTGTGACTTCACACACATCCATTCTGTGACTTCACACACCTCCATTCTATGACTTCACACACCTCCATTCTATGACTTCACACACCTCCATTCTCTGAAGTCATACACCTCCATTCTGTGACTTCACACACCTCCATTCTATGACTTCACACACCTCCATTCTGTGACTTCACCTACCTCCATTCTGAGTTCACACACCTCCATTCTGTGACTTCACACACCTTCATTCTGAGACTTCACACATCTCCATTCTATGACATCACACTCCTCCATTCTATGACTTCACACACCTCAATTCTGTGACTTCAAACACCTCCATTCTATGACTTCACACACCTCCATTGTGACTTCACACACCTCGATTCTATGATTTAACACACCTCGATTCTATGATTTAACACACCTCCATTCTGAGTTCACACAGCTACATTCTGTGACTTCACAAAACTCCATTCTATGATTTCACACACCTCCATACTATGACTTCACACACCTCCATCTATGACTTCACAAACCTCCATTCTGAGTTCACACACCTCCATTCTATGACTTCACACACCTCCATTCTGAATTCACACACCTCCATTGTATGACTTGACACACTTCCATTCTGTGACTTCAAACACCTCCATTCTATGATTTCACACACCTCCATTGTATGACTTCACAACCTCCATTGTATGACTTCAGACACCTCCATTCTATGACTTCACTCACCTCCATTCTGAATTCACACACCTCCATTCTGTGACTTCTCACACCTCCATTCTGACTTCACACAGCTCCATTCTATGACTTCCACACCTCCATTCTGTGACTTCACACACCACCATTCTATGACTTCACACACCTCCATTGTGAATCCACACACCTCCATTCTATGAGTTCACTCGCCTCTATTCTGACTTCACACACATCCATTCGATGACTTCACACACCTCCATTCTGACTTCACACACCTCCATTCTATAACTTCACACACCTCCATTCTGTGACGTCACACACCTCCATTCTATGACTTCAAACACCTTCATTCTTTCTTCACAAACATCCATTCTGTGACTTCACACAACTCCCTTCTGTGACATCACACCTGCATTCTGACTTCACACACCTCTATTCTGTGAATTCACACACCTCAATTCTGTGACTTCACACACTTCCATTCTGACTTCACACACCTCCATTCTGTGACTTCACCCACCTCCATTGTGAGTTCACATACCTCCATTCTGTGATTCACACACCTTCATTCTGTGACTTCACACAACTCCATTCTATGACTTCACACACCTCCATTATATGACTTGACACACCTCCATTCTGTGACTTCACGCACCTCCATTCTATGACTTCACACACCTCCATTCTGTGACTTCACACACCTTGATTCTATGATTTCACATACCTCCATTCTGACTTCACACACCTCCATTCTATGACTTCACACACCTCCATTCTGACTTCACACAACTCCATTGTGTGACTTCACAAAATTCCATTCTATGATTTCACACACCTCCATACTATGACTTCACACACCTCCATCTATGACTTCACACACCTCCATTCTGAGTTCACACACCTCCATTCTGTGACTTCACACACCTCCATTCTGACTTCACTCACCTCCATTTTATGACTTCACACACCTACATTCTGTGACTTCACACACCTCCATTCTATGACTTCACACATTCCAATTGTGACGTCACACACCTCCATTCTATGAATTCACAAATCTCCATTCTATGACTTCACACACCTCCATTCTGACTTTACACACCTCCATTCTATGACTTCACAGACCTCGAATCTGTGTCTTCAGTCACCTCCACTGTATGACTTCACACTCGTCCATTCTATGACTTCCCATACCTCTTTCTGTGACTTCACCCACCTCCCTTCTATGACCGCACGCCTCCATTCGAGACTTCACACACCTCCATTGTGTGACTTCACACACCTCCATTCTGTGACTTCACACACCTCCATTCTTTGACTTCACACACCTCTATTCTATGACTTCACACACCTTCATTCTTACTTCACAAACATCCATTCTATGACTTCACACACCTCCATTCTATGATTTCACACACCTCCATTCTGTGATTCACACACCTGCATTCTGTGTTCACACACCTCAATTCTGTGACTTCACACACCTCCATTCTGACTTCACACACCTCCATTCTATAACTTCACACATCTCCATTCTATGACTTCACACACCTCCATTCTGTGACTTCACACACCTCCATTCTGAGTTGACACACCTCCATTCTGTGACTTCACACACCTCCATTCTGACTTCACACAGGTCCATTATATGACTTCACACAACTCCATTCTGTGACGTCACACACATCCATTCTATGACTTCACACACCTTCATTCTTATTTCACAAATGTCCATTCTATGACTTCACAAACCTTCATTCTATGACTTCACACACTCCATTTTTTGACTTCACACACCTCCATTCTAAGATTTCACACACCTCCATTGTGACTTCACACACCTCCATTCTAAGATTTCACACACCTCCATTCTGAGTTCACACACCTCCATTCTGTGACTTCACACACCTCCATTCTGACTTCACACACCTTCATTGTATGACTTCACACACCTCAATTCTATGATTTCACACACCTCCATTCTATAACTTCACACACCTCCATTTTGTGACGTCACACACCTCCATTCTATGACTTCAAACACCTTCATTCTTACTTCACAAACATCCATTCTGTGACTTCACACACCTCCCTTCTGTGACTTCACACCTGCATTCTGATTTCACACACCTCTATTCTGTGAATTCACACACCTCAATTCTGTGACTTCACACACCTCCATTCTGACTTCACACACCTCCATTCTGTAACTTCAAACACTTCCATTTTATGATTTTGCATACCTCAATTCTATGAATTCACACACCTCCATTCTGTGACTTCACACACCTCCATTCTATGACTTCACACACCTCCATTCTGTGACTTCACACACCTTCATTCTGTGACTTCACACACCTCCATTCTATGACTTCACACACCTCCATTCTGTGACTTCATACACCTCCATTCTGTGACTTCACACACCTCCATTCAATGACTTCACACAACTCCATTGTGACTTCACAAACCTCAATTCTATGATTTCACACACCTCTATTCTGACGTCCCACACCTCCATTCTATGACTTCACACACCTCCATTCTGACTTCACACAGCTCCATTCTGTGACTTCACACAACTCCATTCTATGATTTGACACACCTCCATACTATGACTTCACACACCTCCATCTATGACTTCACACACCTCCATTCTGAATTCACACACCTCCATTCTGTGACTTCACACACATCCATTCTGACTTCACACACCTCCGTTGTATGACTTCACACACCTCCATTCTGTGACTTCACACACTTCCATTATGACGTCACACACCTCCATTATATGAGTTCACACATCTCCATTCTATGACTTCACACACCTGCATTCTGACTTCACACACCTCCATTCTATGACTTCACAAACCTCGAATCTGTGACTTCACTCACCTCCACTCTATGACTTCACACTCCTCGATTCTGTGACTTCCCACACCTCCTTTCTATGACTTCACCCAACCCCATTCTATGACTTCACAGCTCCATTCTGACTTCACACACCTCCATTCTGTGACTTCACAAACCTCCCTTCTATGACTTCACACACCTCCATTCTTTGACTTCACACAACTCCATTCTGTGGCTTCACACATCTACATTCTGAGTTCACACACCTCCATTCTGTGACTTCACACACCTCCATTCTGTGACTTCACACACCTCCATTCTGTGACTTCACACACCTCAATCCTTTGACTTCACACACCTCCATTCTATGAATTCACACACCTCCATTCTGTGATTTCACAAACCTCCATTCTATGACTTCACACACCTCCATTCTGTGACTTCACACACCTCCATTCTATGACTTCACACACCTCCATTCTATGACTTCACAAACCTCCATTCTGCGTTCACAGACCTCCATTCTATGTCTTCACACACCTCCATTCTATGACTTCACTCACCTCCATTCTGACTTCATACACCTCCATTCTGACTTCACACACCTCAATTCTGTGACTTCACACACCTCCATTCTATGATTTCACACACTTCCTTTCTATGACTTCCCACACCTCCATTCTATGACTTCACACACCTCATTTCTGAGTTGACATTCCTCCATTCTGTGATTTCACACACCTCCAATCTGACTTCACACACCTCCATTCTATGACTTCACACACCTCCATTCGTTGACATCAAAAACCACCATTCTATGACTTCACACAATTCCATTTTGACTTCACACACCTCCATTCTATGAGTTCACACAACTCCATTTTATGACTTCACACACCTCCATTCTGTGACTTCACACACCTCAGTTCTATGACTTCACACACCTCCATTCTATGACTTCACACACCTCCATTCTGTTACTTCACCCACCTCCATTCTCACTTCACACACCTCAATTCTATGACTTCACACACCTCCATTCGATGCCTTCACACACCTCCATTTTGTGACTTCACACACCTAAATTCTATGACTTCACACACCTCCATTGTGACTTCACACTCCTCGATTCTATGACTTCCCACACCTCCTTTCTATGTCTTCACCCAACCCCATTCTATGACTTGACACCTCCATTCTGACTTCACACACCTCCATTCTGTGACTTCATACACCTCCATTCTGTGACTTCACACCTGCATTCTGATTTCACACACCTCTATTCTGTGAATTCACACACCTCAATTCTGTGACTTCACACACCTCCATTCTGACTTCACACACCTCCATTCTGTAACTTCAAACACTTCCATTTTATGATTTTGCATACCTCAATTCTATGAATTCACACACCTCCATTCTGTGACTTCACACACCTCCATTCTATGACTTCACACACCTCCATTCTGTGACTTCACACACCTCCATTCTGAGTTCACACACCTCCATTCTGTGACTTCACACACCTTCATTCTGTGACTTCACACACCTCCATTCTATGACTTCACACACCTCCATTCTGTGACTTCATACACCTCCATTCTGTGACTTCACACACCTCCATTCAATGACTTCACACAACTCCATTGTGACTTCACACACCTCAATTCTATGATTTCACACACCTCTATTCTGACGTCCCACACCTCCATTCTATGACTTCACACACCTCCATTCTGACTTCACACAGCTCCATTCTGTGACTTCACAAAACTCCATTCTATGATTTGACACACCTCCATACTATGACTTCACACACCTCCATCTATGACTTCACACACCTCCATTCTGAATTCACACACCTCCATTCTGTGACTTCACACACATCCATTCTGACTTCACACACCTCCGTTGTATGACTTCACACACCTCCATTCTGTGACTTCACACACTTCCATTATGACGTCACACACCTCCATTCTATGAGTTCACACATCTCCATTCTATGACTTCACACACCTGCATCTGACTTCACACACCTCCATTCTATGACTTCACAGACCTCGAATCTGTGACTTCACTCACCTCCACTCTATGACTTCACACTCCTCGATTCTGTGACTACCCACACCTCCTTTCCATGACTTCACCCAACCCCATTCTATGACTTCACACCTCCATTCTGACTTCACACACCTCCATTCTGTGACTTCACAAACCTCCCTTCTATGACTTCACACACCTCCATTCTTTGACTTCACACACCTCCATTCTGTGGCTTCACACACCTACATTCTGAGTTCACACACCTCCATTCTGTGACTTCACACACCTCCATTCTGTGACTTCACACACCTCCATTCTGTGACTTCACACACCTCGATCCTTTGACTTCACACACCTCGATCGTTTGACTTCACACACCTCTATTCTATGAATTCACACACCTCCATTCTGTGATTTCACAAACCTACATTCTGTGACTTCACACACCTCCATTCTGTGACTTCACACACCTCCATTCTATGACTTCACACACCTCCATTCTGAGTTCACAGACCTCCATTCTATGTCTTCACACACCTCCATTCTATGACTTCACTCACCTCCATTCTGACTTCATACACCTCCATTCTGACTTCACACACCTCAATTCTGTGACTTCACACACCTCCATTCTATGATTTCACACACTTCCATTCTATGACTTCACACACATCCATTCTATGACTTCACACACCTCATTTCTGAGTTGACACACCTCCATTCTGTGATTTCACACACCTCCAATCTGACTTCACACACCTCCATTCTATGACTTCACACACCTCCATTCGTTGACATCAAAAACCACCATTCTATGACTTCACACAATTCCATTTTGACTTCACACACCTCCATTCTATGAGTTCACACACCTCCATTTTATGACTTCACACACCTCCATTCTGTGACTTCACACACCTCAGTTCTATGACTTCACACACCTCCATTCTATGACTTCACACACCTCCATTCTGTGACTTCACACACCGCCATTCTGACTTCACACACCTCCATTCTATGACTTCACACAACTCCATTCGATGCCTTCACACACCTCCATTTTGTGACTTCACACACCTAAATTCTATGACTTCACACACCTCCATTGTGACTTCACACTCCTCGATTCTATGACTTCCCACACCTCTTTTCTATGACTTCACCCAACCCCATTCTATGACTTCACACCTCCATTCTGACTTCACACACCTCCATTCTGTGACTTCACAAACCTCCCTTCTATGACTTCACACACCTCCATTCTTTGATTTCACACACCTTCATTCTTACTTCACACACCTCCATTCTCTGACTTCACACACCTCCATTCTATGACTTCACAAACCTCCATTCTGTGACTTCACACACCTCCATTATGAGTTCACACACCTCCTTTCTATGACTTCACACACTTCCATTCTATGACTTCACACACCTCCATTCTGTGGCTTCACACACCTACATTCTGCGTTCACACACCTCCATTCTGACTTCACACACCTCAATTCTGTGACTTCACACACCTCCATTCAATGATTTCACACACTTCCATTCTATGACTCCAGACACCTCAATTCTATGACTTCACACACCTCATTTCTGAGTTGACACACCTCCATTCTGTGATTTCACACACCTCCAATCTGACTTCACACACCTCCATTCTATGACTTCACACACCTCCATTCGTTGACATCAAAAACCACCATTCTATGACTTCACACAACTCCATTTTGACTTCACACACCTCCATTCTATGAGTTCACACACCTCCATTTTATGACTTCACACACCTCCATTTTGTGACTTCACACACTTCCATTCTATGACTTCACACACCTCCATTCTATGACTTCACACACTTCCATTGTGTCTTCACATACCTCCATTCTATGACTTCACGCAGCTCCATTCTGACTTCACACAGCTTCATTCTGTGACTCCACAAAACTCCATTCTATGATTTCACACACCTCCATTCTATGACTTCACACACCTCCATCTATGACTTCACACACCTCCATTTTGAGTTCTCACACCTCCATTCTGTGACTTCACACACCTCCATTCTGACTTAACACACCTCCATTGTATGACTTCACACACCTCCATTCAGTGACCTCACTCACCTCCATTCTATGACTTCACACACTTCCATTGTGACATCACACACCTGCATTCTATGAGTTCACACATCTCCATTCTATGACTTCACACACCTCCATTCTGACTTCACACCCCTCCATTCTATGACTTCACAGACCTCCATTCTATGACGTCCCACACCTTCTTTCGATGAATTCACCCACCTAAATTCTGCGACTTCACACCTCCATTATGACTTCACACACCTCCATTCTCTGACTTCAATCACCTCCATTCTATGACTTCACACACTTCCATTCTATGACTTCACACACCTCCGTTTTATAACTACACACACCTCCATTCTTTGACTTAACACACCTCCATTCTATGACTTCACACAAATTCATTCTTCACAAACATCCATTCTATGACTTCACAAACCTCAATTCTATGACTTCACACACCTCCAATCTGTGACTTCACAAACCTCCATTCTGTGTTCACGCACCTCAATTCTGTGACTTCACACACCTCCATTCTGACTTCACACAGCTCCATTCTATGACTTCACACAACTCCATTCTCTGACCTCACACACCTCCATTCTATGACTTCACACACCTTCATTCTTACTTCAAAAACATCAATTCTATGACTTCACACACCTCCAGTCTATGAGTTCACACACCTCCATTTTGTGACTGCTCACACCTCCATTATATGATTTCACACACCTCCGTTGTATGACTTCACACACCTCCATTCTGTTACTTCACACACCTCCATTCTGAATTGACACACCGCCATCCTGTGACTTTACACACCTCCATTGTGACTTCACAACGCTCCATTCTATGACTTCACACAACTCCATCTGTGACGTCACACACCTCCATTCTATGACTTCACACACCTTCATTCTTACTTTAAAAACATCCATTCTATGACTTCACACACCTCCATTCTATGACTTCACACACCTCCATTTTGTGAATTCACACACCTCCATTCTATGATTTCACAAACCTCCATTGTGACTTCACACACCTCCATTTTATGAGTTCACACACCTCCATTCTGACTTCACACACCTCCATTCTTTGACTTCACACTCCTCCATTCTGGCTTCACACAGCTCCATTCTGTGACTCAACAAAAATACATTCTATGATTTCACACACCTCCATACTATGACTTCACACACCTCCATCTATGACTTCACACACCTCCATTCTGAGTTCACACACCTCCATTCTGAATTCACACACCTCAATTCTGTGACTTCACACACCTCCATTCAATGATTTCACACACTTCCATTCTATGACTCCAGACACCTCCATTCTATGACTTCACACACCTCATTTCTGAGTTGACACACCTACATTCTGTGATTTCACACACCTCCCATCTGACTTCACACACCTCCATTCTATGACTTCACACACCTCCATTCGTTGACATCAAAAACCACCATTCTATGACTTCACACAACTCCATTTTGACTTCACACACATCCATTCTATGAGTTCACACACCTCCATTTTATGACTTCATACACCTCCATTCTATGACTTCACAAACCTCCATTGTGTCTTCACATACCTCCATTCTATGACTTCACACAGCTCCATTCTGACTTCACACAGCTCCATTCTCTGACTCCACAAAACTCCATTCTATGATTTCACACACCTCCATTCTATGACTTCACACACCTCCATTGTATGACTTCACACACCTCCATTCTGTGACTTCACTCACCTCCATTCTATGACTTCACACACTTCCATTGTGACATCACACACCTGCATTCTATGAGTTCACACATCTCCATTCTATGACTTCACACACCTCCATTCTGACTTCACACCCCTCCATCTATGACTTCACTCACCTTCATTCTTACCTCAGAAACATCCATTCTATGACTTCAAACACCTCCATTATATGACTTCACAAACCTCCATTCTGTGACTTCACACACCTCCATTCTGAGTTCACACACCTCCATTCTGTGACTTCACACACCTCCATTCTGACTTCACACACCTCCATTCTATGACTTCACACACTTCAATTCTATGACTTCACACACCTCCATTCTGTGACTTCACACACATCCATTCTGTGACTTCACACACCTCCATTCTATGACTTCACACACCTCCATTCTATGACTTCACACACCTCCATTCTCTGAAGTCATACACCTCCATTCTGTGACTTCACACACCTCCATTCTATGACTTCACACACCTCCATTCTGTGACTTCACCTACCTCCATTCTGAGTTCACACACCTCCATTCTGTGACTTCACACACCTTCATTCTGAGACTTCACACATCTCCATTCTATGACATCACACTCCTCCATTCTATGACTTCACACACCTCAATTCTGTGACTTCACACACCTCCATTCTATGACTTCACACACCTCCATTGTGACTTCACACACCTCGATTCTATGATTTAACACACCTAGATTCTATGATTTAACACACCTCCATTCTGAATTCACACAGCTCCATTCTGTGACTTCACAAAACTCCATTCTATGATTTCACACACCTCCATACTATGACTTCACACACCTCCATCTATGACTTCACAAACCTCCATTCTGAGTTCACAAACCTCCATTTTATGACTTCACACACCTCCATTCTGAATTCACACACCTCCATTGTATGACTTGACACACCTCCATTCTGTGACTTCACACACCTCCATTCTATGACTTCACACACTTCCATTCTGTGACTTCAAACACCTCCATTCTATGATTTCACACACCTCCATTGTATGACTTCACAACCTCCATTGTATGACTTCAGACACCTCCATTCTATGACTTCATTCACCTCCATTCTGAATTCACACACCTCCATTCTGTGACTTCTCACACCTCCATTCTGACTTCACACAGCTCCATTCTATGACTTCCACACCTCCATTCTGTGACTTCACACACCACCATTCTATGACTTCACACACCTCCATTGTGAATCCACACACCTCCATTCTATGAGTTCACTCGCCTCTATTCTGACTTCACACAGCTCCATTCTATGGCTTCACACACCTCCACTCTGACTTCACACACCTCCATTTTATGACTTCGCACACCTCTATTCTGACTTCACACACATCCATTCGATGACTTCACACACCTCCATTCTGACTTCACACACCACCACTCTATAACTTCACAAACCTCCATTCTGTGACGTCACACACCTCCATTCTATGACTTCAAACACCTTCATTCTTTCTTCACAAACATCCATTCTGTGACTTCACACAACTCCCTTCTGTGACATCACACCTGCATTCTGACTTCACACACCTCTATTCTGTGAATTCACACACCTCAATTCTGTGACTTCACACACTTCCATTCTGACTTCACACACCTCCATTCTGTGACTTCACCCACCTCCATTGTGAGTTCACATACCTCCATTCTGTGATTCACACACCTTCATTCTGTGACTTCACACAACTCCATTCTATGACTTCACACACCTCCATTCTATGACTTGACACACCTCCATTCTGTGACTTCACGCACCTCCATTCTATGACTTCACACACCTCCATTCTGTGACTTCACACACCTTGATTCTATGATTTCACATACCTCCATTCTAACTTCACACACCTCCATTCTATGACTTCACACACCTCCATTCTGACTTCACACAACTCCATTGTGTGACGTCACAAAATTCCATTCTATGATTTCACACACCTCCATACTATGACTTCACACACCTCCATCTATGACTTCACACACCTCCATTCTGAGTTCACACACCTCCATTCTGTGACTTCACACACCTCCATTCTGACTTCACTCACCTCCATTGTATGACTTCACACACCTACATTCTGTGACTTCACACACCTCCAATCTATGACTTCACACATTTCAATTGTGACGTCACACACCTCCATTCTATGAATTCACAAATCTCCATTCTATGACTTCACACACTTCCATTCTGACTTTACACACCTCCATTCTATGACTTCACAGACCTCGAATCTGTGTCTTCAGTCACCTCCACTGCATGACTTCACACTCCTCCATTCTATGACTTCCCACACCTCTTTCTATGACTTCACCCACCTCCCTTCTATGACCGCACACCTCCATTCGAGACTTCACACACCTCCATTGTGTGACTTCACACACCTCCATTCTGTGACTTCACACACCTCCATTCTTTGACTTCACACACCTCTATTCTATGACTTCACACACCTTCATTCTTACTTCACAAATATCCATTCTATGACTTCACACACCTCCATTCTGTAACTTCACACACCTCCATTCTGAGTTGACACACCTCCATTCTGTGACTTCACACACCTCCATTCTGACTTCACACAGGTCCATTATATGACTTCACACAACTCCATTCTGTGACGTCACACACATCCATTCTATGTCTTCACACACCTTCATTCTTATTTCACAAAAGTCCATTCTATGACTTCACACACCTCCATTCTATGACTTCACACACTCCATTTTTTGACTTCACACACCTCCATTCTAAGATTTCACACACCTCCATTGTGACTTCACACACCTCCATTCTATGAGTTCACACACCTCCATCCTGACTTCACACAGCTACATTCTGTGACATCACAAATCTCCATTCTATGATTCCACACACCTCCATACTATGTCTTCACACACCTCCATTCTGAGTTCACACACCTCCATTCTGTGACTTCACACACCTCCATTCTGACTTCACACACCTTCATTGTATGACTTCACACACCTCAATTCTATGATTTCACACACCTCCATTCTATAACTTCACACACCTCCATTTTGTGACGTCACACACCTCCATTCTATGACTTCAAACACCTTCATTCTTACTTCACAAACATCCATTCTGTGACTTCACACACATCCCTTCTGTGACTTCACACCTGCATTCTGATTTCACACACCTCTATTCTGTGAATTCACACACCTCAATTCTGTGACTTCACACACCTCCATTCTGACTTCACACACCTCCATTCTGTAACTTGAAACACTTCCATTTTATGATTTCGCACACCTCAATTCTATGAATTCACACACCTCCATGCTGTGACTTCACACACCTCCATTCTATGACTTCACACACCTCCATTCTGTGACTTCACCCACCTCCATTCTGAGTTCACACACCTCCATTCTGTGACTTCACACACCTTCATTCTGTGACTTCACACACATCCATTCTATGACTTCACACACCTCCATTCTGTGACTTTATACACCTCCATTCTGTGACTTCACACACCTCCATTCTATGACTTCACAGAACTCCATTTTGACTTCACACACCTCAATTCTATGATTTCACACACCTCTATTCTGACTTCACACACCTCCATTCTATGACTTCACACACCTCCATTCTGACTTCACACAGCTCCATTCTGTGACTTCACAAAACTCCATTCTATGATTTGACACACCTCCATACTATGACTTCACACACCTCCATCTATGACTTCACACACCTCCATTCTGAATTCACACACCTCCATTCTGTGACTTCACTCACATCCATTCTGACTTCACACACCTCCGTTGTATGACTTCACACACCTCCATTCTGTGACTTCACACACTTCCATTATGACGTCACACACCTCCATTATATGAGTTCACACATCTCCATTCTATGACTTCACACACCTGCATTCTGACTTCACACACCTCCAATCTATGACTTCACAGACCTCGAATCTGTGACTTCACTCACCTCCACTCTATGACTTCACACTCCTCGATTCTGTGACTTCCCACACCTCCTTTCTATGACTTCACCCTACCCAATTCTATGACTTCACACCTCCATTCTGACTTCACACACCTCCATTCTGTGACTTCACAAACCTCCCTTCTATGACTTCACACACCTCCATTCTTTGACTTCACACACCTCCATTCTGTGGCTTCACACACCTACATTCTGAGTTCACACACCTCCATTCTGTGACTTCACACACCTCCATTCTGTGACTTCACACACCTCCATTCTGTGACTTCACACACCTCGATCCTATGACTTCACACACCTCCATTCTATGAATTCACACACCTCCATTCTGTGATTTCACAAACCTCCATTCTATGACTTCACACACCTCTATTCTGTGACTTCACACACCTCCATTCTATGACTTCACACATCTCCATTCTATGACTTCACAAACCTCCATTCTGAGTTCACAGACCTCCATTACTTCACACACCTCCATTCTATGACTTCACTCACCTCCATTCAGACTTCACACACCTCCATTCTGACTTCACACACCTCAATTCTGTGACTTCACACACCTCCATTCTATGATTTCACACACTTCCATTCTATGACTTTACACACCTCCATTCTATGACTTCACACACCTCATTTCTGAGTTTACACACCTCCATTCTGTGATTTCACACACCTCCATTCTGACTTCACATTCCTCCATTCTATGACTTCACACACCTCCATTCGATGCCTTCACACACCTCCATTTTGTGACTTCACACACCTAAATTCTATGACTTCACACACCTCCATTGTGACTTCACACTCCTCGATTCTATGACTTCCCACACCTCCTTTCTATGACTTCACCCAACCCCATTCTATGACTTCACACCTCCATTCTGACTTCACACACCTCCATTCTGTGACTTCACAAACCTCGCTTCTATGACTTCACACACCTCCATTCTTTGATTTCACACACCTTCATTCTTACTTCACACACCTCCATTCTCTGACTTCACACACCTCCATTCTATGACTTCACAAACCTCCATTCTGTGACTTCACACACCTCCATTTTGAGTTCACACACCTCCTTTCTATGACTTCACACACTTCCATTCTATGACTTCACACATCTCCATTCTGTGGCTTCACACACCTACATTCTGCGTTCACACACCTCCATTCTGTGACTTCACACACCTCCATTCTGTGACTTCACACACCTCCATTCTATGACTTCACACACCTCCATTCTGTGACTTCACACACCTCCATTCTGAGTTCACATACCTCCATTCTGTGACTTCAAACACCTCCATTTTGACTTCACACGCCTCCATTCTATGACTTTACACACTTCAATTCTTTGAATTCTCACACCTCCATTCTGTGACTTCACTCACCTCCATTCTGTGACTTCACGCACCTCCATTGTGAGTTCACACACCTCAATTCTATGACTTCACACACCTCCATTCTGTGACTTCACGCACCTCCATTCCATGACTTCACACACCTCCATTGTGACTTCACACACAATGATACTATGATTTCATACACCTCCATTCTGACTTCACACACCTCCATTCTATGCCTTCACACACTGCCATTCTGACTTCACACAGCTCCATTCTGTGACTTCATACACCTCCATTCTATGTCTTCACACACCTCCATTCTGTGAATTCACACACCTCCATTCTATTTCTTCACACACTTCCATTGTGACGACACACACCTCCATTTTATGGGTTCACAAATCTCCATTCTATGACTTCACCCACCTCCATTCAGCGACTTCACACCTCCATTCGGACTTCACACATCTCCATTCTGTGACTTCACACAACTCCATTCTATGACTTCACACACCTCCATTCTATGACTTGACACACCTCCATTCTGTGACTTCACGCACCTCCATTCTATGACTTCACACACCTCCATTCTGTGACTTCACACACCTTGATTCTATGATTTCACATACCTCCATTCTAACTTCACACACCTCCATTCTATGACTTCACACACCTCCATTCTGACTTCACACAACTCCATTGTGTGACGTCACAAAATTCCATTCTATGATTTCACACACCTCCATACTATGACTTCACACACCTCCATCTATGACTTCACACACCTCCATTCTGAGTTCACACACCTCCATTCTGTGACTTCACACACCTCCATTCTGACTTCACTCACCTCCATTGTATGACTTCACACACCTACATTCTGTGACTTCACACACCTCCAATCTATGACTTCACACATTTCAATTGTGACGTCACACACCTCCATTCTATGAATTCACAAATCTCCATTCTATGACTTCACACACTTCCATTCTGACTTTACACACCTCCATTCTATGACTTCACAGACCTCGAATCTGTGTCTTCAGTCACCTCCACTGCATGACTTCACACTCCTCCATTCTATGACTTCCCACACCTCTTTCTATGACTTCACCCACCTCCCTTCTATGACCGCACACCTCCATTCGAGACTTCACACACCTCCATTGTGTGACTTCACACACCTCCATTCTGTGACTTCACACACCTCCATTCTTTGACTTCACACACCTCTATTCTATGACTTCACACACCTTCATTCTTACTTCACAAATATCCATTCTATGACTTCACACACCTCCATTCTGTAACTTCACACACCTCCATTCTGAGTTGACACACCTCCATTCTGTGACTTCACACACCTCCATTCTGACTTCACACAGGTCCATTATATGACTTCACACAACTCCATTCTGTGACGTCACACACATCCATTCTATGTCTTCACACACCTTCATTCTTATTTCACAAAAGTCCATTCTATGACTTCACACACCTCCATTCTATGACTTCACACACTCCATTTTTTGACTTCACACACCTCCATTCTAAGATTTCACACACCTCCATTGTGACTTCACACACCTCCATTCTATGAGTTCACACACCTCCATCCTGACTTCACACAGCTACATTCTGTGACATCACAAATCTCCATTCTATGATTCCACACACCTCCATACTATGTCTTCACACACCTCCATTCTGAGTTCACACACCTCCATTCTGTGACTTCACACACCTCCATTCTGACTTCACACACCTTCATTGTATGACTTCACACACCTCAATTCTATGATTTCACACACCTCCATTCTATAACTTCACACACCTCCATTTTGTGACGTCACACACCTCCATTCTATGACTTCAAACACCTTCATTCTTACTTCACAAACATCCATTCTGTGACTTCACACACATCCCTTCTGTGACTTCACACCTGCATTCTGATTTCACACACCTCTATTCTGTGAATTCACACACCTCAATTCTGTGACTTCACACACCTCCATTCTGACTTCACACACCTCCATTCTGTAACTTGAAACACTTCCATTTTATGATTTCGCACACCTCAATTCTATGAATTCACACACCTCCATGCTGTGACTTCACACACCTCCATTCTATGACTTCACACACCTCCATTCTGTGACTTCACCCACCTCCATTCTGAGTTCACACACCTCCATTCTGTGACTTCACACACCTTCATTCTGTGACTTCACACACATCCATTCTATGACTTCACACACCTCCATTCTGTGACTTTATACACCTCCATTCTGTGACTTCACACACCTCCATTCTATGACTTCACAGAACTCCATTTTGACTTCACACACCTCAATTCTATGATTTCACACACCTCTATTCTGACTTCACACACCTCCATTCTATGACTTCACACACCTCCATTCTGACTTCACACAGCTCCATTCTGTGACTTCACAAAACTCCATTCTATGATTTGACACACCTCCATACTATGACTTCACACACCTCCATCTATGACTTCACACACCTCCATTCTGAATTCACACACCTCCATTCTGTGACTTCACTCACATCCATTCTGACTTCACACACCTCCGTTGTATGACTTCACACACCTCCATTCTGTGACTTCACACACTTCCATTATGACGTCACACACCTCCATTATATGAGTTCACACATCTCCATTCTATGACTTCACACACCTGCATTCTGACTTCACACACCTCCAATCTATGACTTCACAGACCTCGAATCTGTGACTTCACTCACCTCCACTCTATGACTTCACACTCCTCGATTCTGTGACTTCCCACACCTCCTTTCTATGACTTCACCCTACCCAATTCTATGACTTCACACCTCCATTCTGACTTCACACACCTCCATTCTGTGACTTCACAAACCTCCCTTCTATGACTTCACACACCTCCATTCTTTGACTTCACACACCTCCATTCTGTGGCTTCACACACCTACATTCTGAGTTCACACACCTCCATTCTGTGACTTCACACACCTCCATTCTGTGACTTCACACACCTCCATTCTGTGACTTCACACACCTCGATCCTATGACTTCACACACCTCCATTCTATGAATTCACACACCTCCATTCTGTGATTTCACACACCTCCATTCTATGACTTCACACACCTCTATTCTGTGACTTCACACACCTCCATTCTATGACTTCACACATCTCCATTCTATGACTTCACAAACCTCCATTCTGAGTTCACAGACCTCCATTACTTCACACACCTCCATTCTATGACTTCACTCACCTCCATTCAGACTTCACACACCTCCATTCTGACTTCACACACCTCAATTCTGTGACTTCACACACCTCCATTCTATGATTTCACACACTTCCATTCTATGACTTTACACACCTCCATTCTATGACTTCACACACCTCATTTCTGAGTTTACACACCTCCATTCTGTGATTTCACACACCTCCATTCTGACTTCACATTCCTCCATTCTATGACTTCACACACCTCCATTCGATGCCTTCACACACCTCCATTTTGTGACTTCACACACCTAAATTCTATGACTTCACACACCTCCATTGTGACTTCACACTCCTCGATTCTATGACTTCCCACACCTCCTTTCTATGACTTCACCCAACCCCATTCTATGACTTCACACCTCCATTCTGACTTCACACACCTCCATTCTGTGACTTCACAAACCTCGCTTCTATGACTTCACACACCTCCATTCTTTGATTTCACACACCTTCATTCTTACTTCACACACCTCCATTCTCTGACTTCACACACCTCCATTCTATGACTTCACAAACCTCCATTCTGTGACTTCACACACCTCCATTTTGAGTTCACACACCTCCTTTCTATGACTTCACACACTTCCATTCTATGACTTCACACATCTCCATTCTGTGGCTTCACACACCTACATTCTGCGTTCACACACCTCCATTCTGTGACTTCACACACCTCCATTCTGTGACTTCACACACCTCCATTCTATGACTTCACACACCTCCATTCTGTGACTTCACACACCTCCATTCTGAGTTCACATACCTCCATTCTGTGACTTCAAACACCTCCATTTTGACTTCACACGCCTCCATTCTATGACTTTACACACTTCAATTCTTTGAATTCTCACACCTCCATTCTGTGACTTCACTCACCTCCATTCTGTGACTTCACGCACCTCCATTGTGAGTTCACACACCTCAATTCTATGACTTCACACACCTCCATTCTGTGACTTCACGCACCTCCATTCCATGACTTCACACACCTCCATTGTGACTTCACACACAATGATACTATGATTTCATACACCTCCATTCTGACTTCACACACCTCCATTCTATGCCTTCACACACTGCCATTCTGACTTCACACAGCTCCATTCTGTGACTTCATACACCTCCATTCTATGTCTTCACACACCTCCATTCTGTGAATTCACACACCTCCATTCTATTTCTTCACACACTTCCATTGTGACGACACACACCTCCATTTTATGGGTTCACAAATCTCCATTCTATGACTTCACCCACCTCCATTCAGCGACATCACACCTCCATTCGGACTTCACACATCTCCATTCTGTGACTTCACACACCTCCATTCTATGACTTCACACATCTCCATTCTATGACTTCGCACACATCCATTCTAAGACTGCACACACCTCCATTCTATGACTTCACAATCATCCATTCTATGACTTCACACACATCCATTTTGTGACTTCACAAACCTCCATTCTGTGTTCACACACCTCAATTCTGTGACTTCACACACCTCCATTCTGACTTCACACACCTCCATTCTATGACTTCACACACCTCCATTCTATGACTTCACACACCTGTATTCTGTGACTTCACACACCTCCATTCTATGACTTCACACACCTCCATTGTGATTTCACACACCTCCGTCCTATGAGTTCACACACCTCCATTCTGATTTCAAACACCTCAATTCTATGACTTCACACACCTCCATTCTGACTTCACACACCTCCTTTCCGTGACTTCACTCACCTCCATTCTGAATTCACACACCTCCATTCTGTGACTTCTCACACCTCCATTCTGACTTCACACACATCCATTCCATGACTTCACACACCTCCATTCTATGAGTTCACACACCTCCATTCTATGAGTTCACACACCTTCATTTTGACTTCACACACCTCCATTCTATGACTTCACACATCTTCATTCTTACTTCACAAACATCCATTCTATGACTTCACACACCTCCATTATATGACTTCATAAACCTCCCTTCTGTGACTTCACACACCTCCATTTTGACTTCACACACCTCCATTCTATGACTTCACACACTTCAATTCTATGACTTCACACACCTCCATTCTGTGACTTCACACACCTCCACTGTGAGTTCACACACCTCCATTCTGTGACTTCACACATCTCCATTCTCTGACTTCACACACCTCCATTCTATGACTTCACACACCTCCATTCTGACTTCACACACCTCCATTCTATGACTTCACTCACCTCCACTCTGAATTCACACACCTCCATTCTGTGACTTCCCACACCTCCCTTCTGACTTCACACACATCCATTCCATGACTTCACACACCTCCATTCTATGATTTCACACACCTCCATTATATGAGTTCACACAACTTCATTTTGACTTCACACACCTCCATTCTATGACTTCACACACCTTCATTCTTACTTCACAAATATCCATTGTATGACTTCACACACCTCCATTATATGACTTCATAAACCTCCCTTCTGTGACTTCACACACCTCCATTCTGAGTTCACACACCTCCATTCTGTGACTTCACACACCTCCATTTTTACTTCACACACCTCCATTCCATGACTTCACCCACTTCAATTCTATGACTTCACACACCTCCATTCTGTGACTTCACACACCTCCATTGTGAGTTCACACACCTCCATTCTGTGACTTCACACACCTCCTTTCTGTGACTTCACACACCTCCATTCTATGACTTCACACACCTCTATTCTATGAATTCACACACCTCCATTCTGTGACTTCACACACCTACATTCTATGACTTCACACACCTCCATTCTTTGACTTCACCTACCTCCATTCTGAGTTCACACCCCTCCATTCTGTGACTTCACACACCTTCACTCTGTGACTTCACACACCTCCATTCCATGACTTCACACACCTCCAATCTATGACTTCACACACCTCCATTCTGTGATTTCACACACCTCCATTGTATGACTTCACACACCTCCATTGTGACCTCACACACCACGATTCTATGATTTCACACACGTCCATTTTGACTTCACACACCTCCATTCTATGCCTTCACTCACTGCCATTCTGACTTCAAACAGCTTCATTCTGAGACTTCACAAACCTCCATTCTATGATTTCACACACCTCTATACAATGACTTCACACACGTCCATCTATGACTTCACACACCTCCATTCTTACTTCACACACCTCCATTCTATGATTTCACACACCTCCATTCTATGACTTCACACACCTCCATTCTGTGATTTCACACACCTCCATTCTGACTTAACACCCCATCATTCTGACTTCACACACCTCCATTTTGACTTCACACAGCTCCATTCTATGAATTCAAACACCTCAATTCTGTGACTTCACACACGACATTTTTGACTTCACACACCTCCATTCTGTGACTTCACACACCTCCATTCTGTGACTTCACACACCTCCGTTTTGCCTTCACACACTTCCAATCTGTGACTTCACACACCTCCATTCTGTGACTTCACACACCTCCATTCTGAGTTCACACATCTCCATTCTATGACTTCACACACCTCCATTATATGACTTCACACACCTCCATTTTGTGACTTCACACACCTCCATTCTATGACTTCACACACCTCCATTCGATGCCTTCACACACCTCCATTTTGTGACTTCACACACCTAAATTCTATGACTTCACAAACCTCCATTCTGTGACTTCACACACCTCCATTTTGAGTTCACACACCTCCTTTCTATGACTTCACACACTTCCATTCTATGACTTCACACACCTCCATTCTGTGGCTTCACACACCTACATTCTGCGTTCACACACCTCCATTCTGTGACTTCACACACCTCCATTCTGTGACTTCACACACCTCCATTCTGTGACTTCACACACCTCGATCCTATGACTTCACACACCTCCTTTCTATGACTTCACACACTTCCATTCTATGACTTCACACACCTCCATTCTGTGACTTCACACACCTCCATTCTGAGTTCACATACCTCCATTCTGTGACTTCAAACACCTCCATTTTGACTTCACACGCCTCCATTCTATGACTTTACACACTTCAATTCTTTGAATTCTCACACCTCCATTCTGTGACTTCACTCACCTCCATTCTGTGACTTCACGCACCTCCATTGTGAGTTCACACACCTCAATTCTGTGACTTCACACACCTCCATTCTGTGACTTCACACACCTCCATTCTATGACTTCACACACCTCCATTCTATGACTTCACACACCTCCATTCTGTGACTTCACGCACCTCCATTCCATGACTTCAAACACCTCCATTGTGACTTCACACACAAGGATACTATGATTTCATACACCTCCATTCTGACTTCACACACCTCCATTCTATGCCTTCACACACTGCAATTCTGACTTCACACAGCTCCATTCTGTGACTTCATACACCTCCATTCCATGACTTCACACACCTCCATTCTGTGAATTCACACACCTCCATTCTATTTCTTCACACACTTCCATTGTGACGTCACACACCTCCATTTTATGGGTTCACAAATCTCCATTCTATGACTTCACCCACCTCCATTCAGCGACTTCACACACATCCATTCTATGACTGCACACACCTCGATCCTATGACTTCACACACCTCCTTTCTATGACTTCACACACTTCCATTCTATGACTTCACACACCTCCCTTCTGTGACTTCACACACCTCCATTCTGAGTTCACACACCTCCATTCTGTGACTTCACACACCTCCATTTTTACTTCACACACCTCCATTCTTTGACTTCACCTACCTCCATTCTGAGTTCACACCCTTACATTCTGTGACTTCACACTCCTTCATTCTGTGACTTCACACACCTCCATTCCATGACTTCACACACCTCCATTCTATGACTTCACACACCTCCATTCTGTGATTTCACACACCTCCATTGTATGACTTCACACACCTCCATTGTGACCTCACACACCACGATTCTATGATTTCACACACGTCCATTTTGACTTCACACACCTCCATTCTATGCCTTCACTCACTGCCATTCTGACTTCAAACAGCTTCATTCTGAGACTTCACAAACCTCCATTCTATGATTTCACACACCTCCATACAATGACTTCACACACGTCCATCTATGACTTCACACACCTCCATTCTTACTTCACACACCTCCATTCTATGATTTCACACACCTCCATTCTATGACTTCACACACCTCCATTCTGTGATTTCACACACCTCCATTCTGACTTAACACCCCACCATTCTGACTTCACACACCTCCATTTTGACTTCACACAGCTCCATTCTATGAATTCAAACACCTCAATTCTGTGACTTCACACACGACATTTTTGACTTCACAAACCTCCATTCTGTGACTTCACACACCTCCATTCTGTGACTTCACACACCTCCGTTTTGCCTTCACACACTTCCAATCTGTGACTTCACACACCTCCATTCTGTGACTTCACACACCTCCATTTTGAGTTCACACAGCTCCATTCTATGACTTCACACACCTCCATTATATGACTTCACACACCTCCATTTTGTGACTTCACACACCTCCATTCTATGACTTCACACACCTCCATTCGATGCCTTCACACACCTCCATTTTGTGACTTCACACACCTAAATTCTATGACTTCACAAACCTCCATTCTGTGACTTCACACACCTCCATTTTGAGTTCACACACCTCCTTTCTACGACTTCACACACTTCCATTCTATGACTTCACACACCTCCATTCTGTGGCTTCACACACCTACATTCTGCGTTCACACACCTCCATTCTGTGACTTCACACACCTCCATTCTGTGACTTCACACACCTCCATTCTGTGACTTCACACACCTCGATCCTATGACTTCACACACCTCCTTTCTATGACTTCACACACTTCCATTCTATGACTTCACACACCTCCATTCTGTGACTTCACACACCTCCATTCTGAGTTCACATACCTCCATTCTGTGACTTCAAACACCTCCATTTTGACTTCACACGCCTCCATTCTATGACTTTACACACTTCAATTCTTTGAATTCTCACACCTCCATTCTGTGACTTCACTCACCTCCATTCTGTGACTTCACGCACCTCCATTGTGAGTTCACACACCTCAATTCTGTGACTTCACACACCTCCATTCTGTGACTTCACACACCTCCATTCTATGACTTCACACACCTCCATTCTATGACTTCACACACCTCCATTCTGTGACTTCACGCACCTCCATTCCATGACTTCAAACACCTCCATTGTGACTTCACACACAAGGATACTATGATTTCATACACCTCCATTCTGACTTCACACACCTCCATTCTATGCCTTCACACACTGCAATTCTGACTTCACACAGCTCCATTCTGTGACTTCATACACCTCCATTCTATGACTTCACACACCTCCATTCTGTGAATTCACACACCTCCATTCTATTTCTTCACACACTTCCATTGTGACGTCACACACCTCCATTTTATGGGTTCACAAATCTCCATTCTATGACTTCACCCACCTCCATTCAGCGACTTCACACACATCCATTCTATGACTGCACACACCTCCATTCTATGACTTCACAATCATCCATTCTATGACTTCACACACATCCATTCTATGACTTCACACACATCCATTATGTGACTTCACAAACCTCCATTCTGTGTTCACACACCTCAATTCTTTGACTTCACACACCTCCATTCTGACTTCTCACACCTCCATTCTATGACTTCACACACCTCCATTCTATGACTTCACACACCTGTATTCTGTGACTTCACACACCTCCATTCTATGACTTCACACACCTCCATTGTGATTTCACATACCTCCGTTCTATGAGTTCACACACCTCCATTCTGATTTCAAACACCTCAATTCTATGACTTCACACACCTCCATTCTGACTTCACACACCTCCTTTCCGTGACTTCAAACACCTCCATTCTATGATTTCAGACACCTCCATTGTATGATTTCACACACCTCCATTCTATGACTTCACACACCTCCATTCTATGACTTCACTCACCTCCATTCTGAATTCACACACCTCCATTCTGTGACTTCTCACACCTCCATTCTGACTTCACACACCTTCATTCTATGACTTCACTCACCTCCATTCTGAATTCACACACCTCCATTCTGTGACTTCTCACACCTCCATTCTGACTTCACACACATCCATTCCATGACTTCACACACCTCCATTCTATGACTTCACACACCTCCATTCTATGAGTTCACACACCTTCATTTTGACTTCACACACCTCCATTCTATGACTTCACACATCTTCATTCTTACTTCACAAACATCCATTCTATGACTTCACACACCTCCATTATATGACTTCATAAACCTCCCTTCTGTGACTTCACACACCTCCATTCTGAGTTCACACACCTCCATTCTGTGATTTCACACACCTCCATTTTGACTTCACACACCTCCATTCTATGACTTCACACTCTTCAATTCTATGACTTCACACACCTCCATTCTCTGACTTCACACACCTCCACTGTGAGTTCACACACCTCCATTCTGTGACTTCACACACCTCCATTCTCTGACTTCACACACCTCCATTCTATGACTTCACACACCTCCATTCTGACTTCACACTCCTCCATTCTATGACTTCACTCACCTCCATTCTGAATTCACACACCTCCATTCTGTGACTTCCCACACCTCCCTTCTGACTTCACACACATCCATTCCATGACTTCACACACCTCCATTCTATGAGTTCACACACCTCCATTACATGAGTTCACACACCTTCATTTTGACCTCACACACCTCCATTCTATGACTTCACACACCTTCATTCTTACTTCACAAACATCCATTGTATGACTTCACACACCTCCATTATATGACTTCATAAATCTCCCTTCTGTGACTTCACACACCTCCATTCTGAGTTCACACACCTCCATTCTGTGACTTCACACACCTCCATTTTTACTTCACACACCTCCATTCTATGACTTCACACACTTCAATTCTATGACTTCACACACCTCCATTCTGTGACTTCACACACCTCCATTGTGAGTTCTCACACCTCCATTCTGTGACTTCCCACACCTCCATTCTGTGACTTCACACACCTCCATTCTATGACTTCACACACCTCCATTCTATGAATTCACACACCTCCATTCTGTGACTTCACACACCTACATTCTATGACTTCACACACCTCCATTCTTTGACTTCACCTACCTCCATTCTGAGTTCACACCCTTCCATTCTGTGACTTCACACTCCTTCATTCTGTGACTTCACACACCTCCATTCCATGACTTCACACACCTCCATTCTATGACTTCACACACCTCCATTCTGTGATTTCACACACCTCCATTATATGACTTCACACACCTCCATTGTGACCTCACACACCACGATTCTATGATTTCACACACGTCCATTTTGACTTCACACACCTCCATTCTATGCCTTCACTCACTGCCATTCTGACTTCAAACAGCTTCATTCTGAGACTTCACAAACCTCCATTGTATGATTTCACACACCTCCATACTATGACTTCACACACGTCCATCTATGACTTCACACACCTCCATTCTTACTTCACACACCTCCATTCTATGATTTCACACACCTCCATTCTATGACTTCACACACCTCCATTCTGTGATTTCACACACCTCCATTCTGACTTAACACCCCACCATTCTGACTTCACACACCTCCATTTTGACTTCACACAGCTCCATTCTATGAATTCAAACACCTCAATTCTGTGACTTCACACACGACATTTTTGACTTCACACACCTCCATTCTGTGACTTCACACACCTCCATTCTGTGACTTCACACACCTCCGTTTTGCCTTCACACACTTCCAATCTGTGACTTCACACACCTCCATTCTGTGACTTCACACACCTCCATTCTGAGTTCACACATCTCCATTCTATGACTTCACACACCTCCATTATATGACTTCACACACCTCCATTTTGTGACTTCACACACCTCCATTCTATGACTTCACACACCTCCATTCGATGCCTTCACACACCTCCATTTTGTGACTTCACACACCTAAATTCTATGACTTCACAAACCTCCATTCTGTGACTTCACACACCTCCATTTTGAGTTCACACACCTCTTTTCTATGACTTCACACACTTCCATTCTATGACTTCACACACCTCCATTCTGTGGCTTCACACACCTACATTCTGCGTTCACACACCTCCATTCTGTGACTTCACACACCTCCATTCTGTGACTTCACACACCTCCATTCTGTGACTTCACACACCTCGATCCTATGACTTCACACACCTCCTTTCTATGACTTCACACACTTCCATTCTATGACTTCACACACCTCCATTCTGTGACTTCACACACCTCCATTCTGAGTTCACATACCTCCATTCTGTGACTTCAAACACCTCCATTTTGACTTCACACGCCTCCATTCTATGACTTTACACACTTCAATTCTTTGAATTCTCACACCTCCATTCTGTGACTTCACTCACCTCCATTCTGTGACTTCACGCACCTCCATTGTGAGTTCACACACCTCAATTCTGTGACTTCACACACCTCCATTCTGTGACTTCACACACCTCCATTCTATGACTTCACACACCTCCATTCTATGACTTCACACACATCCATTCTGTGACTTCACGCACCTCCATTCCATGACTTCACACACCTCCATTGTGACTTCACACACAATGATACTATGATTTCATACACCTCCATTCTGACTTCACACACCTCCATTCTATGCCTTCACACACTGCCATTCTGACTTCACACAGCTCCATTCTCTGACTTCATACACCTCCATTCTATGACTTCACACACCTCCATTCTGTGAATTCACACACCTCCATTCTATTTCTTCACACACTTCCATTGTGACGTCACACACCTGCATTCTATGACTTCACACACTTCCATTGTGACATCACACACCTGCATTCTATGAGTTCACACATCTCCATTCTATGACTTCACACACCTCCATTCTGACTTCACACCCCTCCATTCTATGACTTCACAGACCTCCATTCTATGACGTCCCACACCTTGTTTCGATGAATTCACCCACCTAAATTCTGCGACTTCACACCTCCATTATGACTTCACACACCTCCATTCTCTGACTTCAATCACCTCCATTCTATGACTTCACACACTTCCATTCTATGACTTCACACACCTCCGTTTTATAACTACACACACCTCCATTCTTTGACTTCACACACCTCCATTCTATGACTTCACACAAATTCATTCTTCACAAACATCCATTCTATGACTTCAGAAACCTCCATTCTATGACTTCACACACCTCCATTCTGTGACTTCACAAACCTCCATTCTGTGTTCACGCACCTCAATTCTGTGACTTCACACACCTCCATTCTGACTTCACACATCTCCATTCTATGACTTCACACACCTGCGTTCTATAACTACACACACCTCCATTCTGTGACTTCACACACCTCCATTCTGAGTTGACACACCTCCATTCTGTGACTTCACACACGTCCATTCTGACTTCACACAGCTCCATTCTATGACTTCACACAACTCCATTCTCTGACCTCACACACCTCCATTCTATGACTTCACACACCTTCATTCTTACTTCAAAAACATCAATTCTATGACTTCACACACCTCCATTCTATGACTTCACACACCTCCATTTTGTGACTTGTCACACCTCCATTATATGATTTCACACACCTCCATTGTGACTTCACACACCTCCATTCTATGAGTTCACACACCTCCATTCTGTCTTCACACACCTCCATTCTATGACTTCACACACCTCCATTCTGACTTCACACAGCTCCATTCTATTACTTCACTCACCTCCATTCTGAATTCACACACCTCCATTCTGTGACTTCTCACACTTCCATTCTGACTTCACACACATCCATTCCATGACTTCACACACCTCCATTCTGTGAATTCACACACCTCCATTCTATGAGTTCACACAGCTTCATTTTCACTTCACACAACTCCATTCTATGACTTCACACACCTTCCTTCTTACTTCACAAACCTCCATTCTGTGACTTCACACACCTCCATTCTGAGTTCACATACCTCCATTCTGTGACTTCAAACACCTCCATTTTGACTTCACACACCTCCATTCTATGACTTCACACACTTCAATTCTTTGAATTCTCACACCTCCATTCTGTGACTTCACTCACCTCCATTCTGTGACTTCACGCACCTCCACTGTGAGTTCACACACCTCCATTCTGTGACTTCACACACCTCCATTCTCTGACTTCACACACCTCCATTCTATGACTTCACACACCTCCATTCTGTGACTTCACACACCTCCATTCTATGACTTCACACACCTCCATTCTATGACTTCACACACCTCTATTCTGTGACTTCACGCACCTCCATTCCATGACTTCACACACCTCCATTGTGACTTCACACACCATGATACTATGATTTCATACACCTCCATTCTGACTTCACACACCTCCATTCTATGCCTTCACACACCGCCATTCTGACTTCACACAGCTCCATTCTGTGACTTCATACACCTCCATTCTGTGACTTCACACACTTCCATTCTGTGACTTCACACACCTCCATTCTATTTCTTCACACACTTCCATTGTGACGTCACACACCTCCATTTTATGGGTTCACACATCTCCATACTATGACTTCACCCACCTCCATTCAGCGACTTCACACCTCCATTCTGACTTCACACACCTCCATTCTGTGACTTCACACACCTCCATTCTATGACTTCACACACCTCCATTCTATGACTTCACACACATCCATTCTATGACTGCACACACCTCCATTCTATGACTTCACAATCATCCATTCTATGACTTCACACACATCCATTCTATGACTTCACACACATCCATTATGTGACTTCACAAACCTCCATTCTGTGTTCACACACCTCAATTCTTTGACTTCACACACCTCCATTCTGACTTCTCACACCTCCATTCTATGACTTCACACACCTCCATTCTATGACTTCACACACCTGTATTCTGTGACTTCACACACCTCCATTCTATGACTTCACACACCTCCATTGTGATTTCACATACCTCCGTTCTATGAGTTCACACACCTCCATTCTGATTTCAAACACCTCAATTCTATGACTTCACACACCTCCATTCTGACTTCACACACCTCCTTTCCGTGACTTCAAACACCTCCATTCTATGATTTCAGACACCTCCATTGTATGATTTCACACACCTCCATTCTATGACTTCACACACCTCCATTCTATGACTTCACTCACCTCCATTCTGAATTCACACACCTCCATTCTGTGACTTCTCACACCTCCATTCTGACTTCACACACCTTCATTCTGACTTCACTCACCTCCATTCTGAATTCACACACCTCCATTCTGTGACTTCTCACACCTCCATTCTGACTTCACACACATCCATTCCATGACTTCACACACCTCCATTCTATGACTTCACACACCTCCATTCTATGAGTTCACACACCTTCATTTTGACTTCACACACCTCCATTCTATGACTTCACACATCTTCATTCTTACTTCACAAACATCCATTCTATGACTTCACACACCTGAATTATATGACTTCATAAACCTCCCTTCTGTGACTTCACACACCTCCATTCTGAGTTCACACACCTCCATTCTGTGATTTCACACACCTCCATTTTGACTTCACACACCTCCATTCTATGACTTCACACTCTTCAATTCTATGACTTCACACACCTCCATTCTGTGACTTCACACACCTCCACTGTGAGTTCACACACCTCCATTCTGTGACTTCACACACCTCCATTCTCTGACTTCACACACCTCCATTCTATGACTTCACACACCTCCATTCTGACTTCACACACCTCCATTCTATGACTTCACTCACCTCCATTCTGAATTCACACACCTCCATTCTGTGACTTCCCACACCTCTCTTCTGACTTCACACACATCCATTTCATGACTTCACACACCTCCATTCTATGAGTTCACACACCTCCATTACATGAGTTCACACACCTTCATTTTGACCTCACACACCTCCATTCTATGACTTCACACACCTTCATTCTTACTTCACAAACATCCATTGTATGACTTCACACACCTCCATTATATGACTTCATAAACCTCCCTTCTGTGATTTCACACACCTCCATTCTGAGTTCACACACCTCCATTCTGTGACTTCACACACCTCCATTTTTACTTCACACACCTCCATTCTATGACTTCACACACTTCAATTCTATGACTTCACACACCTCCATTCTGTGACTTCACACACCTCCATTGTGAGTTCTCACACCTCCATTCTGTGACTTCCCACACCTCCATTCTGTGACTTCACACACCTCCATTCTATGACTTCACACACCTCCATTCTATGAATTCACATACCTCCATTCTGTGACTTCACACACCTACATTCTATGACTTCACACACCTCCATTCTTTGACTTCACCTACCTCCATTCTGAGTTCACACCCTTACATTCTGTGACTTCACACTCCTTCATTCTGTGACTTCACACACCTCCATTCCATGACTTCACACACCTCCATTCTATGACTTCACACACCTCCATTCTGTGATTTCACACACCTCCATTGTATGACTTCACACACCTCCATTGTGACCTCACACACCACGATTCTATGATTTCACACACGTCCATTTTGACTTCACACACCTCCATTCTATGCCTTCACTCACTGCCATTCTGACTTCAAACAGCTTCATTCTGAGACTTCACAAACCTCCATTCTATGATTTCACACACCTCCATACAATGACTTCACACACGTCCATCTATGACTTCACACACCTCCATTCTTACTTCACACACCTCCATTCTATGATTTCACACACCTCCATTCTATGACTTCACACACCTCCATTCTGTGATTTCACACACCTCCATTCTGACTTAACACCCCACCATTCTGACTTCACACACCTCCATTTTGACTTCACACAGCTCCATTCTATGAATTCAAACACCTCAATTCTGTGACTTCACACACGACATTTTTGACTTCACACACCTCCATTCTGTGACTTCACACACCTCCATTCTGTGACTTCACACACCTCCGTTTTGCCTTCACACACTTTCAATCTGTGACTTCACACACCTCCATTCTGTGACTTCACACACATCCATTCTGAGTTCACACATCTCCTTCTATGACTTCACACACCTCCATTATATGACTTCACACACCTCCATTTTGTGACTTCACACACCTCCATTCTATGACTTCACACACCTCCATTCGATGCCTTCACACACCTCCATTTTGTGACTTCACACACCTAAATTCTATGACTTCACAAACCTCCATTCTGTGACTTCACACACCTCCATTTTGAGTTCACACACCTCCTTTCTATGACTTCACACACTTCCATTCTATGACTTCACACACCTCCATTCTGTGACTTCACACACCTCCATTCTGTGACTTCACACACCTCGATCCTATGACTTCACACACCTCCTTTCTATGACTTCACACACTTCCATTCTATGACTTCACACACCTCCATTCTGTGACTTCACACACCTCCATTCTGAGTTCACATACCTCCATTCTGTGACTTCAAACACCTCCATTTTGACTTCACACGCCTCCATTCTATGACTTTACACACTTCAATTCTTTGAATTCTCACACCTCCATTCTGTGACTTCACTCACCTCCATTCTGTGACTTCACGCACCTCCATTGTGAGTTCACACACCTCAATTCTGTGACTTCACACACCTCCATTCTGTGACTTCACACACCTCCATTCTATGACTTCACACACCTCCATTCTATGACTTCACACACCTCCATTCTGTGACTTCACGCACCTCCATTCCATGACTTCACACACCTCCATTGTGACTTCACACACAATTATACTATGATTTCATACACCTCCATTCTGACTTCACACACCTCCATTCTATGCCTTCACACACTGCCATTCTGACTTCACACAGCTCCATTCTGTGACTTCATACACCTCCATTCTATGACTTCACACACCTCCATTCTGTGAATTCACACACCTCCATTCTATTTCTTCACACACTTCCATTGTGACGTCACACACCTCCTTTTTATGGGTTCACAAATCTCCATTCTATGACTTCACCCACCTCCATTCAGCGACTTCACACACATCCATTCTATGACTGCACACACCTCCATTCTATGACTTCACAATCATCCATTCTATGACTTCACACACATCCATTCTATGACTTCACACACATCCATTATGTGACTTCACAAACCTCCATTCTGTGTTCACACACCTCAATTCTTTGACTTCACACACCTCCATTCAGACTTCTCACACCTCCATTCTATGACTTCACACACCTCCATTCTATGACTTCACACACCTGTATTCTGTGACTTCACACACCTCCATTCTATGACTTCACACACCTCCATTGTGATTTCACATACCTCCGTTCTATGAGTTCACACACCTCCATTCTGATTTCAAACACCTCAATTCTATGACTTCACACACCTCCATTCTGACTTCACACACCTCCTTTCCGTGACTTCAAACACCTCCATTCTATGATTTCAGACACCTCCATTCTATGACTTCACACACCTCCATTCTATGACTTCACTCACCTCCATTCTGAATTCACACACCTCCATTCTGTGACTTCTCACACCTCCATTCTGACTTCACACACCTTCATTCTATGACTTCACTCACCTCCATTCTGAATTCACACACCTCCATTCTGTGACTTCTCACACCTCCATTCTGACTTCACACACATCCATTCCATGACTTCACACACCTCCATTCTATGACTTCACACACCTCCATTCTATGAGTTCACACACCTTCATTTTGACTTCACACACCTCCATTCTATGACTTCACACATCTTCATTCTTACTTCACAAACATCCATTCTATGACTTCACACACCTCCATTATATGACTTCATAAACCTCCCTTCTGTGACTTCACACACCTCCATTCTGAGTTCACACACCTCCATTCTGTGATTTCACACACCTACATTTTGACTTCACACACCTCCATTCTATGACTTCACACTCTTCAATTCTATGACTTCACACACCTCCATTCTGTGACTTCACTCACCTCCACTGTGAGTTCACACACCTCCATTCTGTGACTTCACACACCTCCATTCTCTGACTTCACACACCTCCATTCTATGACTTCACACACCTCCATTCTGACTTCACACACCTCCGTTCTATGACTTCACTCACCTCCATTCTGAATTCACACACCTCCATTCTGTGACTTCCCACACCTCCCTTCTGACTTCACACACATCCATTCCATGACTTCACACACCTCCATTCTATGAGTTCACACACCTCCATTACATGAGTTCACACACCTTCATTTTGACCTCACACACCTCCATTCTATGACTTCACACACCTTCATTCTTACTTCACAAATATCCATTGTATGACTTCACACACCTCCATTATATGACTTCATAAACCTCCCTTCTGTGACTTCACACACCTCCATTCTGAGTTCACACACCTCCATTCTGTGACTTCACACACCTCCATTTTTACTTCACACACCTCCATTCTTTGACTTCACCTACCTCCATTCTGAGTTCACACCCTTACATTCTGTGACTTCACACTCCTTCATTCTGTGACTTCACACACCTCCATTCCATGACTTCACACACCTCCATTCTATGACTTCACACACCTCCATTCTGTGATTTCACACACCTCCATTGTATGACTTCACACACCTCCATTGTGACCTCACACACCACGATTCTATGATTTCACACACGTCCATTTTGACTTCACACACCTCCATTCTATGCCTTCACTCACTGCCATTCTGACTTCAAACAGCTTCATTCTGAGACTTCACAAACCTCCATTCTATGATTTCACACACCTCCATACAATGACTTCACACACGTCCATCTATGACTTCACACACCTCCATTCTTACTTCACACACCTCCATTCTATGATTTCACACACCTCCATTCTATGACTTCACACACCTCCATTCTGTGATTTCACACACCTCCATTCTGACTTAACACCCCACCATTCTGACTTCACACACCTCCATTTTGACTTCACACAGCTCCATTCTATGAATTCAAACACCTCAATTCTGTGACTTCACACACGACATTTTTGACTTCACAAACCTCCATTCTGTGACTTCACACACCTCCATTCTGTGACTTCACACACCTCCGTTTTGCCTTCACACACTTCCAATCTGTGACTTCACACACCTCCATTCTGTGACTTCACACACCTCCATTCTGAGTTCACACATCTCCATTCTATGACTTCACACACCTCCATTATATGACTTCACACACCTCCATTTTGTGACTTCACACACCTCCATTCTATGACTTCACACACCTCCATTCGATGCCTTCACACACCTCCATTTTGTGACTTCACACACCTAAATTCTATGACTTCACAAACCTCCATTCTGTGACTTCACACACCTCCATTTTGAGTTCACACACCTCCTTTCTATGACTTCACACACTTCCATTCTATGACTTCACACACCTCCATTCTGTGGCTTCACACACCTACATTCTGCGTTCACACACCTCCATTCTGTGACTTCACACACCTCCATTCTGTGACTTCACACACCTCCATTCTGTGACTTCACACACCTCGATCCTATGACTTCACACACCTCCTTTCTATGACTTCACACACTTCCATTCTATGACTTCACACACCTCCATTCTGTGACTTCACACACCTCCATTCTGAGTTCACATACCTCCATTCTGTGACTTCAAACACCTCCATTTTGACTTCACACGCCTCCATTCTATGACTTTACACACTTCAATTCTTTGAATTCTCACACCTCCATTCTGTGACTTCACTCACCTCCATTCTGTGACTTCACGCACCTCCATTGTGAGTTCACACACCTCAATTCTGTGACTTCACACACCTCCATTCTGTGACTTCACACACCTCCATTCTATGACTTCACACACCTCCATTCTATGACTTCACACACCTCCATTCTGTGACTTCACGCACCTCCATTCCATGACTTCACACACCTCCATTGTGACTTCACACACAAGGATACTGTGATTTCATACACCTCCATTCTGACTTCACACACCTCCATTCTATGCCTTCACACACTGCCATTCTGACTTCACACAGCTCCATTCTGTGACTTCATACACCTCCATTCTATGACTTCACACACCTCCATTCTGTGAATTCACACACCTCCATTCTATTTCTTCACACACTTCCATTGTGACGTCACACACCTCCATTTTATGACTTCACAATCATCCATTCTATGACTTCACA
Source organism: Megascapheus bottae (assembly GCA_024803745.1). Lineage (NCBI taxonomy): Eukaryota > Metazoa > Chordata > Mammalia > Rodentia > Geomyidae > Megascapheus > Megascapheus bottae. The sequence continues at coordinate 458,056 of JANJXV010000311.1, forward strand.
CACATCCATTCTATGACTTCACACACATCCATTATGTGACTTCACAAACCTCCATTCTGTGTTCACACACCTCAATTCTTTGACTTCACACACCTCCATTCTGACTTCTCACACCTCCATTCTATGACTTCACACACCTCCATTCTATGACTTCACACACCTGTATTCTGTGATTTCACACACCTCCATTCTATGACTTCACACACCTCCATTGTGATTTCACATACCTCCGTTCTATGAGTTCACACACCTCCATTCTGATTTCAAACACCTCAATTCTATGACTTCACACACCTCCATTCTGACTTCACACACCTCCTTTCCGTGACTTCAAACACCTCCATTCTATGATTTCAGACACCTCCATTGTATGATTTCACACACCTCCATTCTATGACTTCACACACCTCCATTCTATGACTTCACTCACCTCCATTCTGAATTCACACACCTCCATTCTGTGACTTCTCACACCTCCATTCTGACTTCACACACCTTCATTCTATGACTTCACTCACCTCCATTCTGAATTCACACACCTCCATTCTGTGACTTCTCACACCTCCATTCTGACTTCACACACATCCATTCCATGACTTCACACACCTCCATTCTATGACTTCACACACCTCCATTCTATGAGTTCACACACCTTCATTTTGACTTCACACACCTCCATTCTATGACTTCACACATCTTCATTCTTACTTCACAAACATCCATTCTATGACTTCACACACCTCCATTATATGACTTCATAAACCTCCCTTCTGTGACTTCACACAACTCCATTCTGAGTTCACACACCTCCATTCTGTGATTTCACACACCTCCATTTTGACTTCACACACCTCCATTCTATGACTTCACACTCTTCAATTCTATGACTTCACACACCTCCATTCTGTGACTTCACACACCTCCACTGTGAGTTCACACACCTCCATTCTGTGACTTCACACACCTCCATTCTCTGACTTCACACACCTCCATTCTATGACTTCACACACCTCCATTCTGACTTCACACTCCTCCATTCTATGACTTCACTCACCTCCATTCTGAATTCACACACCTCCATTCTGTGACTTCCCACACCTCCCTTCTGACTTCACCCACATCCATTCCATGACTTCACACACCTCCATTCTATGAGTTCACACACCTCCATTACATGAGTTCACACACCTTCATTTTGACCTCACACACCTCCATTCTATGACTTCACACACCTTCATTCTTACTTCACAAACATCCATTGTATGACTTCACACACCTCCATTATATGACTTCATAAACCTCCCTTCTGTGACTTCACACACCTCCATTCTGAGTTCACACACCTCCATTCTGTGACTTCACACACCTCCATTTTTACTTCACACACCTCCATTCTATGACTTCACACACTTCAATTCTATGACTTCACACACCTCCATTCTGTGACTTCACACACCTCCATTGTGAGTTCTCACACCTCCATTCTGTGACTTCCCACACCTCCATTCTGTGACTTCACACACCTCCATTCCATGACTTCACACACCTCCATTCTATGACTTCACACACCTCCATTCTGTGATTTCACACACCTCCATTATATGACTTCACACACCTCCATTGTGACCTCACACACCACGATTCTATGATTTCACACACGTCCATTTTGACTTCACACACCTCCATTCTATGCCTTCACTCACTGCCATTCTGACTTCAAACAGCTTCATTCTGAGACTTCACAAACCTCCATTCTATGATTTCACACACCTCCATACTATGACTTCACACACGTCCATCTATGACTTCACACACCTCCATTCTTACTTCACACACCTCCATTCTATGATTTCACACACCTCCATTCTATGACTTCACACACCTCCATTCTGTGATTTCACACACCTCCATTCTGACTTAACACCCCACCATTCTGACTTCACACACCTCCATTTTGACTTCACACAGCTCCATTCTATGAATTCAAACACCTCAATTCTGTGACTTCACACACGACATTTTTGACTTCACACACCTCCATTCTGTGACTTCACACACCTCCATTCTGTGACTTCACACACCTCCGTTTTGCCTTCACACACTTCCAATCTGTGACTTCACACACCTCCATTCTGTGACTTCACACACCTCCATTCTGAGTTCACACATCTCCATTCTATGACTTCACACACCTCCATTATATGACTTCACACACCTCCATTTTGTGACTTCACACACCTCCATTCTATGACTTCACACACCTCCATTCGATGCCTTCACACACCTCCATTTTGTGACTTCACACACCTAAATTCTATGACTTCACAAACCTCCATTCTGTGACTTCACACACCTCCATTTTGAGTTCACACACCTCCTTTCTATGACTTCACACACTTCCATTCTATGACTTCACACACCTCCATTCTGTGGCTTCACACACCTACATTCTGCGTTCACACACCTCCATTCTGTGACTTCACACACCTCCATTCTGTGACTTCACACACCTCCATTCTGTGACTTCACACACCTCGATCCTATGACTTCACACACCTCCTTTCTATGACTTCACACACCTCCATTCTGTGACTTCACACACCTCCATTCTGAGTTCACATACCTCCATTCTGTGACTTCAAACACCTCCATTTTGACTTCACACGCCTCCATTCTATGACTTTACACACTTCAATTCTTTGAATTCTCACACCTCCATTCTGTGACTTCACTCACCTCCATTCTGTGACTTCACGCACCTCCATTGTGAGTTCACACACCTCAATTCTGTGACTTCACACACCTCCATTCTGTGACTTCACACACCTCCATTCTATGACTTCACACACCTCCATTCTATGACTTCACACACCTCCATTCTGTGACTTCACGCACCTCCATTCCATGACTTCACACACCTCCATTGTGACTTCACACACAATGATACTATGATTTCATACACCTCCATTCTGACTTCACACACCTCCATTCTATGCCTTCACACACTGCCATTCTGACTTCACACAGCTCCATTCTGTGACTTCATACACCTCCATTCTATGACTTCACACACCTCCATTCTGTGAATTCACACACCTCCATTCTATTTCTTCACACACTTCCATTGTGACGTCACACACCTGCATTCTATGACTTCACACACTTCCATTGTGACATCACACACCTGCATTCTATGAGTTCACACATCTCCATTCTATGACTTCACACACCTCCATTCTGACTTCACACCCCTCCATTCTATGACTTCACAGACCTCCATTCTATGACGTCCCACACCTTGTTTCGATGAATTCACCCACCTAAATTCTGCGACTTCACACCTCCATTATGACTTCACACACCTCCATTCTCTGACTTCAATCACCTCCATTCTATGACTTCACACACTTCCATTCTATGACTTCACACACCTCCGTTTTATAACTACACACACCTCCATTCTTTGACTTCACACACCTCCATTCTATGACTTCACACAAATTCATTCTTCACAAACATCCATTCTATGACTTCAGAAACCTCCATTCTATGACTTCACACACCTCCATTCTGTGACTTCACAAACCTCCATTCTGTGTTCACGCACCTCAATTCTGTGACTTCACACACCTCCATTCTGACTTCACACATCTCCATTCTATGACTTCACACACCTGCATTCTATAACTACACACACCTCCATTCTGTGACTTCACACACCTCCATTCTGAGTTGACACACCTCCATTCTGTGACTTCACACACGTCCATTCTGACTTCACACAGCTCCATTCTATGACTTCACACAACTCCATTCTCTGACCTCACACACCTCCATTCTATGACTTCACACACCTTCATTCTTACTTCAAAAACATCAATTCTATGACTTCACACACCTCCATTCTATGACTTCACACACCTCCATTTTGTGTCTTGTCACACCTCCATTATATGATTTCACACACCTCCATTGTGACTTCACACACCTCCATTCTATGAGTTCACACACCTCCATTCTGTCTTCACACACCTCCATTCTATGACTTCACACACCTCCATTCTGACTTCACACAGCTCCATTCTATTACTTCACTCACCTCCATTCTGAATTCACACACCTCCATTCTGTGACTTCTCACACTTCCATTCTGACTTCACACACATCCATTCCATGACTTCACACACCTCCATTCTGTGAGTTCACACACCTCCATTCTATGAGTTCACACAGCTTCATTTTCACTTCACACAACTCCATTCTATGACTTCACACACCTTCCTTCTTACTTCACAAACCTCCATGCTGTGACTTCACACACCTCCATTCTGAGTTCACATACCTCCATTCTGTGACTTCAAACACCTCCATTTTGACTTCACACACCTCCATTCTATGACTTCACACACTTCAATTCTTTGAATTCTCACACCTCCATTCTGTGACTTCACTCACCTCCATTCTGTGACTTCACGCACCTCCACTGTGAGTTCACACACCTCCATTCTGTGACTTCACACACCTCCATTCTCTGACTTCACACACCTCCATTCTATGCCTTCACACACCTCCATTCTGACTTCACACACCTCCATTCTATGACTTCACACACCTCCATTCTATGACTTCACACACCTCTATTCTGTGACTTCACGCACCTCCATTCCATGACTTCACACACCTCCATTGTGACTTCACACACCATGATACTATGATTTCATACACCTCCATTCTGACTTCACACACCTCCATTCTATGCCTTCACACACCGCCATTCTGACTTCACACAGCTCCATTCTGTGACTTCATACACCTCCATTCTGTGACTTCACACACTTCCATTCTGTGACTTCACACACCTCCATTCTATTTCTTCACACACTTCCATTGTGACGTCACACACCTCCATTTTATGGGTTCACACATCTCCATACTATGACTTCACCCACCTCCATTCAGCGACTTCACACCTCCATTCTGACTTCACACACCTCCATTCTGTGACTTCACACACCTCCATTCTATGACTTCACACACCTCCATTCTATGACTTCACACACATCCATTCTATGACTGCACACACCTCCATTCTATGACTTCACAATCATCCATTCTATGACTTCACACACATCTATTCTATGACTTCACACACATCCATTATGTGACTTCACAAACCTCCATTCTGTGTTCACACACCTCAATTCTTTGACTTCACACACCTGCATTCTGACTTCTCACACCTCCATTCTATGACTTCACACACCTGTATTCTGTGACTTCACACACCTCCATTCTATGACTTCACACACCTCCATTGTGATTTCACATACCTCTGTTCTATGAGTTCACACACCTCCATTCTGATTTCAAACACCTCAATTCTATGACTTCACACACCTCCATTCTGACTTCACACACCTCCTTTCCGTGACTTCAAACACCTCCATTCTATGATTTCAGACACCTCCATTGTATGATTTCACACACCTCCATTCTATGACTTCACACACCTCCATTCTATGACTTCACTCACCTCCATTCTGAATTCACACACCTCCATTCTGTGACTTCTCACACCTCCATTCTGACTTCACACACCTTCATTCTGACTTCACTCACCTCCATTCTGAATTCACACACCTCCATTCTGTGACTTCTCACACCTCCATTCTGACTTCACACACATCCATTCCATGACTTCACACACCTCCATTCTATGACTTCACACACCTCCATTCTATGAGTTCACACACCTTCATTTTGACTTCACACACCTCCATTCTATGACTTCACACATCTTCATTCTTACTTCACAAACATCCATTCTATGACTTCACACACCTGAATTATATGACTTCATAAACCTCCCTTCTGTGACTTCACACACCTCCATTCTGAGTTCACACACCTCCATTCTGTGATTTCACACACCTCCATTTTGACTTCACACACCTCCATTCTATGACTTCACACACTTCAATTCTATGACTTCACACACCTCCATTCTGTGACTTCACACACCTCCACTGTGAGTTCACACACCTCCATTCTGTGACTTCACACACCTCCATTCTCTGACTTCACAAACCTCCATTCTATGACTTCACACACCTCCATTCTGACTTCACACACCTCCATTCTATGACTTCACTCACCTCCATTCTGAATTCACACACCTCCATTCTGTGACTTCCCACACCTCCCTTCTGACTTCACACACATCCATTTCATGACTTCACACACCTCCATTCTATGAGTTCACACACCTCCATTACATGAGTTCACACACCTTCATTTTGACCTCACACACCTCCATTCTATGACTTCACACACCTTCATTCTTACTTCACAAACATCCATTGTATGACTTCACACACCTCCATTATATGACTTCATAAACCTCCCTTCTGTGACTTCACACACCTCCATTCTGAGTTCACACACCTCCATTCTGTGACTTCACACACCTCAATTTTTACTTCACACACCTCCATTCTATGACTTCACACACTTCAATTCTATGACTTCACACACCTCCATTCTGTGACTTCACACACCTCCATTGTGAGTTCTCACACCTCCATTCTGTGACTTCCCACACCTCCATTCTGTGACTTCACACACCTCCATTCTATGACTTCACACACCTCCATTCTATGAATTCACACACCTCCATTCTGTGACTTCACACACCTACATTCTATGACTTCACACACCTCCATTCTTTGACTTCACCTACCTCCATTCTGAGTTCACACCCTTCCATTCTGTGACTTCACACTCCTTCATTCTGTGACTTCACACACCTCCATTCCATGACTTCACACACCTCCATTCTATGACTTCACACACCTCCATTCTGTGATTTCACACACCTCCCTTGTATGACTTCACACACCTCCATTGTGACCTCACACACCACGATTCTATGATTTCACACACGTCCATTTTGACTTCACACACCTCCATTCTATGCCTTCACTCACTGCCATTCTGACTTCAAACAGCTTCATTCTGAGACTTCACAAACCTCCATTCTATGATTTCACACACCTCCATACAATGACTTCACACACGTCCATCTATGACTTCACACACCTCCATTCTTACTTCACACACCTCCATTCTATGATTTCACACACCTCCATTCTATGACTTCACACACCTCCATTCTGTGATTTCACACACCTCCATTCTGACTTAACACCCCACCCTTCTGACTTCACACACCTCCATTTTGACTTCACACAGCTCCATTCTATGAATTCAAACACCTCAATTCTGTGACTTCACACACGACATTTTTGACTTCACACACCTCCATTCTGTGACTTCACACACCTCCATTCTGTGACTTCACACACCTCCGTTTTGCCTTCACACACTTCCAATCTGTGACTTCACACACCTCCATTCTGTGACTTCACACACATCCATTCTGAATTCACACATCTCCATTCTATGACTTCACACACCTCCATTATATGACTTCACACACCTCTATTTTGTGACTTCACACACCTCCATTCTATGACTTCACACACCTCCATTCGATGCCTTCACACACCTCCATTTTGTGACTTCACACACCTAAATTCTATGACTTCACAAACCTCCATTCTGTGACTTCACACACCTCCATTTTGAGTTCACACACCTCCTTTCTATGACTTCACACACTTCCATTCTATGACTTCACACACCTCCTTTCTGTGGCTTCACACACCTACATTCTGCGTTCACACACCTCCATTCTGTGACTTCACACACCTCCATTCTGTGACTTCACACACCTCCATTCTGTGACTTCACACACCTCGATCCTATGACTTCACACACCTCCTTTCTATGACTTCACACACTTCCATTCTATGACTTCACACACCTCCATTCTGTGACTTCACACACCTCCATTCTGAGTTCACATACCTCCATTCTGTGACTTCAAACACCTCCATTTTGACTTCACACGCCTCCATTCTATGACTTTACACACTTCAATTCTTTGAATTCTCACACCTCCATTCTGTGACTTCACTCACCTCCATTCTGTGACTTCACGCACCTCCATTGTGAGTTCACACACCTCAATTCTGTGACTTCACACACCTCCATTCTGTGACTTCACACACCTCCATTCTATGACTTCACACACCTCCATTCTATGACTTCACACACCTCCATTCTGTGACTTCACGCACCTCCATTCCATGACTTCACACACCTCCATTGTGACGTCACACACAATGATACTATGATTTCATACACCTCCATTCTGACTTCACACACCTCCATTCTATGCCTTCACACACTGCCATTCTGACTTCACACAGCTCCATTCTGTGACTTCATACACCTCCATTCTATGACTTCACACACCTCCATTCTGTGAATTCACACACCTCCATTCTATTTCTTCACACACTTCCATTGTGACGTCACACACCTCCTTTTTATGGGTTCACAAATCTCCATTCTATGACTTCACCCACCTCCATTCAGCGACTTCACACACATCCATTCTATGACTGCACACACCTCCATTCTATGACTTCACAATCATCCATTCTATGACTTCACATACATCCATTCTATGACTTCACACACATCCATTATGTGACTTCACAAACCTCCATTCTGTGTTCACACACCTCAATTCTTTGACTTCACACACCTCCATTCAGACTTCTCACACCTCCATTCTATGACTTCACACACCTCCATTCTATGACTTCTCACACCTGTATTCTGTGACTTCACACACCTCCATTCTATGACTTCACACACCTCCATTGTGATTTCACATACCTCCGTTCTATGAGTTCACACACCTCCATTCTGATTTCAAACACCTCAATTCTATGACTTCACACACCTCCATTCTGACTTCACACACCTCCTTTCCGTGACTTCAAACACCTCCATTCTATGATTTCAGACACCTCCATTGTATGATTTCACACACCTCCATTCTATGACTTCACACACCTCCATTCTATGACTTCACTCACCTCCATTCTGAATTCACACACCTCCATTCTGTGACTTCTCACACCTCCATTCTGACTTCACACACCTTCATTCTATGACTTCACTCACCTCCATTCTGAATTCACACACCTCCATTCTGTGACTTCCCACACCTCCCTTCTGACTTCACACACATCCATTCCATGACTTCACACACCTCCATTCTATGAGTTCACACACCTCCATTACATGAGTTCACACACCTTCATTTTGACCTCACACACCTCCATTCTATGACTTCACACACCTTCATTCTTTCTTCACAAACATCCATTGTATGACTTCACACACCTCCATTATATGACTTCATAAACCTCCCTTCTGTGACTTCACACACCTCCATTCTGAGTTCACACACCTCCATTCTGTGACTTCACACACCTCCATTTTTACTTCACACACCTCCATTCTATGACTTCACACACTTCAATTCTATGACTTCACACACCTCCATTCTGTGACTTCACACACCTCCATTGTGAGTTCTCACACCTCCATTCTGTGACTTCCCACACCTCCATTCTGTGACTTCACACACCTCCATTCTATGACTTCACACACCTCCATTCTATGAATTCACACACCTCCATTCTGTGACTTCACACACCTACATTCTATGACTTCACACACCTCCATTCTTTGACTTCACCTACCTCCATTCTGAGTTCACACCCTTCCATTCTGTGACTTCACACTCCTTCATTCTGTGACTTCACACACCTCCATTCCATGACTTCACACACCTCCATTCTATGACTTCACACACCTCCATTCTGTGATTTCACACACCTCCATTATATGACTTCACACACCTCCATTGTGACCTCACACACCACGATTCTATGATTTCACACACGTCCATTTTGACTTCACACACCTCCATTCTATGCCTTCACTCACTGCCATTCTGACTTCAAACAGCTTCATTCTGAGACTTCACAAACCTCCATTCTATGATTTCACACACCTCCATACTATGACTTCACACACGTCCATCTATGACTTCACACACCTCCATTCTTACTTCACACACCTCCATTCTATGATTTCACACACCTCCATTCTATGACTTCACACACCTCCATTCTGTGATTTCACACACCTCCATTCTGACTTAACACCCCACCATTCTGACTTCACACACCTCCATTTTGACTTCACACAGCTCCATTCTATGAATTCAAACACCTCAATTCTGTGACTTCACACACGACATTTTTGACTTCACACACCTCCATTCTGTGACTTCACACACCTCCATTCTGTGACTTCACACACCTCCGTTTTGCCTTCACACACTTCCAATCTGTGACTTCACGTACCTCCGTTCTGTGACTTCACACACCTCCATTCTGAGTTCACACATCTCCATTCTATGACTTCACACACCTCCATTATATGACTTCACACACCTCCATTTTGTGACTTCACACACCTCCATTCTATGACTTCACACACCTCCATTCGATGCCTTCACACACCTCCATTTTGTGACTTCACACACCTAAATTCTATGACTTCACAAACCTCCATTCTGTGACTTCACACACCTCCATTTTGAGTTCACACACCTCCTTTCTATGACTTCACACACTTCCATTCTATGACTTCACACACCTCCATTCTGTGGCTTCACACACCTACATTCTGCGTTCACACACCTCCATTCTGTGACTTCACACACCTCCATTCTGTGACTTCACACACCTCCATTCTGTGACTTCCCACACCTCGATCCTATGACTTCACACACCTCCTTTCTATGACTTCACACACTTCCATTCTATGACTTCACACACCTCCATTCTGTGACTTCACACACCTCCATTCTGAGTTCACATACCTCCATTCTGTGACTTCAAACACCTCCATTTTGACTTCACACGCCTCCATTCTATGACTTTACACACTTCAATTCTTTGAATTCTCACACCTCCATTCTGTGACTTCACTCACCTCCATTCTGTGACTTCACGCACCTCCATTGTGAGTTCACACACCTCAATTCTGTGACTTCACACACCTCCATTCTGTGACTTCACACACCTCCATTCTATGACTTCACACACCTCCATTCTATGACTTCACACACCTCCATTCTGTGACTTCACGCACCTCCATTCCATGACTTCACACACCTCCATTGTGACTTCACACACAAGGATACTATGATTTCATACACCTCCATTTTGACTTCACACACCTCCATTCTATGCCTTCACACACTGCCATTCTGACTTCACACAGCTCCATTCTGTGACTTCATACACCTCCATTCTATGACTTCACACACCTCCATTCTGTGAATTCACACACCTCCATTCTATTTCTTCACACACTTCCATTGTGACGTCACACACCTCCATTTTATGGGTTCACAAATCTCCATTCTATGACTTCACCCACCTCCATTCAGCGACTGCACACCTCCATTCTGACTTCACACATCTCCATTCTGTGACTTCACACACCTCAATTCTGTGACTTCACACACCTCCATTCTGACTTCACACACCTCCATTCTATGACTTCACACACCTCCATTCTATGAAATCACACACCTGTATTCTGTGACTTCACACACCTCCATTCTATGACTTCACACACCTCCATTGTGATTTCACACACCTCCGTCCTATGAGTTCACACACCTCCATTCTGATTTCAAACACCTCAATTCTATGACTTCACACACCTCCATTCTGACTTCACACACCTCCTTTCCGTGACTTCACTCACCTCCATTCTGAATTCACACACCTCCATTCTGTGACTTCTCACACCTCCATTCTGACTTCACACACATCCATTCCATGACTTCACACACCTCCATTCTATGAGTTCACACACCTCCATTCTATGAGTTCACACACCTTCATTTTGACTTCACACACCTCCATTCTATGACTTCACACATCTTCATTCTTACTTCACAAACATCCATTCTATGACTTCACACACCTCCATTATATGACTTCATAAACCTCCCTTCTGTGACTTCACACACCTCCATTTTGACTTCACACACCTCCATTCTATGACTTCACACACTTCAATTCTATGACTTCACACACCTCCATTCTGTGACTTCACACACCTCCACTGTGAGTTCACACACCTCCATTCTGTGACTTCACACACCTCCATTCTCTGACTTCACACACCTCCATTCTATGACTTCACACACCTCCATTCTGACTTCACACACCTCCATTCTATGACTTCACTCACCTCCACTCTGAATTCACACACCTCCATTCTGTGACTTCCCACACCTCCCTTCTGACTTCACACACATCCATTCCATGACTTCACACACCTCCATTCTATGAGTTCACACACCTCCATTATATGAGTTCACACACCTTCATTTTGACTTCACACACCTCCATTCTATGACTTCACACACCTTCATTCTTACTTCACAAACATCCATTGTATGACTTCACACACCTCCATTATATGACTTCATAAACCTCCCTTCTGTGACTTCACACACCTCCATTCTGAGTTCACACACCTCCATTCTGTGACTTCACACACCTCCATTTTGACTTCACACGCCTCCATTCTATGACTTTACACACTTCAATTCTTTGAATTCTCACACCTCCATTCTGTGACTTCACTCACCTCCATTCTGTGACTTCACGCACCTCCATTGTGAGTTCACACACCTCAATTCTGTGACTTCACACACCTCCATTCTGTGACTTCACACACCTCCATTCTATGACTTCACACACCTCCATTCTATGACTTCACACACCTCCATTCTGTGACTTCACGCACCTCCATTCCATGACTTCACACACCTCCATTGTGACTTCACACACAAGGATACTATGATTTCATACACCTCCATTTTGACTTCACACACCTCCATTCTATGCCTTCACACACTGCCATTCTGACTTCACACAGCTCCATTCTGTGACTTCATACACCTCCATTCTATGACTTCACACACCTCCATTCTGTGAATTCACACACCTCCATTCTATTTCTTCACACACTTCCATTTTGACGTCACACACCTCCATTTTATGGGTTCACAAATCTCCATTCTATGACTTCACCCACCTCCATTCAGCGACTTCACACCTCCATTCTGACTTCACACATCTCCATTCTGTGACTTCACACACCTCCATTCTATGACTTCACACACCTCCATTCTATGACTTCGCACACATCCATTCTATGACTGCACACACCTCCATTCTATGACTTCACAATCATCCATTCTATGACTTCACACACATCCATTCTATGACTTCACACACATCCATTTTGTGACTTCACAAACCTCCATTCTGTGTTCACACACCTCAATTCTGTGACTTCACACACCTCCATTCTGACTTCACACACCTCCATTCTATGACTTCACACACCTCCATTCTATGACTTCACACACCTGTATTCTGTGACTTCACACACCTCCATTCTATGACTTCACACACCTCCATTGTGATTTCACACACCTCCGTCCTATGAGTTCACACACCTCCATTCTGACTTCACACACCTCCTTTGCGTGACTTCACTCACCTCCATTCTGAATTCACACACCTCCATTCTGTGACTTCTCACACCTCCATTCTGACTTCACACACATCCATTCCATGACTTCACACACCTCCATTCTATGAGTTCACACACCTCCATTCTATGAGTTCACACACCTTCATTTTGACTTCACACACCTCCATTCTATGACTTCACACATCTTCATTCTTACTTCACAAACATCCATTCTATGACTTCACACACCTCCATTATATGACTTCATAAACCTCCCTTCTGTGACTTCACACACCTCCATTTTGACTTCACACACCTCCATTCTATGACTTCACACACTTCAATTCTATGACTTCACACACCTCCATTCTGTGACTTCACACACCTCCACTGTGAGTTCACACACCTCCATTCTGTGACTTCACACACCTCCATTCTCTGACTTCACACACCTCCATTCTATGACTTCACACACCTCCATTCTGACTTCACACACCTCCATTCTATGACTTCACTCACCTCCACTCTGAATTCACACACCTCCATTCTGTGACTTCCCACACCTCCCTTCTGACTTCACACACATCCATTCCATGACTTCACACACCTCCATTCTATGAGTTCACACACCTCCATTATATGAGTTCACACACCTTCATTTTGACTTCACACACCTCCATTCTATGACTTCACACACCTTCATTCTTACTTCACAAACATCCATTGTATGACTTCACACACCTCCATTATATGACTTCATAAACCTCCCTTCTGTGACTTCACACACCTCCATTCTGAGTTCACACACCTCCATTCTGTGACTTCACACACCTCCATTTTTACTTCACACACCTCCATTCTATGACTTCACCCACTTCAATTCTATGACTTCACACACCTCCATTCTGTGACTTCACACACCTCCATTGTGAGTTCACACACCTCCATTCTGTGACTTCACACACCTCCATTCTGTGACTTCACACACCTCCATTCTATGACTTCACACACCTCCATTCTATGAATTCACACACCTCCATTCTGTGACTTCACACACCTACATTCTATGACTTCACACACCTCCATTCTGTGACTTCACCTACCTCCATTCTGAGTTCACACCCCTCCATTCTGTGACTTCACACACCTTCACTCTGTGACTTCACACACCTCCATTCCATGACTTCACACACCTCCATTCTATGACTTCACACACCTCCATTCTGTGATTTCACACACCTCCATTGTATGACTTCACACACCTCCATTGTGACCTCACACACCACGATTCTATGATTTCACACACTTCCATTTTGACTTCACACACCTCCATTCTATGCCTTCACTCACTGCCATTCTGACTTCAAACAGCTTCATTCTGAGACTTCACAAACCTCCATTCTATGATTTCACACACCTCCATACTATGACTTCACACACGTCCATCTATGACTTCACACACCTCCATTCTTACTTCACACACCTCCATTCTATGATTTCACACACCTCCATTCTATGACTTCACACACCTCCATTCTGTGACTTCACAAACCTCCATTCTGACTTCACACCCCTCCATTTTGACTTCACACAGCTCCATTCTATGAATTCACACACCTCCATTCTGTGACTTCACACACCACCTTTTTGACTACACACACCTCCATTCTGTGACTTCACACACCTCCATTCTGTGACTTCACACACCTCCGTTTTGCCTTCACACACTTCCAATCTGTGACTTCACACACCTCCATTCTGTGACTTCACACACCTCTATTCTGTGACTTCACACACCTCCATTCTGACTTCACACCCCTCCATTCTGACTTCACACACCTCCATTCTGACTTCACACAGCTCCATTCTATGAATTCACACACCTCCATTCTGTGACTTCACACACCTCCATTCTGACTTAACACACCTCCATTGTATGACTTCACACACCTCCATTCTGTGACTTCACACACCTCCATTCTATGACTTCACACACTTCCATTGTGACATCACACACCTGCATTCTATGAGTTCACACATCTCCATTCTATGACTTCACACACCTCCATTCTGACTTCACACCCCTCCATTCTATGACTTCACAGACCTCCATTCTATGACGTCCCACACCTTGTTTCGATGAATTCACCCACCTAAATTCTGCGACTTCACACCTCCATTATGACTTCACACACCTCCATTCTCTGACTTCAATCACCTCCATTCTATGACTTCACACACTTCCATTCTATGACTTCACACACCTCCGTTTTATAACTACACACACCTCCATTCTTTGACTTCACACACCTCCATTCTATGACTTCATACAAATTCATTCTTCACAAACATCCATTCTATGACTTCAGAAACCTCCATTCTATGACTTCACACACCTCCATTCTGTGATTTCACAAACCTCCATTCTGTGTTCACGCACCTCAATTCTGTGACTTCACACACCTCCATTCTGACTTCACACATCTCCATTCTATGACTTCACACACCTGCATTCTATAACTACACACACCTCCATTCTGTGACTTCACACACCTCCATTCTGAGTTGACACACCTCCATTCTGTGACTTCACACACGTCCATTCTGACTTCACACAGCTCCATTCTATGACTTCACACAACTCCATTCTCTGACCTCACACACCTCCATTCTATGACTTCACACACCTTCATTCTTACTTCAAAAACATCAATTCTATGACTTCACACACCTCCATTCTATGACTTCACACACCTCCATTTTGTGACTTGTCACACCTCCATTATATGATTTCACACACCTCCATTGTGACTTCACACACCTCCATTCTATGAGTTCACACACCTCCATTCTGTCTTCACACACCTCCATTCTATGACTTCACACACCTCCATCCTGACTTCACACAGCTCCATTCTTTTACTTCACTCACCTCCATTCTGAATTCACACACCTCCATTCTGTGACTTCTCACACCTCCATTCTGACTTCACACACATCCATTCCATGACTTCACACACCTCCATTCTGTGAATTCACACACCTCCATTCTATGAGTTCACACAGCTTCATTTTCACTTCACACAACTCCATTCTATGACTTCACACACCTTCCTTCTTACTTCACAAACCTCCATTCTGTGACTTCACACACCTCCATTCTGAGTTCACATACCTCCATTCTGTGACTTCAAACACCTCCATTTTGACTTCACACACCTCCATTCTATGACTTCACACACTTCAATTCTTTGAATTCTCACACCTCCGTTCTGTGACTTCACTCACCTCCATTCTGTGACTTCACGCACCTCCATTGTGAGTTCACACACCTCCATTCTGTGACTTCACACACCTCCATTCTGTGACTTCACACACCTCTATTCTGTGACTTCACGCACCTCCATTCCATGACTTCACACACCTCCATTGTGACTTCACACACGATGATACTATGATTTCATACACCTCCATTCTGACTTCACACACCTCCATTCTATGCCTTCACACACCGCCATTCTGACTTCACACAGCTCCATTCTGTGACTTCATACACCTCCATTCTGTTACTTCACACACTTCCATTCTGTGACTTCACACACCTCCATTCTATTTCTTCACACACTTCCATTGTGACGTCACACACCTCCATTTTATGGGTTCACACATCTCCATACTATGACTTCACCCACCTCCATTCAGCGACTTCACACCTCCATTCTGACTTCACACACCTCCATTCTGTGACTTCACACACCTCCATTCTATGACTTCACACACCTCCATTCTATGACTTCACACACATCCATTCTATGACTGCACACACCTCCATTCTATGACTTCACAATCATCCATTCTATGACTTCACACACATCCATTCTATGACTTCACACACATCCATTATGTGACTTCACAAACCTCCATTCTGGGTTCACACACCTCAATTCTGTGACTTCACACACCTCCATTCTGACTTCACACACCTCCATTCTATGACTTCACACACCTCCATTCTATGACTTCACACACCTGTATTCTGTGACTTCACACACCTCCATTCTATGACTTCACACACCTCCATTGTGATTTCACACACCTCCGTTCTATGAGTTCACACACCTCCATTCTGATTTCAAACACCTCAATTCTATGACTTCACACACCTCCATTCTGACTTCACACACCTCCTTTCCGTGACTTCAAACACCTCCATTCTATGATTCCAGACACCTACATTGTATGATTTCACACACCTCCATTCTATGACTTCACACACGTCCATCTATGACTTCACACACCTCCATTCTTACTTCACACACCTCCATTCTATGATTTCACACACCTCCATTCTATGACTTCACACACCTCCATTCTGTGATTTCACACACCTCCATTCTGACTTAACACCCCACCATTCTGACTTCACACACCTCCATTTTGACTTCACACAGCTCCATTCTATGAATTCAAACACCTCAATTCTGTGACTTCACACACGACATTTTTGACTTCACACACCTCCATTCTGTGACTTCACACACCTCCATTCTGTGACTTCACACACCTCCGTTTTGCCTTCACACACTTCCAATCTGTGACTTCACACACCTCCATTCTGTGACTTCACACACCTCCATTCTGAGTTCACACATCTCCATTCTATGACTTCACACACCTCCATTATATGACTTCACACACCTCCATTTTGTGACTTCACACACCTCCATTCTATGACTTCACACACCTCCATTCGATGCCTTCACACACCTCCATTTTGTGACTTCACACACCTAAATTCTATGACTTCACAAACCTCCATTCTGTGACTTCACACACCTCCATTTTGAGTTCACACACCTCCTTTCTATGACTTCACACACTTCCATTCTATGACTTCACACACCTCCATTCTGTGGCTTCACACACCTACATTCTGCGTTCACACACCTCCATTCTGTGACTTCACACACCTCCATTCTGTGACTTCACACACCTCCATTCTGTGACTTCACACACCTCGATCCTATGACTTCACACACCTCCTTTCTATGACTTCACACACTTCCATTCTATGACTTCACACACCTCCATTCTGTGACTTCACACACCTCCATTCTGAGTTCACATACCTCCATTCTGTGACTTCAAACACCTCCATTTTGACTTCACACGCCTCCATTCTATGACTTTACACACTTCAATTCTTTGAATTCTCACACCTCCATTCTGTGACTTCACTCACCTCCATTCTGTGACTTCACGCACCTCCATTGTGAGTTCACACACCTCAATTCTGTGACTTCACACACCTCCATTCTGTGACTTCACACACCTCCATTCTATGACTTCACACACCTCCATTCTATGACTTCACACACCTCCATTCTGTGACTTCACGCACCTCCATTCCATGACTTCACACACCTCCATTGTGACTTCACACACAATTATACTATGATTTCATACACCTCCATTCTGACTTCACACACCTCCATTCTATGCCTTCACACACTGCCATTCTGACTTCACACAGCTCCATTCTGTGACTTCATACACCTCCATTCTATGACTTCACACACCTCCATTCTGTGAATTCACACACCTCCATTCTATTTCTTCACACACTTCCATTGTGACGTCACACACCTCCATTTTATGGGTTCACAAATCTCCATTCTATGACTTCACCCACCTCCATTCAGCGACTTCACACCTCAATTCTGACTTCACACATCTCCATTCTGTGACTTCACACACCTCCATTCTATGACTTCACACACCTCCATTCTATGACTTCGCACACATCCATTCTATGACTGCACACACCTCCATTCTATGACTTCACAATCATCCATTCTATGACTTCACACACATCCATTCTATGACTTCACACACATCCATTTTGTGACTTCACAAACCTCCATTCTGTGTTCACACACCTCAATTCTGTGACGTCACACACCTCCATTCTGACTTCACACACCTCCATTCTATGAGTTCACACACCTCCATTCTATGAGTTCACACACCTTCATTTTGACTTCACACACCTCCATTCTATGACTTCACACATCTTCATTCTTACTTCACAAACATCCATTCTATGACTTCACACACCTCCATTATATGACTTCATAAACCTCCCTTCTGTGACTTCACACACCTCCATTTTGACTTCACACACCTCCATTCTATGACTTCACACACTTCAATTCTATGACTTCACACACCTCCATTCTGTGACTTCACACACCTCCACTGTGAGTTCACACACCTCCATTCTGTGACTTCACACACCTCCATTCTCTGACTTCACACACCTCCATTCTATGACTTCACACACCTCCATTCTGACTTCACACACCTCCATTCTATGACTTCACTCACCTCCACTCTGAATTCACACACCTCCATTCTGTGACTTCCCACCCCTCCCTTCTGAGTTCACACACATCCATTCCATGACTTCACCCACCTCCATTCTATGAGTTCACACACCTCCATTATATGAGTTCACACACCTTCATTTTGACTTCACACACCTCCATTCTATGACTTCACACACCTTCATTCTTACTTCACAAACATCCATTGTATGACTTCACACACCTCCATTATATGACTTCATAAACCTCCCTTCTGTGACTTCACACACCTCCATTCTGAGTTCACACACCTCCATTCTGTGACTTCACACACCTCCATTTTTACTTCACACACCTCCATTCTATGACTTCACCCACTTCAATTCTATGACTTCACACACCTCCATTCTGTGACTTCACACACCTCCATTGTGAGTTCACACACCTCCATTCTGTGACTTCACACACCTCCATTCTGTGACTTCACACACCTCCATTCTATGACTTCACACACCTCCATTCTATGAATTCACACACCTCCATTCTGTGACTTCACACACCTACATTCTATGACTTCACACACCTCCATTCTTTGACTTCACCTACCTCCATTCTGAGTTCACACCCCTCCATTCTGTGACTTCACACACCTTCACTCTGTGACTTCACACACCTCCATTCCATGACTTCACACACCTCCATTCTATGACTTCACACACCTCCATTCTGTGATTTCACACACCTCCATTGTATGACTTCACACACCTCCATTGTGACCTCACACACCACGATTCTATGATTTCACACACTTCCATTTTGACTTCACACACCTCCATTCTATGCCTTCACTCACTGCCATTCTGACTTCAAACAGCTTCATTCTGAGACTTCACAAACCTCCATTCTATGATTTCACACACCTCCATACTATGACTTCACACACGTCCATCTATGACTTCACACACCTCCATTCTTACTTCACACACCTCCATTCTATGATTTCACACACCTCCATTCTATGACTTCACACACCTCCATTCTGTGACTTCACACACCTCCATTCTGACTTCACACCCCTCCATTTTGACTTCACACAGCTCCATTCTATGAATTCACACACCTCCATTCTGTGACTTCACACACCACCTTTTTGACTACACACACCTCCATTCTGTGACTTCACACACCTCCATTCTGTGACTTCACACACCTCCGTTTTGCCTTCACACACTTCCAATCTGTGACTTCACACACCTCCATTCTGTGACTTCACACACCTCTATTCTGTGACTTCACACACCTCCATTCTGACTTCACACCCCTCCATTCTGACTTCACACACCTCCATTCTGACTTCACACAGCTCCATTCTATGAATTCACACACCTCCATTCTGTGACTTCACACACCTCCATTCTGACTTAACACACCTCCATTGTATGACTTCACACACCTCCATTCTGTGACTTCACACACCTCCATTCTATGACTTCACACACTTCCATTGTGACATCACACACCTGCATTCTATGAGTTCACACATCTCCATTCTATGACTTCACACACCTCCATTCTGACTTCACACCCCTCCATTCTATGACTTCACAGACCTCCATTCTATGACGTCCCACACCTTGTTTCGATGAATTCACCCACCTAAATTCTGCGACTTCACACCTCCATTATGACTTCACACACCTCCATTCTCTGACTTCAATCACCTCCATTCTATGACTTCACACACTTCCATTCTATGACTTCACACACCTCCGTTTTATAACTACACACACCTCCATTCTTTGACTTCACACACCTCCATTCTATGACTTCATACAAATTCATTCTTCACAAACATCCATTCTATGACTTCAGAAACCTCCATTCTATGACTTCACACACCTCCATTCTGTGATTTCACAAACCTCCATTCTGTGTTCACGCACCTCAATTCTGTGACTTCACACACCTCCATTCTGACTTCACACATCTCCATTCTATGACTTCACACACCTGCATTCTATAACTACACACACCTCCATTCTGTGACTTCACACACCTCCATTCTGAGTTGACACACCTCCATTCTGTGACTTCACACACGTCCATTCTGACTTCACACAGCTCCATTCTATGACTTCACACAACTCCATTCTCTGACCTCACACACCTCCATTCTATGACTTCACACACCTTCATTCTTACTTCAAAAACATCAATTCTATGACTTCACACACCTCCATTCTATGAGTTCACACACCTCCATTCTGTCTTCACACACCTCCATTCTATGACTTCACACACCTCCATTTTGACTTCACACAGCTCCATTCTATTACTTCACTCACCTCCATTCTGAATTCACACACCTCCATTCTGTGACTTCTCACACCTCCATTCTGACTTCACACACATCCATTCCATGACTTCACACACCTCCATTCTGTGAATTCACACACCTCCATTCTATGAGTTCACACAGCTTCATTTTCACTTCACACAACTCCATTCTATGACTTCACACACCTTCCGTCTTACTTCACAAACCTCCATTCTGTGACTTCACACACCTCCATTCTGAGTTCACATACCTCCATTCTGTGACTTCAAACACCTCCATTTTGTCTTCACACACCTCCATTCTATGACTTCACACACCTCCATTCTTTGACTTCACCTACCTCCATTCTGAGTTCACACCCCTCCATTCTGTGACTTCACACACCTTCACTCTGTGACTTCACACACCTCCATTCCATGACTTCACACACCTCCATTCTATGACTTCACACACCTCCATTCTGTGATTTCACACACCTCCATTGTATGACTTCACACACCTCCATTGTGACCTCACACACCACGATTCTATGATTTCACACACTTCCATTTTGACTTCACACACCTCCATTCTATGCCTTCACTCACTGCCATTCTGACTTCAAACAGCTTCATTCTGAGACTTCACAAACCTCCATTCTATGATTTCACACACCTCCATACTATGACTTCACACACGTCCATCTATGACTTCACACACCTCCATTCTTACTTCACACACCTCCATTCTATGATTTCACACACCTCCATTCTATGACTTCACACACCTCCATTCTGTGACTTCACACACCTCCATTCTGACTTCACACCCCTCCATTTTGACTTCACACAGCTCCATTCTATGAATTCACACACCTCCATTCTGTGACTTCACACACCACCTTTTTGACTACACACACCTCCATTCTGTGACTTCACACACCTCCATTCTGTGACTTCACACACCTCCGTTTTGCCTTCACACACTTCCAATCTGTGACTTCACACACCTCCATTCTGTGACTTCACACACCTCTATTCTGTGACTTCACACACCTCCATTCTGACTTCACACCCCTCCATTCTGACTTCACACACCTCCATTCTGACTTCACACAGCTCCATTCTATGAATTCACACACCTCCATTCTGTGACTTCACACACCTCCATTCTGACTTAACACACCTCCATTGTATGACTTCACACACCTCCATTCTGTGACTTCACACACCTCCATTCTATGACTTCACACACTTCCATTGTGACATCACACACCTGCATTCTATGAGTTCACACATCTCCATTCTATGACTTCACACACCTCCATTGTGACTTCACACACCATGATACTATGATTTCATACACCTCCATTCTGACTTCACACACCTCCATTCTATGCCTTCACACACCGCCATTCTGACTTCACACACCTCCATTCTGTGACTTCACGCACCTCCATTCCATGACTTCACACACCTCCATTGTGACGTCACACACAATGATACTATGATTTCATACACCTCCATTCTGACTTCACACACCTCCATTCTATGCCTTCACACACTGCCATTCTGACTTCACACAGCTCCATTCTGTGACTTCATACACCTCCATTCTATGACTTCACACACCTCCATTCTGTGAATTCACACACCTCCATTCTATTTCTTCACACACTTCCATTGTGACGTCACACACCTCCTTTTTATGGGTTCACAAATCTGCATTCTATGACTTCACCCACCTCCATTCAGCGACTTCACACACATCCATTCTATGACTGCACACACCTCCATTCTATGACTTCACAATCATCCATTCTATGACTTCACACACATCCATTCTATGACTTCACACACCTCAATTCTTTGACTTCACACACCTCCATTCAGACTTCTCACACCTCCATTCTATGACTTCACACACCTCCATTCTATGACTTCTCACACCTGTATTCTGTGACTTCACACACCTCCATTCTATGACTTCACACACCTCCATTGTGATTTCACATACCT
This sequence comes from Megascapheus bottae, assembly GCA_024803745.1. Taxonomy (NCBI): domain Eukaryota; kingdom Metazoa; phylum Chordata; class Mammalia; order Rodentia; family Geomyidae; genus Megascapheus; species Megascapheus bottae. Next base: position 482,313 of record JANJXV010000311.1, read on the forward strand.
CCGTTCTATGAGTTCACACACCTCCATTCTGATTTCAAACACCTCAATTCTATGACTTCACACACCTCCATTCTGACTTCACACACCTCCTTTCCGTGACTTCAAACACCTCCATTCTATGATTTCAGACACCTCCATTGTATGATTTCACACACCTCCATTCTATGACTTCACACACCTCCATTCTATGACTTCACTCACCTCCATTCTGAATTCACACACCTCCATTCTGTGACTTCTCACACCTCCATTCTGACTTCACACACCTTCATTCTATGACTTCACTCACCTCCATTCTGAATTCACACACCTCCATTCTGTGACTTCCCACACCTCCCTTCTGACTTCACACACATCCATTCCATGACTTCACACACCTCCATTCTATGAGTTCACACACCTCCATTACATGAGTTCACACACCTTCATTTTGACCTCACACACCTCCATTCTATGACTTCACACACCTTCATTCTTTCTTCACAAACATCCATTGTATGACTTCACACACCTCCATTATATGACTTCATAAACCTCCCTTCTGTGACTTCACACACCTCCATTCTGAGTTCACACACCTCCATTCTGTGACTTCACACACCTCCATTTTTACTTCACACACCTCCATTCTATGACTTCACACACTTCAATTCTATGACTTCACACACCTCCATTCTGTGACTTCACACACCTCCATTGTGAGTTCTCACACCTCCATTCTGTGACTTCCCACACCTCCATTCTGTGACTTCACACACCTCCATTCTATGACTTCACACACCTCCATTCTATGAATTCACACACCTCCATTCTGTGACTTCACACACCTACATTCTATGACTTCACACACCTCCATTCTTTGACTTCACCTACCTCCATTCTGAGTTCACACCCTTCCATTCTGTGACTTCACACTCCTTCATTCTGTGACTTCACACACCTCCATTCCATGACTTCACACACCTCCATTCTATGACTTCACACACCTCCATTCTGTGATTTCACACACCTCCATTATATGACTTCACACACCTCCATTGTGACCTCACACACCACGATTCTATGATTTCACACACGTCCATTTTGACTTCACACACCTCCATTCTATGCCTTCACTCACTGCCATTCTGACTTCAAACAGCTTCATTCTGAGACTTCACAAACCTCCATTCTATGATTTCACACACCTCCATACTATGACTTCACACACGTCCATCTATGACTTCACACACCTCCATTCTTACTTCACACACCTCCATTCTATGATTTCACACACCTCCATTCTATGACTTCACACACCTCCATTCTGTGATTTCACACACCTCCATTCTGACTTAACACCCCACCATTCTGACTTCACACACCTCCATTTTGACTTCACACAGCTCCATTCTATGAATTCAAACACCTCAATTCTGTGACTTCACACACGACATTTTTGACTTCACACACCTCCATTCTGTGACTTCACACACCTCCATTCTGTGACTTCACACACCTCCGTTTTGCCTTCACACACTTCCAATCTGTGACTTCACGCACCTCCGTTCTGTGACTTCACACACCTCCATTCTGAGTTCACACATCTCCATTCTATGACTTCACACACCTCCATTATATGACTTCACACACCTCCATTTTGTGACTTCACACACCTCCATTCTATGACTTCACACACCTCCATTCGATGCCTTCACACACCTCCATTTTGTGACTTCACACACCTAAATTCTATGACTTCACAAACCTCCATTCTGTGACTTCACACACCTCCATTTTGAGTTCACACACCTCCTTTCTATGACTTCACACACTTCCATTCTATGACTTCACACACCTCCATTCTGTGGCTTCACACACCTACATTCTGCGTTCACACACCTCCATTCTGTGACTTCACACACCTCCATTCTGTGACTTCACACACCTCCATTCTGTGACTTCCCACACCTCGATCCTATGACTTCACACACCTCCTTTCTATGACTTCACACACTTCCATTCTATGACTTCACACACCTCCATTCTGTGACTTCACACACCTCCATTCTGAGTTCACATACCTCCATTCTGTGACTTCAAACACCTCCATTTTGACTTCACACGCCTCCATTCTATGACTTTACACACTTCAATTCTTTGAATTCTCACACCTCCATTCTGTGACTTCACTCACCTCCATTCTGTGACTTCACGCACCTCCATTGTGAGTTCACACACCTCAATTCTGTGACTTCACACACCTCCATTCTGTGACTTCACACACCTCCATTCTATGACTTCACACACCTCCATTCTATGACTTCACACACCTCCATTCTGTGACTTCACGCACCTCCATTCCATGACTTCACACACCTCCATTGTGACTTCACACACAAGGATACTATGATTTCATACACCTCCATTTTGACTTCACACACCTCCATTCTATGCCTTCACACACTGCCATTCTGACTTCACACAGCTCCATTCTGTGACTTCATACACCTCCATTCTATGACTTCACACACCTCCATTCTGTGAATTCACACACCTCCATTCTATTTCTTCACACACTTCCATTGTGACGTCACACACCTCCATTTTATGGGTTCACAAATCTCCATTCTATGACTTCACCCACCTCCATTCAGCGACTTCACACCTCCATTCTGACTTCACACATCTCCATTCTGTGACTTCACACACCTCAATTCTGTGACTTCACACACCTCCATTCTGACTTCACACACCTCCATTCTATGACTTCACACACCTCCATTCTATGACTTCACACACCTGTATTCTGTGACTTCACACACCTCCATTCTATGACTTCACACACCTCCATTGTGATTTCACACACCTCCATTCTGATTTCAAACACCTCAATTCTATGACTTCACACACCTCCATTCTGACTTCACACACCTCCTTTCCGTGACTTCACTCACCTCCATTCTGAATTCACACACCTCCATTCTGTGACTTCTCACACCTCCATTCTGACTTCACACACATCCATTCCATGACTTCACACACCTCCATTCTATGAGTTCACACACCTCCGTTCTATGAGTTCACACACCTTCATTTTGACTTCACACACCTCCATTCTATGACTTCACACATCTTCATTCTTACTTCACAAACATCCATTCTATGACTTCACACACCTCCATTATATGACTTCATAAACCTCCCTTCTGTGACTTCACACACCTCCATTTTGACTTCACACACCTCCATTCTATGACTTCACACACTTCAATTCTATGACTTCACACACCTCCATTCTGTGACTTCACACACCTCCACTGTGAGTTCACACACCTCCATTCTGTGACTTCACACACCTCCATTCTCTGACTTCACACACCTCCATTCTATGACTTCACACACCTCCATTCTGACTTCACACACCTCCATTCTATGACTTCACTCACCTCCACTCTGAATTCACACACCTCCATTCTGTGACTTCCCACACCTCCCTTCTGACTTCACACACATCCATTCCATGACTTCACACACCTCCATTCTATGAGTTCACACACCTCCATTATATGAGTTCACACACCTTCATTTTGACTTCACACACCTCCATTCTATGACTTCACACACCTTCATTCTTACTTCACAAACATCCATTGTATGACTTCACACACCTCCATTATATGACTTCATAAACCTCCCTTCTGTGACTTCACACACCTCCATTCTGAGTTCACACACCTCCATTCTGTGACTTCACACACCTCCATTTTGACTTCACACGCCTCCATTCTATGACTTTACACACTTCAATTCTTTGAATTCTCACACCTCCATTCTGTGACTTCACTCACCTCCATTCTGTGACTTCACGCACCTCCATTGTGAGTTCACACACCTCAATTCTGTGACTTCACACACCTCCATTCTGTGACTTCACACACCTCCATTCTATGACTTCACACACCTCCATTCTATGACTTCACACACCTCCATTCTGTGACTTCACGCACCTCCATTCCATGACTTCACACACCTCCATTGTGACTTCACACACAAGGATACTATGATTTCATACACCTCCATTTTGACTTCACACACCTCCATTCTATGCCTTCACACACTGCCATTCTGACTTCACACAGCTCCATTCTGTGACTTCATACACCTCCATTCTATGACTTCACACACCTCCATTCTGTGAATTCACACACCTCCATTCTATTTCTTCACACACTTCCATTTTGACGTCACACACCTCCATTTTATGGGTTCACAAATCTCCATTCTATGACTTCACCCACCTCCATTCAGCGACTTCACACCTCCATTCTGACTTCACACATCTCCATTCTGTGACTTCACACACCTCCATTCTATGACTTCACACACCTCCATTCTATGACTTCGCACACATCCATTCTATGACTGCACACACCTCCATTCTATGACTTCACAATCATCCATTCTATGACTTCACACACATCCATTCTATGACTTCACACACATCCATTTTGTGACTTCACAAACCTCCATTCTGTGTTCACACACCTCAATTCTGTGACTTCACACACCTCCATTCTGACTTCACACACCTCCATTCTATGACTTCACACACCTCCATTCTATGACTTCACACACCTGTATTCTGTGACTTCACACACCTCCATTCTATGACTTCACACACCTCCATTGTGATTTCACACACCTCCGTCCTATGAGTTCACACACCTCCATTCTGATTTCAAACACCTCAATTCTATGACTTCACACACCTCCATTCTGACTTCACACACCTCCTTTGCGTGACTTCACTCACCTCCATTCTGAATTCACACACCTCCATTCTGTGACTTCTCACACCTCCATTCTGACTTCACACACATCCATTCCATGACTTCACACACCTCCATTCTATGAGTTCACACACCTCCATTCTATGAGTTCACACACCTTCATTTTGACTTCACACACCTCCATTCTATGACTTCACACATCTTCATTCTTACTTCACAAACATCCATTCTATGACTTCACACACCTCCATTATATGACTTCATAAACCTCCCTTCTGTGACTTCACACACCTCCATTTTGACTTCACACACCTCCATTCTATGACTTCACACACTTCAATTCTATGACTTCACACACCTCCATTCTGTGACTTCACACACCTCCACTGTGAGTTCACACACCTCCATTCTGTGACTTCACACACCTCCATTCTCTGACTTCACACACCTCCATTCTATGAGTTCACACACCTCCATTCTGTCTTCACACACCTCCATTCTATGACTTCACACACCTCCATTTTGACTTCACACAGCTCCATTCTATTACTTCACTCACCTCCATTCTGAATTCACACACCTCCATTCTGTGACTTCTCACACCTCCATTCTGACTTCACACACATCCATTCCATGACTTCACACACCTCCATTCTGTGAATTCACACACCTCCATTCTATGAGTTCACACAGCTTCATTTTCACTTCACACAACTCCATTCTATGACTTCACACACCTTCCGTCTTACTTCACAAACCTCCATTCTGTGACTTCACACACCTCCATTCTGAGTTCACATACCTCCATTCTGTGACTTCAAACACCTCCATTTTGTCTTCACACACCTCCATTCTATGACTTCACACACCTCCATTCTTTGACTTCACCTACCTCCATTCTGAGTTCACACCCCTCCATTCTGTGACTTCACACACCTTCACTCTGTGACTTCACACACCTCCATTCCATGACTTCACACACCTCCATTCTATGACTTCACACACCTCCATTCTGTGATTTCACACACCTCCATTGTATGACTTCACACACCTCCATTGTGACCTCACACACCACGATTCTATGATTTCACACACTTCCATTTTGACTTCACACACCTCCATTCTATGCCTTCACTCACTGCCATTCTGACTTCAAACAGCTTCATTCTGAGACTTCACAAACCTCCATTCTATGATTTCACACACCTCCATACTATGACTTCACACACGTCCATCTATGACTTCACACACCTCCATTCTTACTTCACACACCTCCATTCTATGATTTCACACACCTCCATTCTATGACTTCACACACCTCCATTCTGTGACTTCACACACCTCCATTCTGACTTCACACCCCTCCATTTTGACTTCACACAGCTCCATTCTATGAATTCACACACCTCCATTCTGTGACTTCACACACCACCTTTTTGACTACACACACCTCCATTCTGTGACTTCACACACCTCCATTCTGTGACTTCACACACCTCCGTTTTGCCTTCACACACTTCCAATCTGTGACTTCACACACCTCCATTCTGTGACTTCACACACCTCTATTCTGTGACTTCACACACCTCCATTCTGACTTCACACCCCTCCATTCTGACTTCACACACCTCCATTCTGACTTCACACAGCTCCATTCTATGAATTCACACACCTCCATTCTGTGACTTCACACACCTCCATTCTGACTTAACACACCTCCATTGTATGACTTCACACACCTCCATTCTGTGACTTCACACACCTCCATTCTATGACTTCACACACTTCCATTGTGACATCACACACCTGCATTCTATGAGTTCACACATCTCCATTCTATGACTTCACACACCTCCATTCTGACTTCACACCCCTCCATTCTATGACTTCACAGACCTCCATTCTATGACGTCCCACACCTTGTTTCGATGAATTCACCCACCTAAATTCTGCGACTTCACACCTCCATTATGACTTCACACACCTCCATTCTCTGACTTCAATCACCTCCATTCTATGACTTCACACACTTCCATTCTATGACTTCACACACCTCCGTTTTATAACTACACACACCTCCATTCTTTGACTTCACACACCTCCATTCTATGACTTCATACAAATTCATTCTTCACAAACATCCATTCTATGACTTCAGAAACCTCCATTCTATGACTTCACACACCTCCATTCTGTGATTTCACAAACCTCCATTCTGTGTTCACGCACCTCAATTCTGTGACTTCACACACCTCCATTCTGACTTCACACATCTCCATTCTATGACTTCACACACCTGCATTCTATAACTACACACACCTCCATTCTGTGACTTCACACACCTCCATTCTGAGTTGACACACCTCCATTCTGTGACTTCACACACGTCCATTCTGACTTCACACAGCTCCATTCTATGACTTCACACAACTCCATTCTCTGACCTCACACACCTCCATTCTATGACTTCACACACCTTCATTCTTACTTCAAAAACATCAATTCTATGACTTCACACACCTCCATTCTATGAGTTCACACACCTCCATTCTGTCTTCACACACCTCCATTCTATGACTTCACACACCTCCATTTTGACTTCACACAGCTCCATTCTATTACTTCACTCACCTCCATTCTGAATTCACACACCTCCATTCTGTGACTTCTCACACCTCCATTCTGACTTCACACACATCCATTCCATGACTTCACACACCTCCATTCTGTGAATTCACACACCTCCATTCTATGAGTTCACACAGCTTCATTTTCACTTCACACAACTCCATTCTATGACTTCACACACCTTCCGTCTTACTTCACAAACCTCCATTCTGTGACTTCACACACCTCCATTCTGAGTTCACATACCTCCATTCTGTGACTTCAAACACCTCCATTTTGTCTTCACACACCTCCATTCTATGACTTCACACACTTCAATTCTTTGAATTCTCACACCTCCGTTCTGTGACTTCACTCACCTCCATTCTGTGACTTCACGCACCTCCATTGTGAGTTCACACACCTCCATTCTATGAGTTCACACACCTCCATTACATGAGTTCACACACCTTCATTTTGACCTCACACACCTCCATTCTATGACTTCACACACCTTCATTCTTACTTCACAAACATCCATTGTATGACTTCACACACCTCCATTATATGACTTCATAAACCTCCCTTCTGTGACTTCACACACCTCCATTCTGAGTTCACACACCTCCATTCTGTGACTTCACACACCTCCATTTTTACTTCACACACCTCCATTCTATGACTTCACACACTTCAATTCTATGACTTCACACATCTGCATTCTGTGACTTCACACACCTCCATTGTGAGTTCTCACACCTCCATTCTGTGACTTCCCACACCTCCATTCTGTGACTTCACACACCTCCATTCTATGACTTCACACACCTCCATTCTATGAATTCACACACCTCCATTCTGTGACTTCACACACCTACATTCTATGACTTCACACACCTCCATTCTTTGACTTCACCTACCTCCATTCTGAGTTCACACCCTTCCATTCTGTGACTTCACACTCCTTCATTCTGTGACTTCACACACCTCCATTCCATGACTTCACAAACCTCCATTCTATGACTTCACACACCTCCATTCTGTGATTTCACACACCTCCATTGTATGACTTCACACACCTCCATTGTGACCTCACACACCACGATTCTATGATTTCACACACGTCCATTTTGACTTCACACACCTCCATTCTATGCCTTCACTCACTGCCATTCTGACTTCAAACAGCTTCATTCTGAGACTTCACAAACCTCCATTCTATGATTTCACACACCTCCATACTATGACTTCACACACGTCCATCTATGACTTCACACACCTCCATTGTTACTTCACACACCTCCATTCTATGATTTCACACACCTCCATTCTATGACTTCACACACCTCCATTCTGTGATTTCACACACCTCCATTCTGACTTAACACCCCACCATTCTGACTTCACACACCTCCATTTTGACTTCACACAGCTCCATTCTATGAATTCAAACACCTCAATTCTGTGACTTCACACACGACATTTTTGACTTCACACACCTCCATTCTGTGACTTCACACACCTCCGTTTTGCCTTCACACACTTCCAATCTGTGACTTCACACACCTCCGTTCTGTGACTTCACACACCTCCATTCTGAGTTCACACATCTCCATTCTATGACTTCACACACCTCCATTATATGACTTCACACACCTCCATTTTGTGACTTCACACACCTCCATTCTATGACTTCACACACCTCCATTCGATGCCTTCACACACCTCCATTTTGTGACTTCACACACCTAAATTCTATGACTTCACAAACCTCCATTCTGTGACTTCACACACCTCCATTTTGAGTTCACACACCTCCTTTCTATGACTTCACACACTTCCATTCTATGACTTCACACACCTCCATTCTGTGGCTTCACACACCTACATTCTGCGTTCACACACCTCCATTCTGTGACTTCACACACCTCCATTCTGTGACTTCACACACCTCCATTCTGTGACTTCCCACACCTCGATCCTATGACTTCACACACCTCCTTTCTATGACTTCACACACTTCCATTCTATCACTTCACACACCTCCATTCTGTGACTTCACACACCTCCATTCTGAGTTCACATACCTCCATTCTGTGACTTCAAACACCTCCATTTTGACTTCACACGCCTCCATTCTATGACTTTACACACTTCAATTCTTTGAATTCTCACACCTCCATTCTGTGACTTCACTCACCTCCATTCTGTGAGTTCACGCACCTCCATTGTGAGTTCACACACCTCAATTCTGTGACTTCACACACCTCCATTCTGTGACTTCACACACCTCCATTCTATGACTTCACACACCTCCATTCTATGACTTCACACACCTCCATTCTGTGACTTCACGCACCTCCATTCCATGACTTCACACACCTCCATTGTGACTTCACACACAAGGATACTATGATTTCATACACCTCCATTTTGGCTTCACACACCTCCATTCTATGCCTTCCCACACTGCCATTCTGACTTCACACAGCTCCATTCTGTGACTTCATACACCTCCATTCTATGACTTCACACACCTCCATTCTGTGAATTCACACACCTCCATTCTATTTCTTCACACACTTCCATTGTGACGTCACACACCTCCATTTTATGGGTTCACAAATCTCCATTCTATGACTTCACCCACCTCCATTCAGCGACTTCACACCTCCATTCTGACTTCACACATCTCCATTCTGTGACTTCACACACCTCCATTCTATGACTTCACACACCTCCATTCTATGACTTCGCACACATCCATTCTATGACTGCACACACCTCCATTCTATGACTTCACAATCATCCATTCTATGACTTCACACACATCCATTCTATGACTTCACACACATCCATTTTGTGACTTCACAAACCTCCATTCTGTGTTCACACACCTCAATTCTGTGACTTCACACACCTCCATTCTGACTTCACACACCTCCATTCTATGACTTCACACACCTCCATTCTATGACTTCACACACCTGTATTCTGTGACTTCACACACCTCCATTCTATGACTTCACACACCTCCATTGTGATTTCACACACCTCCGTCCTATGAGTTCACACACCTCCATTCTGATTTCAAACACCTCAATTCTATGACTTCACACACCTCCATTCTGACTTCACACACCTCCTTTCCGTGCCTTCACTCACCTCCATTCTGAATTCACACACCTCCATTCTGTGACTTCTCACACCTCCATTCTGACTTCACACACATCCATTCCATGACTTCACACACCTCCATTCTATGAGTTCACACACCTCCATTCTATGAGTTCACACACCTTCATTTTGACTTCACACACCTCCATTCTATGACTTCACACATCTTCATTCTTACTTCACAAACATCCATTCTATGACTTCACACACCTCCATTATATGACTTCATAAACCTCCCTTCTGTGACTTCACACACCTCCATTTTGACTTCACACACCTCCATTCTATGACTTCACACACTTCAATTCTATGACTTCACACACCTCCATTCTGTGACTTCACACACCTCCACTGTGAGTTCACACACCTCCATTCTGTGACTTCACACACCTCCATTCTCTGACTTCACACACCTCCATTCTATGACTTCACACACCTCCATTCTGACTTCACACACCTCCATTCTATGACTTCACTCACCTCCACTCTGAATTCACACACCTCCATTCTGTGACTTCCCACCCCTCCCTTCTGACTTCACACACATCCATTCCATGACTTCACACACCTCCATTCTATGAGTTCACACACCTCCATTATATGAGTTCACACACCTTCATTTTGACTTCACACACCTCCATTCTATGACTTCACACACCTTCATTCTTACTTCACAAACATCCATTGTATGACTTCACACACCTCCATTATATGACTTCATAAACCTCCCTTCTGTGACTTCACACACCTCCATTCTGAGTTCACACACCTCCATTCTGTGACTTCACACACCTCCATTTTTACTTCACACACCTCCATTCTATGACTTCACCCACTTCAATTCTATGACTTCACACACCTCCATTCTGTGACTTCACACACCTCCATTGTGAGTTCACACACCTCCATTCTGTGACTTCACACACCTCCATTCTGTGACTTCACACACCTCCATTCTATGACTTCACACACCTCCATTCTATGAATTCACACACCTCCATTCTGTGACTTCACACACCTACATTCTATGACTTCACACACCTCCATTGTGACCTCACACACCACGATTCTATGATTTCACACACTTCCATTTTGACTTCACACACCTCCATTCTATGCCTTCACTCACTGCCATTCTGACTTCAAACAACTTCATTCTGAGACTTCACAAACCTCCATTCTATGATTTCACACACCTCCATACTATGACTTCACACACGTCCATCTATGACTTCACACACCTCCATTCTTACTTCACACACCTCCATTCTATGATTTCACACACCTCCATTCTATGACTTCACACACCTCCATTCTGTGACTTCACACACCTCCATTCTGACTTCACACCCCTCCATTTTGACTTCACACAGCTCCATTCTATGAATTCACACACCTCCATTCTGTGACTTCACACACCACCTTTTTGACTACACACACCTCCATTCTGTGACTTCACACACCTCCATTCTGTGACTTCACACACCTCCGTTTTGCCTTCACACACTTCCAATCTGTGACTTCACACACCTCCATTCTGTGACTTCACACACCTCTATTCTGTGACTTCACACACCTCCATTCTGACTTCACACCCCTCCATTCTGACTTCACACACCTCCATTCTGACTTCACACAGCTCCATTCTATGAATTCACACACCTCCATTCTGTGACTTCACACACCTCCATTCTGACTTAACACACCTCCATTGTATGACTTCACACACCTCCATTCTGTGACTTCACACACCTCCATTCTATGACTTCACACACTTCCATTGTGACATCACACACCTGCATTCTATGAGTTCACACATCTCCATTCTATGACTTCACACACCTCCATTCTGACTTCACACCCCTCCATTCTATGACTTCACAGACCTCCATTCTATGACGTCCCACACCTTGTTTCGATGAATTCACCCACCTAAATTCTGCGACTTCACACCTCCATTATGACTTCACACACCTCCATTCTCTGACTTCAATCACCTCCATTCTATGACTTCACACACTTCCATTCTATGACTTCACACACCTCCGTTTTATAACTACACACACCTCCATTCTTTGACTTCACACACCTCCATTCTATGACTTCATACAAATTCATTCTTCACAAACATCCATTCTATGACTTCAGAAACCTCCATTCTATGACTTCACACACCTCCATTCTGTGATTTCACAAACCTCCATTCTGTGTTCACGCACCTCAATTCTGTGACTTCACACACCTCCATTCTGACTTCACACATCTCCATTCTATGACTTCACACACCTGCATTCTATAACTACACACACCTCCATTCTGTGACTTCACACACCTCCATTCTGAGTTGACACACCTCCATTCTGTGACTTCACACACGACCATTCTGACTTCACACAGCTCCATTCTATGACTTCACACAACTCCATTCTCTGACCTCACACACCTCCATTCTATGACTTCACACACCTTCATTCTTACTTCAAAAACATCAATTCTATGACTTCACACACCTCCATTCTATGACTTCACAATCATCCATTCTATGACTTCACACACATCCATTCTATGACTTCACACACATCCATTATGTGACTTCACAAACCTCCATTCTGGGTTCACACACCTCAATTCTGTGACTTCACACACCTCCATTCTGACTTCACACACCTCCATTCTATGACTTCACACACCTCCATTCTATGACTTCACACACCTGTATTCTGTGACTTCACACACCTCCATTCTATGACTTCACACACCTCCATTGTGATTTCACACACCTCCGTTCTATGAGTTCACACACCTCCATTCTGATTTCAAACACCTCAATTCTATGACTTCACACACCTCCATTCTGACTTCACACACCTCCTTTCCGTGACTTCAAACACCTCCATTCTATGATTTCAGACACCTCCATTGTATGATTTCACACACCTCCATTCTATGACTTCACACACGTCCATCTATGACTTCACACACCTCCATTCTTACTTCACACACCTCCATTCTATGATTTCACACACCTCCATTCTATGACTTCACACACCTCCATTCTGTGATTTCACACACCTCCATTCTGACTTAACACCCCACCATTCTGACTTCACACACCTCCATTTTGACTTCACACAGCTCCATTCTATGAATTCAAACACCTCAATTCTGTGACTTCACACACGACATTTTTGACTTCACACACCTCCATTCTGTGACTTCACACACCTCCATTCTGTGACTCCACACACCTCCGTTTTGCCTTCACACACTTCCAATCTGTGACTTCACACACCTCCATTCTGTGACTTCACACACCTCCGTTTTGCCTTCACACACTTCCAATCTGTGACTTCACACACCTCCATTCTGTGACTTCACACACCTCTATTCTGTGACTTCACACACCTCCATTCTGACTTCACACCCCTCCATTCTGACTTCACACACCTCCATTCTGACTTCACACAGCTCCATTCTATGAATTCACACACCTCCATTCTGTGACTTCACACACCTCCATTCTGACTTAACACACCTCCATTGTATGACTTCACACACCTCCATTCTGTGACTTCACACACCTCCATTCTATGACTTCACACACTTCCATTGTGACATCACACACCTGCATTCTATGAGTTCACACATCTCCATTCTATGACTTCACACACCTCCATTCTGACTTCACACCCCTCCATTCTATGACTTCACAGACCTCCATTCTATGACGTCCCACACCTTGTTTCGATGAATTCACCCACCTAAATTCTGCGACTTCACACCTCCATTATGACTTCACACACCTCCATTCTCTGACTTCAATCACCTCCATTCTATGACTTCACACACTTCCATTCTATGACTTCACACACCTCCGTTTTATAACTACACACACCTCCATTCTTTGACTTCACACACCTCCATTCTATGACTTCATACAAATTCATTCTTCACAAACATCCATTCTATGACTTCAGAAACCTCCATTCTATGACTTCACACACCTCCATTCTGTGATTTCACAAACCTCCATTCTGTGTTCACGCACCTCAATTCTGTGACTTCACACACCTCCATTCTGACTTCACACATCTCCATTCTATGACTTCACACACCTGCATTCTATAACTACACACACCTCCATTCTGTGACTTCACACACCTCCATTCTGAGTTGACACACCTCCATTCTGTGACTTCACACACGACCATTCTGACTTCACACAGCTCCATTCTATGACTTCACACAACTCCATTCTCTGACCTCACACACCTCCATTCTATGACTTCACACACCTTCATTCTTACTTCAAAAACATCAATTCTATGACTTCACACACCTCCATTCTATGACTTCACAATCATCCATTCTATGACTTCACACACATCCATTCTATGACTTCACACACATCCATTATGTGACTTCACAAACCTCCATTCTGGGTTCACACACCTCAATTCTGTGACTTCACACACCTCCATTCTGACTTCACACACCTCCATTCTATGACTTCACACACCTCCATTCTATGACTTCACACACCTGTATTCTGTGACTTCACACACCTCCATTCTATGACTTCACACACCTCCATTGTGATTTCACACACCTCCGTTCTATGAGTTCACACACCTCCATTCTGATTTCAAACACCTCAATTCTATGACTTCACACACCTCCATTCTGACTTCACACACCTCCTTTCCGTGACTTCAAACACCTCCATTCTATGATTTCAGACACCTCCATTGTATGATTTCACACACCTCCATTCTATGACTTCACACACGTCCATCTATGACTTCACACACCTCCATTCTTACTTCACACACCTCCATTCTATGATTTCACACACCTCCATTCTATGACTTCACACACCTCCATTCTGTGATTTCACACACCTCCATTCTGACTTAACACCCCACCATTCTGACTTCACACACCTCCATTTTGACTTCACACAGCTCCATTCTATGAATTCAAACACCTCAATTCTGTGACTTCACACACGACATTTTTGACTTCACACACCTCCATTCTGTGACTTCACACACCTCCATTCTGTGACTCCACACACCTCCGTTTTGCCTTCACACACTTCCAATCTGTGACTTCACACACCTCCATTCTGTGACTTCACACACCTCCATTCTGAGTTCACACATCTCCATTCTATGACTTCACACACCTCCATTATATGACTTCACACACCTCCATTTTGTGACTTCACACACCTCCATTCTATGACTTCACACACCTCCATTCGATGCCTTCACACACCTCCATTTTGTGACTTCACACACCTAAATTCTATGACTTCACAAACCTCCATTCTGTGACTTCACACACCTCCATTTTGAGTTCACACACCTCCTTTCTATGACTTCACACACTTCCATTCTATGACTTCACACACCTCCATTCTGTGGCTTCAAACACCTACATTCTGCGTTCACACACCTCCATTCTGTGACTTCACACACCTCCATTCTGTGACTTCACACACCTCCATTCTGTGACTTCACACACCTCGATCCTATGACTTCACACACCTCCTTTCTATGACTTCACACACTTCCATTCTATGACTTCACACACCTCCATTCTGTGACTTCACACACCTCCATTCTGAGTTCACATACCTCCATTCTGTGACTTCAAACACCTCCATTTTGACTTCACACGCCTCCATTCTATGACTTTACACACTTCAATTCTTTGAATTCTCACACCTCCATTCTGTGACTTCACTCACCTCCATTCTGTGACTTCACGCACCTCCATTGTGAGTTCACACACCTCAATTCTGTGACTTCACACACCTCCATTCTGTGACTTCACACACCTCCATTCTATGACTTCACACACCTCCATTCTATGACTTCACACACCTCCATTCTGTGACTTCACGCACCTCCATTCCATGACTTCACACACCTCCATTGTGACTTCACACACAATGATACTATGATTTCATACACCTCCATTCTGACTTCACACACCTCCATTCTATGCCTTCACACACTGCCATTCTGACTTCACACAGCTCCATTCTGTGACTTCATACACCTCCATTCTATGACTTCACACACCTCCATTCTGTGAATTCACACACCTCCATTCTATTTCTTCACACACTTCCATTGTGACGTCACACACCTCCATTTTATGGGTTCACAAATCTCCATTCTATGACTTCACCCACCTCCATTCAGCGACTTCACACCTCCATTCTGACTTCACACATCTCCATTCTGTGACTTCACACACCTCCATTCTATGACTTCACACACCTCCATTCTATGACTTCGCACACATCCATTCTATGACTGCACACACCTCCATTCTATGACTTCACAATCATCCATTCTATGACTTCACACACATCCATTCTATGACTTCACACACATCCATTTTGTGACTTCACAAACCTCCATTCTGTGTTCACACACCTCAATTCTGTGACTTCACACACCTCCATTCTGACTTCACACACCTCCATTCTATGACTTCACACACCTCCATTCTATGACTTCACACACCTGTATTCTGTGACTTCACACACTTCCATTCTATGACTTCACACACCTCCATTGTGATTTCACACACCTCCGTCCTATGAGTTCACACACCTCCATTCTGATTTCAAACACCTCAATTCTATGACTTCACACACCTCCATTCTGACTTCACACACCTCCTTTCCGTGACTTCACTCACCTCCATTCTGAATTCACACACCTCCATTCTGTGACTTCTCACACCTCCATTCTGACTTCACACACATCCATTCCATGACTTCACACACCTCCATTCTGTGAATTCACACACCTCCATTCTATGAGTTCACACAGCTTCATTTTCACTTCACACAACTCCATTCTATGACTTCACACACCTTCCTTCTTACTTCACAAACCTCCATTCTGTGACTTCACACACCTCCATTCTGAGTTCACATACCTCCATTCTGTGACTTCAAACACCTCCATTTTGACTTCACACACCTCCATTCTATGACTTCACACACTTCAATTCTTTGAATTCTCACACCTCCGTTCTGTGACTTCACTCA
Source organism: Megascapheus bottae (assembly GCA_024803745.1). Classification (NCBI taxonomy): domain Eukaryota; kingdom Metazoa; phylum Chordata; class Mammalia; order Rodentia; family Geomyidae; genus Megascapheus; species Megascapheus bottae. The sequence continues at coordinate 499,944 of JANJXV010000311.1, forward strand.
CCTCCATTCTGTGACTTCACGCACCTCCATTGTGAGTTCACACACCTCCATTCTCTGACTTCACACACCTCCATTCTGTGACTTCACACACCTCCATTCTATGACTTCACACACCTCCATTCTATGACTTCACACACATCTATTCTGTGACTTCACGCACCTCCATTCCATGACTTCACACACCTCCATTGTGACTTCACACACCATGATACTATGATTTCATACACCTCCATTCTGACTTCACACACCTCCATTCTATGCCTTCACACACCGCCATTCTGACTTCACACAGCTCCATTCTGTGACTTAATACACCTCCATTCTGTTACTTCACACACTTCCATTCTGTGACTTCACACACCTCCATTCTATTTCTTCACACACTTCCATTGTGACGTCACACACCTCCATTTTATGGGTTCACACATCTCCATACTATGACTTCACCCACCTCCATTCAGCGACTTCACACCTCCATTCTGACTTCACACACCTCCATTCTGTGACTTCACACACCTCCATTCTATGACTTCACACACCTCCATTCTATGACTTCACACACCTCCATTCTGTGACTTCACACACCTCCATTCTGACTTCACACCCCTCCATTTTGACTTCACACAGCTCCATTCTATGAATTCACACACCTCCATTCTGTGACTTCACACACCACCTTTTTGACTACACACACCTCCATTCTGTGACTTCACACACCTCCATTCTGTGACTTCACACACCTCCGTTTTGCCTTCACACACTTCCAATCTGTGACTTCACACACCTCCATTCTGTGACTTCACACACCTCTATTCTGTGACTTCACACACCTCCATTCTGACTTCACACCCCTCCATTCTGACTTCACACACCTCCATTCTGACTTCACACAGCTCCATTCTATGAATTCACACACCTCCATTCTGTGACTTCACACACCTCCATTCTGACTTAACACACCTCCATTGTATGACTTCACACACCTCCATTCTGTGACTTCACACACCTCTATTCTATGACTTCACACACTTCCATTGTGACATCACACACCTGCATTCTATGAGTTCACACATCTCCATTCTATGACTTCACACACCTCCATTCTGACTTCACACCCCTCCATTCTATGACTTCACAGACCTCCATTCTATGACGTCCCACACCTTGTTTCGATGAATTCACCCACCTAAATTCTGCGACTTCACACCTCCATTATGACTTCACACACCTCCATTCTCTGACTTCAATCACCTCCATTCTATGACTTCACACACTTCCATTCTATGACTTCACACACCTCCGTTTTATAACTACACACACCTCCATTCTTTGACTTCACACACCTCCATTCTATGACTTCATAGAAATTCATTCTTCACAAACATCCATTCTATGACTTCAGAAACCTCCATTCTATGACTTCACACACCTCCATTCTGTGATTTCACAAACCTCCATTCTGTGTTCACGCACCTCAATTCTGTGACTTCACACACCTCCATTCTGACTTCACACATCTCCATTCTATGACTTCACACACCTGCATTCTATAACTACACACACCTCCATTCTGTGACTTCACACACCTCCATTCTGAGTTGACACACCTCCATTCTGTGACTTCACACACGACCATTCTGACTTCACACAGCTCCATTCTATGACTTCACACAACTCCATTCTCTGACCTCACACACCTCCATTCTATGACTTCACACACCTTCATTCTTACTTCAAAAACATCAATTCTATGACTTCACACACCTCCATTCTATGACTTCACAATCATCCATTCTATGACTTCACACACATCCATTCTATGACTTCACACACATCCATTATGTGACTTCACAAACCTCCATTCTGGGTTCACACACCTCAATTCTGTGACTTCACACACCTCCATTCTGACTTCACACACCTCCATTCTATGACTTCACACACCTCCATTCTATGACTTCACACACCTGTATTCTGTGACTTCACACACCTCAATTCTATGACTTCACACACCTCCATTGTGATTTCACACACCTCCGTTCTATGAGTTCACACACCTCCATTCTGATTTCAAACACCTCAATTTTATGACTTCACACACCTCCATTCTGACTTCACACACCTCCTTTCCGTGACTTCAAACACCTCCATTCTATGATTTCAGACACCTCCATTGTATGATTTCACACACCTCCATTCTATGACTTCACACACGTCCATCTATGACTTCACACACCTCCATTCTTACTTCACACACCTCCATTCTATGATTTCACACACCTCCATTCTATGACTTCACACACCTCCATTCTGTGATTTCACACACCTCCATTCTGACTTAACACCCCACCATTCTGACTTCACACACCTCCATTTTGACTTCACACAGCTCCATTCTATGAATTCAAACACCTCAATTCTGTGACTTCACACACGACATTTTTGACTTCACACACCTCCATTCTGTGACTTCACACACCTCCATTCTGTGACTCCACACACCTCCGTTTTGCCTTCACACACTTCCAATCTGTGACTTCACACACCTCCATTCTGTGACTTCACACACCTCCATTCTGAGTTCACACATCTCCATTCTATGACTTCACACACCTCCATTATATGACTTCACACACCTCCATTTTGTGACTTCACACACCTCCATTCTATGACTTCACACATCTCCATTCGATGCCTTCACACACCTCCATTTTGTGACTTCACACACCTAAATTCTATGACTTCACAAACCTCCATTCTGTGACTTCACACACCTCCATTTTGAGTTCACACACCTCCTTTCTATGACTTCACACACTTCCATTCTATGACTTCACACACCTCCATTCTGTGGCTTCAAACACCTACATTCTGCGTTCACACACCTCCATTCTGTGACTTCACACACCTCCATTCTGTGACTTCACACACCTCCATTCTGTGACTTCACACACCTCGATCCTATGACTTCACACACCTCCTTTCTATGACTTCACACACTTCCATTCTATGACTTCACACACCTCCATTCTGTGACTTCACACACCTCCATTCTGAGTTCACATACCTCCATTCTGTGACTTCAAACACCTCCATTTTGACTTCACACGCCTCCATTCTATGACTTTACACACTTCAATTCTTTGAATTCTCACACCTCCATTCTGTGACTTCACTCACCTCCATTCTGTGACTTCACGCACCTCCATTGTGAATTCACACACCTCAATTCTGTGACTTCACACACCTCCATTCTGTGACTTCACACACCTCCATTCTATGACTTCACACACCTCCATTCTATGACTTCACACACCTCCATTCTGTGACTTCACGCACCTCCATTCCATGACTTCACCCACCTCCATTGTGACTTCACACACAATGATACTATGATTTCATACACCTCCATTCTGACTTCACACACCTCCATTCTATGCCTTCACACACTGCCATTCTGACTTCACACAGCTCCATTCTGTGACTTCATACACCTCCATTCTATGACTTCACACAACTCCATTCTGTGAATTCACACACCTCCATTCTATTTCTTCACACACTTCCATTGTGACGTCACACACCTCCATTTTATGGGTTCACAAATCTCCATTCTATGACTTCACCCACCTCCATTCAGCGACTTCACACCTCCATTCTGACTTCACACATCTCCATTCTGTGACTTCACACACCTCCATTCTATGACTTCACACACCTCCATTCTATGACTTCGCACATATCCATTCTATGACTGCACACACCTCCATTCTATGACTTCACAATCATCCATTCTATGACTTCACACACATCCATTCTATGACTTCACACACATCCATTTTGTGACTTCACAAACCTCCATTCTGTGTTCACACACCTCAATTCTGTGACTTCACACACCTCCATTCTGACTTCACACACCTCCATTCTATGACTTCACACACCTCCATTCTATGACTTCACACACCTGTATTCTGTGACTTCACACACTTCCATTCTATGACTTCACACACCTCCATTGTGATTTCACACACCTCCGTCCTATGAGTTCACACACCTCCATTCTGATTTCAAACACCTCAATTCTATGACTTCACACACCTCCATTCTGACTTCACACACCTCCTTTCCGTGACTTCACTCACCTCCATTCTGAATTCACACACCTCCATTCTGTGACTTCTCACACCTCCATTCTGACTTCACACACATCCATTCCATGACTTCACACACCTCCATTCTATGAGTTCACACACCTCCATTCTATGAGTTCACACACCTTCATTTTGACTTCACACACCTCCATTCTATGACTTCACACATCTTCATTCTTACTTCACAAACATCCATTCTATGACTTCACACACCTCCATTATATGACTTCATAAACCTCCCTTCTGTGACTTCACACACCTCCATTTTGACTTCACACACCTCCATTCTATGACTTCACACACTTCAATTCTATGACTTCACACACCTCCATTCTGTGACTTCACACACCTCCACTGTGAGTTCACACACCTCCATTCTATGACTTCACACACCTCCATTCTCTGACTTCACACACCTCCATTCTATGACTTCACACACCTCCATTCTGACTTCACACACCTCCATTCTATGACTTCACTCACCTCCACTCTGAATTCACACACCTCCATTCTATGACTTCCCACACCTCCCTTCTGACTTCACACACATCCATTCCATGACTTCACACACCTCCATTCTATGAGTTCACACACCTCCATTATATGAGTTCACACACCTTCATTTTGATATCACACACCTCCATTCTATGACTTCACACACCTTCATTCTTACTTCACAAACATCCATTGTATGACTTCACACACCTCCATTATATGACTTCATAAACCTCCCTTCTGTGACTTCACACACCTCCATTCTGAGTTCACACACCTCCATTCTGTGACTTCACACACCTCCATTTTTACTTCACACACCTCTATTCTATAACTTCACCCACTTCAATTCTATGACTTCACACACCTCCATTCTGTGACTTCACACACCTCCATTGTGAGTTCACACACCTCCATTCTGTGACTTCACACACCTCCATTCTGTGACTTCACACACCTCCATTCTATGACTTCACACACCTCCATTCTATGAATTCACACACCTCCATTCTGTGACTTCACACACCTACATTCTATGACTTCACACACCTCCATTCTTTGACTTCACCTACCTCCATTCTGAGTTCACACCCCTCCATTCTGTGACTTCACACACCTTCACTCTGTGACTTCACACACCTTCAGTCCATGACTTCACACACCTCCATTCTATGACTTCACACACCTCCATTCTGTGATTTCACACACCTCCATTGTATGACTTCACACACCTCCATTGTGACCTCACACACCACGATTCTATGATTTCACACACTTCCATTTTGACTTCACACACCTCCATTCTATGCCTTCACTCACTGCCATTCTGACTTCAAACAGCTTCATTCTGAGACTTCACAAACCTCCATTCTATGATTTCGCACACCTCCATACTATGACTTCACACACGTCCATCTATGACTTCACACACCTCCATTCTTACTTCACACACCTCCATTCTATGATTTCACACACCTCCATTCTATGACTTCACACACCTCCATTCTGTGACTTCACACACCTCCATTCTGACTTCACACCCCTCCATTTTGACTTCACACAGCTCCATTCTATGAATTCACACACCTCCATTCTGTGACTTCACACACCACCTTTTTGACTACACACACCTCCATTCTGTGACTTCACACACCTCCATTCTGTGACTTCACACACCTCCGTTTTGCCTTCACACACTTCCAATCTGTGACTTCACACACCTCCATTCTGTGACTTCACACACCTCTATTCTGTGACTTCACACACCTCCATTCTGACTTCACACCCCTCCATTCTGAATTCACACACCTCCATTCTGACTTCACACAGCTCCATTCTATGAATTCACACACCTCCATTCTGTGACTTCACACACCTCCATTCTGACTTAACACACCTCCATTCTATGACTTCACAGACCTCCATTCTATGACGTCCCACACCTTGTTTCGATGAATTCACCCACCTAAATTCTGCGACTTCACACCTCCATTATGTCTTCACACACCTCCATTCTCTGACCTCACACAACTCCATTCTATGACTTCACACACCTTCATTCTTACTTCAAAAACATCAATTCTATGACTTCACACACCTCCATTCTATGACTTCACACACCTCCATTTTGTGACTTGTCACACCTCCATTATATGATTTCACACACCTCCATTGTGACTTCACACACCTCCATTCTATGAGTTCACACACCTCAATTCTGTCTTCACACACCTCCATTCTATGACTTCACACACCTCCATTCTGACTTCACACAGCTCCATTCTATTACTTCACTCACCTCCATTCTGAATTCACACACCTCCATTCTGTGACTTCTCACACCTCTATTCTGACTTCACACACATCCATTCCATGACTTCACACACCTCCATTCTGTGAATTCACACACCTCCATTCTATGAGTTCACACAGCTTCATTTTCACTTCACACAACTCCATTCTATGACTTCACACACCTTCCTTCTTACTTCACAAACCTCCATTCTGTGACTTCACACACCTCCATTCTGAGTTCACATACCTCCATTCTGTGACTTCAAACACCTCCATTTTGACTTCACACACCTCCATTCTATGACTTCACACACTTCAATTCTTTGAATTCTCACACCTCCATTCTGTGACTTCACTCACCTCCATTCTGTGACTTCACGTACCTCCATTGTGAGTTCACACACCTCCATTCTGTGACTTCACACACCTCCATTCTGTGACTTCACACACCTCCATTCTATGACTTCACACACCTCCATTCTATGACTTCTCACACCTCTATTCTGTGACTTCACGCACCTCCATTCCATGACTTCACACATCTTCATTCTTACTTCACAAACATCCATTCTATGACTTCACACACCTCCATTATATGACTTCATAAACCTACCTTCTGTGACTTCACACACCTCCATTCTGAGTTCACACACCTCCATTCTGTGATTTCACACACCTCCATTTTGACTTCACACACCTCCATTCTATGACTTCACACTCTTCAATTCTATGACTTCACACACCTCCATTCTGTGACTTCACACACCTCCACTGTGAGTTCACACACCTCCATTCTGTGACTTCACACACCTCCATTCTCTGACTTCACACACCTCCATTCTATGACTTCACACACCTCCATTCTGACTTCACACACCTCCATTCTATGACTTCACTCACCTCCATTCTGAATTCACACACCTCCATTCTGTGAGTCCCACACCTCCCTTCTGACTTCACACACATCCATTCCATGACTTCACACACCTCCATTCTATGAGTTCACACACCTCCATTATATGAGTTCACACACCTTCATTTTGACCTCACACACCTCCATTCTATGACTTCACACACCTTCATTCTTACTTCACAAACATCCATTGTATGACTTCACACACCTCCATTATATGACTTCATAAACCTCCCTTCTGTGACTTCACACACCTCCATTCTGAGTTCACACACCTCCATTCTGTGACTTCACACACCTCCATTTTTACTTCACACACCTCCATTCTATGACTTCACACACTTCAATTCTATGACTTCACACACCTCCATTCTGTGACTTCACACACCTCCATTGTGAGTTCTCACACCTCCATTCTGTGACTTCCCACACCTCCATTCTGTGACTTCACACACCTCCATTCTATGACTTCACACACCTCCATTCTATGAATTCACACACCTCCATTCTGTGACTTCACACACCTACATTCTATGACTTCACACACCTCCATTCTTTGACTTCACCTACCTCCATTCTGAGTTCACACACTTCCATTCTGTGACTTCACACACCTTCATTCTGTGACTTAACACACCTCCATTCCATGACTTCACACACCTCCATTCTATGACTTCACACACCTCCATTCTGTGATTTCACACACCTCCATTGTATGACTTCACACACCTCCATTGTGACCTCACACACCACGATTCTATGATTTCACACACGTCCATTTTGACTTCACACACCTCCATTCTATGCCTTCACTCACTGCCATTCTGACTTCAAACAGCTTCATTCTGAGACTTCACAAACCTCCATTCTATGATTTCACACACCTCCATACTATGACTTCACACACGTCCATCTATGACTTCACACACCTCCATTCTTACTTCACACACCTCCATTCTATGATTTCACACACCTCCATTCTATGACTTCACACACCTCCATTCTGTGATTTCACACACCTCCATTCTGACTTAACACCCCACCATTCTGACTTCACACACCTCCATTTTGACTTCACACAGCTCCATTCTATGAATTCAAACACCTCAATTCTGTGACTTCACACACGACATTTTTGACTTCACACACCTCCATTCTGTGACTTCACACACCTCCATTCTGTGACTTCACACACCTCCGTTTTGCCTTCACACACTTCCAATCTGTGACTTCACACACCTCCATTCTGTGACTTCACACAGCTCTATTCTGTGACTTCACACACCTCCATTCTGACTTCACACCCCTCCATTCTGACTTCACACACCTCCATTCTGACTTCACACAGCTCCATTCTATGAATTCACACACCTCCATTCTGTGACTTCACACACCACCTTTTTGACTTCACACACTTCCAATCTGTGACTTCACACACCTCCATTCTGTGACTTCACACACCTCTATTGCTTCACTTCACACACCTCCAATCTTTGACTTCACACACCGCCATTCCATGACTTCACAAACCTCCATTCTATGAGTTCACACACCTCCATTCTATGAGTTCACACACCTCCAATTTGGCTTCACACATCTCCATTCTATGACTTCACACACCTTCATTCTTACTACAGAAATATCCATTCTCTGACCTCACACACCTCCATTCTATGACTTCACAAACCTCCATTCTGTGACTTCACACACCTCCATTCTGAGTTCACACACCTCCTTTCTATGACTTCACACACTTCCATTCTATGACTTCACACACCTCCATTCTGTGGCTTCACACACCTACATTCTGAGTTCACACACCTCCATTCTGTGACTTCACACACCTCCATTCTGTGACTTCACACACCTCGATCCTATGACTTCACACACTTCCATTCTATGAATTAACACACCTCCATTCTGTGAGTTCACAAACCTCCATTCTATGACTTCACACACGTCCATTCTGTGACTTCACACACCTCCATTCTGAGTTCACACACCTCCATTCTATGACTTCACAAACCTCCATTCTGAGTTCACAGACCTCCATTCTATGACTTCACAAACCTCCATTCTGTGACTTCACACACCTCCATTCTGAGTTCACACACCTCCATTCTGTGACTTCACACACCTCCATTCGTTGACATCAAAAACCACCATTCTATGACTTCACACAACTCCATTTTAACTTCACACACCTCCATTCTATGACTTCACACACCTCCATTTTATGACTTCGCACACCTCCATTCTATGACTTCACACACCTCCATTCTGTGACTTCACACACCTCCACTCTATGACTTCAAGCACCTTCATTCATATTCACAAACATCCATTCTGTGACTTCACACACCTCCATTCTGTGATTTCACAAACCTTCATTCTGACTTCACACACCTCCATTCTGTGACTTCACACACCTCAATTCTGTGACTTCACACACCTCCATTCTGACTTCACACACCTCCATTCTATGACTTCACTCACCTCCATTGTATGACTTCACACACCTCCATTTTGTGACTTCACACACCTAAATTCTATAACTTCACACACCTCCATTGTGCCTTGACACACCTCCATTCTACGAGTTCACACACCTCCATTCTGACTTCACACACCTCCATTCTATGACTTCACACACCTCCGTTCTGACTTCACACAGCTCCATTCTGTGACTTCACAAAACTCCATTCTGTGATTTCACACACCTCCATACTTTGACTTCAGACACCTCCATCTATGACTTCATACACCTCCATTCTGAGTTCACACACCTCTATTCTGTGACTTCACACACCTCCATTCTGACTTCACACACCTTCATTTTATGACTTCACACATCTCCATTCCTTGACTTTTCACACCTCCATTCTATGATTTCACACTCTTCCATTGTGACGTCACACAACTCCATTCTATGCGTTCACACATCTCCATTCTATGATTTCACACACCTCCATTCTGACTTCACACACCTCCATTCTATGACATCACAGACCTCGAATCTGTGACTTCACTCACCTCCACTCTATGACTTCACACTCCTCCATTCTATGACTTCCCACACCTCCTTTCTATGACTTCACCCACCTCAGTCTATGACTTCACACACCTCCATTCTGTGACTTCACACACCTCCATTCTATGACTTCACACACCTCAATTCGATGACTTCACACACCTCCATTCTATGACTTCACACACCTCCATTCTGTGACTTCACACACCTCCATTCCATGACTTCAAACACCTTCATTCTGACTTCACACACCTCCATTGTCTGACTTCACAGACCTCAATTCTGTGACGTGACACACCTCCATTCTGACTTTACACACCTTCATTCTGTGACTTCACACACATCCATTCTGACTTCACACCCCTCCATTCTGACTTCACACACCTCCATTCTGACTTCACACAGGTGCATTCTATGAATTCACACACCTCCATTCTGTGACTTCACACACCACCTTTTTGGCTTCACACACCTCCACTCTGTGACTTCACACACCTCCATTCTGTGACTTCACAAACCTCCGTTTTGACTTCACACACTTCCAATCTGTGACTTCACACACCTCCATTCTGTGACTTCACACACCTCTATTGTTTCACTTCACACACCTCCATTCTTTGACTTCACACACCGCCATTCCATGACTTTACAAACCTCCTTTCTATGAGTTCACACACCTCCATTCTATGAGTTCACACACCTCCAATTTGACTTCACACATCTCCATTCTATGACTTCACACACCTTCATTCTTACTTCAGAAACATTCATTCTCTGACTTCACACACCTCCATTCTATAGATTCACAAACCTCCATTCTGTGACTTCACACACCTCCATTCTGAGTTCACACACCTCCTTTCTATGACTTCACACACTTCCATTCTATGACTTCATACACCTCCATTCTGTGGCTTCACACACCTACATTCTGAGTTCACACACCTCCATTCTGTGACCTCACACACCTCCATTCTGTGACTTCTCACACCTCCATTCTGTGACTCACACACCTCGGTCCTATGACTTCACACACCTCCATTCAATGAATTAACACACCTCCATTCTGTGATTTCACAAACCTCCATTCTATGACTTCACACACCTCCATTCTGTGACTTCACACACCTCCATTCTGTGATTTCACACACCTCCAATCTGACTTCACACACCTCCATTCTATGACTTCACACACCTCCATTCGTTGACATCAAAAAACACCATTCTATGACTTCACACAACTCCATTTTGACTTCAAACACCTCCATTCTATGAGTTCACACACCTCTATTTTATGACTTCACACACCTCTATTCTATGACTTCACACACCTCAATTCTATGACTTCACACACCTCCATTCTATGACTTCACACACCTCCATTCTGTGACTTTACACAACTCCACTCTATGACTTCAAACACCTTCATTCTTTCTTCACAAACATCCATTCTGTGACTTCACACACCTCCATTCTGTGACTTCACACACCTTCATTCTGACTTCACACACCTCCATTCTGTGACTTCACACACCTCCATTCTATGACTTCACACACCTCCATTCTGTGACTTCACACACCACCTTTTTGACTTCACACACCTCCATTCTGTGACTTCACACACCTCCATCCTGTGACTTCACACACCTCCGTTTTGGCTTCACACACTTCCATTCTGTGACTTCACACACCTCCATTCTGTGACTTCACACACCTCTATTGTTTCACTTCACACACCTCCATTCTTTGACTTCACACACCTCCATTCTATGACTTCACACACCTCCATTCTATGAGTTCACACACCTCCATTCTATGAGTTCACACACCTCCAATTTGACTTCACACACCTCCATTCTGTGACTTCACACACCTCCATTCTGTGACTTCACACACCTCCATTCTATGAATTCACACACCTCCATTCTGTGATTTCACACACCTCCATTCTATGACTTCACACACCTCCATTCTGTGACTTTGCACACCTCAATTCTGAATTCACACACCTCCATTCTATGACTTCACAAACCCCCATTCTGAGTTCACAGACCTCCATTCTATGAGTTCACACACTTCCATTCTATGACTTCACACACCTCCATTCTGACTTCACACACCTCCATTCTGACTTCACACACCTCAATTGTTTGACTTCACACACCTCCATTCTATGATTTCACACACCTCCATTCTATGACTTCACACACCTCCATTCTATGACTTCACACACCTCATTTCTGAGTTGACACACCTCCATTCTGTGATTTCACACACCTCCGATCTGACTTCACACACCTCCATTCTATGACTTCACACACCTCCATTCGTTGACATCAAAAACAACAATTCTATGACTTCACACAACTCCATTGTGACTTCACACACCTCCATTCTATGAATTCACACACCTCCATTTTATGACTTCACACACCTCCATTTTATGACTTCACACACCTCCATTCTATGACTTCACATACCTCCATTCTGTGACTTCACACACCTCCATTCTATGACTTCACAAACCTCCATTCTGAGTTCACAGTCCTCCATTCTATGACTTCACACACCTCCATTCTTTGACTTCACACACCTCCATTCTATGACTTCACACACCTCCATTCTGTGACTTCACACACCTCCATTCTATGACTTCACACACCTCCATTCTGTGACTTCACACACCTCCATTCTATGACTTCACACACCTCCATTCTATGACTTCACACACCTGCAATTTTACTTCACACACCTTCATTCCATGAGTTCACACCCCTGCGTTGTGGCTTCATACACCTCCATTCTATGATTTCACACACCTCCATTCTGACTTCACACACCCCCATTCTGACTTCACACACCTCTCTTCTGTGTCTTCACAGACCTCCATTCTGTGACTTCATACACGTCCATTTTGACTTCACACACTTCAATTCTGTGACTTCACACACCTCCTGTTGTGAGCCTGAGTGGAATCAAACTGTACCTTGGCTTGCATCAGACGATGGCTTTATTGTCTTATTGCTTTCTGGCCCTTTTCTATGAAAATTACCTGAGAATTACCATATGAATGTAACACCTGGAGGTTCCCTGGGTCAGGAGGAGGGAAGAAGGGGGAGTGGAAAATAAACAGGCAGTCTCTGCAGTCTTTACCTGGACTGCGGACATACCGGACCCGCTGTGTCTGTCTCTCTTCTATTTCTTGCTAGTCCTTGCCCCCGATTTCAGGAACCCCAATCTGCGAACCCTGGTTTGCCGGCGGTTGGCCCCGGCAACCTCCATTCTGTGACTTCACACACCTCCATTCTTTGACTTCACACACCTCCATTCTTGGACTTCACACACCTCCATTCCATGACTTCACACACCTCCATTCTATGAGTTCACACACCTCAATTCTATGAGTTCACAAAGCTCCATTTTGACTTCACACACCTCCATTCTATGACTTCACACACCTTCATTCTTACTTTAGAAACATCCATTATATGACTTCACACACCTCCATTGTATGACTTCACCAACCTCCATTCTGTGACTTCACAAAACTGTATTCTGGGTTCACACACCTCCATTCTATGACTTCACACACTTCCATTCTATGACTTCACACACCTCCATTCTTTGACTTCAAACACCTCCATTTTGAGTACACAAACCTCCCTTCTGTGACTTCACACACCTCCATTCTATGAATTTACACACCTCCATTCTATGACTTCACACACCTCCATTCTATGACTTCACACACCTCCATTCTATGAATTCACACACCTCCATTCTGTGACTACACACACCTCCATTCTATGACTTCACACACGTCCATTCTGTGACTTCACGCACCTCCATTGTGAGTTCACATACCTCCATTCTGTGATTCACACACCTTCATTCTGTGACTTCACACACCTCCATTCTATGACTTCACACACCTCCATTCTATGACTATTCACACCTCCATTCTGTGACTTCACGCACCTCCATTCTATGACTTCAGACACCTCCATTCTGTGACTTCACACACTTTGATGCTATGATTTCACATACCTCCATTCTGACTTCACACACCTCCATTGTGTGTCTTCACAAAACTCCATTCTATGGTTTCACACACCTCCATACTATGACTTCACACACCTCCATCTATAACTTCACACACCTCCATTCTGAGTTCACACATCTCCATTCTGTGACTTCACACACCTCCATTCTGACTTCACTCACCTCCATTGTATGACTTCACTCACCTCCATTCTGTGACTTCACACACCTCCATTCTATGACTTCACACACTTCAATTTGACGTCACACCTCCATACTATGAATTCACAAATCTCCATTCTATGACTTCACACACCTCCATTCTGACTTTACACACCTCCATTCTATGACTTCACAAACCTCGAATCTGTGTCTTCAGTCACCTCCACTGTATGACTTCACACTCCTCCATTCTATGACTTCTCACACCTCTTTCTATGACTTCACCCACCTCCCTTTTTGACTGCACACCTCCATTCGAGACTTCACACACCTCCATTGTGTGACTTCACACACCTCCATTGTGTGACTTCACACACCTCCATTCTTTGACTTCACACACCTCTATTCTATGACTTCACACACTTTCATTCTCACTTCACAAACATCCATTCTATGAATTCACACACCTCCATTCTATGATTTCACACACCTCCATTCTGTGATTCACACACCTCTATTCTGTGACTTCACACACCTCAATTCTGTGACTTCACACACCTCCATTCTGACTTCACACACCTCCATCCTGTGACTTCACACACCTCCATCGATGCCTTCACATACCTCCATTTTGTGACTTCACACACCTAAATTCTATGACTTCACACACTTCCATTCTGTGACTTCACGCACCTCCATTCTATGACTTCAAACACCTTCATTCTTTCTTCACAAACATCCATTCTGTGACTTCACAGACCTCCCTTCTGTGACTTCACACCTGCATTCTGACTTCACACACCTCCATTCTGAGTTCACACACCTCCATTCTGACTTCACTCACCTCCATTGTATGACTTCACACACCTCCATTCTGTGACTCCACACACCTCCATTCTATGACTTCACACACCTCCATTCTATGACTTCACACACCTGCAATTTTACTTCACACACCTTCATTCCATGAGTTCACACCCCTGCGTTGTGGCTTCATACACCTCCATTCTATGATTTCACACACCTCCATTCTGACTTCACACACCCCCATTCTGACTTCACACACCTCTCTTCTGTGTCTTCACAGACCTCCATTCTGTGACTTCACACACGTCCATTTTGACTTCACACACTTCAATTCTGTGACTTCACACACCTCCTGTTGTGAGCCTGAGTGGAATCAAACTGTACCTTGGCTTGCATCAGACGATGGCTTTATTGTCTTATTGCTTTCTGGCCCTTTTCTATGCAAATTACCTGAGAATTACCATATGAATGTAACACCTGGAGGTTCCCTGGGTCAGGAGGAGGGAAGAAGGGGGAGTGGAAAATAAACAGGCAGTCTCTGCAGTCTTTACCTGGACTGCGGACATACCGGACCCGCTGTGTCTGTCTCTCTTCTATTTCTTGCTAGTCCTTGCCCCCGATTTCAGGAACCCCAATCTGCGAACCCTGGTTTGCCGGCGGTTGGCCCCGGCAACCTCCATTCTGTGACTTCACACACCTCCATTCTTTGACTTCACACACCTCCATTCTTGGACTTCACACACCTCCATTCCATGACTTCACACACCTCCATCTATAACTTCACACACCTCCATTCTGAGTTCACACATCTCCATTCTGTGACTTCACACACCTCCATTCTGACTTCACTCACCTCCATTGTATGACTTCACTCACCTCCATTCTGTGACTTCACACACCTCCATTCTATGACTTCACACACTTCAATTTGACGTCACACCTCCATACTATGAATTCACAAATCTCCATTCTATGACTTCACAAACCTCCATTCTGACTTTACACACCTCCATTCTATGACTTCACAAACCTCGAATCTGTGTCTTCAGTCACCTCCACTGTATGACTTCACACTCCTCCATTCTATGACTTCTCACACCTCTTTCTATGACTTCACCCACCTCCCTTCTTTGACTGCACACCTCCATTCGAGACTTCACACACCTCCATTGTGTGACTTCACACACCTCCATTGTGTGACTTCACACACCTCCATTCTTTGACTTCACACACCTCTATTCTATGACTTCACACACTTTCATTCTCACTTCACAAACATCCATTCTATGAATTCACACACCTCCATTCTATGATTTCACACACCTCCATTCTGTGATTCACACACCTCTATTCTGTGACTTCACACACCTCAATTCTGTGACTTCACACACCTCCATTCTGACTTCACACACCTCCATCCTGTGACTTCACACACCTCCATCGATGCCTTCACATACCTCCATTTTGTGACTTCACACACCTAAATTCTATGACTTCACACACTTCCATTCTGTGACTTCACGCACCTCCATTCTATGACTTCAAACACCTTCATTCTTTCTTCACAAACATCCATTCTGTGACTTCACAGACCTCCCTTCTGTGACTTCACACCTGCATTCTGACTTCACACACCTCCATTCTGAGTTCACACACCTCCATTCTGACTTCACTCACCTCCATTGTATGACTTCACACACCTCCATTCTGTGACTCCACACACCTCCATTCTATGACTTCACACACTTCAATTGTGACGTCACACACCTCCATTCTATGAATTCACAAATCTCCTTTCTATGACTTCACACACCTCCATTCTGACTTTACACACCTCCATTCTATGACTTCACAGACCTCGAATCTGTGTCTTCAGTCACCTCCACTGTATGACTTCACACTCCTCCATTCTATGACTTCCCACACCTCTTTCTATGACTTCACCACCTCCATTCGTTGACATCAAAAACAACCATTCTATGACTTCACGCAACTCCATTGTGACTTCACACACCTCCATTCTATCAATTCACACACCTCCATTCCATGACTTCACACACCTCCATTCTGTGACTTCACACACCTCCATTCTATGACTTCACAAACCTCCATTCTGAGTTCACAGACCTCCATTCTATGACTTCACATACCTCCATTCTATGACTTCACTCACCTCCATTCTGACTTCACACACCTCCATTCTGACTTCACACACCTCCATTCGTTGACATCAAAAAACACCATTCTATGACCTCACAAAACTCCATTTTGACTTCAAACACCTCCATTCTATGAGTTCACACACCTCCATTTTATGAGTTCACACACCTCGATTCTATGACTTCACACACCTCAATTCTATGACTTCACACACCTCCATTCTATGACTTCACACACCTCCATTCTGTGACTTCACACACCTCCACTCTATGACTTCAAACACCTTCATTCTTACTTCACAAACATCCATTCTGTGACTTCACACACCTCCATTCTGTGACTTCACACACCTTCATTCTGACTTCACACACCTCCATTCTGTGACTTCACACACCTCAATTCTGTGACTTCACACACCTCCATTCTGACTTCACATAACTCCATTCTATGATTTCACACACCTCCATTCTATGACTTCACACACCTCCATTCTGTGACGTCACACACCACCTTTTTGACTTCACACACCTCCATTCTGTGACTTCACACACCTCCATTCTGTGACTTCACACACCTCCGTTTTGACTTCACACACTTCCATTCTGTGACTTCACACACCTCCATTCTGTGACTTCACACACCTCTATTGTTTCACTACACACACCTCCATTCTTTGACTTCACACACCTCCATGCCATGACTTCACACACCTCCATTCTATGAGTTCACACACCTCCATTCTATGAGTTCACACACCTCCAATTTGACTTCACACAAGTCCATTCTATGACTTCACACACCTTCATTCTTACTTCAGAAACATCCATTCTCTGACTTCACACACCTCCATTCTATGACTTCACAAACCTCCATTCTGTGACTTCACACACCTCCATTCTGAGTTCACACACTTCCATTCTGTGACTTCACACACCTCCATTCGTTGACATCAAAAACCATCATTCTATGACTTCCACAACTCCATTTTAACTTCACACACCTCCATTCTATGATTTCACACACCTCCATTCGTTGACATCAAAAAACACCATTCTATGACTTCACACAACTCCATTTTGACTTCACACACCTCCATTCTATGAGTTCACACACCTCTATTTTATGACTTCACACACCTCCATTCTATGACTTCACACACCTCAATTCTATGACTTCACCCACCTCCATTCTATGACTTCACACACCTCCATTCTGTGACTTCACACACCTCCACTCTATGACTTCAACACCTTCATTCTTACTTCACAAACTTCCATTCTGTGACTTCACACACCTCCATTCTGTGACTTCACACACCTTCATTCTGACTTCACACACCTCCATTCTGTGACTTCACACACCTCCATTCTATGACTTCACACACCTCCATTGTGTGACTTCACACACCAACTTTTTGACTTCACACACCTCCATTCTGTGACTTCACACACCTCCATTCTGTGACTTCACACACCTCCGTTTTGACTTCACACACTTCCATTCTGTGACTTCAGACACCTCCATTCTGTGACTTCACACACCACCTTTTTGACTTCACACACCTCCATTCTGTGACTTCACACACCTCCATTCCATGACTTCACACACCTCCATTCTATGAGTTCACACACCTCCATTCTATGAGTTCACACACCTCCAATATGACTTCACACACCTCCATTCTGTGACTTCACATACCTTCATTCTTACTTCAGAAACATCCATTCTCTGACTTCACACACCTACATTCTATGAATTCACACACCTCCATTCTGTGATTTCACACACCTCCATTCTATGACATCACACACCTCCATTCTGTGACTTCACACACCTCCATTCTGAGTTCACACACCTCCATTCTATGACTTCACAAACCCCCATTCTGAGTTCACAGACCTCCATTCTATGACTTCACACACTTCCATTCTATGACTTCACACACCTCCATTCTGACTTCACACACCTCCATTCTGACTTCACACACCTCAAATCTTTCACTTCACACACCTCCTTTCTGAGTTCACACACCTCCATTCTATGACTTCACAAACCCCCATTCTGAGTTCACAGATCTCCATTCTATGACTTCACACACTTCCATTCTATGACTTCACGCACCTCCATTCTATGACTTCACACACCTCCATTCTCTGACTTCACACACCTTGATTCTATGATTTCACATACCTCCATTCTGACTTCACACACCTCCATTCTATGACGTCACACACCTCCATTCTGACTTCACACAGCTCCATTCTGTGTCTTCACAAAACTCCATTCTATGGTTTCACACACCTCCATACTATGACTTCACACACCTCCATCTATGACTTCACACACCTCCATTCTGAGTTCACACACCTCCATTCTGTGACTTCACACACCTCCATTCTGACTTCACTCACCTCCATTGTATGACTTCACACACCTCCATTCTGTGACTTCACACACCTCCATTCTATGACTTCACACACTTCAATTTGACGTCACACACCTCCATTCTATGAATTCACAAATCTCCATTCTATGACTTCACACACCTCCATTCTGACTTTACACACCTCCATTCTATGACTTCACAAACCTCGAATCTGTGTCTTCAGTCACCTCCACTGTATGACTTCACACTCCTCCATTCTATGACTTTTCACACCTCTTTCTATGACTTCACCCACCTCCCTTCTTTGACCGCACACCTCCATTCGAGACTTCACACACCTCCATTCTGACTTCACACAGCTACATTCTGTGACTTCACACACCTCCATTCTGTGACTTCACACATCTCTATTCTATGACTTCACACACCTTCATTCTTACTTCACAAACATCCATTCTATGACTTCACACACCTCCATTCTATGATTTCACACACCTCCATTCTGTGATTCAAACACCTGCATTCTGTGTTCACACACCTCAATTCTGTGAATTCACACACCTCCATTCTGACTTCACACACCTCCATTCTATGACTTCACACACCTCCATTCTATGACTTCACACACCTCCATTCTGTGACTTCACACACCTCCATTCTGATTTGACACACCTCCATTCTGTGACTTCGCACACCTCCATTCTGACTTCACATAGCTCCATTTTATGACTTCACACACCTCCATTCTGTGAAGTCACACACCTCCATTCTATGACTTCACACACCTTCGTTCTTATTTCACAAAAATCCATTCTAAGACTTCACACACCTCCATTCTATGACTTCACACACCTCCATTTTTTGACTTCACACACCTCCATTCTAAGACTTCACACACCTCCATTGTGACTTCACACACCTCCATTCTATCAGTTCACACACCTCCATTCTGACTTCACACAGCTCCATTCTGTGACTTCACAAAACTCCATTCTATGATTCCACCCACCTCCATACTATGTCTTCACACACCTCCATCTATGACTTCACACACCTCCATTCTGAGTTCACACACCTCCATTCTGTGACTTCACACACCTCCATTCTGACTTCACACTCCTTCATTGTATGACTTCACACACCTCAATTCTATGACTTCACACACCTCCATTCTATAACTTCACACACCTCCATTCTGTGACATCACACACCTCCATTCTATGACTTCAAACACCTTCATTCTTTCTTCATAAACATCCATTCTGTGACTTCACACACCTCTCTTCTGTGACTTCACACCTGCATTCTGACTTCACACACCTCTTTTCTGTGACTTCACACACCTCAATTATGTGAATTCACACACCTCCATTCTGTCTTCACACACCTCCATTCTGTGATTTCACACACCTCCATTCGATGCCTTCACATACCTCCATTTTGTGACTTCACACACCTAAGTTCTATGACTTCACACACCTCCATTCTGTGACTTCACGCACCTCCATTCTATGACTTCAAACACCTTCATTCTTTCTTCACAAACATCCATTCTGTGACTTCACACACCTCCCTTCTGTGACTTCACACCTGCATTCTGACTTCACACACCTCCTTTCTGAGTTCACAAACCTCCATTCTGTGACTTCACACACCTGCATTCTGACTTCACACACCTCCTTTCTGAGTTCACAAACCTCCATCTATAACTTCACACACCTCCATTCTGAGTTCACACATCTCCATTCTGTGACTTCACACACCTCCATTCTGACTTCACTCACCTCCATTGTATGACTTCACTCACCTCCATTCTGTGACTTCACACACCTCCATTCTATGACTTCACACACTTCAATTTGACGTCACACCTCCATACTATGAATTCACAAATCTCCATTCTATGACTTCACAAACCTCCATTCTGACTTTACACACCTCCATTCTATGACTTCACAAACCTCGAATCTGTGTCTTCAGTCACCTCCACTGTATGACTTCACACTCCTCCATTCTATGACTTCTCACACCTCTTTCTATGACTTCACCCACCTCCCTTCTTTGACTGCACACCTCCATTCGAGACTTCACACACCTCCATTGTGTGACTTCACACACCTCCATTGTGTGACTTCACACACCTCCATTCTTTGACTTCACACACCTCTATTCTATGACTTCACACACTTTCATTCTCACTTCACAAACATCCATTCTATGAATTCACACACCTCCATTCTATGATTTCACACACCTCCATTCTGTGATTCACACACCTCTATTCTGTGACTTCACACACCTCAATTCTGTGACTTCACACACCTCCATTCTGACTTCACACACCTCCATCCTGTGACTTCACACACCTCCATCGATGCCTTCACATACCTCCATTTTGTGACTTCACACACCTAAATTCTATGACTTCACACACTTCCATTCTGTGACTTCACGCACCTCCATTCTATGACTTCAAACACCTTCATTCTTTCTTCACAAACATCCATTCTGTGACTTCACAGACCTCCCTTCTGTGACTTCACACCTGCATTCTGACTTCACACACCTCCATTCTGAGTTCACACACCTCCATTCTGACTTCACTCACCTCCATTGTATGACTTCACACACCTCCATTCTGTGACTCCACACACCTCCATTCTATGACTTCACACACTTCAATTGTGACGTCACACACCTCCATTCTATGAATTCACAAATCTCCTTTCTATGACTTCACACACCTCCATTCTGACTTTACACACCTCCATTCTATGACTTCACAGACCTCGAATCTGTGTCTTCAGTCACCTCCACTGTATGACTTCACACTCCTCCATTCTATGACTTCCCACACCTCTTTCTATGACTTCACCACCTCCATTCGTTGACATCAAAAACAACCATTCTATGACTTCACGCAACTCCATTGTGACTTCACACACCTCCATTCTATCAATTCACACACCTCCATTCCATGACTTCACACACCTCCATTCTGTGACTTCACACACCTCCATTCTATGACTTCACAAACCTCCATTCTGAGTTCACAGACCTCCATTCTATGACTTCACATACCTCCATTCTATGACTTCACTCACCTCCATTCTGACTTCACACACCTCCATTCTGACTTCACACACCTCCATTCGTTGACATCAAAAAACACCATTCTATGACCTCACAAAACTCCATTTTGACTTCAAACACCTCCATTCTATGAGTTCACACACCTCCATTTTATGAGTTCACACACCTCGATTCTATGACTTCACACACCTCAATTCTATGACTTCACACACCTCCATTCTATGACTTCACACACCTCCATTCTGTGACTTCACACACCTCCACTCTATGACTTCAAACACCTTCATTCTTACTTCACAAACATCCATTCTGTGACTTCACACACCTCCATTCTGTGACTTCACACACCTTCATTCTGACTTCACACACCTCCATTCTGTGACTTCACACACCTCAATTCTGTGACTTCACACACCTCCATTCTGACTTCACATAACTCCATTCTATGATTTCACACACCTCCATTCTATGACTTCACACACCTCCATTCTGTGACGTCACACACCACCTTTTTGACTTCACACACCTCCATTCTGTGACTTCACACACCTCCATTCTGTGACTTCACACACCTCCGTTTTGACTTCACACACTTCCATTCTGTGACTTCACACACCTCCATTCTGTGACTTCACACACCTCTATTGTTTCACTACACACACCTCCATTCTTTGACTTCACACACCTCCATTCCATGACTTCACACACCTCCATTCTATGAGTTCACACACCTCCATTCTATGAGTTCACACACCTCCAATTTGACTTCACACAAGTCCATTCTATGACTTCACACACCTTCATTCTTACTTCAGAAACATCCATTCTCTGACTTCACACACCTCCATTCTATGACTTCACAAACCTCCATTCTGTGACTTCACACACCTCCATTCTGAGTTCACACACTTCCATTCTGTGACTTCACACACCTCCATTCGTTGACATCAAAAACCATCATTCTATGACTTCCACAACTCCATTTTAACTTCACACACCTCCATTCTATGATTTCACACACCTCCATTCGTTGACATCAAAAAACACCATTCTATGACTTCACACAACTCCATTTTGACTTCACACACCTCCATTCTATGAGTTCACACACCTCCATTTTATGACTTCACACACCTCCATTCTATGACTTCACACACCTCAATTCTATGACTTCACCCACCTCCATTCTATGACTTCACACACCTCCATTCTGTGACTTCACACACCTCCACTCTATGACTTCAACACCTTCATTCTTACTTCACAAACTTCCATTCTGTGACTTCACACACCTCCATTCTGTGACTTCACACACCTTCATTCTGACTTCACACACCTCCATTCTGTGACTTCACACACCTCCATTCTATGACTTCACACACCTCCATTGTGTGACTTCACACACCAACTTTTTGACTTCACACACCTCCATTCTGTGACTTCACACACCTCCATTCTGTGACTTCACACACCTCCGTTTTGACTTCACACACTTCCATTCTGTGACTTCAGACACCTCCATTCTGTGACTTCACACACCACCTTTTTGACTTCACACACCTCCATTCTGTGACTTCACACACCTCCATTCCATGACTTCACACACCTCCATTCTATGAGTTCACACACCTCCATTCTATGAGTTCACACACCTCCAATATGACTTCACACACCTCCATTCTGTGACTTCACATACCTTCATTCTTACTTCAGAAACATCCATTCTCTGACTTCACACACCTACATTCTATGAATTCACACACCTCCATTCTGTGATTTCACACACCTCCATTCTATGACATCACACACCTCCATTCTGTGACTTCACACACCTCCATTCTGAGTTCACACACCTCCATTCTATGACTTCACAAACCCCCATTCTGAGTTCACAGACCTCCATTCTATGACTTCACACACTTCCATTCTATGACTTCACACACCTCCATTCTGACTTCACACACCTCCATTCTGACTTCACACACCTCAAATCTTTCACTTCACACACCTCCTTTCTGAGTTCACACACCTCCATTCTATGACTTCACAAACCCCCATTCTGAGTTCACAGACCTCCATTCTATGACTTCACACACTTCCATTCTATGACTTCACGCACCTCCATTCTATGACTTCACACACCTCCATTCTCTGACTTCACACACCTTGATTCTATGATTTCACATACCTCCATTCTGACTTCACACACCTCCATTCTATGACGTCACACACCTCCATTCTGACTTCACACAGCTCCATTCTGTGTCTTCACAAAACTCCATTCTATGGTTTCACACACCTCCATACTATGACTTCACACACCTCCATCTATGACTTCACACACCTCCATTCTGAGTTCACACACCTCCATTCTGTGACTTCACACACCTCCATTCTGACTTCACTCACCTCCATTGTATGACTTCACACACCTCCATTCTGTGACTTCACACACCTCCATTCTATGACTTCACACACTTCAATTTGACGTCACACACCTCCATTCTATGAATTCACAAATCTCCATTCTATGACTTCACACACCTCCATTCTGACTTTACACACCTCCATTCTATGACTTCACAAACCTCGAATCTGTGTCTTCAGTCACCTCCACTGTATGACTTCACACTCCTCCATTCTATGACTTTTCACACCTCTTTCTATGACTTCACCCACCTCCCTTCTTTGACCGCACACCTCCATTCGAGACTTCACACACCTCCATTCTGACTTCACACAGCTACATTCTGTGACTTCACACACCTCCATTCTGTGACTTCACACATCTCTATTCTATGACTTCACACACCTTCATTCTTACTTCACAAACATCCATTCTATGACTTCACACACCTCCATTCTATGATTTCACACACCTCCATTCTGTGATTCAAACACCTGCATTCTGTGTTCACACACCTCAATTCTGTGAATTCACACACCTCCATTCTGACTTCACACACCTCCATTCTATGACTTCACACACCTCCATTCTATGACTTCACACACCTCCATTCTGTGACTTCACACACCTCCATTCTGATTTGACACACCTCCATTCTGTGACTTCGCACACCTCCATTCTGACTTCACATAGCTCCATTTTATGACTTCACACACCTCCATTCTGTGAAGTCACACACCTCCATTCTATGACTTCACACACCTTCGTTCTTATTTCACAAAAATCCATTCTAAGACTTCACACACCTCCATTCTATGACTTCACACACCTCCATTTTTTGACTTCACACACCTCCATTCTAAGACTTCACACACCTCCATTGTGACTTCACACACCTCCATTCTATCAGTTCACACACCTCCATTCTGACTTCACACAGCTCCATTCTGTGACTTCACAAAACTCCATTCTATGATTCCACCCACCTCCATACTATGTCTTCACACACCTCCATCTATGACTTCACACACCTCCATTCTGAGTTCACACACCTCCATTCTGTGACTTCACACACCTCCATTCTGACTTCACACTCCTTCATTGTATGACTTCACACACCTCAATTCTATGACTTCACACACCTCCATTCTATAACTTCACACACCTCCATTCTGTGACATCACACACCTCCATTCTATGACTTCAAACACCTTCATTCTTTCTTCATAAACATCCATTCTGTGACTTCACACACCTCTCTTCTGTGACTTCACACCTGCATTCTGACTTCACACACCTCTTTTCTGTGACTTCACACACCTCAATTATGTGAATTCACACACCTCCATTCTGTCTTCACACACCTCCATTCTGTGATTTCACACACCTCCATTCGATGCCTTCACATACCTCCATTTTGTGACTTCACACACCTAAGTTCTATGACTTCACACACCTCCATTCTGTGACTTCACGCACCTCCATTCTATGACTTCAAACACCTTCATTCTTTCTTCACAAACATCCATTCTGTGACTTCACACACCTCCCTTCTGTGACTTCACACCTGCATTCTGACTTCACACACCTCCTTTCTGAGTTCACAAACCTCCATTCTGTGACTTCACACACCTGCATTCTGACTTCACACACCTCCTTTCTGAGTTCACAAACCTCCATTCTGTGACTTCACACACCTCCATTCTGACTTCACTCACCTCCATTGTATGACTTCACACACCTCCATTCTGTGACTTCACACACCTCCATTCTATGACTTCACACACTTCAATTGTGACGTCACACACCTCCATTCTATGAATTCACAGACCTTGAATCTGTGTCTTCAGTCACCTCCACTGTATGACTTCACACTCCTACATTCTATGACTTCCCACACCTCTTTCTATGACTTCACCACCTCCGTTCTATGACCGCACACCTCCATTCAAGACTTCACACACCTCCATTGTGTGACTTCACACACCTCCATTCTGTGACTTCACACACCTCCATTCTTTGACTTCACACACCTCTATTCTATGACTTCACACACCTTCATTCTTACTTCACAAACATCCATTATGTGACATCACACACCTCCATTCTGAGTTCACACACCTCCATTCTATGACTTCACAAACCCCCATTCTGAGTTCACAGACTTCCATTCTATGAGTTCACACACTTCCATTCTATGACTTCACACACCTCCATTCTGACTTCACACACCTCCATTCTGACTTCACACACCTCAATTCTTTGACTTCACACACCTCCATTTTATGATTTCACAAACTTCCATTCTATGACTACACACACCTCCATTCTATGACTTCACACACCTCATTTCTGAGTTGACACACCTCCATTCTGTGATTTCACACACCTCCAATCTGAATTCACACACCTCCATTCTATGACTTCACACACCTCCATTCGTTGACATCAAAAACAACCATTCTATGACTTCACACAACTCCATTCTGACTTCACACACCTCCATTCTGACTTCACACACCTCCATTCGTTGACAACAAAAAACACCATTCTATGACTTCACACAACTCCATTTTGTCTTCACACACCTCCATTCTATGAGTTCACACACCTCCATTTTATGACTTCACACACCTCCATTCTATGACTTCACACACCTCAATTCTATGACTTCACACACCTCCATTCTATGACTTCACACACCTCCATTATGTGACTTCACACACCTCCACTCTATGACTTCAAACACCTTCATTCTTACTTCACAAACATCCATTCTGTGACTTCACACACCTAAATTGTATGACTTCACACACCTCCATTGTGACTTCACACACCTCCATTCTATGACTTCACACACCTCCGTTTTGTGACTTCACACACTTCCATTCTATGACTTCAAACACCTCCATTCTATGACTTCACAAACCTCCATTGTGACTTCACATACCTCCATTCTATGACTTCACACAGCTCCATTCTGACTTCACACAGCTCCATTCTGTGACTCCACAAAACTCCCTTCTATGATTTCACACACCTCCATACTATGACTTCACACACCTCCATCTATGACTTCACACACCTCCATTTTGAGTTCTCACACCTCCATTCTGTGACTTCACACACCTCCATTCTGACTTAACACACCTCCATTGTATGACTTCCCACACCTCCATTCTGTGACTTCACACACCTACATTCTATGACTTCACACACTTCCATTGTGATATCACACACCTCCATTCTATGAGTTCACACATCTCCATTCTATGACTTCACACACCTCCATTCTGACTTCACACACCTCCATTCTATGACTTCACAGACCTCCATTCTATGACTTCCCACACCTTCTTTCTATGACTTCACCCACCTACATTCTGCGACTTCACATCTCCATTATGACTTCACACACCTCTATTCTCTCACTTCAATCACCTCCATTCTATGACTTCACACACTTCCATTCTATGCCTTCACACACGTCCATTCTATAACTACACACACCTCCATTCTTTGACTTCACACACCTCCATTCTATGACTTCACACACCTTCATTCTTCACAAACATCCATTCTATGACTTCTCACACGTCCATTCTATGACTTCATACACCTCCATTCTGTGACTTCACACACCTCCATTCCATGACTTCACACACCTCCATTCTATGAGTTCACACACCTCCATTCTATGAGTTCACACACCTCCAATATGACTTCACACACCTCCATTCTGTGACTTCACATACCTTCATTCTTACTTCAGAAACATCCATTCTCTGACTTCACACACCTACATTCTATGAATTCACACACCTCCATTCTGTGATTTCACACACCTCCATTCTATGACATCACACACCTCCATTCTGTGACTTCACACACCTCCATTCTGAGTTCACACACCTCCATTCTATGACTTCACAAACCCCCATTCTGAGTTCACAGACCTCCATTCTATGACTTCACACACTTCCATTCTATGACTTCACACACCTCCATTCTGACTTCACACACCTCCATTCTGACTTCACACACCTCAAATCTTTCACTTCACACACCTCCATTCTGAGTTCACACACCTCCATTCTATGACTTCACTAACCCCCATTCTGAGTTCACAGACCTCCATTCTATGACTTCACACACTTCCATTCTATGACTTCACGCACCTCCATTCTATGACTTCACACACCTCCATTCTGTGACTTCACACACCTTGATTCTATGATTTCACATACCTCCTTTCTGACTTCACACACCTCCATTCTATGACTTCACACACCTCCATTCTGACTTCACACAGCTCCATTCTGTGTCTTCACAAAACTCCATTCTATGGTTTCACACACCTCCATACTATGACTTCACACACCTCCATCTATGACTTCACACACCTCCATTCTGAGTTCACACACCTCCATTCTGTGACTTCACACACCTCCATTCTGACTTCACTCACCTCCAGTGTATGACTTCACACACCTCCATTCTGTGACTTCACACACCTCCATTCTGTGACTTCACACACTTCAATTTGACGTCACACACCTCCATTCTATGAATTCACAAATCTCCATTCTATGACTTCACACACCTCCATTCTGACTTTACACACCTCCATTCTATGACTTCACAAACCTCGAATCTGTGTCTTCAGTCACCTCCACTGTATGACTTCACACTCCTCCATTCTATGACTTCTCACAACTCTTTCTATGACTTCACCCACCTCCCTTCTTTGACCGCACACCTCCATTCGAGACTTCACACACCTCCATTCTGACTTCACACAGCTACATTCTGTGACTTCACACACCTCCAATCTGAATTCACACACCTCCATTCTATGACTTCACACACCTCCATTCGTTGACATCAAAAACAACCATTCTATGACTTCACACAACTCCATTCTGACTTCACACACCTCCATTCTGACTTCACACACATCCATTCGTTGACAACAAAAAACACCATTCTATGACTTCACACAACTCCATTTTGACTTCACACACCTCCATTCTATGAGTTCACACACCTCCATTTTATGACTTCACACACCTCCATTCTATGACTTCACACACCTCAATTCTATGACTTCACACACCTCCATTCTATGACTTCACACACCTCCATTCTGTGACTTCACACACCTCCACTCTATGACTTCAAACACCTTCATTCTTACTTCACAAACATCCATTCTGTGACTTCACACACCTAAATTCTATGACTTCACACACCTCCATTGTGACTTCACACACCTCCATTCTATGACTTCACACACCTCCGTTTTGTGACTTCACACACTTCCATTCTATGACTTCAAACACCTCCATTCTATGACTTCACACACCTCCATTGTGACTTCACATACCTCCATTCTATGACTTCACACAGCTCCATTCTGACTTCACACAGCTCCATTCTGTGACTCCACAAAACTCCCTTCTATGATTTCACACACCTCCATACTATGACTTCACACACCTCCATCTATGACTTCACACACCTCCATTTTGAGTTCTCGCATCTCCATTCTGTGACTTCACACACCTCCATTCTGACTTAACACACCTCCATTGTATGACTTCCCACACCTCCATTCTGTGACTTCACACACCTACATTCTATGACTTCACACACTTCCATTGTGATATCACACACCTCCATTCTATGAGTTCACACATCTCCATTCTATGACTTCACACACCTCCATTCTGACTTCACACACCTCCATTCTATGACTTCACAGACCTCCATTCTATGACTTCCCACACCTTCTTTCTATGACTTCACCCACCTACATTCTGCGACTTCACATCTCCATTATGACTTCACACACCTCTATTCTCTCACTTCAATCACCTCCATTCTATGACTTCACACACTTCCATTCTATTACTTTACACACGTCCATTCTATAACTACACACACCTCCATTCTTTGACTTCACACACCTCCATTCTATGACTTCACACACCTTCATTCTTCACAAACATCCATTCTATGACTTCTCACACGTCCATTCTATGACTTCATACACCTCCATTCTGTGACTTCACACACCTCCATTCCATGACTTCACACACCTCCATTCTATGAGTTCACACACCTCCATTCTATGAGTTCACACACCTCCAATATGACTTCACACACCTCCATTCTGTGACTTCACATACCTTCATTCTTACTTCAGAAACATCCATTCTCTGACTTCACACACCTACATTCTATGAATTCACACACCTCCATTCTGTGATTTCACACACCTCCATTCTATGACATCACACACCTCCATTCTGTGACTTCACACACCTCCATTCTGAGTTCACACACCTCCATTCTATGACTTCACAAACCCCCATTCTGAGTTCACAGACCTCCATTCTATGACTTCACACACTTCCATTCTATGACTTCACACACCTCCATTCTGACTTCACACACCTCCATTCTGACTTCACACACCTCAAATCTTTCACTTCACACACCTCCATTCTGAGTTCACACACCTCCATTCTATGACTTCACAAACCCCCATTCTGAGTTCACAGACCTCCATTCTATGACTTCACACACTTCCATTCTATGACTTCACGCACCTCCATTCTATGACTTCACACACCTCCATTCTGTGACTTCACACACCTTGATTCTATGATTTCACATACCTCCATTCTGACTTCACACACCTCCATTCTATGACTTCACACACCTCCATTCTGACTTCACACAGCTCCATTCTGTGTCTTCACAAAACTCCATTCTATGGTTTCACACACCTCCATACTATGACTTCACACACCTCCATCTATGACTTCACACACCTTCATTCTGAGTTCACACACCTCCATTCTGTGACTTCACACACCTCCATTCTGACTTCACTCACCTCCAGTGTATGACTTCACACACCTCCATTCTGTGACTTCACACACCTCCATTCTATGACTTCACACACTTCAATTTGACGTCACACACCTCCATTCTATGAATTCACAAATCTCCATTCTATGACTTCACACACCTCCATTCTGACTTTACACACCTCCATTCTATGACTTCACAAACCTCGAATCTGTGTCTTCAGTCACCTCCACTGTATGACTTCACACTCCTCCATTCTATGACTTCTCACACCTCTTTCTATGACTTCACCCACCTCCCTTCTTTGACCGCACACCTCCATTCGAGACTTCACACACCTCCATTCTGACTTCACACAGCTACATTCTGTGACTTCACAAACCTCCATTCTGTGACTTCACACATCTCTATTCTATGACTTCACACACCTTCATTCTTACTTCACAAACATCCATTCTATGACTTCACACACATCCATTCTATGATTTCACACACCTCCATTCTGTGATTCAAACACCTGCATTCTGTGTTCACACACCTCAATTCTGTGAATTCACACACCTCCATTCTGACTTCACACACCTCCATTCTACTACTTCACACACCTCCATTCTATGACTTCACACACCTCCATTCTGTGACTTCACACACCTCCATTCTGATTTGACACACCTCCATTCTGTGACTTCACACACCTCCATTCTATGACTTCACACACCTCCATTTTTTGACTTCACACACCTCCATTCTACGATTTCACACACCTCCATTGTGACTTCACACACCTCCATTCTATCAGTTCACACACCTCCATTCTGACTTCACACAGCTCCATTCTGTGACTTCACAAAACTCCATTCTATGATTCCACCCACCTCCATACTATGTCTTCACACACCTCCATCTATGACTTCACACACCTCCATTCTGAGTTCACACACCTCCATTCTGTGACTTCACACACCTCCATTCTGACTTCACACTCCTTCATTGTATGACTTCACACACCTCCATTCTATAACTTCACACACCTCCATTCTGTGACATCACACACCTCCATTCTATGACATCAAACACCTTCATTCTTTCTTCACAAACATCCATTCTGTGACTTCACACACCTCTCTTCTGTGACTTCACACCTGCATTCTGATTTCACACACCTCTTTTCTGTGACTTCACACACCTCAATTATGTGAATTCACACACCTCCATTCTGTCTTCACACACCTCCATTCTGTGATTTCACACACCTCCATTCGATGCCTTCACATACCTCCATTTTGTGACTTCACACACCTAAGTTCTATGACTTCACACACCTCCATTCTGTGACTTCACGCACCTCCATTCTATGACTTCAAACACCTTCATTCTTTCTTCACAAACATCCATTCTGTGACTTCACACACCTCCCTTCTGTGACTTCACACCTGCATTCTGACTTCACACACCTCCTTTCTGAGTTCACAAACCTCCATTCTGTGACTTCACACACCTGCATTCTGACTTCACACACCTCCTTTCTGAGTTCACAAACCTCCATTCTGTGACTTCACACACCTCCATTCTGACTTCACTCACCTCCATTGTATGACTTCACACACCTCCATTCTGTGACTTCACACACCTCCATTCTATGACTTCACACACTTCAATTGTGACGTAACACACCTCCATTCTATGAATTCACAGACCTTGAATCTTTGTCTTCAGTCACCTCCACTGTATGACTTCACACTCCTACATTCTATGACTTCCCACACCTCTTTCTATGACTTCACCACCTCCGTTCTATGACCGCACACCTCCATTCAAGACTTCACACACCTCCATTGTGTGACTTCACACACCTCCATTCTGTGACTTCACACACCTCCATTCTTTGACTTCACACACCTCTATTCTATGACTTCACACACCTTCATTCTTACTTCACAAACATCCATTATGTGACATCACACACCTCCATTCTGAGTTCACACACCTCCATTTTATGACTTCACAAACCCCCATTCTGAGTTCACAGATTTCCATTCTATGAGTTCACACACTTCGATTCTATGACTTCACACACCTCCATTCTGACTTCACACACCTCCATTCTGACTTCACACACCTCAATTCTTTGACTTCACACACCTCCATTTTATGATTTCACACACTTCCATTCTATGACTTCACACACCTCCATTCTATGACTTCACACACCTCATTTCTGAGTTGACACACCTCCATTCTGTGATTTCACACACCTCCAATCTGAATTCACACACCTCCATTCTATGACTTCACACACCTCCATTCGTTGACATCAAAAACAACCATTCTATGACTTCACACAACTCCATTCTGACTTCACACACCTCCATTCTGACTTCACACACCTCCATTCGTTGACAACAAAAAACACCATTCTATGACTTCACACAACTCCATTTTGACTTCACACACCTCCATTCTATGAGTTCACACACCTCCATTTTATGACTTCACACACCTCCATTCTATGACTTCACACACCTCAATTCTATGACTTCACACACCTCCATTCTATGACTTCACACACCTCCATTCTGTGACTTCACACACCTCCACTCTATGACTTCAAACACCTTCATTCTTACTTCACAAACATCCATTCTGTGACTTCACACACCTAAATTGTATGACTTCACACACCTCCATTGTGACTTCACACACCTCCATTCTATGACTTCACACACCTCCGTTTTGTGACTTCACACACTTCCATTCTATGACTTCAAACACCTCCATTCTATGACTTCACACACCTCCATTGTGACTTCACATACCTCCATTCTATGACTTCACACAGCTCCATTCTGACTTCACACAGTTCCATTCTGTGACTCCACAAAACTCCCTTCTATGATTTCACACAACTCCATACTATGACTTCACACACCTCCATCTATGACTTCACACACCTTCATTTTGAGTTCTCACACCTCCATTCTGTGACTTCACACACCTCCATTCTGACTTAACACACCTCCATTGTATGACTTCCCACACCTCCATTCTGTGACTTCACACACCTACATTCTATGACTTCACACACTTCCATTGTGATATCACACACCTCCATTCTATGAGTTCACACATCTCCATTCTATGACTTCACACACCTCCATTCTGACTTCACACACCTCCATTCTATGACTTCACAGACCTCCATTCTATGACTTCCCACACCTTCTTTCTATGACTTCACCTACCTACATTCTGCGACTTCACATCTCCATTATGACTTCACACACCTCTATTCTCTCACTTCAATCACCTCCATTCTATGACTTCACACACTTCCAGTCTATGACTTCACACACGTCCATTCTATAACTACACACACCTCCATTCTTTGACTTCACACACCTCCATTCTATGACTTCACACACCTTCATTCTTCACAAACATCCATTCTATGACTTCTCACACGTCCATTCTATGCCTTCATACACCTCCATTCTGTGACTTCACAAACCTCCATTCTGTGTTCACGCACCTCAATTCTGTGACTTCACACACCTCCATTCTGACTTCACACATCTCCATTCTATGACTTCACACACCTGCATTCTATAACTACACACACCTCCATTCTGTGACTTCACACACCTCCATTCTGAGTTGACACACCTCCATTCTGTGACTTCACACACGTCCATTCTGACTTCACACAGCTCCATTCTATGACTTCACACAACTCCATTCTCTGACGTCACACACATCCATTCTATGACTTCACACACCTTCATTCTTACTTCAAAAACATCAATTATATGACTTCACACACCTCCATTCTATGACTTCACACATCTCCATTTTGTGACTTCACACACCTCCATTATATGATTTCACACACCTCCATTCTGACTTCACACACCTCCATTCTATGAGTTCACACACCTCCATTCTGACTTCACACAACTCCATTCTAAGACTTCACACACCTCCATTCTGACTTCACACAGCTCCATTCTGTGACTTCACAAAACTCCATTCTATGATTTCACACACGTCCATACTATGACTTCACACACCTTCAGCTATGACTTCACACACCTCCATTCTGAGTTCACACACCTCCATTCTGTGACTTCAAACACCTCCATTCTGACTTCACACACCTTCATTGCATGACTTCACACACCTCCATTCTGTGACTTCACACACCTCCCTTCTATGACTTCACACACTTCCATTGTGACGCACACACCTCCATTTTATGAGTTCACACATCTCCATTCTATGATTTCACACACCTCCATTCTGACTTCATACACCTCCATTCTACGACTTCACACACCTCCATTCTATGACTTCACACACCTCCATTCTGACGTCACAAACCTCCATTCTGTGACTTCACACACCTCCATTCTATGAGTTCACACACCTAAATTCTATGACTTCACACAACTCCATTCTATGACTTCACACACCTCCATTCTGTGACTTCACACACCTCCATTCTATGACTTCAAACACCTAAATTCTATGACTTCACACAACTCCATTCTATGACTTCACACACCTCCATTCTGTGACTTCACACACCTCCATTCTGACTTCACACACCTCTATTCTGTGTCTTCACATACCTCAATTCTGTGACTTCACACACTTCCATTCTGACTTCACACACCTCCATTCTATGATTTCACACACCTCCATTCTATGACTTCACCCAGCTCAATTCTATGACTTCACAAACCTGCTTTTGTGACTTCAGACACCTCAATTCTATGACTTCACACACCTCAATTCTGACTTCACACACCTCCATTCTGTGACTTCAAACACCTCCATTCTATGATTTCAGACACCTCCATTGTATGATTTCACACACCTCCATTCTATGACTTCACACACCTCCATTCTATGACTTCACACACCTCCATTTTTTGACTTCACACACCTCCATTCTAAGATTTCACACACCTCCATTGTGACTTCACACACCTCCATTCTATGTGTTCACACACCTCCATTCTGACTTCACACAGCTCCATTCTGTTACTTCACAAAACTCCATTCTATGATTTCACACACCTCCATTCTATAACTTCACACACCTCCATCCTGTGACGTCACACACCTCCATTCTATGACTTCAAACACCTTCATTCTTACTTCACAAACATCCATTCTGTGACTTCACACACCGCCCTTCTGTGACTTCACACCTGCATACTGACTTCACACACCTCTATTCTGTGAATTCACACACCTCAATTCTGTGACTTCACACACCTCCATTCCGACTTCACACACCTCCATTCTGTGACTTCAAACACTTCCATTTTATGATTTCACACACCTCCGTTCTATGAATTCACACACCTCCATTCTGTGACTTCACTCACCTCCATTCTATGACTTCACACATGTCCATTCTATGACTTCACCCACCTCCATTCTGAGTTCACACACCTCCATTCTGTGACTTCACACACCTTCATTCTGTGACTTCACACACCTCCATTCTATGACTTCACTCACCTCCATTCTGTGACTTCATACACCTCCATTCTGTGACTTCACACACCTCCATTCTATGACTTCACACAACTCCATTGTGACTTCACACACCTCAATTCTATGATTTCACACACCTCCATTCTGACTTCACACACCTCCATTCTATGACTTCACACATCTCCATTCTAACTTCACACACCTCCATCTATGACTTCACACACCTCCATTCTGAATTCACACACCTCCATTCTGTGACTTCACACATCTCCATTCTGACTTCACCCACCTCCGTTGTATGACTTCACACACCTCCATTCTATGACTTCACAGTCCTCGAATCTGTGACTTCACTCACCTCCACTGTATGACTTCACACTCCTCCATTCTATGACTTCCCACACCTCCTTTCTATGACTTCACCCAACCCGATTCTATGACTTCACACCTCCATTCTGACTTCACACACATCCATTCTATGACTTCACACACTTCCATTCTAGGACTTCACACACCTCCATTCTGTGGCTTCACACACCTCAATTCTGTGACTTGACACACCTCCATTCTGACTTCACACACCTCCCTTGTATGACTTCACACACCTCCATTCTTTGATTTCACACACCTTCATTCTTACTTCATAAACATCCATTCTCTGACTTCACACTCTTCCATTCTATGACTTCACACACCTCCATTCTGTGGCTTCACACACCTACATTCTGAGTTCACACACATCCATTCTCTGACTTCACACACCTCCATTCTGTGACTTCACACACCTCCATTCTGTGACTTCACACACCTCGATCCTATGACTTTACACACCTCCATTCTATGAATTCACACACCTCCATTCTGTGATTTCACAAACCTCCATTCTATGACTTCACACACCTCCATTCTGTGACTTCACACACCTCCATTCTATGACTTCACACACCTCCATTCTATGACTTCACAAACCTCCATTCTGAGTTCACAGACCTCCATTCTATGACTTCACACACCTCCATTCTATGACTTCACTCATCTCCATTCTGACTTCACACACCTCCATTCTGACTTCACACACCTCAATTCTGTGAATTCGCACACCTCCATTCTATGATTTCACACAATTCCATTCTATGATTTCACACACCTCTATTCTATGACTTCACACACCTCATTTCTGAGTTGACACACCTCCATTCTGTGATTTCACACACCTCCAATCTGACTTCACACACCTCCATTCTATGACTTCACACACCTCCATTCTATGTGTTCACACACCTCCATTTTATGACTTCACACACCTCCATTCTATGACATCACACACCTCAATTCTATGACTTCACACACCTCCATTCTATGAATTCACACACCTCCATTCCGCGACTTCACACACCTCCACTCTATGACTTCAAACACCTTCATTCTTACTTCACAAACATCCATTCTGTGATTTCACACACCTCCATTCTGTGACTTCACACACCTTCATTCTGACTTCACACACCTCCTTTCTGTGAGTTCACACACCTCAATTCTGTGACTTCACACACCTCCATTCTGAATTCACACACCTCCATTCTGTGACTTCACACACCTCCATTCTATGCCTTCACACACCTCCATTTTGTGACTTCACACACCTAAATTCTATGACTTCACACACCTCCATTGTGACTTTACACACCTCCATTCTATGACTTCACACACCTCCATTCTATGACTTCACACACCTCCATTTTGTGACTTCACACACTTCCATTCTATAATTTCACAAACCTCCATTCTATGACTTCACACACCTCCATTTTTTGACTTCACACACCTCCATTCTGTGACTTCACACACCTCCATTCTATGACTTCACACACCTCCATTCTATGACTTCACACACCTCCATTTTGTGACTTCACACACCTCCATTCTGTGACTTCACACACCTTCATTCTGACTTCACACACCTCCATTCTGTGACTTCACACACCTCAATTCTGTGACTTCACACGCCTCCATTCTGACTTCACACACCTCCATTCTATGACTTCACACACCTCCGTTCTGACTTCACACAGCTCCATTCTGTGACTTTACAAAACTCCATTCTGTGATTTCACACACCTCCATACTATGACTTCACACACCTCCATCTACGACTTCATACACCTCCATTCTGAATTCACACACCTCCATTCTGTGACTTCACACACCTCAATTCTGTGACTTCACACACCTCCATTCTATGACTTCACACACTTCCATTCAATGACTTCACACACCTCCATTCTATGACTTCACACACTTCCATTCAATGACTTCACACACCTCGATCCTATGACTTCACACACCTCCATTCTATGAATTCACACACCTCCATTCTGTGACTTCACACACCTCCATTCTATGACTTCACACACCTCCATTCTATGACTTCACAAACCTCCAATTTGACTTCCCACATATCCATTGTATGACTTCACACACCTTCATTCTTACTTCAGAAACATCCATTCTATGACTTCACACACCTCCGTTCTATGACTTCACTCACCTCCATTCTGACTTCACACACCTCCATTCTGACTTCACACACCTCAATTCTGTGACTTCACACACCTCCATTCTATGATTTCACACACTTCCATTCTATGATTTCACACACCTCCATTCTATGACTTCACACACCTCATTT
Source organism: Megascapheus bottae (assembly GCA_024803745.1). Lineage (NCBI taxonomy): Eukaryota > Metazoa > Chordata > Mammalia > Rodentia > Geomyidae > Megascapheus > Megascapheus bottae. The sequence continues at coordinate 540,460 of JANJXV010000311.1, forward strand.
CTGAGTTGACACACCTCCATTCTGTGATTTCACACACCTCCAATCTGACTTCACACACCTCCATTCTATGACTTCACACACCTCCATTCGTTGACATCAAAAACCACCGTTCTATGACTTCACACAACTCCATTTTGACTTCACACACCTCCATTCTATGAGTTCACACACCTCCATTTTATGACTTCACACACCTCCATTCTATGACTTCACACACCTCAATTCTATGACTTCACACACCTCCATTCTATGACTTCACACACCTCCATTCTGTGACTTCACACACCTCCACTCTATGACTTCAAACACCTTCATTCTTACTTCACAAACATCCATTCTGTGACTTCACACACCTCCATTCTGTGACTTCACACACCTTCATTCTGACTTCTCACACCTCCATTCTGACTTCACACACCTCCATTCTGTGACTTCACACACCTCCATTTTGTGACTTCACACACCTAAATTCTATGACTTCACAAACCTCCATTGTGTCTTCACACACCTCCATTCTATGACTTCACACACCTCCATTTTGTGACTTCACACACTTCCATTCTATGACTTCAAACACCTCCATTCTATGACTTCACACACCTCCATTGTGACTTCACATACCTCCATTCTATGACTTCACACAGCTTCATTCTGACTTCACAGAGCTCCATTCTGTGACTCCACAAAACTCCCTTCTATGATTTCACACACCTCCCTACTATGACTTCACACACCTCCATCTATGACTTCACACACCTCCATTTTGAGTTCTCACACCTCCATTCTGTGACTTCACACACCTCCATTCTGACTTAACACACCTCCATTGTATGACTTCCCACACCTCCATTCTGTGACTTCACACACCTACATTCTATGACTTCACACACTTCCATTGTGATATCACACACCTCCATTCTATGAGTTCACACATCTCCATTCTATGACCTCACACACCTCCATTCTGACTTCACATACCTCCATTCTATGACTTCACAGACCTCCATTCTATGACTTCCCACACCTTCTTTCTATGATTTCACCCACCTACATTCTGCGAATTCACATCTCCATTGTGACTTCACACACCTCTATTCTCTGACTTCAATCACCTCCATTCTATGACTTCACACACTTCCATTCTATGACTTCACACACGTCCATTCTATAACTACACACACCTCCATTCTTTGACTTCACACACCTCCATTCTATGACTTCACACACCTTCATTCTTCACAAACATCCATTCTATGACTTCTCACACGTCCATTCTATGACTTCATACACCTCCATTCTGTGTCTTCACAAACCTCCATTCTGTGTTCACGCACCTCAATTCTGTGACTTCACACACCTCCATTCTGATTTCACACATCTCCATTCTATGACTTCACACACCTGCATTCTATAACTACACACACCTCCATTCTGTGACTTCACACACCTCCATTCTGAGTTGACACACCTCCATTCTGTGACTTCACACACGTCCATTCTGACTTCACACAGCTCCATTCTATGACTTCACACAACTCCATTCTCTGACGTCACACACATCCATTCTATGACTTCACACACCTTCATTCTTACTTCAAAAACATCAATTATATGACTTCACACACCTCCATTCTATGACTTCACACACCTCCATTTTGTGACTTCACACACCTCCATTATATGATTTCACACACCTCCATTCTGACTTCACACACCTCCATTCTATGAGTTCACACACCTCCTTTCTGACTTCACACACCTCCATTCTAAGACTTCACACACCTCCATTCTGACTTCACACAGCTCCATTCTGTGACTTCACAAAACTCCATTCTATGATTTTACCCACGTCCATACTATGACTTCACACACCTTCATCTATGACTTCACACACCTCCATTCTGAGTTCACACACCTCCATTCTGTGACTTCAAACACCTCCATTCTGACTTCACACACCTTCATTGCATGACTTCACACACCTCCATTCTGTGACTTCACACACCTCCCTTCTATGACTTCACACACTTCCATTGTGACGCACACACCTCCATTTTATGAGTTCACACATCTCCATTCTATGATTTCACACACCTCCATTCTGACTTCACACACCTCCATTCTACGACTTCACACACCTCCATTCTATGACTTCACACACCTCCATTCTGACGTCACAAACCTCCATTCTGTGACTTCACACACCTCCATTCTATGAGTTCACACACCTAAATTCTATGACTTCACACAACTGCATTCTACGACTTCACACACCTCCATTCTGTGACTTCACACACCTCCATTCTGACTTCACACACCTCTATTCTGTGTCTTCACATACCTCAATTCTGTGACTTCACACACTTCCATTCTGACTTCACACACCTCCATTCTATGATTTCACACACCTCCATTCTATGACTTCACCCAGCTCCATTCTATGACTTCACAAACCTGCTTCTGTGACTTCAGACACCTCAATTCTATGACTTCACACACCTCAATTCTGACTTCACACACCTCCATTCTGTGACTTCAAACACCTCCATTCTATGATTTCAGACACCTCCATTGTATGATTTCACACACCTCCATTCTATGACTTCACACACCTCCATTCTATGACTCCACACACCTCCATTTTTTGACTTCACACACCTCCATTCTAAGATTTCACACACCTCCATTGTGACTTCACACACCTCCATTCTATGTGTTCACACACCTCCATTCTGACTTCACACAGCTCCATTCTGTGACTTCACAAAACTCCATTCTATGATTTCACACACCTCCATTCTATAACTTCACACACCTCCATCCTGTGACGTCACACACCTTCATTCTATGACTTCAAACACCTTCATTCTTACTTCACAAACATCCATTCTGTGACTTCACACACCGCCCTTCTGTGACTTCACACCTTCATACTGACTTCACACACCTCTATTCTGTGAATTCACACACGTCAATTCTGTGACTTCACACACCTCCATTTCGACTTCACACACCTCCATTCTGTGACTTCAAACACTTCCATTTTATGATTTCACACATGTCCATTCTGTGACTTCACAAACCTCCATTCTGAGTTCACACACCTCCATTCTGTGACTTCACACACCTCCATTCTATGACTTCACACATGTCCATTCTGTGACTTCACAAACCTCCATTCTGAGTTCACACACCTCCATTCTGTGACTTCACACACCTCCATTCTATGACTTCACACAACTCCATTGTGACTTCACACACCTCCATTCTGTGACTTCACACACCTCCATTCTGACTGCATCCACCTCCGTTGTATGACTTCACACACCTCCATTCTGTGACTTCACACACTTCCATTATGATGTCACACACCTCCATTCTATGAGTTCACACATCTCCATTCTATGACTTCACACACCTGCATTCTGACTTCACACACCTCCATTCTATGACTTCACAGTCCTCGAATCTGTGACTTCACTCACCTCCACTCTATGACTTCACACTCCTCCATTCTATGACTTCCCACACCTCCTTTCTATGACTTCACCCAACCCCATTCTATGACTTCACACCTCCTTTCTGACTTCACACACCTCCATTCTATGACTTCACACACTTCCATTCTAGGACTTCACACACCTCCATTCTGTGGCTTCACACACCTCAATTCTGTGACTTGACACACCTTCATTCTGACTTCACACACCTCCCTTGTATGACTTCACACACCTCCATTCTTTGATTTCACACACCTTCATTCTTACTTCATAAACATCCATTCTCTGACTTCACACTCTTCCATTCTATGACTTCACACACCTCCATTCTGTGGCTTCACACACCTACATTCTGAGTTCACACACATCCATTCTCTGACTTCACACACCTCCATTCTGTGACTTCACACACCTCCATTTTGGGACTTCACACACCTCGATCCTATGACTTCACACACCTCCATTCTATGAATTCACACACCTCCATTCTGTGAGTTCACAAACCTCCATTCTATGACTTCACACACCTCCATTCTGTGACTTCACACACCTCCATTCTATGACTTCACACACCTCCATTCTATGACTTCACAAACCTCCATTCTGAGTTCACAGACCTCCATTCTATGACTTCACACACCCCCATTCTATGACTTCACTCCCCTCCATTCTGACTTCACACACCTCCATTCTGACTTCACACACCTCAATTCTGTGAATTCACACACCTCCATTCTATGATTTCACACACTTCCATTCTATGATTTCACACACCTCAATTCTATGACTTCACACACCTCATTTCTGAGTTGACACACCTCCATTCTGTGATTTCACACACCTCCAATCTGACTTCACACACCTCCATTCTATGACTTCACACACCTCCATTCGTTGACATCAAAAACCACCATTCTATTATTTCACACAACTCCATTTTGACTTCACACACCTCCATTCTATGTGTTCACACTCCTCCATTTTATGACTTCACACACCTCTATTCTATGACTTCACACACCTCAATTCTATGACTTCCCACACCTCCATTCTATGACTTCACACACCTCCATTCTGTGACTTCAAACACCTCCACTCTATGACTTCAAACACCTTCATTCTTACTTCACAAACATCCATTCTGTGACTTCACACACCTCCATTCTGTGACTTCACACACCTTCATTCTGACTTCACACACCTCCATTCTGTGAGTTCACACACCTCAATGCTGTGACTTCACACACCTCCATTCTGAATTCACACACCTCCATTCTGTGACTTCACACACCTCCATTCGATGTCTTCACACACCTCCATTTTGTGACTTCACACACCTAAATTCTATGACTTCACACACCTCCATTGTGACTTTACAAACCTCCATTCTATGACTTCACACACCTCCATTCTATGACTTCACACACCTCCATTTTGTGACTTCACACACTTCCATTGTATAATTTCACACACCTCCATTCTATGACTTCACACACCTCCATTTTTTGACTTCACACACCTCCATTCTGTGACTTCACACACCTCCATTCTATGACTTCACACACCTCCATTCTATGACTTCACACACCTCCATTTTGTGACTTCACACACCTCCATTCTGTGACTTCACACACCTTCATTCTGACTTCACACACCTCCATTCTGTGACTTCACACACCTCAATTCTGTGACTTCACACACCTCCATTCTGACTTCACACACCTCCATTCTGTGACTTCACACACCTCCATTCGATGCCTTCGCACACCTCCATTTTGTGACTTCACACACCTAAATTCTATGACTTCACACACCTCCATTGTGACTTCACACACCTCCATTCTATGACTTCACACACCTCCATTCTATGACTTCACACACCTCCATTTTGTGACTTCACACACTTCCATTCTATAACTTCACACACCTCCATTCTATGACTTCACACACCTCCATTGTGACTTCACATACCTCCATTCTATGACTTCACACAGCTCCATTCTGACTTCACACACCTCCATTCTGTGACTCCATAAAACTCCCTTCTATGATTTCACACACCTCCATACTATGAATTCACACACCTCCATCTATGACTTCACACACCTCCATTTTGAGTTCTCACACCTCCATTCTGTGACTTCACACACCTCCATTCTGACTTAACACACCTCCATTGTATGACTTCACACACCTCCATTCTGCGACTTGACACACCTCCATTCTATGACTTCACACACTTCCATTGTAAAATCACACACCTCCATTCTATGAGTTCACACATCTCCATTCTATGACTTCACACACCTCCATTCTGACTTCACACACCTCCATTCTATGACTTCACAGACCTCCATTCTATGACTTCGCACACCTTCTTTCTATGACTTCACCCACCTACATTCTGCGACTTCACACCTCCATTATGACTTCACACACGTCTATTCTCTGACTTCAATCACCTCCATTCTATGACTTCACACACCTCCATTCTATGAGTTCACACACCTCCATTCTGACTTCACACACCTCCATTCTGACTTCACACACCTCCATTCTACGACTTCACACACCTCCATTCTATGACTTCACACACCTCCATTCTGACGTCACAAACCTCCATTCTGTGGCTTCACACACCTCAATTCTATGAGTTCACACACCTAAAATCTATGACTTCACACAACTCCATTCTATGACTTCGCACACCTCCATTCTGTGACTTCACACACTTCCATTCTATGACTTCAAACACCTAAATTCTATGACTTCACACAACTCCATTCTATGACTTCACACACCTCCATTCTGTGACTTCACACAACTCCATTCTGACTTCACACACCTGTATTCTGTGTCTTCACATACATCAATTCTGTGACTTCACACACTTCCATTCTGACTTCACACACCTCCATTCTGTGATTTCACACACCTCCATTCTATGACTTCACCCAGCTCCATTCTATAACTTCACACACCTGCATACTATGACTTCAGACACCTCTATTCTATGACTTCACACACCTCAATTCTGACTTCACACACCTCCATTCTATGATTTCAGACACCTCCATTGTATGATTTCACACACCTCCATTCTATGACTTCACACACCTCCATTCTATGACTTCACTCACATCCATTCTGAATTCACACACCTCCATTCTGTGACTTCTGACACCTCCATTGTGACTTCACACACCTCCATTCTATGACTTCACTCACCACCATTCTGAATTCACACACCTAAATTCTGTGACTTCTCACACCTCCATTCTGACTTCACACACATCCATTCCATGACTTCACACACCTCCATTCTATGACTTCACTCACCTCCATTCTGAATTCACACACCTAAATTCTGTGACTTCTCACACCTCCATTCTGACTTCACACACATCCATTCCATGACTTCACACACCTCCATTCTGTGAATTCACACACCTCCATTCTATGAGTTCACACACCTTCATTTTCACTTCACACAAATCCATTCTATGACTTCACACACCTTCATTCTTACTTCAGAAACATCCATTCTATGACTTCACACACCACCATTATATGACTTCACAAACCTCCATTCTGTGACTTCACACACCTCCATTCTGAGTTCACACACCTCCATTCTGTGACTTCACACACCTCCATTTTGACTTCACACACCTCCATTCTATGACTTCACACACTTCAATTCTATGAATTCTCACACCTCCATTCTGTGACTTCACTCACCTCCATTCTGTGACTTCACGCACCTCCATTGTCAGTTCACACACCTCCATTCTGTGACTTCACACACCTCCATTCTGTGACTTCACACACCTCCATTCTATGACTTCACACACCTCCATTCTATGACTTCACACACCTCCATTCTGTGACTTCACGCACCTCCATTCCATGACTTCACACACCTCCATTGTGACTTCACACACCATGATACTATGATTTCACACACCTCCATTCTGACTTCACACACCTCCATTCTATGCCTTCACACACCGCCATTCTGACTTCACACAGCTCCATTCTGTGACTTCACAAACCTCCATTCTATAACTTCACACACCTCCATTCTGTCACTTCACACAACTCCATTCTATTTTTCACACACTTCCATTGTGACGTCACACACCTCCATTTTATGAGTTCACACATCTCCTTTCTATGATTTCACACACCTCCATTCTGACTTCACACACCTCCATTCTATGACTTCACAGACCTCGAATCTGTGACTTCACTCATCTCAACCCTATGACTTCACACTTCTCCATTCTATGACTTCCCACACCTCCTTTCTATGACTTCACCCACCTCCATTCAGCGATTTCACACCTCCATTCTGACTTCACACACCTCCATTCTGTGACTTCACACTCCTCCATTCTATGACTTCACACACCTCCATTCTATGACTTCATACACATCCATTCTATGACTTCACACACCTCCATTCTTTGCCTTCACACACCTCTATTCTATGACTTCACACACCTTCATTCTTTCTTCACAAACATCCATTCTAGGACTTCACACACATCCATTCTATGGCTTCACACACATCCATTATGTGACTTCACAAACCTCCATTCTGTGTTCACACACCTCAATTCTGTGACTTCACACACCTCCATTCTGACTTCATAAACCTCCATTCTATGACTTCACACACCTCCATTCTATGACTTCACACACCTGCATTCTGTGACTTCACACACCACCATTCTATGACTTCACACACCTCTATTGTGATTTCACACACCTCCGTTCTATGAGTTCACAAACCTCCATTCTGACTTCACACACCTCCATTCTGACTTCACACACCTCCATTCTACGACTTCACACACCTCCATTCTATGACTTCACACACCTCCATTCTGACGTCACAAACCTCCATTCTGTGGCTTCACACACCTCAATTCTATGAGTTCACACACCTAAAATCTATGACTTCACACAACTCCATTCTATGACTTCGCACACCTCCATTCTGTGACTTCACACACTTCCATTCTATGACTTCAAACACCTAAATTCTATGACTTCACACAACTCCATTCTATGACTTCACACACCTCCATTCTGTGACTTCACACAACTCCATTCTGACTTCACACACCTGTATTCTGTGTCTTCACATACATCAATTCTGTGACTTCACACACTTCCATTCTGACTTCACACACCTCCATTCTGTGATTTCACACACCTCCATTCTATGACTTCACCCAGCTCCATTCTATAACTTCACACACCTGCATACTATGACTTCAGACACCTCTATTCTATGACTTCACACACCTCAATTCTGACTTCACACACCTCCATTCTATGATTTCAGACACCTCCATTGTATGATTTCACACACCTCCATTCTATGACTTCACACACCTCCATTCTATGACTTCACTCACATCCATTCTGAATTCACACACCTCCATTCTGTGACTTCTGACACCTCCATTGTGACTTCACACACCTCCATTCTATGACTTCACTCACCACCATTCTGAATTCACACACCTAAATTCTGTGACTTCTCACACCTCCATTCTGACTTCACACACATCCATTCCATGACTTCACACACCTCCATTCTATGACTTCACTCACCTCCATTCTGAATTCACACACCTAAATTCTGTGACTTCTCACACCTCCATTCTGACTTCACACACATCCATTCCATGACTTCACACACCTCCATTCTGTGAATTCACACACCTCCATTCTATGAGTTCACACACCTTCATTTTCACTTCACACAAATCCATTCTATGACTTCACACACCTTCATTCTTACTTCAGAAACATCCATTCTATGACTTCACACACCACCATTATATGACTTCACAAACCTCCATTCTGTGACTTCACACACCTCCATTCTGAGTTCACACACCTCCATTCTGTGACTTCACACACCTCCATTTTGACTTCACACACCTCCATTCTATGACTTCACACACTTCAATTCTATGAATTCTCACACCTCCATTCTGTGACTTCACTCACCTCCATTCTGTGACTTCACGCACCTCCATTGTCAGTTCACACACCTCCATTCTGTGACTTCACACACCTCCATTCTGTGACTTCACACACCTCCATTCTATGACTTCACACACCTCCATTCTATGACTTCACACACCTCCATTCTGTGACTTCACGCACCTCCATTCCATGACTTCACACACCTCCATTGTGACTTCACACACCATGATACTATGATTTCACACACCTCCATTCTGACTTCACACACCTCCATTCTATGCCTTCACACACCGCCATTCTGACTTCACACAGCTCCATTCTGTGACTTCACAAACCTCCATTCTATAACTTCACACACCTCCATTCTGTCACTTCACACAACTCCATTCTATTTTTCACACACTTCCATTGTGACGTCACACACCTCCATTTTATGAGTTCACACATCTCCTTTCTATGATTTCACACACCTCCATTCTGACTTCACACACCTCCATTCTATGACTTCACAGACCTCGAATCTGTGACTTCACTCATCTCAACCCTATGACTTCACACTTCTCCATTCTATGACTTCCCACACCTCCTTTCTATGACTTCACCCACCTCCATTCAGCGATTTCACACCTCCATTCTGACTTCACACACCTCCATTCTGTGACTTCACACTCCTCCATTCTATGACTTCACACACCTCCATTCTATGACTTCATACACATCCATTCTATGACTTCACACACCTCCATTCTTTGCCTTCACACACCTCTATTCTATGACTTCACACACCTTCATTCTTTCTTCACAAACATCCATTCTAGGACTTCACACACATCCATTCTATGGCTTCACACACATCCATTATGTGACTTCACAAACCTCCATTCTGTGTTCACACACCTCAATTCTGTGACTTCACACACCTCCATTCTGACTTCATAAACCTCCATTCTATGACTTCACACACCTCCATTCTATGACTTCACACACCTGCATTCTGTGACTTCACACACCACCATTCTATGACTTCACACACCTCTATTGTGATTTCACACACCTCCGTTCTATGAGTTCACAAACCTCCATTCTGATTTCAAACACCTCAATTCTATGACTTCACACACCTCCATTCTGACTTCACACACCTCCATTCTACGACTTCACACACCTCCATTCTATGACTTCACACACCTCCATTCTGACGTCACAAACCTCCATTCTGTGGCTTCACACACCTCAATTCTATGAGTTCACACACCTAAAATCTATGACTTCACACAACTCCATTCTATGACTTCGCACACCCCCATTCTGTGACTTCACACACTTCCATTCTATGACTTCAAACACCTAAATTCTATGACTTCACACAACTCCATTCTATGAATTCACACACCTCCATTCTGTGACTTCACACAACTCCATTCTGACTCCACACACCTGTATTCTGTGTCTTCACATACATCAATTCTGTGACTTCACACACTTCCATTCTGACTTCACACACCTCCATTCTGTGATTTCACACACCTCCATTCTATGACTTCACCCAGCTCCATTCTATGACTTCACACACCTGCATACTATGACTTCAGACACCTCAATTCTATGACTTTACACACCTCAATTCTGACTTCACACACCTCCATTCTATGATTTCAGACACCTCCATTGTATGATTTCACACACCTCCATTCTATGACTTCACACACCTCCATTCTATGACTTCACTCACATCCATTCTGAATTCACACACCTCCATTCTGTGACTTCTCACACCTCCATTGTGACTTCACACACCTCCATTCTATGACTTCACTCACCACCATTCTGAATTCACACACCTAAATTCTGTGACTTCTCACACCTCCATTCTGACTTCACACACATCCATTCCATGACTTCACACACCTCCATTCTATGACTTCACTCACCTCCATTCTGAATTCACACACCTAAATTCTGTGACTTCTCACACCTCCATTCTGACTTCACACACATCCATTCCATGACTTCACACACCTCCATTCTGTGAATTCACACACCTCCATTCTATGACTTCACACACCTTCATTCTTACTTCACAAACATCCATTCCATCACTTCACACACCTCCATTATATGACTTCATAAACCTCCCTTCTGTGACTTCACACACCTCCATTCTGAGTTCACACACCTCCATTCTGTGACTTCACACACCTCCATTTTGACTTCACACACCTCCATTCTATGACTTCACACACTTCATTTCTGTGACTTCACACACCTCCATTCTGTGACTTCACACACCTCCATTGTGAGTTCACACACCTCCATTCTGTGACTTCACACACCTCCATTCTATGACTTCACACACCTCCATTCTATGAATTCACACACCTCCATTCTGTGACTTCACACACCTACATTCTATGACTTCACACACCTCCATTCTTTGACTTCACCTACCTCCATTCTGAGTTCACAACCCTCCATTCTGTGACTTCACACACCTTCATTCTGTGACTTCACACACCTCCATTCTATGACTTCACACACCTCCATTCTGTGATTTCACACACTTCCATTCTATGACTTCACACACCTCCATTGTGACCTCACACACCACGATTCTATGATTTCACACACTTCCAATTTGAGTTCACACATCTCCATTCTATGCCTTCACTCACTGCCTTTCTGACATCACACAGCTTCATTCTGAGACCTCACAAACCTCCATTCTATGATTTCACACACCTCCATACTATGCCTTCACACACGTCCATCTATGACTTCACACACCTCCATTCTGACTTCACACACCTCCATTGTATGACTTCACACACCTCCATTCTGTGACTTCACACACCTCCATTCTATGACTTCACCCACTTCCATTGTGACGTCACACACCTCCATTCTATGAGTTAACACATCTCCATTCTATGACTTCACACACCTTCATTCTGACTTCACACACCTCCATTCTATGACTTCATAGACCTCGAATGTGATTTCACTCACCTCTACTCTATGACTTCACACTCCTCCATTCTATGACTTCCCACACCTCTTTTCTATGACTTCACCCAACTCCATTCAGCGACTTCACACCTCCATTCTGACTTCACACACCTCCATTCTGTGACTTCACACACCTCCATTCTATGACTTCACACACCTCCATTCTTTGACTTCACACACCACTATTCTATGACTTCACACACCTTCATTCTTACTTCACAAACATCCATTCTATGACTTCACACACCTGCATTCTACGACTTCACACACCTCCATTATGTGACTTCACAAACCTCCATTCTGTGTTCACACACCTCATTTCTGTGACTTCACACACCTCAAATCTGACTTCACACACCTCCATTCTATGACTTCACACACCTCCATTCTGTGACTTCACACACCTCCATTCTGTGACTTCACACACCTCCATTCTGTGACTTCACACAGCTCAATTCTATGACTTCACACATCTCCAGTCTGTGACGTCACACACCTCAATGCTTTGACTTCACACACCTTCATTCTTACTTCACAGACATCCATTCTATGACTTCACACACATATATTCTATCATTTCACACACATCCATTTTGTGACTTCACACACCTCCATTCTATGATTTCACACACCTCCATTGTGACTTCACACACCTCCATTCTATGAGTTCACACACCTCCATTCTGACTTCACACACCTCCATTCTATGACTTCACACACCTCCATTCTGACTTCACACAGTCAATTCTGTGAGTTCACAAAACTCCTTTCTATAATTTCACACACCTCCATACTATGACTTCCCACACCTCCATCTATGACTTCACACACCTCCATTCTGAGTTCACATACCTCCATTCTGTGGCTTCACACACCTCCATTTCTGACTTCACACACCAACCTTTTGACTTCACACTCCTCCGTTTTGACTCCACACACTTCCAATCTGTGACTTCACACACCTCCATTGTGTGACTTCACACACCTCTATAGTTTGACTTCACACACCTCCATTCTTTGACTTCACACACCTCCATTCCATGACTTCACACCTCCGATATATGAGTTCACACACCTCCATTCTATGAGTTCACACACCTTAATTTTGACTTCACACACCTCCATTCTATGACTTCACACACATTCAGTCTTAGTTTAGAAACATCCATTCTATGACTTCACACACCTCCATAGTATGTCTTCACAAACCTCCATTCTGTGACTTCACAAACCTCAATTCTGTGACTTCACACATCCTTTCTGACTTCACAGACGTCCATTCTATGACTTCACACTCTTCCATTCTATGACTTCACACACCTCCATTCTGTGACTTCACACAACTCTATTGTGAGTTCAAACACCTCCATTCTGTGACTTCACACACCTCCATTCTGTGATTTCACACACCTCCAATCTATGAATTCACACAACTCCATTCTATAACTTCACACACCTCAATTCTGTGACTTCACACACCTCCACTCTATGACTTAAAACACCTTCATTCTTACTTCACAAACATCCATTCTGTGACTTCACACACCTCCATTCTGTGACTTCACACACCTTCATTCTGACTTCACACACCTCCATTCTGTGACTTCACACACCTCAATTCTGTGACTTCACACACCTCCATTCTGACTTCACACACCACCATTCTGTGACTTCACACACCTCCATTCTGTCACTTCACACACCTCTATTGTGAGTTCAAACACCTCCATTCTGTGACTTCACACCTCCATTCTGTGATTTCACACACCTCCATTCTATGAATTCACACACCTCCATTCTATGACATCACACACCTCAATTCTGTGACTTCACACACCTCCACTCTATGACTTCAAACACCTTCATTCTTACTTCACAATCATCCATTCTGTGACTTCACACACCTCCATTCTGTGACTTCACACACCTTCATTCTGACTTCACACACCTAAATTCTATGACTTCACACACCTCCATTTTGACTTCACACACTTCCATTCTATAACTTCACACACCTCCATTCTATGACTTCACACACCTCCATTGTGACTTCACATACCTCCATTCTATGACTTCACACAGCTCCATTCTGACTTCACACACCTCCATTCTGTGACTCCACAAAACTCCCTTCTATGATTTCACACACCTCCATACTATGACTTCACACAACTCCATTTTGAGTTCTCACACCTCCAGTCTGTGACTTCACACACCTCCATTCTGACTTAACACACCTCCATTGTATGACTTCACACACCTCCATTCTGTGACTTCACACACCTACATTCTATGACTTCACACACTTCCATTGTGACATCACACACCTCCATTCTATGAGTTCACACATCTCCATTCTATGACTTCACACACCTCCATTCTGACTTCACACACCTCCATTCTATGACTTCACAGACCTCCATTCTATGACTTCCCACACCTTCTTTCTATGACTTCACCCACCTACATTCTGCGACTTCACACCTCCATTATGACTTCACAAACCTCTATTCTCTGTCTTCAATCACCTCCATTCTATGACTTCACACACTTCCATTCTATGACTTCACACACCTCCATTCTATAACTACACACACCTCCATTCTTTGACTTCACACACCTCCATTCTATGACTTCACACACCTTCATTCTTCACAAACATCCATTCTATGACTTCTCACACGTCCATTCTATGACTTCACACACCTCCATTCTGTGACTTCACAAACCTCCATTCTGTGTTCACGCACCTCAATTCTGTGACGTCACACACCTCCATTCTGACTTCACACATCTCCATTCTATGACTTCACACACCTGCATTCTATAACTACACACACCTCCATTCTGTGACTTCACACACCTCCATTCTGAGTTGACACACCTCCATTCTGTGACTTCACACACGTCCATTCTGACTTCAAACAGCTCCATTCTATGACTTCACACAACTCCATTCTCTGACGTCACACACCTCCATTCTATGACTTCACTCACCTTCATTCTTACTTCAAAAACATCAATTCTATGACTTCACACACCTCCATTCTATGACTTCACACACCTCAATTTTGTGACTGCACACACCTCCATTATGTCATTTCACACACCTCCATTGTGACTTCACACACCTCCATTCTATGAGTTCACACACCTCCATTCTGACTTCACACACCTCCATTCTAAGACTTCACACACCTCCATTCTGACTTCACACAGCTCCATTCTGTGACTTCACACACCTCCATTCTACGACTTCACACACCTCCATTCTATGACTTCACACACCTCCATTCTGACGTCACAAACCTCCATTCTGTGACTTCACACACCTCCATTCTATGAGTTCACACACCTAAATTCTATGACTTCACACCACTCCATTCTATGTCTTCACACACCTGCATTCTGTGACTTCACACACCTCCATTCTGACTTCACACACCTCTATTCTGTGTCTTCACATACCTCAATTCTGTGACTTCACACACTTCCATTCTGACTTCACACACCTCCATTCTATGAATTCACACACCTCCATTCTATGACTTCACCCAGCTCCATTCTATGACTTCACACACCTGCATTCTGTGACTTCAGACACCTCAATTCTATGACTTCACACACCTCAATTCTGACTTCACACACCTCCATTCTGTGACTTCAAACACCTACATTCTATGATTTCAGACACCTCCATTGTATGATTTCACCCACCTCCATTCTATGATTTCACACACCTCCATTCTATGACTTCACTCACATCCATTCTGAATTCACACACCTCCATTCTGTGACTGCTCACACCTCCATTCTGACTTCACACACATCCATTCCATGAGTTCACACACCTCCATTCTATGAGTTCACACACCTTCATTTTGACTTCACACAACTCCATTCTATGACTTCACACACCTTCATTCTTACTTCAGAAACATCCATTCTATGACTTTACACACCTCCATTGTATGACTTCACAAACCTCCATTCTGTGACTTCACACACCTCCATTCTGAGTTCACACACCTCCATTCTGTGACTTCACACACCTCCATTTTGTCTTCACACACCTCCATTCTATGACTTCACACACTTCAATTCTATGAATTCTCACACCTCCATTCTGTGACTTCACTCACCTCCATTCTGTGACTTCACGCACCTCCATTGTGAGTTCACACACCTCCATTCTGTGACTTCACACACCTCCATTCTTTGACTTCACACACCTCCATTCTATGACTTCACACACCTCCATTCTATGACTTCACACACCTCCATTCTGTGACTTCACGCATCTCCATTCCATGACTTCACACACCTCCATTGTGACTTCACACACCATGATACTATGATTTCACACACCTCCATTCTGACTTCACACACCTCCATTCTATGCTTTCACACACCGCCATTCTGACTTCACACAGCTCTATTCTGTGACTTCACAAACCTCCATTCTATGACTTCACACACCTCCATTCTGTCACTTCACACACCTCCATTCTATTTCTTCCCACACTTCCATTGTGACGTCACACACCTCCATTTTATGAGTTCACACATCTCCTTTATATGATTTCACACACCTCCATTTTGATTCACACACCTCCATTCTATGACTTCACAGACCTCGAATCTGTGACTTCACTCATCTCAACCCTATGACTTCACACTTCTCCATTCTATGACTTCCCACACCTCCTTTCTATGACTTCACCCACCTCCATTCAGCGATTTCACACCTCCATTCTGACTTTACACACCTCCATTCTGTGACTTCACACACCTCCATTCTATGACTTCACACACCTCCATTCTATGACTTCACACACATCCATTCTATGACTTCACACACCTCCATTCTTTGTCTTCACACACCTCTATTCTATGACTTCACACACCTTCATTCTTTCTTCACAAACATCCGTTCTATGACTTCACACACATCCATTTTATGACTTCACACACATCCATTATGTGACTTCACAAACCTCCATTCTGTGTTCACACACCTCAATTCTGTGACTTCACACACCTCCATTCTGACTTCACACACCTCCATTCTATGACTTCACACACCTCCATTCTATGACTTCACACACCTCCATTCTATGACTTCACACACCTCCATTGTGATTTCACACACCTGCATTCTATGAATTCACACACCTCCATTCTGATCTCACACCTCAATTCTATGACTTCACACACCTCCACTCTGACTTCACACACCTCCATTCTGTGAATTCAAACACCTCCATTCTATGATTTCACACACCTCCATTGTATGACTTCACATACCTCCATTCTAAGACTTCACACACGTCCATTATATGACTTCACTAACCTCCATTCTGAATTCACACATCTCCATTCTGTGACTTCTCATACCTCCATTCTGACTTCACACACCTCCATTCTATGACTTCACTTACCTCCATTCTATATTCACACACCTCCATTCTGTTACTTCTCACACATCCATTCTGACTTCACACACCTCCATTCGATGACTTCACACACCTCCATTCTATGAGTTCACACACGTCCATTCTATGAGTTCACACACCTTCATTTTGACTTCACACACCTCCATTCTATGACTTCACTCACCTTCATTCTTACCTCAGAAACATCCATTCTATGACTTCAAACACCTCCATTATATGACTTCACAAACCTCCATTCTGTGACTTCCCACACCTCCATTCTGAGTTCACACACCTCCATTCTGTGACTTCACACACCTCCAATCTGACTTCACACACCTCCATTCTATGACTTCACACACCTCCATTCTGTGACTTCACACACCTCCATTCTATGACTTCACACACATCCATTCTATGACTTCACACACCTCCATTCTATGAAGTCACACACCTCCATTCTGTGACTTCACACACCTCCATTCTATGACTTCACACACCTCCATTCTGTGACTTCACCTACCTCCATTCTGAGTTCACACACCTCCATTCTGTGACTTCACACACGTTCATTCTGTGACTTCACACATCTCCATTCTATGACATCACACTCCTCCATTCTATGACTTCACACACCTCAATTCTGTGACTTCACACACCACCATTCTATGACTTCACACACCTCCATTGTGACTTGACACATCTCGATTCTATGATTTAACACACCTCCATTCTGACTTCACACACCTCCATTCTATGACTTCACACACCTCCATTCTGACTTCACACAGCTCCATTCTGTGACTTCCCAAAACTCCATTCAATGATTTCACACACCACCATACTATGACTTCACACACCTCCATCTATGACTTCACACACCTCCATTCTGAGTTCACACACCTCCATTCTATGACTTCACACACCTCCATTCTGAATTCACACACCTCCATTTTATGACTTGACACACCACCATTCTGTGACTTCACACACCTCCATTCTATGACTTCACGCACTTCCATTCTGTGACTTCAAACACCTCCATTCTATGATTTCACACACCTCCATTGTATGACTTCACAACCTCCATTGTATGACTTCACACACCTCCATTCTATGACTTTTCTCACCTCCATTCTGAATTCACACACCTCCATTCTGTGACTTCTCACACCTCCATTCTGACTTCACACAGCTCCATTCTATGACTTCCACACCTCCATTCTGTGACTTCACACACCACCATTCTATGACTTCACACACCGCCATTGTGACTCCACACACCTCCATTCTATGAGTTCATTCGCCTCTATTCTGACTTCACACACCTCCATTCTATGGCTTCACACACCTCCACTCTGACTTCACACACCTCCATTCTATGACTTCGCACACCTCTATTCTGACTTCACACACATCCATTCGATGACTTCACACACCTCCATTCTGTGATTTCACACACCTCCATTTGTGACTTCACACACCATTTTTTGACTTCACACACCTCCATTCTGTGACTTCACACAACTCAATTCTCTGACTTGACACACCTCCGTTTTGACTTCACACACTTCCATTCTGTGATTTCACACACCTACATTCTGTGACTTCACACACCTCTATTGTTTGACTTCACACACCTCAATTCTTTGACTTCACACATCTCCATTCCATGACTTCACACACCTCCATTCTATGAGTTCTCACACCTCCATTCTATGAGTTCACACACCTTCATTTTGACTTCACACACCTCCATTCTATGACTACACACACCTTCCTTCTTACGTCAGAAATATCCGATCTATGACTTCATATACCTCCATTATATGACTTCACAAACCTCCATTCTGTGACTTCACACACCTCCATTCTGTGACTTCACACACCTCCATTCTATGAGTTCATACCATCCATTCTGTGACTTCACACACCTCCATTCTATGACTTCACACACTTCCATTCTATGACTTCACACACCTCCATTCTGTGACTTTACAAACCTCCATTCTGAGTTCACACACCTCCATTCTGTGACTTCACACACCTCCATTCTTTGACTTCACACACTTCCATTCTATGACTTCACACACCTCTATTCTATGACTTCACACACCTCCATTCTGTGACTTCACACACCTCCATTCTATGAGTTCATACCATCCATTCTGTGACTTCACACACCTCCATTCTATGACTTCACACACCTCCATTCTATGACTTCACACACTTCCATTCTATGACTTCACACACCTCCATTCTGTGACTTTACATACCTCCATTCTGTGACTTCACACACCTCCATTCTATGACCTCACACACCCTCATTCTGTGATTTCACACACCTCCATTCTATGATTTCACACATCCATTTTGACTTCACACACCTCCAATATATGACTTCAAACACCTCAATTCTGTGATTTCACACACCTCCATTCTATGACTTCATACCGTCCATTCTGTGACTTCACACACCTCAATTCTATGACTTCACACACTTCAATTCTATGACTTCACACACCTCCATTCTGTGACTTTACACACCTCCATTCTGACTTCACACACCTCCATTCTGTGACGTCACACACCTCCATTCTGTGACTTCCCACACCTCCATTCTGTGACTTCACACACCTCCATTCTGAGTTCACACAACTCCATTCGGTGACTTCACACACCTCCATTCTGACTTCACACACCTCCATTCTATGACTTCACACACTTCCATTCTATGACTTCACACACCTCCATTCTGTGACTTCACACACCTCCATTCTGTGTTCACACACCTCCATTCTCTGACTTCACACTCCTCCATTCTGTGACTTCACACACCTCCATTCTGTGACTTCACACACTTCCATTCTATGACTTCACACACCTCCATTCTATGACTTCACACACCTCCATTCTGTGACTTCACACACCTCCATTCTATGACCTCACACACCCTCATTCTATGGTTTCACACACCTCCATTCTATGAATTCACACATCCATTTTGACTTTACACACCTCCAATATATGACTTCAAACACCTCAATTCTGTGACTTCACACACCTCCATTCTATGAATTCACACATCCATTTTGACTTCACACACCTCCTATATATGACTTCAAACACCTCAATTCTGTGACTTCACACACCTCCATTCTATGAGTTCATACCATCCATTCTGTGACTTCACACACCTCCATTCTATGACTTCACACACTTCCATTCTGTGACTTCCCACACCTCCAATCTATGACTTCACACACCTCTATTCTGACTTCACACACCTCCATTCTATGACTTCACACACCTCCATTCTGACTTCACACACCTCCATTCTATGTCTTCGCACACCTCTATTCTGACTTCACACACCTCCATTCTGTGACTTCACACACTTCCATTCTATGACTTCACACACCTCCATTCTATGACTTCACACACCTCCATTCTGTGACTTCACACACCTCCATTCTATGACCTCACACACCCTCATTCTATGGTTTCACACACCTCCATTCTATGAATTCACACATCCATTTTGACTTTACACACCTCCAATATATGACTTCAAACACCTCAATTCTGTGACTTCACACACCTCCATTCTATGAATTCACACATCCATTTTGACTTCACACACCTCCTATATATGACTTCAAACACCTCAATTCTGTGACTTCACACACCTCCATTCTATGAGTTCATACCATCCATTCTGTGACTTCACACACCTCCATTCTATGACTTCACACACTTCCATTCTGTGACTTCCCACACCTCCATTCTGTGACTTCACTCACCTCCAATCTATGACTTCACACACCTCTATTCTGACTTCACACACCTCCATTCTATGACTTCACACACCTCCATTCTGACTTCACACACCTCCATTCTATGTCTTCGCACACCTCTATTCTGACTTCACACACCTCCATTCTGTGACTTCACACACCTCCCTTCGATGACTTCACACACCTACATTCTTTGACTTCACACACAACCATTTTGACTTCACACTTCCATTCTGTGCCTTCACACACTTACATTTGTGACTTCTCACACCACCTTTTTGACTTCACACATCTCCATTCTGTGAATTCACACACCTCCATTCTGTGACTTCACACACCTCCATTCTGTGATTTCACACACCTCCCTTCCGTGACTTCACCCACCCCCATTCTATGACTTCCCACACCTGCATTCTGGCTTCACACACCGCCATTGTATGACTTCACACACCTCTGTTCTATGACTTCACACACTTCCATTCTATGACTTCACACACCTCCATTCTATGACTTCACACACCTCCATTCTATGACTTCACACACCTCCATTCTATGACTTCCCACACCTGCATTCTGGCTTCACACACCGCCATTGTATGACTTCACACACTTACATTTGTGACTTCACACACCTCCATTCTATGACTTCACACACTTCCATTCTATGACTTCACACACCTTCATTCTATGACTTCACACACCTCCATTCTATGACTTCACACACCTGCATTCTGGCTTCACACACCGCCATTGTATGACTTCACACATCTTCTTTCTGTAACTTCCCACACTTCCAATGTTTGACTTCACAAACCTCCATTCCATGACTACACACACCTCCATTCTGCGATTTCACACACCTCCATTCTGAGTTTTCACACATCCATTCTATGAATTCACACACCTCCATTCTGTGATTTCACACCCCTCAATTCTATGACTTCACACAACTCCATTCTGTGACTTCACACATGTCCATTCTTAGTTCACACACCTCCATTCGGTGACTTCACACACCTCCATTCTTTGACTTCACACACCTCCATTCTATGACTTCACACACCTCCTTTCTGTGACTTCACAAACCTCCATTCTATGATTTCACACACCTCCAATCTATGACTTCACACACCTCCATTTTATGACGTCACACACCTCCATTTTGACTTCTCACACCTACATTATGTGACTTAACACACCTCTCTTCTGTGACTTCACACACCTCCATTCCATGACTTCACACACCTTCAGTGTATGACTTCGCACACCTCCATTCTATGACTTCACACACCTCCATTCTGTGACTTCACACACCTACATTCTGTGACTTCACAAACCTCCATTCTATGATTTCACACACCTCCAAACTATGACTTCACACACCTACATTTTATGACGTCACACACCTCCATTTTGACTTCACACACCTCCATTATATGACTCCACACACCTCGCTTCTGTGACTTCACACACCTCCATTCTATGACTTCACACACTTCCATTCTATGACTTCACACACCGCCATTCCGTGACTTCACACACCTGCATTGTGAGTTCACACACCTCCATTCTGTGACCTCACACACCTCCATTCTGCGATTTCACACACCTCCATTCTGAGATGTAACACCTCCATTCTATGAATTCACACACCTCCATTCTGTGATTTCACACACGTCAATTCTATGACTTCACACAACTCCATTCTGTGACTTCACACATCTCCATTCTGAGTTCACACACCTCCATTCTGTGACTTCACACACCTCCCTTCTGTGTTCACACACCTCCATTCTCTGACTTCACACTCCTCCATTCTGTGACTTCACACACCTCCATTCTATGACCTCACACACCCTCATTCTGTGATTTCACACACCTCCATTCTATGACTTCACAAATCCATTTTGACTTCACACACGTCTAATATATGACTTCAAACACCTCAATTCTGTGATTTCACACACATCCATTCTATGACTTCATACCGTCCATTCTATGACTTCACACACCTCCATTCTATGACTTCACACACCTCCATTCTATGACTTCACACACCTCCATTCTATGACTTCCCACACCTGCATTCTGGCTTCACACACCGCCATTGTATGACTTCACACACTTACATTTGTGACTTCACACACCTCCATTCTATGACTTCACACACTTCCATTCTATGACTTCACACACCGCCATTCCGTGACTTCACACACCTCCATTGTGATTTCACACACCTCCATTCTGTGACTTCACACACCTCCATTCTGAGTTGACACACCTCCATTCTGTGACTTCACACACGTCCATTCTGACTTCACACAGCTCCATTCTATGACTTCACACAACTCCATTCTCTGACGTCACACACATCCATTCTATGACTACACACACCTTCATTCTTACTTCAAAAACATCAATTATATGACTTCACACACCTCCATTCTATGACTTCACACACCTCCATTTTGTGACTTCACACACCTCCATTATATGATTTCACACACCTCCATTCTGACTTCACACACCTCCATTCTATGAGTTCACACACCTCCATTCTGACTTCACACACCTCCATTCTAAGACTTCACACACCTCCATTCTGACTTCACACAGCTCCATTCTGTGACTTCACAAAACTCCATTCTATGATTTCACACACGTCCATACTATGACTTCACACACCTTCATCTATGACTTCACACACCTCCATTCTGAGTTCACACACCTCCATTCTGTGACTTCAAACACCTCCATTCTGACTTCACACACCTTCATTGCATGACTTCACACACCTCCATTCTGTGACTTCACACACCTCCCTTCTATGACTTCACACACTTCCATTGTGACGCACACACCTCCATTTTATGAGTTCACACATCTCCATTCTATGATTTCACACACCTCCATTCTGACTTCACACACCTCCATTCTACGACTTCACACACCTCCATTCTATGACTTCACACACCTCCATTCTGACGTCACAAACCTCCATTCTGTGACTTCACACACCTCCATTCTATGAGTTCACACACCTAAATTCTATGACTTCACACAACTGCATTCTACGACTTCACACACCTCCATTCTGTGACTTCACACACCTCCATTCTGACTTCACACACCTCTATTCTGTGTCTTCACATACCTCAATTCTGTGACTTCACACACTTCCATTCTGACTTCACACACCTCCATTCTATGATTTCACACACCTCCATTCTATGACTTCACCCAGCTCCATTCTATGACTTCACAAACCTGCTTCTGTGACTTCAGACACCTCAATTCTATGACTTCACACACCTCAATTCTGACTTCACACACCTCCATTCTGTGACTTCAAACACCTCCATTCTATGATTTCAGACACCTCCATTGTATGATTTCACACACCTCCATTCTATGACTTCACACACCTCCATTCTATGACTCCACACACCTCCATTTTTTGACTTCACACACCTCCATTCTAAGATTTCACACACCTCCATTGTGACTTCACACACCTCCATTCTATGTGTTCACACACCTCCATTCTGACTTCACACAGCTCCATTCTGTGACTTCACAAAACTCCATTCTATGATTTCACACACCTCCATTCTATAACTTCACACACCTCCATCCTGTGACGTCACACACCTTCATTCTATGACTTCAAACACCTTCATTCTTACTTCACAAACATCCATTCTGTGACTTCACACACCGCCCTTCTGTGACTTCACACCTGCATACTGACTTCACACAGCTCTATTATGTGAATTCACACACGTCAATTCTGTGACTTCACACACCTCCATTTCGACTTCACACACCTCCATTCTGTGACTTCAAACACTTCCATTTTATGATTTCACACACCTCCGTTCTATGAATTCACACACCTCCATTCTGTGACTTCACACACCTCCATTCTATGACTTCACACATGTCCATTCTGTGACTTCACAAACCTCCATTCTGTGTTCACACACCTCCATTCTGTGACTTCACACACCTCCATTTTATGACTTCACACAACTCCATTGTGACTTCACACACCTCCATTCTGTGACTTCACACACCTCCATTCTGACTGCATCCACCTCCGTTGTATGACTTCACACACCTCCATTCTGTGACTTCACACACTTCCATTATGACGTCACACACCTCCATTCTATGAGTTCACACATCTCCATTCTATGACTTCACACACCTGCATTCTGACTTCACACACCTCCATTCTATGACTTCACAGTCCTCGAATCTGTGACTTCACTCACCTCCACTCTATGACTTCACACTCCTCCATTCTATGACTTCCCACACCTCCTTTCTATGACTTCACCCAACCCCATTCTATGACTTCACACCTCCTTTCTGACTTCACACACCTCCGTTCTATGACTTCACACACTTCCATTCTAGGACTTCACACACCTCCATTCTGTGGCTTCACACACCTCAATTCTGTGACTTGACACACCTCCATTCTGACTTCACACACCTCCCTTGTATGACTTCACACACCTCCATTCTTTGATTTCACACACCTTCATTCTTACTTCATAAACATCCATTCTCTGACTTCACACTCTTCCATTCTATGACTTCACACACCTCCATTCTGTGGCTTCACACACCTACATTCTGAGTTCACACACATCCATTCTCTGACTTCACACACCTCCATTCTGTGACTTCACACACCTCCATTTTGGGACTTCACACACCTCGATCCTATGACTTCACACACCTCCATTCTATGAATTCACACACCTCCATTCTGTGATTTCACAAACCTCCATTCTATGACTTCACACACCTCCATTCTGTGACTTCACACACCTCCATTCTATGACTTCACACACCTCCATTCTATGACTTCACAAACCTCCATTCTGAGTTCACAGACCTCCATTCTATGACTTCACACACCCCATTCTATGACTTCACTCCCCTCCATTCTGACTTCACACACCTCCATTCTGACTTCACACACCTCAATTCTGTGAATTCACACACCTCCATTCTATGATTTCACACACTTCCATTCTATGATTTCACACACCTCAATTCTATGACTTCACACACCTCATTTCTGAGTTGACACACCTCCATTCTGTGATTTCACACACCTCCAATCTGACTTCACACACCTCCATTCTATGACTTCACACACCTCCATTCGTTGACATCAAAAACCACCATTCTATTATTTCACACAACTCCATTTTGACTTCACACACCTCCATTCTATGTGTTCACACTCCTCCATTTTATGACTTCACACACCTCTATTCTATGACTTCACACACCTCAATTCTATGACTTCCCACACCTCCATTCTATGACTTCACACACCTCCATTCTGTGACTTCACACACCTCCACTCTATGACTTCAAACACCTTCATTCTTACTTCACAAACATCCATTCTGTGACTTCACACACCTCCATTCTGTGACTTCACACACCTTCATTCTGACTTCACACACCTCCATTCTGTGAGTTCACACACCTCAATGCTGTGACTTCACACACCTCCATTCTGAATTCACACACCTCCATTCTGTGACTTCACACACCTCCATTCGATGTCTTCACACACCTCCATTTTGTGACTTCACACACCTAAATTCTATGACTTCACACACCTCCATTGTGACTTTACAAACCTCCATTCTATGACTTCACACACCTCCATTCTATGACTTCACACACCTCCATTTTGTGCCTTCACACACTTCCATTGTATAATTTCACACACCTCCATTCTATGACTTCACACACCTCCATTTTTTGACTTCACACACCTCCATTCTGTGACTTCACACACCTCCATTCTATGACTTCACACACCTCCATTCTATGACTTCACACACCTCCATTTTGTGACTTCACACACCTCCATTCTGTGACTTCACACACCTTCATTCTGACTTCACACACCTCCATTCTGTGACTTCACACACCTCAATTCTGTGACTTCACACACCTCCATTCTGACTTCACACACCTCCATTCTGTGACTTCACACACCTCCATTCGATGCCTTCGCACACCTCCATTTTGTGACTTCACACACCTAAATTCTATGACTTCACACACCTCCATTGTGACTTCACACACCTCCATTCTATGACTTCACACACCTCCATTCTATGACTTCACACACCTCCATTTTGTGACTTCACACACTTCCATTCTATAACTTCACACACCTCCATTCTATGACTTCACACACCTCCATTGTGACTTCACATACCTCCATTCTATGACTTCACACAGCTCCATTCTGACTTCACACACCTCCATTCTGTGACTCCATAAAACTCCCTTCTATGATTTCACACACCTCCATACTATGACTTCACACACCTCCATCTATGACTTCACACACCTCCATTTTGAGTTCTCACACCTCCATTCTGTGACTTCACACACCTCCATTCTGACTTAACACACCTCCATTGTATGACTTCACACACCTCCATTCTGCGACTTGACACACCTACATTCTATGACTTCACACACTTCCATTGTAAAATCACACACCTCCCTTCTATGAGTTCACACATCTCCATTCTATGACTTCACACACCTCCATTCTGACTTCACACACCTCCATTCTATGACTTCACAGACCTCCATTCTATGACTTCGCACACCTTCTTTCTATGACTTCACCCACCTACATTCTGCGACTTCACACCTCCATTATGACTTCACACACGTCTATTCTCTGACTTCAATCACCTCCATTCTATGACTTCACACACCTCCATTCTATGAGTTCACACACCTCCATTCTGACTTCACACACCTCCATTCTGACTTCACACACCTCCATTCTACGACTTCACACACCTCCATTCTATGACTTCACACACCTCCATTCTGACGTCACAAACCTCCATTCTGTGGCTTCACACACCTCAATTCTATGAGTTCACACACCTAAAATCTATGACTTCACACAACTCCATTCTATGACTTCGCACACCTCCATTCTGTGACTTCACACAACTCCATTCTATGACTTCACACACCTCCATTCTGTGACTTCACACAACTCCATTCTGACTTCACACACCTGTATTCTGTGTCTTCACATACATCAATTCTGTGACTTCACACACTTCCATTCTGACTTCACACACCTCCATTCTGTGATTTCACACACCTCCATTCTATGACTTCACCCAGCTCCATTCTATGACTTCACACACCTGCATACTATGACTTCAGACACCTCTATTCTATGACTTCACACACCTCAATTCTGACTTCACACACCTCCATTCTATGATTTCAGACACCTCCATTGTATGATTTCACACACCTCCATTCTATGACTTCACACACCTCCATTCTATGACTTCACTCACATCCATTGTGAATTCACACACCTCCATTCTGTGACTTCTCACACCTCCATTGTGACTTCACACACCTCCATTCTATGACTTCACTCACCACCATTCTGCATTCACACACCTAAATTCTGTGACTTCTCACACCTCCATTCTGACTTCACACACATCCATTCCATGACTTCACACACCTCCATTCTATGACTTCACTCACCTCCATTCTGAATTCACACACCTAAATTCTGTGACTTCTCACACCTCCATTCTGACTTCACACACATCCATTCCATGACTTCACACACCTCCATTCTGTGAATTCACACACCTCCATTCTATGAGTTCACACACCTTCATTTTCACTTCACACAAATCCATTCTATGACTTCACACACCTTCATTCTTACTTCAGAAACATCCATTCTATGACTTCACACACCACCATTATATGACTTCACACACCTCCATTCTGTGACTTCACACACCTCCATTCTGACTTCACACACCTCTATTCTGTGTCTTCACATACCTCAATTCTGTGACTTCACACACTTCCATTCTGACTTCACACACCTCCATTCTATGAATTCACACACCTCCATTCTATGACTTCACCCAGCTCCATTCTATGACTTCACACACCTGCATTCTGTGACTTCAGACACCTCAATTCTATGACTTCACACACGTCAATTCTGACTTCACACACCTCCATTCTGTGACTTCAAACACCTCCATTCTATGATTTCAGACACCTCCATTGTATGATTTCACCCACCTCCATTCTATGATTTCACACACCTCCATTCTATGACTTCACTCACATCCATTCTGAATTCACACACCTCCAGTCTGTGACTTCTCACACCTCCATTCTGACTTCACACACATCCATTCCATGAGTTCACACACCTCCATTCTATGAGTTCACACACCTTCATTTTGACTTCACACAACTCCATTCTATGACTTCACACACCTTCATTCTTACTTCAGAAACATCCATTCTATGACTTTACACACCTCCATTGTATGACTTCACAAACCTCCATTCTGTGACTTCACACACCTCCATTCTGAGTTCACACACCTCCATTCTGTGACTTCACACACCTCCATTTTGTCTTCACACACCTCCATTCTATGACTTCACACACTTCAATTCTATGAATTCTCACACCTCCATTCTGTGACTTCACTCACCTCCATTCTGTGACTTCACGCACCTCCATTGTGAGTTCACACACCTCCATTCTGTGACTTCACACACCTCCATTCTTTGACTTCACACACCTCCATTCTATGACTTCACACACCTCCATTCTATGACTTCACACACCTCCATTCTGTGACTTCACGCATCTCCATTCCATGACTTCACACACCTCCATTGTGACTTCACACACCATGATACTATGATTTCACACACCTCCATTCTGACTTCACACACCTCCATTCTATGCTTTCACACACCGCCATTCTGACTTCACACAGCTCTATTCTGTGACTTCACAAACCTCCATTCTATGACTTCACACACCTCCATTCTGTCACTTCACACACCTCCATTCTATTTCTTCCCACACTTCCATTGTGACGTCACACACCTCCATTTTATGAGTTCACACATCTCCTTTATATGATTTCACACACCTCCATTTTGATTCACACACCTCCATTCTATGACTTCACAGACCTCGAATCTGTGACTTCACTCATCTCAACCCTATGACTTCACACTTCTCCATTCTATGACTTCCCACACCTCCTTTCTATGACTTCACCCACCTCCATTCAGCGATTTCACACCTCCATTCTGACTTTACACACCTCCATTCTGTGACTTCACACACCTCCATTCTATGACTTCACACACCTCCATTCTATGACTTCACACACATCCATTCTATGACTTCACACACCTCCATTCTTTGTCTTCACACACCTCTATTCTATGACTTCACACACCTTCATTCTTTCTTCACAAACATCCGTTCTATGACTTCACACACATCCATTTTATGACTTCACACACATCCATTATGTGACTTCACAAACCTCCATTCTGTGTTCACACACCTCAATTCTGTGACTTCACACACCTCCATTCTGACTTCACACACCTCCATTCTATGACTTCACACACTTCAATTCTATGAATTCTCACACCTCCATTCTGTGACTTCACTCACCTCCATTCTGTGACTTCACGCACCTCCATTGTGAGTTCACACACCTCCATTCTGTGACTTCACACACCTCCATTCTTTGACTTCACACACCTCCATTCTATGACTTCACACACCTCCATTCTATGACTTCACACACCTCCATTCTGTGACTTCACGCATCTCCATTCCATGACTTCACACACCTCCATTGTGACTTCACACACCATGATACTATGATTTCACACACCTCCATTCTGACTTCAGACACCTCCATTCTATGCTTTCACACACCGCCATTCTGACTTCACACAGCTCTATTCTGTGACTTCACAAACCTCCATTCTATGACTTCACACACCTCCATTCTGTCACTTCACACACCTCCATTCTATTTCTTCCCACACTTCCATTGTGACGTCACACACCTCCATTTTATGAGTTCACACATATCCTTTATATGATTTCACACACCTCCATTCTGATTCACACACCTCCATTCTATGACTTCACAGACCTCGAATCTGTGACTTCACTCATCTCAACCCTATGACTTCACACTTCTCCATTCTATGACTTCCCACACCTCCTTTCTATGACTTCACCCACCTCCATTCAGCGATTTCACACCTCCATTCTGACTTTACACACCTCCATTCTGTGACTTCACACACCTCCATTCTATGACTTCACACACCTCCATTCTATGACTTCACACACATCCATTCTATGACTTCACACACCTCCATTCTTTGTCTTCACACACCTCTATTCTATGACTTCACACACCTTCATTCTTTCTTCACAAACATCCGTTCTATGACTTCACACACATCCATTTTATGACTTCACACACATCCATTATGTGACTTCACAAACCTCCATTCTGTGTTCACACACCTCAATTCTGTGACTTCACACACCTCCATTCTGACTTCACACACCTCCATTCTATGACTTCACACACCTCCATTCTATGACTTCACACACCTCCATTCTATGACTTCACACACCTCCATTGTGATTTCACACACCTGCATTCTATGAGTTCACACACCTCCATTCTGATCTCACACCTCAATTCTATGACTTCATACACCTCCACTCTGACTTCACACACCTCCATTCTGTGAATTCAAACACCTCCATTCTATGATTTCACACACCTCTATTGTATGACTTCACATACCTCCATTCTAAGACTTCACACACGTCCATTATATGACTTCACTAACCTCCATTCTGAATTCACACATCTCCATTCTGTGACTTCTCATACCTCCATTCTGACTTCACACACCTCCATTCTATGACTTCACTTACCTCCATTCTGAATTCACACACCTCCATTCTGTTACTTCTCACACCTCCATTCTGACATCACACACCTCCATTCGATGACTTCACACACCTCCATTCTATGAGTTCACACACGTCCATTCTATGAGTTCACACACCTTCATTTTGACTTCACACACCTCCATTCTATGACTTCACTCACCTTCATTCTTACCTCAGAAACATCCATTCTATGACTTCAAACACCTCCATTATATGACTTCACAAACCTCCATTCTGTGACTTCCCACACCTCCATTCTGAGTTCACACACCTCCATTCTGTGACTTCACACACCTCCAATCTGACTTCACACACCTCCATTCTATGACTTCACACACTTCAATTCTATAACTTCACACACCTCCATTCTGTGACTTCACACACCTCAATTCTGTGACTTCACACACCTCCATTCTATGACTTCACACACATCCATTCTATGACTTCACACACCTCCATTCTATGAAGTCACACACCTCCATTCTGTGACTTCACACACCTCCATTCTATGACTTCACACACCTCCATTCTGTGACTTCACCTACCTCCATTCTGAGTTCACACACCTCCATTCTGTGACTTCACACACGTTCATTCTGTGACTTCACACATCTCCATTCTATGACATCACACTCCTCCATTCTATGACTTCACACACCTCAATTCTGTGACTTCACACACCTCCATTCTATGACTTCACACACCTCCATTCTGAGTTCACACACCTCCATTCTATGACTTCACACACCTCCATTCTGAATTCACACACCTCCATTTTATGACTTGACACACCTCCATTCTTTGACTTCACACACGTTCATTCTGTGACTTCACACATCTCCATTCTATGACATCACACTCCTCCATTCTATGACTTCACACACCTCAATTCTGTGACTTCACACACCTCCATTCGGTGACTTCACACACCTCCATTCTGAATTCACACAGCTCCATTCTGTGACTTCACAAAACTCCATTCAATGATTTCACACACCACCATACTATGACTTCACACACCTCCATCTATGACTTCACACACCTCCATTCTGAGTTCACACACCTCCATTCTATGACTTCACACACCTCCATTCTGAATTCACACACCTCCATTTTATGACTTGACACACCTCCATTCTGTGACTTCACACACCTCCATTCTATGACTTCACACACTTCCATTCTGTGACTTCAAACACCTCCATTCTATGATTTCACACACCTCCATTGCATGACTTCACAACCTCCATTGTATGACTTTACACACCTCCATTCTATGACTTTACTCACCTCCATGCTGAATTCACACACCTCCATTCTGTGACTTCTCACACCTCCATTCTGACTTCACACAGCTCCATTCTATGACTTCCACACCTCCATTCTGTGACTTCACACACCACCATTCTACGACTTCACACACCTCCATTCTGTGACTTCACACACCTCCATTTTTGACTTCACACACCATTTTTTGACTTCACACACCTCCATTCCGTGACTTCACACAACTCCATTCTCTGACTTGATACACCTCTGTTTTGACTTCACACACTTCCATTCTGTGACTTCACACACCTCCATTCTGTGACTTCACACATCTCTATTGTTTGACTTCACACACCTCAATTCTTTGACTTCACACATCTCAATTCCATGACTTCACACACCTCCATTCTATGAGTTCACACACCTCCATTCTATGAGTTCACACACCTTAATTCTGACTTCACACACCTCCATTCTATGGCTTCACACACCTTCCTTCTTACTTCAGAAATATCCGATCTATGACTTCATATACCTCCATTATATGACTTCACAAACCTCCATTCTGTGACTTCACACACCTCCATTCTGTGACTTCACACACCTCCATTCTATGAGTTCATACCATCCATTCTGTGACTTCACACACCTCCATTCTATGACTTCACACACTTCCATTATATGACTTCACACACCTCCATTCTGTGACATCACACACCTCCATTCTGAGTTCACACACCTCCATTCTGTGACTTCACCCACCTCCATTCTTTGACTTCACACACTTCCATTCTATGACTTCACACACCTCTATTCTATGACTTCACACACCTCCATTCTGTGACTTCACACACCTCCATTCTATGAGTTCATACCATCCATTCTGTGACTTCACACACCTCTATTCTATGACTTCACACACCTCCATTCTATGACTTCACACACTTCCATTCTATGACTTCACACACCTCCATTCTGTGACTTTACATACCTCCATTCTGAGTTCACACACCTCCATTCTGTGACTTCACACACCGCCATTCTGTGATTTCCCACACCTCCAATCTGTGAATTCACACACCTCCATTCTATGACTTCGCACACCTTTATTCTGACTTCACACACCTCCATTCTGTGATTTCACACACCTCCATTCGATGTCCTCACACACCTATATTCTTTGACTTCACACACCTCCATTTTGACTTCACACACCTCCATTCTTTGACTACACACACTTACATTTGTGACTTCTCACACCACCTTTTTGACTTTACACATCTCCATTCTGTGATTTCACACACCTGCATTCTGTGACTTCACACACCTCCATTCTGTGACTTCATACAAATCCAATCTGTGACTTCACACACCTCCCTTCCGTGACTTCACCCACCTCCATTCTATTACTTCACACACCTCCAATCTGTGACTTCACAAACCTCCATTCTGTGACTTCACACACCTCCATTCTATGACTTCACACACCTAATTTTTATGACGTCACACACCTCCATTTTGACTTCACACACCTACATTATGTGACTTCACACACCTCCCTTCTTTGTCTTCACACAGCTCCATTCTATGACTCACACACTTTTATTCTGTGATTCACACACCTCCATTCTATGACTTCACACACTTCCATTCTATGATTTCACATACCTCCATGCTGTGACTTCACACACCTCCATTCTTTGACTTCACACACTTCCATTCTGAGTTCACACACCTCCATTCTGTGACTTCACAAACCTCCATTCTATGATTTCACACAGCTCCATTCTATGACTTCACTCACCTCCATTTTATGACGTCACACACCTCCATTTTGACTTCTCACACCTCCATTCTGTGACTTCATACACTTCCATTCTATGACTTCACACACTTCCTTTGTGACGTCACACACCTCCATTC
The DNA here is from genome assembly GCA_024803745.1 of Megascapheus bottae. NCBI lineage: Eukaryota > Metazoa > Chordata > Mammalia > Rodentia > Geomyidae > Megascapheus > Megascapheus bottae. The sequence continues at coordinate 576,275 of JANJXV010000311.1, forward strand.
TATGAGTTCACACACCTCCATTCTATGAGTTCACACACCTCCGTTCTGACTTCAAACACCTACATTCGATGACTTCACACACCTCCATTCTGTATTCACACAGCTCCATTCTGTGACTTCACAAAACTCCATTCTATGATTTCACACACCTCCATGCTATGACTTCACACAACTCCATGTATGACTTCACACACCTGCATTCTGACATCACGCACCTCCATTCTATGACTTCACAGACCTCGAATCTGTGACTTCACTCACCTGCACTCCATGACTTCACACTCCTCTATTCTATGACTTTCCACACCTCCTTTCTATGACTTCACCACCTCCAATCTATGACTACACACCTCCATTCTGAATTCACACACCTTCATTCTGTGAATTCACACACCTCCATTCTATGTGTTCACATACCTCCATTCTATGACTTCACACACCTTCATTATTACTTCAGAAACATCCATTCTATGACTTCACACAACCCCATTCTATGACTTCACAAACCTCCATTCTGTGACTTCACACTCCTCCATTCTGAGCTCACACAACTGCATTCGGTGACTTCACACACCTCCATTCTGACTTCACACACCTCCCTTCTATGACTTCACACACTTCCATTCTATGACTTCACACACCTCCATTCTGTGACTTCACACACCTCCATTCTGTGTTCACACACCTCCATTCTATGACTTCACAGACCTCGAATATGTGACTTCACTCACCTCCACTCTAGGACTTCACAGTCCTCCATTCTATGACTTCCCACATCTTCTTTCTATGACCTCACCCACCTCCATTTTATGACTTCACACACCTCCATTCTGTGACTTCACACACCTCCATTCTATGACCTCACACACCCTCATTCTGTGATTTCACACACCTCCATTCTATGCCTTCACACATCCATTTTGACTTCACACACGTCCAATATATGACTTCAAACACCTCAATTCTGTGATTTCACACACCTCCATTCTATGACTTCATACCGTCCATTCTGTGACTTCACACACCTCAATTCTATGACTTCACACACTTCAATTCTATGACTTCACACACCTCCATTCTGTGACTTTACACACCTCCATTCTGACTTCACACACCTCCATTCTGTGACGTCACACACCTCCGTTCTGTGACTTCCCACACCTCCATTCTGTGACTTCACACACCTTCATTCTGAGTTCACACAACTCCATTCGGTGACTTCACACACCTCCATTCTGACTTCACACACCTCCATTCTATGACTACACACACTTCCATTCTATGACTTCACACACCTCCATTCTGTGACTTCACACACCTCCATTCTGTGTTCACACACCTCCATTCTCTGACTTCACACTCCTCCAGTCTGTGACTTCACACACCTCCATTCTGTGACTTCACACACTTCCAATCTATGACTTCACACACCTCCATTCTATGACTTCACACACCTCCATTCTTTGACTTCACACACCTCCATTCTATGACTTCACACACCTCCATTGTGATTTCACACACCTGCATTCTATGAGTTCACACACCTCCATTCTGATCTCACACCTCAATTCTATGACTTCACACACCTCCACTCTGACTTCACACACCTCCATTCTGTGAATTCAAACACCTCCATTCTATGATTTCACACACCTCCATTGTATGACTTCACATACCTCCATTCTAAGACTTCACACACGTCCATTATATGACTTCACTAACCTCCATTCTGAATTCACACATCTCCATTCTGTGACTTCTCATACCTCCATTCTGACTTCACACACCTCCATTCTATGACTTCACTTACCTCCATTCTATATTCACACACCTCCATTCTGTTACTTCTCACACCTCCATTCTGACTTCACACACCTCCATTCGATGACTTCACACACCTCCATTCTATGAGTCCACACACGTCCATTCTATGAGTTCACACACCTTCATTTTGACTTCACACACCTCCATTCTATGACTTCACTCACCTTCATTCTTACCTCAGAAACATCCATTCTATGACTTCAAACACCTCCATTATATGACTTCACAAACCTCCATTCTGTGACTTCCCACACCTCCATTCTGAGTTCACACACCTCCATTCTGTGACTTCACACACCTCCAATCTGACTTCACACACCTCCATTCTATGACTTCACACACCTCCATTCTGTGACTTCACACACCTCCATTCTATGACTTCACACACATCCATTCTATGACTTCACACACCTCCATTCTATGAAGTCACACACCTCCATTCTGTGACTTCACACACCTCCATTCTATGACTTCACACACCTCCATTCTGTGACTTCACCTACCTCCATTCTGAGTTCACACACCTCCATTCTGTGACTTCACACACGTTCATTCTGTGACTTCACACATCTCCATTCTATGACATCACACTCCTCCATTCTATGACTTCACACACCTCAATTCTGTGACTTCACACACCACCATTCTATGACTTCACACACCTCCATTGTGACTTGACACATCTCGATTCTATGATTTAACACACCTCCATTCTGACTTCACACACCTCCATTCTATGACTTCACACACCTCCATTCTGACTTCACACAGCTCCATTCTGTGACTTCCCAAAACTCCATTCAATGATTTCACACACCACCATACTATGACTTCACACACCTCCATCTATGACTTCACACACCTCCATTCTGAGTTCACACACCTCCATTCTATGACTTCACACACCTCCATTCTGAATTCACACACCTCCATTTTATGACTTGACACACCACCATTCTGTGACTTCACACACCTCCATTCTATGACTTCACGCACTTCCATTCTGTGACTTCAAACACCTCCATTCTATGATTTCACACACCTCCATTGTATGACTTCACAACCTCCATTGTATGACTTCACACACCTCCATTCTATGACTTTTCTCACCTCCATTCTGAATTCACACACCTCCATTCTGTGACTTCTCACACCTCCATTCTGACTTCACACAGCTCCATTCTATGACTTCCACACCTCCATTCTGTGACTTCACACACCACCATTCTATGACTTCACACACCGCCATTGTGACTCCACACACCTCCATTCTATGAGTTCATTCGCCTCTATTCTGACTTCACACACCTCCATTCTATGGCTTCACACACCTCCACTCTGACTTCACACACCTCCATTCTATGACTTCGCACACCTCTATTCTGACTTCACACACATCCATTCGATGACTTCACACACCTCCATTCTGTGATTTCACACACCTCCATTTGTGACTTCACACACCATTTTTTGACTTCACACACCTCCATTCTGTGACTTCACACAACTCAATTCTCTGACTTGACACACCTCCGTTTTGACTTCACACACTTCCATTCTGTGACTTCACACACCTACATTCTGTGACTTCACACACCTCTATTGTTTGACTTCACACACCTCAATTCTTTGACTTCACACATCTCCATTCCATGACTTCACACACCTCCATTCTATGAGTTCTCACACCTCCATTCTATGAGTTCACACACCTTCATTTTGACTTCACACACCTCCATTCTATGACTTCACACACCTTCCTTCTTACTTCAGAAATATCCGATCTATGACTTCATATACCTCCATTATATGACTTCACAAACCTCCATTCTGTGACTTCACACACCTCCATTCTGTGACTTCACACACCTCCATTCTATGAGTTCATACCATCCATTCTGTGACTTCACACACCTCCATTCTATGACTTCACACACTTCCATTCTATGACTTCACACACCTCCATTCTGTGACTTCACAAACCTCCATTCTGAGTTCACACACCTCCATTCTGTGACTTCACACACCTCCATTCTTTGACTTCACACACTTCCATTCTATGACTTCACACACCTCTATTCTATGACTTCACACACCTCCATTCTGTGACTTCACACACCTCCATTCTATGAGTTCATACCATCCATTCTGTGACTTCACACACCTCCATTCTATGACTTCACACACCTCCATTCTATGACTTCACACACTTCCATTCTATGACTTCACACACCTCCATTCTGTGACTTTACATACCTCCATTCTGTGACTTCACACACCTCCATTCTATGACCTCACACACCCTCATTCTGTGATTTCACACACCTCCATTCTATGATTTCACACATCCATTTTGACTTCACACACCTCCAATATATGACTTCAAACACCTCAATTCTGTGATTTCACACACCTCCATTCTGACTTCATACCGTCCATTCTGTGACTTCACACACCTCAATTCTATGACTTCACACACTTCAATTCTATGACTTCACACACCTCCATTCTGTGACTTTACACACCTCCATTCTGACTTCACACACCTCCATTCTGTGACGTCACACACCTCCATTCTGTGACTTCCCACACCTCCATTCTGTGACTTCACACACCTCCATTCTGAGTTCACACAACTCCATTCGGTGACTTCACACACCTCCATTCTGACTTCACACACCTCCATTCTACGACTTCACACACTTCCATTCTATGACTTCACACACCTCCATTCTGTGACTTCACACACCTCCATTCTGTGTTCACACACCTCCATTCTCTGACTTCACACTCCTCCATTCTGTGACTTCACACACCTCCATTCTGTGACTTCACACACTTCCATTCTATGACTTCACACACCTCCATTCTATGACTTCACACACCTCCATTCTGTGACTTCACACACCTCCATTCTATGACCTCACACACCCTCATTCTATGGTTTCACACACCTCCATTCTATGAATTCACACATCCATTTTGACTTTACACACCTCCAATATATGACTTCAAACACCTCAATTCTGTGACTTCACACACCTCCATTCTATGAATTCACACATCCATTTTGACTTCACACACCTCCTATATATGACTTCAAACACCTCAATTCTGTGACTTCACACACCTCCATTCTATGAGTTCATACCATCCATTCTGTGACTTCACACACCTCCATTCTATGACTTCACACACTTCCATTCTGTGACTTCCCACACCTCCATTCTGTGACTTCACTCACCTCCATTCTATGACTTCACACACCTCTATTCTGACTTCACACACCTCCATTCTATGACTTCACACACCTCCATTCTGACTTCACACACCTCCATTCTATGACTTCGCACACCTCTATTCTGACTTCACACACCTCCATTCTGTGACTTCACACACCTCCCTTCGATGACTTCACACACCTACATTCTTTGACTTCACACACAACCATTTTGACTTCACACTTCCATTCTGTGCCTTCACACACTTACATTTGTGACTTCTCACACCACCTTTTTGACTTCACACATCTCCATTCTGTGAATTCACACACCTCCATTCTGTGACTTCACACACCTCCATTCTGTGATTTCACACACCTCCCTTCCGTGACTTCACCCACCCCCATTCTATGACTTCCCACACCTGCATTCTGGCTTCACACACCGCCATTGTATGACTTCACACACCTCTGTTCTATGACTTCACACACTTCCATTCTATGACTTCACACACCTCCATTCTATGACTTCACACACCTCCATTCTATGACTTCACACACCTCCATTCTATGACTTCCCACACCTGCATTCTGGCTTCACACACCGCCATTGTATGACTTCACACACTTACATTTGTGACTTCACACACCTCCATTCTATGACTTCACACACTTCCATTCTATGACTTCACACACCTTCATTCTATGACTTCACACAACTCCATTCTATGACTTCACACACCTGCATTCTGGCTTCACACACCGCCATTGTATGACTTCACACATCTTCTTTCTGTAACTTCCCACACTTCCAATGTTTGACTTCACAAACCTCCATTCCATGACTTCACACACCTCCATTCTGCGATTTCACACACCTCCATTCTGAGATTTCACACATCCATTCTATGAATTCACACACCTCCATTCTGTGATTTCACACCCCTCAATTCTATGACTTCACACAACTCCATTCTGTGACTTCACACATGTCCATTCTTAGTTCACACACCTCCATTCGGTGACTTCACACACCTCCATTCTTTGACTTCACACACCTCCATTCTATGACTTCACACACCTCCTTTCTGTGACTTCACAAACCTCCATTCTATGATTTCACACACCTCCAATCTATGACTTCACACACCTCCATTTTATGACGTCACACACCTCCATTTTGACTTCTCACACCTACATTATGTGACTTAACACACCTCTCTTCTGTGACTTCACACACCTCCATTCCATGACTTCACACACCTTCAGTGTATGACTTCGCACACCTCCATTCTATGACTTCACACACCTCCATTCTGTGACTTCACACACCTACATTCTGTGACTTCACAAACCTCCATTCTATGATTTCACACACCTCCAAACTATGACTTCACACACCTACATTTTATGACGTCACACACCTCCATTTTGACTTCACACACCTCCATTATATGACTCCACACACCTCGCTTCTGTGACTTCACACACCTCCATTCTATGACTTCACACACTTCCATTCTATGACTTCACACACCGCCATTCCGTGACTTCACACACCTGCATTGTGAGTTCACACACCTCCATTCTGTGACCTCACACACCTCCATTCTGCGATTTCACACACCTCCATTCTGAGATGTAACACCTCCATTCTATGAATTCACACACCTCCATTCTGTGATTTCACACACGTCAATTCTATGACTTCACACAACTCCATTCTGTGACTTCACACATCTCCATTCTGAGTTCACACACCTCCATTCTGTGACTTCACACACCTCCCTTCTGTGTTCACACACCTCCATTCTCTGACTTCACACTCCTCCATTCTGTGACTTCACACACCTCCATTCTATGACCTCACACACCCTCATTCTGTGATTTCACACACCTCCATTCTATGACATCACACATCCATTTTGACTTCACACACGTCCAATATATGACTTCAAACACCTCAATTCTGTGATTTCACACACCTCCATTCTATGACTTCATACCGTCCATTCTGTGACTTCACACACCTCAATTCTATGACTTCACACACTTCAATTCTATGACTTCACACACATCCATTCTGTGACTTTACACACCTCCATTCTGATTTCACACACCTCCATTCTGTGACGTCACACACCTCCGTTCTGTGACTTCCCACACCTCCATTCTGTGACTTCACACACCTTCATTCTGAGGTCACACAACTCCATTCGGTGACTTCACACACCTCCATTCTGACTTCACACACCTCCATTCTATGACTTCACACACTTCCATTCTATGACTTCACACACCTCCATTCTGTGACTTCACACACCTCCATTCTGTGTTCACACACCTCCATTCTCTGACTTCACACTCCTCCAGTCTGTGACTTCACACACCTCCATTCTGTGACTTCACACACTTCCAATCTATGACTTCACACACCTCCATTCTATGACTTCACACACCTCCATTCTTTGACTTCACACACCTCCATTCTATGACTTCACACACCTCCATTGTGATTTCACACACCTGCATTCTATGAGTTCACACACCTCCATTCTGATCTCACACCTCAATTCTATGACTTCACACACCTCCACTCTGACTTCACACACCTCCATTCTGTGAATTCAAACACCTCCATTCTATGATTTCACACACCTCCATTGTATGACTTCACATACCTCCATTCTAAGACTTCACACACGTCCATTATATGACTTCACTAACCTCCATTCTGAATTCACACATCTCCATTCTGTGACTTCTCATACCTACATTCTGACTTCACACACCTCCATTCTATGACTTCACTTACCTCCATTCTGAATTCACACACCTCCATTCTGTTACTTCTCACACCTCCATTCTGACTTCACACACCTCCATTCGATGACTTCACACACCTCCATTCTATGAGTTCACACACGTCCATTCTATGAGTTCACACACCTACATTTTGACTTCACACACCTCCATTCTATGACTTCACTCACCTTCATTCTTACCTCAGATACATCCATTCTATGACTTCAAACACCTCCATTATATGACTTCACAAACCTTCATTCTGTGACTTCCCACACCTCCATTCTGAGTTCACACACCTCCATTCTGTGACTTCACACACCTCCAATCTGACTTCACACACCTCCATTCTATGACTTCACACAGTTCAATTCTATAACTTCACACACCTCCATTCTGTGACTTCACACACCTCCATTCTGTGACTTCACACACCTCCATTCTATGACTTCACACACATCCATTCTATGACTTCACACACCTCCATTCTATGAAGTCACACACCTCCATTCTGTGACTTCACACACCTCCATTCTATGACTTCACACACCTCCATTCTGTGACTTCACCTACCTCCATTCTGAGTTCACACACCTCCATTCTGTGACTTCACACACGTTCATTCTGTGACTTCACACATCTCCATTCTATGACATCACACTCCTCCATTCTATGACTTCACACACCCCAATTCTGTGACTTCACACACCACCATTCTATGACTTCACACACCTCCATTGTGACTTGACACATCTCGATTCTATGATTTAACACACCTCCATTCTGACTTCACACACCTCCATTCTATGACTTCACACACCTCCATTCTGACTTCACACAGCTCCATTCTGTGACTTCCCAAAACTCCATTCAATGATTTCACACACCACCATACTATGACTTCACACACCTCCATCTATGACTTCACACACCTCCATTCTGAGTTCACACACCTCCATTCTATGACTTCACACACCTCCATTCTGAATTCACACACCTCCATTTTATGACTTGACACACCACCATTCTGTGACTTCACACACCTCCATTCTATGACTTCACGCACTTCCATTCTGTGACTTCAAACACCTCCATTCTATGATTTCACACACCTCCATTGTATGACTTCACAACCTCCATTGTATGACTTCACACACCTCCATTCTATGACTTTTCTCACCTCCATTCTGAATTCACACACCTCCATTCTGTGACTTCTCACACCTCCATTCTGACTTCACACAGCTCCATTCTATGACTTCCACACCTCCATTCTGTGACTTCACACACCACCATTCTATGACTTCACACACCGCCATTGTGACTCCACACACCTCCATTCTATGAGTTCATTCGCCTCTATTCTGACTTCACACACCTCCATTCTATGGCTTCACACACCTCCACTCTGACTTCACACACCTCCATTCTGTGATTTCACACACCTCCATTTGTGACTTCACACACCATTTTTTGACTTCACACACCTCCATTCTGTGACTTCACACAACTCAATTCTCTGACTTGACACACCTCCGTTTTGACTTCACACACTTCCATTCTGTGACTTCACACACCTCCATTCTGTGACTTCACACACCTCTATTGTTTGACTTCACACACCTCAATTCTTTGACTTCACACATCTCCATTCCATGACTTCACACACCTCCATTCTATGAGTTCTCACACCTCCATTCTATGAGTTCACACACCTTCATTTTGACTTCACACACCTCCATTCTATGACTTCACACACCTTCCTTCTTACTCCAGAAATATCCGATCTATGACTTCATATACCTCCATTATATGACTTCACAAACCTCCATTCTGTGACTTCACACACCTCCATTCTGTGACTTCACACACCTCCATTCTATGAGTTCATACCATCCATTCTGTGACTTCACACACCTCCATTCTATGACTTCACACACTTCCATTCTATGACTTCACACACCTCCATTCTGTGACTTCACAAACCTCCATTCTGAGTTCACACACCTCCATTCTGTGACTTCACACACCTCCATTCTTTGACTTCACACACTTCCATTCTATGACTTCACACACCTCTATTCTATGACTTCACACACCTCCATTCTGTGACTTCACACACCTCCATTCTATGAGTTCATACCATCCATTCTGTGACTTCACACACCTCCATTCTATGACTTCACACACCTCCATTCTATGACTTCACACACTTCCATTCTATGACTTCACACACCTCCATTCTGTGACTTTACATACCTCCATTCTGTGACTTCACACACCTCCATTCTATGACCTCACACACCCTCATTCTGTGATTTCACACACCTCCATTCTATGATTTCACACATCCATTTTGACTTCACACACCTCCAATATATGACTTCAAACACCTCAATTCTGTGATTTCACACACCTCCATTCTATGACTTCATACCGTCCATTCTGTGACTTCACACACCTCAATTCTATGACTTCACACACTTCAATTCTATGACTTCACACACCTCCATTCTGTGACTTTACACACCTCCATTCTGACTTCACACACCTCCATTCTGTGACGTCACACACCTCCATTCTGTGACTTCCCACACCTCCATTCTGTGACTTCACACACCTCCATTCTGAGTTCACACAACTCCATTCGGTGACTTCACACACCTCCATTCTGACTTCACACACCTCCATTCTATGACTTCACACACTTCCATTCTATGACTTCACACACCTCCATTCTGTGACTTCTCACACCTCCATTCTGACTTCACACAGCTCCATTCTATGACTTCCACACCTCCATTCTGTGACTTCACACACCACCATTCTATGACTTCACACACCGCCATTGTGACTCCACACACCTCCATTCTATGAGTTCATTCGCCTCTATTCTGACTTCACACACCTCCATTCTATGGCTTCACACACCTCCACTCTGACTTCACACACCTCCATTCTATGACTTCGCACACCTCTATTCTGACTTCACACACATCCATTCGATGACTTCACACACCTCCATTCTGTGATTTCACACACCTCCATTTGTGACTTCACACACCATTTTTTGACTTCACACACCTCCATTCTGTGACTTCACACAACTCAATTCTCTGACTTGACACACCTCCGTTTTGACTTCACACACTTCCATTCTGTGACTTCACACACCTCCATTCTGTGACTTCACACACCTCTATTGTTTGACTTCACACACCTCAATTCTTTGACTTCACACATCTCCATTCCATGACTTCACACACCTCCATTCTATGAGTTCTCACACCTCCATTCTATGAGTTCACACACCTTCATTTTGACTTCACACACCTCCATTCTATGACTTCACACACCTTCCTTCTTACTTCAGAAATATCCGATCTATGACTTCATATACCTCCATTATATGACTTCACAAACCTCCATTCTGTGACTTCACACACCTCCATTCTGTGACTTCACACACCTCCATTCTATGAGTTCATACCATCCATTCTGTGACTTCACACACCTCCATTCTATGACTTCACACACTTCCATTCTATGACTTCACACACCTCCATTCTGTGACTTCACAAACCTCCATTCTGAGTTCACACACCTCCATTCTGTGACTTCACACACCTCCATTCTTTGACTTCACACACTTCCATTCTATGACTTCACACACCTCTATTCTATGACTTCACACACCTCCATTCTGTGACTTCACACACCTCCATTCTATGAGTTCATACCATCCATTCTGTGACTTCACACACCTCCATTCTATGACTTCACACACCTCCATTCTATGACTTCACACACTTCCATTCTATGACTTCACACACCTCCATTCTGTGACTTTACATACCTCCATTCTGTGACTTCACACACCTCCATTCTATGACCTCACACACCCTCATTCTGTGATTTCACACACCTCCATTCTATGATTTCACACATCCATTTTGACTCCACACACCTCCAATATATGACTTCAAACACCTCAATTCTGTGATTTCACACACCTCCATTCTATGACTTCATACCGTCCATTCTGTGACTTCACACACCTCAATTCTATGACTTCACACACTTCAATTCTATGACTTCACACACCTCCATTCTGTGACTTTACACACCTCCATTCTGACTTCACACACCTCCATTCTGTGACGTCACACACCTCCATTCTGTGACTTCCCACACCTCCATTCTGTGACTTCACACACCTCCATTCTGAGTTCACACAACTCCATTCGGTGACTTCACACACCTCCATTCTGACTTCACACACCTCCATTCTATGACTTCACACACTTCCATTCTATGACTTCACACACCTCCATTCTGTGACTTCACACACCTCCATTCTGTGTTCACACACCTCCATTCTCTGACTTCACACTCCTCCATTCTGTGACCTCACACACCTCCATTCTGTGACTTCACACACTTCCATTCTATGACTTCACACACCTCCATTCTATGACTTCACACACCTCCATTCTGTGACTTCACACACCTCCATTCTATGACCTCACACACCCTCATTCTATGGTTTCACACACCTCCATTCTATGAATTCACACATCCATTTTGACTTTACACACCTCCAATATATGACTTCAAACACCTCAATTCTGTGACTTCACACACCTCCATTCTATGAATTCACACATCCATTTTGACTTCACACACCTCCTATATATGACTTCAAACACCTCAATTCTGTGACTTCACACACCTCCATTCTATGAGTTCATACCATCCATTCTGTGACTTCACACACCTCCATTCTATGACTTCACACACTTCCATTCTGTGACTTCCCACACCTCCATTCTGTGACTTCACTCACCTCCATTCTATGACTTCACACACCTCTATTCTGACTTCACACACCTCCATTCTATGACTTCACACACCTCCATTCTGACTTCACACACCTCCATTCTATGACTTCGCACACCTCTATTCTGACTTCACACACCTCCATTCTGTGACTTCACACACCTCCCTTCGATGACTTCACACACCTACATTCTTTGACTTCACACACAACCATTTTGACTTCACACTTCCATTCTGTGCCTTCACACACTTACATTTGTGACTTCTCACACCACCTTTTTGACTTCACACATCTCCATTCTGTGAATTCACACACCTCCATTCTGTGACTTCACACACCTCCATTCTGTGATTTCACACACCTCCCTTCCGTGACTTCACCCACCCCCATTCTATGACTTCCCACACCTGCATTCTGGCTTCACACACCGCCATTGTATGACTTCACACACCTCTGTTCTATGACTTCACACACTTCCATTCTATGACTTCACACACCTCCATTCTATGACTTCACACACCTCCATTCTATGACTTCACACACCTCCATTCTATGACTTCCCACACCTGCATTCTGGCTTCACACACCGCCATTGTATGACTTCACACACTTACATTTGTGACTTCACACACCTCCATTCCATGACTTCACACACCTCCATTCTGCGATTTCACACACCTCCATTCTGAGATTTCACACATCCATTCTATGAATTCACACACCTCCATTCTGTGATTTCACACCCCTCAATTCTTTGACTTCACACAACTCCATTCTGTGACTTCACACATGTCCATTCTTAGTTCACACACCTCCATTCGGTGACTTCACACACCTCCATTCTTTGACTTCACACACCTCCGTTCTATGACTTCACACACCTCCTTTCTGTGACTTCACAAACCTCCATTCTATGATTTCACACACCTCCAATCTATGACTTCACACACCTCCATTTTATGACGTCACACACCTCCATTTTGACTTCTCACACCTACATTATGTGACTTAACACACCTCTCTTCTCTGACTTCACACACCTCCATTCCATGACTTCACACACCTTCATTGTATGACTTCGCACACCTCCATTCTATGACTTCACACACCTCCATTCTGTGACTTCACACACCTACATTCTGTGACTTCACAAACCTCCATTCTATGATTTCACACACCTCCAAACTATGACTTCACACACCTACATTTTATGACGTCACACACCTCCATTTTGACTTCACACACCTCCATTATGTGACTCCACACACCTCGCTTCTGTGACTTCACACACCTCCATTCTATGACTTCACACACTTCCATTCTATGACTTCACACACCGCCATTCCGTGACTTCACACACCTGCATTGTGAGTTCACACACCTCCATTCTGTGACCTCACACACCTCCATTCTGCGATTTCACACACCTCCATTCTGAGATGTAACACCTCCATTCTATGAATTCACACACCTCCATTCTGTGATTTCACACACGTCAATTCTATGACTTCACACAACTCCATTCTGTGACTTCACACATCTCCATTCTGAGTTCACACACCTCCATTCTGTGACTTCACACACCTCCCTTCTGTGTTCACACACCTCCATTCTCTGACTTCACACTCCTCCATTCTGTGACTTCACACACCTCCATTCTGTGACTTCACACACTTCCATTCTATGACTTCACACACCTCCATTCTATGACTTCACACACCTCCATTCTGTGACTTCACACACCTCCATTGTATGACCTCACACACCCTCATTCTATGGTTTCACACACCTCCATTCTATGAATTCACACATCCATTTTGACTTTACACACCTCCAATATATGACTTCAAACACCTCAATTCTGTGACTTCACACACCTCCATTCTATGAATTCACACATCCATTTTGACTTCACACACCTCCTATATATGACTTCAAACACCTCAATTCTGTGACTTCACACACCTCCATTCTATGAGTTCATACCATCCATTCTGTGACTTCACACACCTCCATTCTATGACTTCACACACTTCCATTCTGTGACTTCCCACACCTCCATTCTGTGACTTCACTCACCTCCATTCTATGACTTCACACACCTCTATTCTGACTTCACACACCTCCATTCTATGACTTCACACACCTCCATTCTGACTTCACACACCTCCATTCTATGACTTCGCACACCTCTATTCTGACTTCACACACCTCCATTCTGTGACTTCACACACCTCCCTTCGATGACTTCACACACCTACATTCTTTGACTTCACACACAACAATTTTGACTTCACACTTCCATTCTGTGACTTCACACACATTTGTGACTTCTCACACCACCTTTTTGACTTCACACATCTCCATTCTGTGAATTCACACACCTCCATTCTGTGACTTCACACACCTCCATTCTGTGATTTCACACACCTCCCTTCCCTGACTTCACCCACCCCCATTCTATGACTTCCCACACCTGCATTCTGGCTTCACACACCGCCATTGTATGACTTCACACACCTCTGTTCTATGACTTCACACACTTCCATTCTATGACTTCACACACCTCCATTCTATGACTTCACACACCTCCATTCTATGACTTCACACACCTCCATTCCAATTCTTCCCACACCTGCATTCCGGCTTCACACACCGCCATTGTATGACTTCACACACTTACATTTGTGACTTCACACACCTCCATTCTATGACTTCACACACCTCCATTCTATGACTTCACACACCTGCATTCTGGCTTCACACACCGCCAATGTATGACTTCACACATCTTCTTTCTGTAACTTCCCACACTTCCAATGTTTGACTTCACAAACCTCCATTCCATGACTTCACACACTTCCATTCTGCGATTTCACACACCTCCATTCTGAGATTTCACACCTCCATTCTATGAATTCACACACCTCCATTCTGTGATTTCACACCCCTCAATTCTATGACTTCACACAACTCCATTCTGTGACTTCACACATGTCCATTCTTAGTTCACACACCTCCATTCTTTGACTTCACACACCTCCACTCTATGACTTCACACACCTCCATTCTGTGACTTCACAAACCTCCATTCTATGATTTCACACACCTCCAATCTATGACTTCACACACCTCCATTTTATGACGTCACACACCTCCATTTTGACTCCTCACACCTACATTATGTGACTTAACACACCTCTCTTCTGTGACTTCACACACCTCCATTCCATGACTTCACACACCTTCAGTGTATGACTTCGCACACCTCCATTCTATGACTTCACACACCTCCATTCTGTGACTTCACACACCTACATTCTGTGACTTCACAAACCTCCATTCTATGATTTCACACACCTCCAAACTATGACTTCACACACCTACATTTTATGACGTCACACACCTCCATTTTGACTTCACACACCTCCATTATGTGACTCCACACACCTCGCTTCTGTGACTTCACACACCTCCATTCTATGACTTCACACACTTCCATTCTATGACTTCACACACCGCCATTCCGTGACTTCACACACCTGCATTGTGAGTTCACACACCTCCATTCTGTGACCTCACACACCTCCATTCTGCGATTTCACACACCTCCATTCTGAGATGTAACACCTCCATTCTATGAATTCACACAACTCCATTCTGTGATTTCACACACGTCAATTCTATGACTTCACACAACTCCATTCTGTGACTTCACACATCTCCATTCTGAGTTCACACACCTCCATTCTGTGACTTCACACACCTCCATTCTGTGTTCACACACCTCCATGCTCTGACTTCACACTCCTCCATTCTGTGACTTCACACACCTCCATTCTGTGACTTCACACACTTCCATTCTATGACTTCACACACCTCCATTCTATGACTTCACACACCTCCATTCTGTGACTTCACACACCTCCATTCTGTGACTTCACACACTTCAATTCTATGACTTCACACACCTCCATTCTATGACTTCACACACCTACATTCTATGACTTCACACACAACCATTTTGACTTCACACTTCCATTCTGTGACTTCACACACTTTCATTTGTGACTTCTCACACCACCTTTTTGACTTCACACATCTCCATTCTGTGAATTCACACACCTCCATTCTGTGACTTCACACACCTCCATTCTGTGATTTCACACACCTCCCTTCCGTGACTTCACCCACCCCCATTCTATGACTTCCCACACCTGCATTCTGGCTTCACACACCGCCATTGTATGACTTCACACACCTCTGTTCTATGACTTCACACACTTCCATTCTATGACTTCACACACCTACATTCTATGACTTCACACACCTCCATTCTATGACTTCACACACCTCCATTCTATGACTTCCCACACCTGCATTCTGGCTTCACACACCGCCATTGTATGACTTCACACACTTACATTTGTGACTTCACACACCTCCATTCTATGACTTCACACACTTCCATTCTATGACTTCACACACCTCCATTCTATGACTTCCCACACCTCCATTCTATGACTTCACACACCTGCATTCTGGATACACACACCGCCATTGTATGACTTCACACATCTTCTTTCTGTAACTTCCCACACTTCCAATGTTTGACTTCACAAACCTCCATTCCATGACTTCACACACTTCCATTCTGCGATTTCACACACCTCCATTCTGAGATTTCACACCTCCATTCTATGAATTCACACACCTCCATTCTGTGATTTCACACACCTCAATTCTATGACTTCACACAACTCAATTCTGTGACTTCACACATGTCCATTCTTAGTTCACACACCTCCATTCGGTGACTTCACACACCTCCATTCTTTGACTTCACACACCTCCATTCTATGACTTCGCACACCTCCATTCTGTGACTTCACAAACCTCCATTCTATGATTTCACAAACCTCCAATCTATGACTTCACACACCTCCATTTTATGACGTCACACACCTCCATTTTGACTTCTCACACCTATATTATGTGACTTCACACACCTCTCTTCTGTGACTTCACACACCTCCATTCTATGACTTCACACACCTTCATTGTATGACTTCGCACACCTCCATTCTATGACTTCACACACCTCCATTGTGTGACTTCACACACCTACATTCTGTGACTTCACAAACCTCCATTCTATGATTTCACACACCTCCAAACTATGACTTCACACACCTACATTTTATGACGTCACACACCTCCATTTTGACTTCACACACCTCCATTATATGACTCCACACACCTCCATTCTGTGACTTCACACACCTCCATTCTATGACTTCACAGACTTCCATTCTATGACTTCACACACCGCCATTCCGTGACTTCACACACCTGCATTGTGAGTTCACACACCTCCATTCTGTGACCTCACACACCTCCATTCTGCGATTTCACACACCTCCATTCTGAGATGTAACACCTCCATTCTATGAATTCACACACCTCCATTCTGTGATTTCACACACCTCAATTCTATGACTTCACACAACTCCATTCTGTGACTTCACACACCTCCATTCTGTGACTTCACACACCTCCATTCTGTGTTCACACACCTCCATTCTCTGACTTCACACTCCTCCATTCTGTGACTTCACACACCTCCATTCTGTGACTTCACACACTTCCATTCTATGACTTCACACACCTCCATTCTATGACTTCACACACCTCCATTGTGTGACTTCACACACCTCCATTCTATGACCTCACACACCCTCATTCTATGGTTTCATACACCTCCATTCTATGAATTCACACATCCATTTTGACTTTACACACCTCCAATATATGACTTCAAACACCTCAATTCTGTGACTTCACACACCTCCATTCTATGAATTCACACATCCATTTTGACTTCACACACCTCCTATATATGACTTCAAACACCTCAATTCTGTGACTTCACACACCTCCATTCTATGAGTTCATACCATCCATTCTGTGACTTCACACACCTCCATTCTATGACTACACACACTTCCATTCTGTGACTTCCCACACCTCCATTCTGTGACTTCACTCACCTCCATTCTATGACTTCACACACCTCTATTCTGACTTCACACACCTCCATTCTATGACTTCACACACCTCCATTCTGTGACTTCACACACCTCCATTGTATGACCTCACACACCCTCATTCTATGGTTTCACACACCTCCATTCTATGAATTCACACATCCATTTGACTTTACACACCTCCAATATATGACTTCAAACACCTCAATTCTGTGACTTCACACACCTCCATTCTATGAATTCACACATCCATTTTGACTTCACACACCTCCTATATATGACTTCAAACACCTCAATTCTGTGACTTCACACACCTCCATTCTATGAGTTCATACCATCCATTCTGTGACTTCACACACCTCCATTCTATGACTTCACACACTTCCATTCTGTGACTTCCCACACCTCCATTCTGTGACTTCACTCACCTCCATTCTATGACTTCACACACCTCTATTCTGACTTCACACACCTCCATTCTATGATTTCACACACCTCCATTCTGACTTCACACACCTCCATTCTATGACTTCGCACACCTCTATTCTGACTTCACACACCTCCATTCTGTGACTTCACACACCTCCCTTCGATGACTTCACACACCTACATTCTTTGACTTCACACACAACCATTTTGACTTCACACTTCCATTCTGAGACTTCACACACTTACATTTGTGACTTCTCACACCACCTTTTTGACTTCACACATCTCCATTCTGTGAATTCACACACCTCCATTCTGTGACTTCACACACCTCCATTCTGTGATTTCACACACCTCCCTTCCGTGACTTCACCCACCCCCATTCTATGACTTCCCACACCTGCATTCTGGCTTCACACACCGCCATTGTATGACTTCACACACCTCTGTTCTATGACTTCACACACTTCCATTCTATGACTTCACACACCTCCATTCTATGACTTCACACACCTCCATTCTATGACTTCACACACCTCCATTCTATGACTTCCCACACCTGCATTCTGGCTTCACACACAGCCATTGTATGACTTCACACACTTACATTTGTGACTTCACACACCTCCATTCTATGACTTCACACACTTCCATTCTATGACTTCACACACCTCCATTCTATGACTTCACACACCTCCATTCTATGACTTCACACACCTGCATTCTGGCTTCACACACCGCCATTGTATGACTTCACATATCTTCTTTCTGTAACTTCCCACACTTCCAATGTTTGACTTCACAAACATCCATTCCATGACTTCACACACCTCCATTCTGCGATTTCACACACCTCCATTCTGAGATTTCACACCTCCATTCTATGAATTCACACACCTCCATTCTGTGATTTCACACCCCTCAATTCTATGACTTCACACAACTCCATTCGGTGACTTCACACACCTCCATTCTTTGACTTCACACACCTCCATTCTATGACTTCACACACTTCCATTCTGTGACTTCACAAACCTCCATTCTATGATTTCACACACCTCCAATCTATGACTTCACACACCTCCATTTTATGACGTCACACACCTCCATTTTGACTTCTCACACCTACATTTTGTGACTTCACACACCTCCATTCTATGACTTCACACACCTTCATTGTATGACTTCGCACACCTCCATTCTATGACTTCACACACCTCCATTCTGTGACTTCACACACCTACATTCTGTGACTTCACAAACTTCCATTCTATGATTTCACACACCTCCAAACTATGACTTCACACACCTACATTTTATGACGTCACACACCTCCATTTTGACTTCACACACCTCCATTATGTGACTCCACACACCTTGCTTCTGTGACTTCACACACCTCCATTCTGTGACTTCACACACCTCCATTCTGTGATTTCACACACCTCCCTTCCGTGACTTCACCCACCCCCATTCTATGCCTTCCCATACCTGCATTCTGGCTTCACACACGGCCATTGTATGACTTCACACACCTCTGTTCTATGACTTCACACACTTCCATTCTATGACTTCACACACCTCCATTCTATGACTTCACACACCTCCATTCTATGACTTCACACAGCTCCATTCTATGACTTCCCACACCTGCATTCTGGCTTCACACACCGCCATTGTATGACTTCACACACTTACATTTGTGACTTCACACACCTCCATTCTATGACTTCACACACTTCCATTCTATGACTTCACACACCTCCATTCTATGACTTCACACACCTCCATTCTATGACTTCACACACCTGCATTCTGGCTTCACACAGCGCCATTGTATGGCTTCACACATCTTCTTTCTGTAACTTCCCACACTTCCAATGTTTGACTTCACAAACCTCCATTCCATGACTTCACACACCTCCATTCTGCGATTTCACACACCTCCATTCTGAGATTTCACAGCTCCATTCTATGAATTCACACACCTCCATTCTGTGATTTCACACACCTCAATTCTATGACTTCACACAACTCCATTCTGTGACTTCACACATGTCCATTCTTAGTTCACACACCTCCATTCGGTGACTTCACACACCTCCATTCTTTGACTTCACACACCTCCATTCTATGACTTCGCACACCTCCATTCTGTGACTTCACAAACCTCCATTCTATGATTTCACAAACCTCCAATCTATGACTTCACACACCTCCATTTTATGACGTCACACACCTCCATTTTGACTTCTCACACCTATATTATGTGACTTCACACACCTCTCTTCTGTGACTTCACACACCTCCATTCTATGACTTCACACACCTTCATTGTATGACTTCGCACACCTCCATTCTATGACTTCACACACCTCCATTGTGTGACTTCACACACCTACATTCTGTGACTTCACAAACCTCCATTCTATGATTTCACACACCTCCAAACTATGACTTCACACACCTACATTTTATGACGTCACACACCTCCATTTTGACTTCACACACCTCCATTATGTGACTCCACACACCTCCATTCTGTGACTTCACACACCTCCATTCTATGACTTCACACACTTCCATTCTATGACTTCACACACCGCCATTCCGTGACTTCACACACCTGCATTGTGAGTTCACACACCTCCATTCTGTGACCTCACACACCTCCATTCTGCGTTTTCACACACCTCCATTCTGAGATGTAACACCTCCATTCTATGAATTCACACACCTCCATTCTGTGATTTCACACACCTCAATTCTATGACTTCACACAACTCCATTCTGTGACTTCACACACCTCCATTCTGTGACTTCACACACCTCCATTCTGTGTTCACACACCTCCATTCTCTGACTTCACACTCCTCCATTCTGTGACTTCACACACCTCCATTCTGTGACTTCACACACTTCCATTCTATGACTTCACACACCTCCATTCTATGACTTCACACACCTCCATTGTGTGACTTCACACACCTCCATTCTATGACCTCACACACCCTCATTCTATGGTTTCATACACCTCCATTCTATGAATTCACACATCCATTTTGACTTTACACACCTCCAAAATATGACTTCAAACACCTCAATTCTGTGACTTCACACACCTCCATTCTATGAATTCACACATCCATTTTGACTTCACACACCTCCTATATATGACTTCAAACACCTCAATTCTGTGACTTCACACACCTCCATTCTATGAGTTCATACCATCCATTCTGTGACTTCACACACCTCCATTCTATGACTTCACACACTTCCATTCTGTGACTTCCCACACCTCCATTCTGTGACTTCACTCACCTCCATTCTATGACTTCACACACCTCTATTCTGACTTCACACACCTCCATTCTATGACTTCACACACCTCCATTCTGTGACTTCACACACCTCCATTGTATGACCTCACACACCCTCATTCTATGGTTTCACACACCTCCATTCTATGAATTCACACATCCATTTTGACTTTACACACCTCCAATATATGACTTCAAACACCTCAATTCTGTGACTTCACACACCTCCATTCTATGAATTCACACATCCATTTTGACTTCACACACCTCCTATATATGACTTCAAACACCTCAATTCTGTGACTTCACACACCTCCATTCTATGAGTTCATACCATCCATTCTGTGACTTCACACACCTCCATTCTATGACTTCACACACTTCCATTCTGTGACTTCCCACACCTCCATTCTGTGACTTCACTCACCTCCATTCTATGACTTCACACACCTCTATTCTGACTTCACACACCTCCATTCTATGACTTCACACACCTCCATTCTGACTTCACACACCTCCATTCTATGACTTCGCACACCTCTATTCTGACTTCACACACCTCCATTCTGTGACTTCACACACCTCCCTTCGATGACTTCACACACCTACATTCTTTGACTTCACACACAACCATTTTGACTTCACACTTCCATTCTGAGACTTCACACACTTACATTTGTGACTTCTCACACCACCTTTTTGACTTCACACATCTCTATTCTGTGAATTCACACACATCCATTCTGTGACTTCACACACCTCCATTCTGTGATTTCACACACCTCCCTTCCGTGACTTCACCCACCCCCATTCTATGACTTCCCACACCTGCATTCTGGCTTCACACACCGCCATTGTATGACTTCACACACCTCTGTTCTATGACTTCACACACTTCCATTCTATGACTTCACACACCTCCATTCTATGACTTCACACACCTCCATTCTATGACTTCACACACCTCCATTCTATGACTTCCCACACCTGCATTCTGGCTTCACACACAGCCATTGTATGACTTCACACACTTACATTTGTGACTTCACACACCTCCATTCTATGACTTCACACACTTCCATTCTATGACTTCACACACATCCATTCTATGACTTCACACACCTCCATTCTATGACTTCACACACCTGCATTCTGGCTTCACACACCGCCATTGTATGACTTCACATATCTTCTTTCTGTAACTTCCCACACTTCCAATGTTTGACTTCACAAACATCCATTCCATGACTTCACACACCTCCATTCTGCGATTTCACACACCTCCATTCTGAGATTTCACACCTCCATTCTATGAATTCACACACCTCCATTCTGTGATTTCACACCCCTCAATTCTATGACTTCACACACCTCCATTCTGTGACTTCACAAACCTCCATTCTATGATTTCACACACCTCCAATCTATGACTTCACACACCTCCATTTTATGACGTCACACACCTCCATTTTGACTTCTCACACCTACATTTTGTGACTTCACACACCTCCATTCTATGACTTCACACACCTTCATTGTATGACTTCGCACACCTCCATTCTATGACTTCACACACCTCCATTCTGTGACTTCACACACCTACATTCTGTGACTTCACAAACTTCCATTCTATGATTTCACACACCTCCAAACTATGACTTCACACACCTACATTTTATGACGTCACACACCTCCATTTTGACTTCACACACCTCCATTATGTGACTCCACACACCTTGCTTCTGTGACTTCACACACCTCCATTCTGTGACTTCACATACCTCCATTCTGTGATTTCACACACCTCCCTTCCGTGACTTCACCCACCCCCATTCTATGCCTTCCCATACCTGCATTCTGGCTTCACACACGGCCATTGTATGACTTCACACACCTCTGTTCTATGACTTCACACACTTCCATTCTATGACTTCACACACCTCCATTCTATGACTTCACACACCTCCATTCTATGACTTCACACAGCTCCATTCTATGACTTCCCACACCTGCATTCTGGCTTCACACACCGCCATTGTATGACTTCACACACTTACATTTGTGACTTCACACACCTCCATTCTATGACTTCACACACTTCCATTCTATGACTTCACACACCTCCATTCTATGACTTCACACACCTCCATTCTATGACTTCACACACCTGCATTCTGGCTTCACACAGCGCCATTGTATGGCTTCACACATCTTCTTTCTGTAACTTCCCACACTTCCAATGTTTGACTTCACAAACCTCCATTCCATGACTTCACACACCTCCATTCTGCGATTTCACACACCTCCATTCTGAGATTTCACAACTCCATTCTATGAATTCACACACCTCCATTCTGTGATTTAACACACCTCAATTCTATGACTTCACACAACTCCATTCTGTGACTTCACACATGTCCATTCTTAGTTCACACAGCTCCATTCGGTGACTTCACACACCTCCATTCTTTGACTTCACACACCTCCATTCTATAACTTCACCCACCTCCATTCTGTGACTTCACAAACCTCCATTCTATGATTTCACACACCTCCAATCTATGACTTCACACACCTCCATTTTATGACGTCACACACCTCCATTTTGACTTCTCACACCTACATTATGTGACTTCACACACCTCTCTTCTGTGACTTCACACACCTCCATTCTATGACTTCACACACCTTCATTGTATGACTTCGCACACCTCCATTCTATGACTTCACACACCTCCATTCTGTGACTTCACACACCTACATTCTGTGACTTCACAAACTTCCATTCTATGATTTCACACACCTCCAAACTATGACTTCACACACCTACATTTTATGACGTCACACACCTCCATTTTGACTTCACACACCTCCATTATGTGACTCCACACACCTCGCTTCTGTGACTTCACACACCTCCATTCTATGACTTCACACACTTCCATTCTATGACTTCACACACCGCCATTCCGTGACTTCACACACCTGCATTGTGAGTTCACACACCTCCATTCTGTGACCTCACACACCTCCATTCTGCGATTTCACACACCTCCATTCTGAGATGTAACACCTCCATTCTATGAATTCACACACCTCCATTCTGTGATTTCACACACGTCAATTCTATGACTTCACACAACTCCATTCTGTGACTTCACACATCTCCATTCTGAGTTCACACACCTCCATTCTGTGACTTTACACACCTCCATTCTGTGACTTCACACACCTCCATTCTATGACTTCACACACCTCCATTCTGTGACTTCACCTACCTCCATTCTATGACTTCAGAAACCTCCATTCTGTAACTTCACACACCTCCATTCTGTGACTTCACAAACCTCCATTCTATGATTTCACACACCTCCAATCTATGACTTCACACACCTCCATTTTATGACGTCACACACCTCCATTTTGACTTCTCACACCTCCATTATGTGACTTCACACACCTCTCTTCTGTGACTTCACACACCTCCCTTCTATGACTTCACACACCTTCATTGTATGACTTCGCACACCTCCATTCTATGACTTCACACACTTCCATTCTATGATTTCACATACCTTCATACGATGACTTAACAAACCTCCATTCTGTGACTTCACAAACCTCTATTCTATGATTTCACACACCTCCATTCTATGACTTCTCACACCTCCATTTTAGGACGTCACACACCTCCATTTTGACTTCACACACTTCCATTCTGTGACTTCATACACCTCCATTCTGAGATTTCACACCTCCATTCTATGAATTCACACACCTCCATTCTGTGATTTCACACCCCTCAATTCTATG
Source organism: Megascapheus bottae (assembly GCA_024803745.1). Lineage (NCBI taxonomy): Eukaryota > Metazoa > Chordata > Mammalia > Rodentia > Geomyidae > Megascapheus > Megascapheus bottae. The sequence continues at coordinate 602,576 of JANJXV010000311.1, forward strand.
ACTTCACACAACTCCATTCGGTGACTTCACACACTTCCATTCTTTGACTTCACACACCTCCATTCTATGACTTCACACACCTCCATTCTGTGACTTCACAAACCTCCATTCTATGATTTCACACACCTCCAATCTATGACTTCACACACCTCCATTTTATGACGTCACACACCTCCATTTTTACTTCTCACACCGACATTATATGACTTCACACCCCTCCATTCTATGACTTCACACACCTTCATTGTATGACTTCGCACACCTCCATTCTATGACTTCACACACCTCCATTCTGTGACTTCACACACCTACATTCTGTGACTTCACAAACTTCCATTCTATGATTTCACACACCTCCAAACTATGACTTCACACACCTACATTTTATGACGTCACACACCTCCATTTTGACTTCACACACCTCCATTATGTGACTCCACACACCTCGCTTCTGTGACTTCACACACCTCCATTCTATGACTTCACACACTTCCATTCTATGACTTCACACACTGCCATTCCGTGACTTCACACACCTGCATTGTGAGTTCACACCCCTCCATTCTGTGACCTCACACACCTCCATTCTGCGATTTCACACACCTCCATTCTGAGATGTAACACCTCCATTCTATGAATTCACACACCTCCATTCTGTGATTTCACACACGTCAATTCTATGACTTCACACAACTCCATTCTGTGACTTCACACATCTCCATTCTGAGTTCACACACCTCCATTCTGTGACTTTACACACCTCCATTCTGTGACTTCACACACCTCCATTCTATGACTTCACACACCTCCATTCTGTGACTTCACCTACCTCCATTCTATGACTTCAGAAACCTCCATTCTGTAACTTCACACACCTCCATTCTGTGACTTCACAAACCTCCATTCTATGATTTCACACACCTCTAATCTATGATTTCACACACCTCCATTTTATGACGTCACACACCTCCATTTTGACTTCTCACACCTCCATTATGTGACTTCACACACCTCTCTTCTGTGACTTCACACACCTCCATTCTATGACTTCACACACCTTCATTGTATGACTTCGCACACCTCCATTCTATGACTTCACACACTTCCATTCTATGATTTCACATACCTTCATATGATGACTTCACACACCTCCATTCTGTGCCTTCACACACCTCCATTCTGTGACTTCACACACCTCCATTCTGTGACTTCACACACCTCCATTCTGTGACTTCACACAGCTCCATTCTGTGAGTTCACACACCTCCATTCTCCGACTTCACACACCTCCATTCTATGACTTCACACATCCATTTTGACTTCAAACACCTCTAATATATAACTTCAAACACCTCAATTCTGTGACTTCACAAACCTCCATTCTATGAAATCATACCCGTCCATTCTCTGACTTCACACACCTCTATTCTTTGACTTCACACACCTCCATTCTGTGACTTCCCACACCTCCATTCTCCGACATCACACCCCTCCAATTTGACTTCACATATCTCTTTTCTATGACTTCACACACCTCCATTCTGTGACTTCACAAACCTCAATTCTATGATTTCACACACCTCCAATCTATGACTTCACACACCTACATTTAATGACGTCACACACCTCCATTCTTTGACTTCACACACCTCCATTCTGTGACTTCACCCACCTCCATTCTCCGACTTCACACCCCTCCAATTTGACTTCACATACCTCCATTCTATGACTTCACACACCTACATTTTATGACGTCACACACCTCCATTTTGACTTCACACACCTCCATTATGTGACTCCACACACCTCCCTAGTGTGACTTCACACACCTCCATTCTATGACTTCACACACCTTCATTGTATGACTTCACACACCTCCATTCTATGACTTCAGCCACTTCCATTCTATGATTTCACATACCTCCATGCTATGACTTCACACACCTCCATTCTGTGACTTCACACACCTCCATTCTATGACTTCGCACACATCCATTCTGTGACTTCACAAACCTTCATTCTATGATTTCACACACCTCCATTCTATGACTTCACACACCTCCATTCTTTGGCTTCACACACCTCCATTCTGTGACTTCACCTACCTCCATTCTATGACTTCACAAACCTCCATTCTGTGACTTCACACACCCCGTTCTGTGACTTCACACACCTGCATTCTGGCTTCACACAGCGCCATTTTATGACTTCACTCATCTTCTTTCTGTAACTTCCCACACTTCCAATGTTTGACTTCACAAACCTCCATTCCATGACTTCACACACCTCCATTCTGCGATTTCACACACCTCCATTCTGATATGTCACACCTCCATTCTATGAATTCACACACCTCCATTCTGTGATTTCACACACCTCAATTCTATGACTTCACACAACTCCATTCTGTGACTTCACACATCTCCATTCTTAGTTCACACACCTCCATTCTGTGACTTCACACACCTCCATTCTGTGACTTCACACACCTCCATTCTATGATTTCACACACCTCCATTCTGTGACTTCACAAACCTCCATTCTATGATTTCACACACCTCCAATCTATGACTTCACACACCTCCATTTTATGACCTCACACACCTCCATTTTGACTTCTCACACCTACATTATGTGACTTCACACACCTCTCTTCTGTGACTTCACACATCTCCATTCTATGACTTCACACACCTTCACTGTATGACTTCGCACACCTCCATTCTATGACTTCACACACCTCCATTCTGTGACTTCACACACCTACATTCTGTGACTTCACAAACCTCAATTCTATGATTTCACACACCTCCAAACTATGACTTCACACACCTACATTTTATGACGTCACTCACCTCCATTTTGACTACACACACCTCAATTCTATGACTTCACACAACTCCATTCTGTGACTTCAGACATCTCCATTCTGAGTTCACACACCTCCATTCTGTGACATTACACACCTCCATTCTGTGACTTCACACACCTCCATTCTATGACTTCACACACCTCCATTCTGTGACTTCACCTACCTCCATTCTATGACTTCACAAACCTCCATTGTGTGACTTCACACACCTCCATTCTGTGACTTCACACACCTCCATTCTATGATTTCACACACCTCCAATCTATGACTTCACACACCTCCATTTTATGACGTCACACACCTCCATTTTGACTTCTCACACCTCCATTATTTGACTTCACACACCTCTCTTCTGTGACTTCACACACCTCCCTTCTATGACTTCACACACCTTCATTGTATGACTTCGCACACCTCCATTCTATGACTTCACACACTTCCATTCTGTTTTCACATACCTTGATACGATGACTTAACACACCTCCATTCTGTGACTTCACAAACCTCTATTCTATGATTTCACACACCTCCATTCTATGACTTCTCACACCTCCATTTTAGGACGTCACACACCTCCATTTTGACTTCACACACTTCCATTCTGTGACTTCATACACCTCCATTCTATGACTTCACACAGTTCCATTAGGACGTCACACACCTCCATTCTATGAGTTCACACACCTACATTCTATGACTTCACACACCTTCATTCGACTTCACACACCTCCATTCTATGACTTCACAGACTTCGAATCTGTGACTTCACTCACCTCCAATCTATGACTTCACACTCCTCCATTCTATGACTTCCCACACCTCCTTTCTACGACTTCACACCTCCATTCTGACTTCACACACCTCCATTATGTGACTTCACACACCTCCATTATATGACGTCACACAACTCCATTCTATGACTTCACACACCTCCATTCTGTGACTTCACACACCTACATTCTATGACTTCACACACCTTCATTCTTACTTCACAAACATACATTCTATGACTTCACACACCTCCATTCTATGACTTCACACACCTCCATTCTTTGACTTCACACACCTCCATTCTGTGACTTCACACAGCTCCATTCTGTGACTTCACACACCTCCATTCTCCGACTTCACACAGCTCAATTCTATGACTTCACACATCCATTTTGACTTCACACACCTCCAATATATAACTTCAAACACCTCAATTCTGTGACTTCACACACCTCCATTCTATGAAATCAAACCCGTCCACTCTGTGACTTCACACACCTCCATTCTTTGACTTCACACACCTCCATTCTGTTACTTCACCCACCTCCATTCTGTGACTTCCCACACCTCCATTCTCCGACTTCACACCCCTCCAATTTGACTTCACATATCTCCATTCTATGACTTCACACACCTCCATTCTGTGACTTCACAAACCTCAATTCTATGATTTCACACACCTCCAATCTATGACTTCACACACCTACATTTTATGACGTCACACACCTCCATTTTGACTTCACACACCTCCATTATGTGACTCCACACACCTCCCTTCTGTGACTTCACACACCTCCATTCTATGACTTCACACACCTCCATTCTGTGACTTCACACACCTACATTTTATGACGTCACACACCTCCATTTTGACTTCTCACACCTATATTATGTGACTTCACACACCTCTCTTCTGTGACTTCACACACCTCCATTCTATGACTTCACACACCTTCATTGTATGACTTCGCACACCTCCATTCTATGACTTCACACACCTCCATCTGTGACTTCACACACCTACATTCTGTGACTTCACAAACCTCCATTCTATGATTTCACACACCTCCAAACTATGACTTCACACACCTGCATTGTGAGTTCACACACCTCCATTCTGTGACCTCACACACCTCCATTCTGCGTTTTCACACACCTCCATTCTGAGATGTAACACCTCCATTCTATGAATTCACACACCTCCATTCTGTGATTTCACACACCTCCATTCTGTGACTTCACACACCTCCATTCTGTGTTCACACACCTCCATTCTCTGACTTCACACTCCTCCATTCTGTGACTTCACACACCTCCATTCTGTGACTTCACACACTTCCTTTCTATGACTTCACACACCTCCATTCTATGACTTCACACACCTCCATTCTGTGACTTCACACACCTCCATTCTATGACCTCACACACCCTCATTCTATGGTTTCACACACCTCCATTCTATGAATTCACACATCCATTTTGACTTTACACACCTCCAATATATGACTTCAAACACCTCAATTCTGTGACTTCACACACCTCCATTCTATGAATTCACACATCCATTTTGACTTCACACACCTCCTATATATGACTTCAAACACCTCAATTCTGTGACTTCACACACCTGCATTCTATGAGTTCATACCATCCATTCTGTGACTTCACACACCTCCATTCTATGACTTCACACACTTCCATTCTGTGACTTCCCACACCTCCATTCTGTGACTTTACTCACCTCCATTCTATGACTTCACACACCTCGATTCTGACTTCACACACCTTCATTCTATGACTTCACACACCTCCATTCTGACTTCACACACCTCCATTCTATGACTTCGCACACCTCTATTCTGACTTCACACACCTCCATTCTGTGACTTCACACACCTCCCTTCGATGACTTCACACACCTACATTCTTTGACTTCACACACAACCATTTTGACTTCACACTTCCATTCTGTGACTTCACACACTTACATTTGTGACTTCTCACACCTCCTTTTTGACTTCACACATCTCCATTCTGTGAATTCACACACCTCCATTCTGTGACTTCACACACCTCCATTCTGTGATTTCACACACCTCCCTTCCGTGACTTCACCCACCCCCATTCTATGACTTCCCATACCTGCATTCTGGCTTCACACACCGCCATTGTATGACTTCACACACCTCTGTTCTATGACTTCACGCACTTCCATTCTATGACTTCACACACCTCCATTCTATGACTTCACAGACCTCCATTCTATGACTTCACACACCTCCATTCTATGACTTCCCACACCTGCATTCTGGCTTCACACACCGCCATTGTATGACTTCACACACTTACATTTGTGACTTCACACACCTCCATTCTATGACTTCACACACTTCCATTCTATGACTTCACACACCTCCATTCTATGACTTCACACACCTCCATTCTATGACTTCACACACCTGCATTCTGGCTTCACACACCGCCATTGTATGGCTTCACACATCTTCTTTCTGTAACTTCCCAGACTTCCAATGTTTGACTTCACAAACCTCCATTACATGACTTCACACACCTCCATTCTGCGATTTCACACACCTCCATTCTGAGATTTCACAGCTCCATTCTATGAATTCACACACCTCCATTCTGTGATTTCACACACCTCAATTCTATGACTTCACACAACTCCATTCTGTGACTTCACACATGTCCATTCTTAGTTCACACACCTCCATTCGGTGACTTCACACACCTCCATTCTTTGACTTCACACACCTCCATTCTATGACTTCACACACCTCCATTCTGTGACTTCACAAACCTCCATTCTATGATTTCACACACCTCCAATCTATGACTTCACACACCTCCATTTTATGACGTCACACACCTCCATTTTGACTTCTCACACCTACATTATGTGACTTCACACACCTCTCTTCTGTGACTTCACACACCTCCATTCTATGACTTCACACACCTTCATTGTATGACTTCGCACACCTCCATTCTATGACTTCACACACCTCCATTCTGTGACTTCACAAACTTCCATTCTATGACTTCACACACCGCCATTCCGTGACTTCACACACCTGCATTGTGAGTTCACACACCTCCATTCTGTGACTTCACACACCTCCATTCTGCGATTTCACACACCTCCATTCTGAGATATAACACCTCCATTCTATGAATTCACACACCTCTATTCTGTGATTTCACACACGTCAATTCTTTGACTTCACACAACTCCATTCTGTGACTTCACACATCTCCATTCTGAGTTCACACACCTCCATTCTGTGACTTCACACACCTCCATTCTGTGTTCACACACCTCCATTCTCTGACTTCACACTCCTCCATTCTGTGACTTCACACACTTCCATTCTGTGACTTCCCACACCTCCATTCTGTGACTTCACTCACCTCCATTCTATGACTTCACACACCTCTATTCTGACTTCACACACCTCCATTCTATGACTTCACACACCTCCATTCTGACTTCACACACCTCCATTCTATGACTTCGCACACCTCTATTCTGACTTCACACACCTCCATTCTGTGACTTCACACACCTCCCTTCAATGACTTCACACACCTACATTCTTTGACTTCACACACAACCATTTTGACTTCACACTTCCATTCTGTGACTTCACACACTTACATTTGTGACTTCTCACACCACCTTTTTGACTTCACACATCTCCATTCTGTGAATTCACACACCTCCATTCTGTGACTTCACACACCTCCATTCTGTGATTTCACACACCTCCCTTCCGTGACTTCACCCACCCCCATTCTATGACTTCCCACACCTGCATTCTGGCTTCACACACCGCCAATGTATGACTTCACACACCTCTGTTCTATGACTTCACACACTTCCATTCTATGACTTCACACACCTCCATTCTATGACTTCACACACCTCCATTCTATGACTTCCCACACCTGCATTCTGGCTTCACACACCGCCATTGTATGACTTCACACACTTACATTTGTGACTTCACACACCTCCATTCTATGACTTCACACACTTCCATTCTATGACTTCACACACCTCCATTCTATGACTTCACACACCTCCATTCTATGACTTCACACACCTGCATTCTGGCTTCACACAGCGCCATTTTATGACTTCACACATCTTCTTTCTGTAACTTCCCACACTTCCAATGTTTGACTTCACAAACCTCCATTCCATGACTTCACACACCTCCATTCTGCGATTTCACACACCTCCATTCTGAGATTTCACACCTCCATTCTACGATTTCACACACCTCCATTCTGTGATTTCACACCGCTCAATTCTATGATTCACACAACTCCATTCGGTGACTTCACACACCTCCATTCTTTGACTTCACACACCTCCATTCTATGACTTCACACACCTCCATTCTGTGACTTCACAAACCTCCATTCTATGATTTCACACACCTCCAATCTATGACTTCACACACCTCCATTTTATGACGTCACACACCTCCATTTTGACTTCTCACACCTACATTATGTGACTTCACACACCTCCATTCTATGACTTCACACACCTTCATTGTATGACTTCGCACACCTCCATTCTATGACTTCACACACCTCCATTCTGTGACTTCACACACCTACATTCTATGACTTCACACACCTTCATTCGACTTCACACACCTCCATTCTATGACTTCACAGACTTCGAATCTGTGACTTCACTCACCTCCAATCTATGAATTCACACTCCTCCATTCTATGACTTCCCACACCTCCTTTCTACGACTTCACACCTCCATTCTGACTTCACACACCTCCATTATGTGACTTCACACACCTCCATTATATGACGTCACACAAATCCATACTATGACTTCACACACCTCCATTCTGTGACTTCACACACCTACATTCTATGACTTCACACACCTTCATTCTTACTTCACAAACATACATTCTATGACTTCACACACCTCCATTCTATGACTTCACACACCTCCATTCTTTGACTTCACACACCTCCATTCTGTGACTTCACACAGCTCCATTCTGTGACTTCACACACCTCCATTCTCCGACTTCACACAGCTCAATTCTATGACTTCACACATCCATTTTGACTTCACACACCTCCAATATATAACTTCAAACACCTCAATTCTGTGACTTCACACACCTCCATTCTATGAAATCAAACCCGTCCACTCTGTGACTTCACACACCTCCATTCTTTGACTTCACACACCTCCATTCTGTGACTTCACCCACCTCCATTCTGTGACTTCCCACACCTCCATTCTCCGACTTCACACCCCTCCAATTTGACTTCACATATCTCCATTCTATGACTTCACACACCTCCATTCTGTGACTTCACAAACCTCAATTCTATGATTTCACACACCTCCAATCTATGACTTCACACACCGACATTTTATGACGTCACACACCTCCATTTTATGACGTCACACACCTCCATTTTGACTTCTCACACCTCCATTATTTGACTTCACACATCTCTCTTCTGTGACTTCACACACCTCCCTTCTATGACTTCACACACCTTCATTGTATGACTTCGCACACCTCCATTCTATGACTTCACACACTTCCATTCTATGTTTTCACATACCTTCATACGATGACTTAACACACCTCCATTCTGTGACTTCACAAACCTCTATTCTATGATTTCACACACCTCCATTCTATGACTTCTCACACCTCCATTTTAGGACGTCACACACCTCCATTTTGACTTCACACACTTCCATTCTGTGACTTCATACACCTCCATTCTATGACTTCACACAGTTCCATTAGGACGTCACACACCTCCATTCTATGAGTTCACACACCTACATTCTATGACTTCACACACCTTCATTCGACTTCACACACCTCCATTCTATGACTTCACAGACTTCGAATCTGTGACTTCACTCACCTCCAATCTATGACTTCACACTCCTCCATTCTATGACTTCCCACACCTCCTTTCTACGACTTCACACCTCCATTCTGTGTTCACACACCTCCATTCTCTGACTTCACACTCCTCCATTCTGTGACCTCACACACCTCCATTCTGTGACTTCACACACTTCCATTCTATGACTTCACACACCTACATTCTATGACTTCACACACCTTCATTCTTACTTCACAAACATACATTCTATGACTTCACACACCTCCATTCTATGACTTCACACACCTCCATTCTTTGACTTCACACACCTCCATTCTGTGACTTCACACAGCTCCATTCTGTGACTTCACACACCTCCATTCTCCGACTTCACACAGCTCAATTCTATGACTTCACACATCCATTTTGACTTCACACACCTCCAATATAAAACTTCAAACACCTCAATTCTGTGACTTCACACACCTCCATTCTATGAAATCAAACCCGTCCACTCTGTGACTTCACACACCTCCATTCTTTGACTTCACACACCTGCATTCTGGCTTCACACACCGCCATTGTATGGCTTCACACATCTTCTTTCTGTAACTTCCCAGACTTCCAATGTTTGACTTCACAAACCTCCATTACATGACTTCACACACCTCCATTCTGCGATTTCACACACCTCCATTCTGAGATTTCACAGCTCCATTCTATGAATTCACACACCTCCATTCTGTGATTTCACACACCTCAATTCTATGACTTCACACAACTCCATTCTGTGACTTCACACATGTCCATTCTTAGTTCACACACCTCCATTCGGTGACTTCACACACCTCCATTCTTTGACTTCACACACCTCCATTCTATGACTTCACACACCTCCATTCTGTGACTTCACAAACCTCCATTCTATGATTTCACACACCTCCAATCTATGACTTCACACACCTCCATTTTATGACGTCACACACCTCCATTTTGACTTCTCACACCTACATTATGTGACTTCACACACCTCTCTTCTGTGACTTCACACACCTCCATTCTATGACTTCACACACCTTCATTGTATGACTTCGCACACCTCCATTCTATGACTTCACACACCTCCATTCTGTGACTTCACAAACTTCCATTCTATGACTTCACACACCGCCATTCCGTGACTTCACACACCTGCATTGTGAGTTCACACACCTCCATTCTGTGACTTCACACACCTCCATTCTGCGATTTCACACACCTCCATTCTGAGATATAACACCTCCATTCTATGAATTCACACACCTCTATTCTGTGATTTCACACACGTCAATTCTTTGACTTCACACAACTCCATTCTGTGACTTCACACATCTCCATTCTGAGTTCACACACCTCCATTCTGTGACTTCACACACCTCCATTCTGTGTTCACACACCTCCATTCTCTGACTTCACACTCCTCCATTCTGTGACTTCACACACTTCCATTCTGTGACTTCCCACACCTCCATTCTGTGACTTCACTCACCTCCATTCTATGACTTCACACACCTCTATTCTGACTTCACACACCTCCATTCTATGACTTCACACACCTCCATTCTGACTTCACACACCTCCATTCTATGACTTCGCACACCTCTATTCTGACTTCACACACCTCCATTCTGTGACTTCACACACCTCCCTTCAATGACTTCACACACCTACATTCTTTGACTTCACACACAACCATTTTGACTTCACACTTCCATTCTGTGACTTCACACACTTACATTTGTGACTTCTCACACCACCTTTTTGACTTCACACATCTCCATTCTGTGAATTCACACACCTCCATTCTGTGACTTCACACACCTCCATTCTGTGATTTCACACACCTCCCTTCCGTGACTTCACCCACCCCCATTCTATGACTTCCCACACCTGCATTCTGGCTTCACACACCGCCAATGTATGACTTCACACACCTCTGTTCTATGACTTCACACACTTCCATTCTATGACTTCACACACCTCCATTCTATGACTTCACACACCTCCATTCTATGACTTCCCACACCTGCATTCTGGCTTCACACACCGCCATTGTATGACTTCACACACTTACATTTGTGACTTCACACACCTCCATTCTATGACTTCACACACTTCCATTCTATGACTTCACACACCTCCATTCTATGACTTCACACACCTCCATTCTATGACTTCACACACCTGCATTCTGGCTTCACACAGCGCCATTTTATGACTTCACACATCTTCTTTCTGTAACTTCCCACACTTCCAATGTTTGACTTCACAAACCTCCATTCCATGACTTCACACACCTCCATTCTGCGATTTCACACACCTCCATTCTGAGATTTCACACCTCCATTCTACGATTTCACACACCTCCATTCTGTGATTTCACACCGCTCAATTCTATGATTCACACAACTCCATTCGGTGACTTCACACACCTCCATTCTTTGACTTCACACACCTCCATTCTATGACTTCACACACCTCCATTCTGTGACTTCACAAACCTCCATTCTATGATTTCACACACCTCCAATCTATGACTTCACACACCTCCATTTTATGACGTCACACACCTCCATTTTGACTTCTCACACCTACATTATGTGACTTCACACACCTCCATTCTATGACTTCACACACCTTCATTGTATGACTTCGCACACCTCCATTCTATGACTTCACACACCTCCATTCTGTGACTTCACACACCTACATTCTATGACTTCACACACCTTCATTCGACTTCACACACCTCCATTCTATGACTTCACAGACTTCGAATCTGTGACTTCACTCACCTCCAATCTATGACTTCACACTCCTCCATTCTATGACTTCCCACACCTCCTTTCTACGACTTCACACCTCCATTCTGACTTCACACACCTCCATTATGTGACTTCACACACCTCCATTATATGACGTCACACAAATCCATACTATGACTTCACACACCTCCATTCTGTGACTTCACACACCTACATTCTATGACTTCACACACCTTCATTCTTACTTCACAAACATACATTCTATGACTTCACACACCTCCATTCTATGACTTCACACACCTCCATTCTTTGACTTCACACACCTCCATTCTGTGACTTCACACAGCTCCATTCTGTGACTTCACACACCTCCATTCTCCGACTTCACACAGCTCAATTCTATGACTTCACACATCCATTTTGACTTCACACACCTCCAATATATAACTTCAAACACCTCAATTCTGTGACTTCACACACCTCCATTCTATGAAATCAAACCCGTCCACTCTGTGACTTCACACACCTCCATTCTTTGACTTCACACACCTCCATTCTGTGACTTCACCCACCTCCATTCTGTGACTTCCCACACCTCCATTCTCCGACTTCACACCCCTCCAATTTGACTTCACATATCTCCATTCTATGACTTCACACACCTCCATTCTGTGACTTCACAAACCTCAATTCTATGATTTCACACACCTCCAATCTATGACTTCACACACCGACATTTTATGACGTCACACACCTCCATTTTATGACGTCACACACCTCCATTTTGACTTCTCACACCTCCATTATTTGACTTCACACACCTCTCTTCTGTGACTTCACACACCTCCCTTCTATGACTTCACACACCTTCATTGTATGACTTCGCACACCTCCATTCTATGACTTCACACACTTCCATTCTATGTTTTCACATACCTTCATACGATGACTTAACACACCTCCATTCTGTGACTTCACAAACCTCTATTCTATGATTTCACACACCTCCATTCTATGACTTCTCACACCTCCATTTTAGGACGTCACACACCTCCATTTTGACTTCACACACTTCCATTCTGTGACTTCATACACCTCCATTCTATGACTTCACACAGTTCCATTAGGACGTCACACACCTCCATTCTATGAGTTCACACACCTACATTCTATGACTTCACACACCTTCATTCGACTTCACACACCTCCATTCTATGACTTCACAGACTTCGAATCTGTGACTTCACTCACCTCCAATCTATGACTTCACACTCCTCCATTCTATGACTTCCCACACCTCCTTTCTACGACTTCACACCTCCATTCTGACTTCACACACCTCCATTATGTGACTTCACACACCTCCATTATATGACGTCACACAACTCCATTCTATGACTTCACACACCTCCATTCTGTGACTTCACACACCTACATTCTATGACTTCACACACCTCCATTCTATGACTTCACACACCTCCATTCTTTGACTTCACACACCTCCATTCTGTGACTTCACACAGCTCCATTCTGTGACTTCACACACCTCCATTCTCCGACTTCACACAGCTCAATTCTATGACTTCACACATCCATTTTGACTTCACACACCTCCAATATATAACTTCAAACACCTCAATTCTGTGACTTCACACACCTCCATTCTATGAAATCAAACCCGTCCACTCTGTGACTTCACACACCTCCATTCTATGACTTCACACACCTCCATTCTGTGGCTTCACACACCGCCATTCTGTGACTTCCCACACCTCCATTCTCCGACTTCACACCCCTCCAATTTGACTTCACATATCTCCATTCTATGACTTCACACACCTCCATTCTGTGACTTCACAAACCTCAATTCTATGATTTCACACACCTCCAATCTATGACTTCACACACCTACATTTTATGACGTCACACACCTCCATTTTGACTTCACACACCTCCATTATGTGACTCCACACACCTCCCTTCTGTGACTTCACACACCTCCATTCTATGACTTCACACACCTCCATTCTGTGACTTCACAAACCTCCATTCTATGATTTCACACACCTCCAATCTATGACTTCACACACCTCCATTTTATGACGTCACACACCTCCATTTTGACTTCTCACACCTATATTATGTGACTTCACACACCTCTCTTCTGTGACTTCACACACCTCCATTCTATGACTTCACACGCCTTCATTGTATGACTTCGCACACCTCCATTCTATGACTTCACACACCTCCATTCTGTGACTTCACACACCTACATTCTGTGACTTCACAAACCTCCATTCTATGATTTCACACACCTCCAAACTATGACTTCACACACCTGCATTGTGAGTTCACACACCTCCATTCTGTGACCTCACACACCTCCATTCTGCGTTTTCACACACCTCCATTCTGAGATGTAACACCTCCATTCTATGAATTCACACACCTCCATTCTGTGATTTCACACACCTCAATTCTATGACTTCACACAACTCCATTCTGTGACTTCACACACCTCCATTCTGCGATTTCACACACCTCCATTCTGAGATTTCACAGCTCCATTCTATGAATTCACACACCTCCATTCTGTGATTTCACACACCTCAATTCTATGACTTCACTCAACTCCATTCTGTGACTTCACACATGTCCATTCTTAGTTCACACACCTCCATTCGGTGACTTCACACACCTCCATTCTTTGACTTCACACACCTCCATTCTATGACTTCACACACCTCCATTCTGTGACTTCACAAACCTCCATTCTATGATTTCACACACCTCCAATCTATGACTTCACACACCTCCATTTTATGACGTCACACACCTCCATTTTGACTTCTCACACCTACATAATGTGACTTCACACACCTCTCTTCTGTGACTTCACACACCTCCATTCTATGACTTCACACACCTTCATTGTATGACTTCGCACACCTCCATTCTATGACTTCACACACCTCCATTCTGTGACTTCACACACCTACATTCTGTGACTTCACAAACTTCCATTCTATGATTTCACACACCTCCAAACTATGACTTCACACACCTACCTTTTATGACGTCACACACCTCCATTTTGACTTCACACACCTCCATTATGTGACTCCACCCACCTCGCTTCTGTGACTTCACACACCTCCATTCTATGATATCACACACTTCCATTCTATGACTTCACACACCGCCATTCCGTGACTTCACACACCTGCATTGTGAGTTCACACACCTCCATTCTGTGACCTCACACACCTCCATTCTGCGATTTCACACACCTCCATTCTGAGATGTAACACCTCCATTCTATGAATTCACACATCTCCATTCTGTAATTTCACACACGTCAATTCTATGACTTCACACAACTCCATTCTGTGACTTCACACATCTCCATTCTGAGTTCACACACCTCCATTCTGTGACTTCACACACCTCCATTCTGTGACTTCACACACCTCCATTCTCTGACTTCACACTCCTCCATTCTGTGACTTCACACACCTCCATTCTGTGACTTCACACACTTCCATTCTATGACTTCACACACCTCCATTCTATGACTTCACACACCTCCATTCTGTGACTTCACACACCTCCATTGTATGACCTCACACACCCTCATTCTATGGTTTCACACACCTCCATTCTATGAATTCACACATCCATTTTGACTTTACACACCTCCAATATATGACTTCAAACACCTCAATTCTGTGACTTCACACACCTCCATTCTATGAATTCACACATCCATTTTGACTTCACACACCTCCTATATATGACTTCAAACACCTCAATTCTGTGACTTCACACACCTCCAATCTATGAGTTCATACCATCCATTCTGTGACTTCACACACCTCCATTCTATGACTTCACACACTTCCATTCTGTGACTTCCCACACCTCCATTCTGTGACTTCACTCACCTCCATTCTATGACTTCACACACCTCTATTCTGACTTCACACACCTCCATTCTATGACTTCACACACCTCCATTCTGAATTCACACACCTCCATTCTATGACTTCGCACACCTCTATTCTGACTTCACACACCTCCATTCTGTGACTTCACACACCTCCCTTCGATGACTTCACACACCTACATTCTTTGACTTCACACACAACCATTTTGACTTCACACTTCCATTCTGTGACTTCACACACTTACATTTGTGACTTCACACACCACCTTTTTGACTTCACACATCTCCATTCTGTGAATTCACACACCTCCATTCTGTGACTTCACACACCTCCATTCTGTGATTTCACACACCTCCCTTCCGTGACTTCACCCACCCCCATTCTATGACTTCCCATACCTGCATTCTGGCTTCACACACCGCCATTGTATGACTTCACACACCTCTGTTCTATGACTTCACACACTTCCATTCTATGACTTCACACACCTCCATTCTATGACTTCACACACTTCCGTTCTATGACTTCACACACCTCCATTCTATGACTTCCCACACCTGCCTTCTGGCTTCACACACCGCCATTGTATGACTTCACACACTTACATTTGTGACTTCACACACCTCCATTCTATGACTTCACACACTTCCATTCTATGACTTCACACACCTCCATTCTATGATTTCACAAACCTCCATTCTATGACTTCACACACCTGCATTCTGGCTTCACACACCGCCATTGTATGACTTCACACACCTCTGTTCTATGACTTCACACACCTCCATTCTATGACTTCACACACCTGCATTCTGGCTTCACACACCGCCATTTTATGACTTCACACATCTTCTTTCTGTAACTTCCCACACTTCCAATGTTTGACTTCACAAACCTCCATTCTATGACTTCACACACCTCCATTCTGCGATTTCACACACCTCCATTCTGAGATTTCACACCTCCATTCTATGATTTCACACACCTCCATTCTGTGATTTCACACCCCTCAATTCTATGATTCACACAACTCCATTCGGTGACTTCACACACCTCCATTCTATGACTTCACACACCTCCATTCTATGACTTCACACACCTCCATTCTGTGACTTCACAAACCTCCATTCTATGATTTCACACACCTCCAATCTATGACTTCACACACCTCCATTTTATGACGTCACACACCTCCATTTTGACTTCTCACACCTATATTATGTGACTTCACACACCTCCATTCTATGACTTCACACACCTTCATTGTATGACTTCGCACACCTCCATTCTATGACTTCACACACCTTCATTGTATGACTTCGCACACCTCCATTCTATGACTTCACACACCTCCATTCTATGATTTCACACACCTCCAAACTATGACTTCACACACCTACATTTTATGACGTCACACACCTCCATTTTGACTTCACACACCTCCATTATGTGACTCCACACACCTCCATTCTGTGACTTCACACACCTCCATTCTTTGACTTCACACACTTCCATTCTATGACTTCACACACCGCCATTCCGTGACTTCACACACCTGCATTGTGAGTTCACACACCTCCATTCTGTGACCTCACACACCTCCATTCTGCGATTTCACACACCTCCATTCTGAGATGTAACACCTCCATTCTATGAATTCACACACCTCCATTCTGTGATTTCACACACGTCAATTCTATGACTTCACACAACTCCATTCTGTGACTTCACACATCTCCATTCTGAGTTCACACACCTCCATTCTGTGACTTTACACACCTCCATTCTGTGACTTCACACACCTCCATTCTATGACTTCACACACCTCCATTCTGTGACTTCACCTACCTCCATTCTATGACTTCACAAACCTCCATTCTGTGACTTCACACACCTCCATTCTGTGACTTCACAAACCTCCATTCTGTGATTTCACACACCTCCAATCTATGACTTCATACACCTCCATTTTATGACGTCACACACCTCCATTTTGACTTCTCACACCTCCATTATTTGACTTCACACACCTCTCTTCTGTGACTTCACACACCTCCATTCTATGACTTCACACACCTTCATTGTATGACTTCGCACACCTCTATTCTATGACTTCACACACTTCCATTCTATGATTTCACATACCTTCATACGATGACTTCACACACCTCCATTCTGTGCCTTCACACACCTCCATTCTGTGTTCACACCCCTCCATTCTGTGACTTCACAAACCTCTATTCTATGATTTCACACCTCTCCATTCTATGACTTCTCACACCTCCATTTTAGGACGTCACACACCTCCATTTTGACTTCACACACTTCCATTCTGTGACTTCATACACCTCCATTCTATGACTTCACACAGTTCCATTAGGACGTCACACACCTCCATTCTATGAGTTCACACACCTACATTCTATGACTTCACACACCTTCATTCGACTTCACACACCTCCATTCTATGACATCACAGAACTCAAATCTGTGACTTCACTCACCTCCAATCTATGACTTCACACTCCTCCATTCTATGACTTCCCACACCTCCTTTCTATGACTTCACACCTCCATTCTGACTTCACACACCTCCATTATGTGACTTCACACACCTCCATTATATGACGTCACACAACTCCATTCTATGACTTCACACACCTCCATTCTGTGACTTCACACACCTACATTCTATGACTTCACACACCTCCATTCTTTGACTTCACACACCTCTCTTCTGTGACTTCACACACCTCCATTCTATGACTTCACACACCTTCATTGTATGACTTCGCACACCTCTATTCTATGACTTCACACACCTCCATTCTGTGACTTCACACACCTACATTCTATGACTTCACACACCTTCATTCTTACTTCACAAACATACATTCTATGACTTCACACACCTCCATTCTATGACTTCACACACCTCCATTCTTTGACTTCACAGACCTCCATTCTGTGACTTCACACACCTCCATTCTGTGACTTCATACACCTCCATTCTGTGACTTCACACAGCTCCATTCTGTGACTTCACACACCTCTATTCTCCGACTTCACACACCTCAATTCTATGACTTCTCACACCTCCATTTTAGGACGTCACACACCTCCATTTTGACTTCACACACTTCCATTCTGTGACTTCATACACCTCCATTCTATGACTTCACACAGTTCCATTAGGACGTCACACACCTCCATTCTATGAGTACACACACCTACATTCTATGACTTCACACACCTTCATTCGACTTCACACACCTCCATTCTATGACTTCACAGACCTCGAATCTGTGACTTCACTCACCTCCAATCTATGACTTCACACTCCTCCATTCTATGACTTCCCACACCTCCTTTCTACGACTTCACACCTCCATTCTGACTTCACACACCTCCATTATGTGACTTCACACACCTCCATTATATGACGTCACACAACTCCATTCTATGACTTCACACACCTCCATTCTGTGACTTCACACATCTACATTCTATGACTTCACACACCTTCATTCTTACTTCACAAACATACATTCTATGACTTCACACACCTCCATTCTATGACTTCACACACCTCCATTCTTTGACTTCACACACCTCCATTCTGTGACTTCACACAGCTCCATTCTGTGACTTCACACACCTCCATTCTCCGACTTCACACAGCTCAATTCTATGACTTCACACATCCATTTTGACTTCACACACCTCCAATATATAACTTCAAACACCTCAATTCTGTGACTTCACACACCTCCATTTATGAAATCATACCCGTCCACTCTGTGACTTCACACACCTCCATTCTTTGACTTCACACACCTCCATTCTGTGACTTCACCCACCTCCATTCTGTGACTTCCCACACCTCCATTCTCCGACTTCACACCCCTCCAATTTGACTTCACATATCTCCATTCTATGACTTCACACACCTCCATTCTGTGACTTCACAAACCTCAATTCTATGATTTCACACACCTCCAATCTATGACTTCACACACCTACATTTTATGACGTCACACACCTCCATTTTGACTTCACACACCTCCATTATGTGACTCCACACACCTCCCTTCTGTGACTTCACACACCTCCATTCTATGACTTCACACACTTCCATTCTATGACGTCACACACCGGCATTCCGTGACTTCACACACATGCATTGTGAGTTCACACACCTCCATTCTGTGACCTCACACACCTCCATTCTGCGATTTCACACACATCCATTCTGAGTTGTCACACCTCCATTCTATGAATTCACACACCTCCATTCTGTGATTTCACACACCTCAATTCTATGACTTCACACAACTCCATTCTGTGACTTCACACATGTCCATTCTTAGTTCACACACCTCCATTCGGTGACTTCACACACCTCCATTCTTTGACTTCACACACCTCCATTCTATGACTTCACACACCTCCATTCTGTGACTTCACAAACCTCCATTCTATGATTTCACACACCTCCAATCTATGACTTCACACACCTCCATTTTATGACGTCACACACCTCCATTTTGACTTCTCTCACCTATATTATGTGACTTCACACACCTCTCTTCTGTGACTTCACACACCTCCATTCTATGACTTCACACACCTTCATTGTATGACTTCGCACACCTCCATTCTATGACTTCACACACCTCCATTCTGTGACTTCACACACCTACATTCTGTGACTTCACAAACCTCCATTCTATGATTTCACACACCTCCAAACTATGACTTCACACACCTACATTTTATGACGTCACACACCTCCATTTTGACTTCACACACCTCCATTATGTGACTCCACACACCTCCATTCTGTGACTTCACACACCTCCATTCTATGACTTCACACACTTCCATTCTATGACTTCCACACCGCCATTCCGTGACTTCACACACCTGCATTGTGAGTTCACACACCTCCATTCTGTGACCTCACACACCTCCATTCTGTGTTTTCACACACCTCCATTCTGAGATGTAACACCTCCATTCTATGAATTCACACACCTCCATTCTGTGATTTCACACACCTCAATTCTATGACTTCACACAACTCCATTCTGTGACTTCACACACCTCCATTCTGTGACTTCACACACCTCCATTCTGTGTTCACACACCTCCATTCTCTGACTTCACACTCCTCCATTCTGTGACTTCACACACCTCCATTCTGTGACTTCACACACTTCCATTCTATGACTTCACACACCTCCATTCTATGACTTCACACACCTCCATTCTGTGACTTCACACACCTCCATTCTATGACCTCACACACCCTCATTCTATGGTTTCACACACCTCCATTCTATGAATTCACACATCCATTTTGACTTTACACACCTCCAATATATGACTTCAAACACCTCAATTCTGTGACTTCACACACCTCCATTCTATGAATTCACACATCCATTTTGACTTCACGCACCTCCTATATATGACTTCAAACACCTCAATTCTGTGACTTCACACACCTCCATTCTATGAGTTCATACCATCCATTCTGTGACTTCACACACCTCCATTCTATGACTTCACACACTTCCATTCTGTGACTTCCCACACCTCCATTCTGTGACTTCACTCACCTCCATTCTATGACTTCACACACCTCTATTCTGACTTCACACACCTTCATTCTATGACTTCACACACCTCCATTCTGACTTCACACACCTCCATTCTATGACTTCGCACACATCTATTCTGACTTCACACACCTCCATTCTGTGACTTCACACACCTCCCTTCGATGACTTCACACACCTACATTCTTTGACTTCACACACAACCATTTTGACTTCACACTTCCATTCTGTGACTTCACACACTTACATTTGTGACTTCTCACACCTCCTTTTTGACTTCACACATCTCCATTCTGTGAATTCACACACCTCCATTCTGTGACTTCACACACCTCCATTCTGTGATTTCACACACCTCCCTTCCGTGACTTCACCCACCCCCATTCTATGACTTCCCATACCTGCATTCTGGCTGCACACACCGCCATTGTATGACTTCACACACCTCTGTTCTATGACTTCACACACTTCCATTCTATGACTTCACACACCTCCATTCTATGACTTCACACACCTCCATTCTATGAATTCACACACCTCCATTCTATGACTTCCCACACCTGCATTCTGGCTTCACACACCGCCATTGTATGACTTCACACACTTACATTTGTGACTTCACACACCTCCATTCTATGACTTCACACACTTCCATTCTATGACTTCACACACCTCCATTCTATGACTTCACACACCTCCATTCTATGACTTCACACACCTGCATTCTGGCTTCACACACCGCCATTGTATGGCTTCACACATCTTCTTTCTGTAACTTCCCACACTTCCAATGTTTGACTTCACAAACCTCCATTCCATGACTTCACACACCTCCATTCTGCGATTTCACACACCTCCATTCTGAGATTTCACAGCTCCATTCTATGAATTCACACACCTCCATTCTGTGATTTCACACACCTCAATTCTATGACTTCACACAACTCCATTCTGTGACTTCACACATGTCCATTCTTAGTTCACACACCTCCATTCGGTGACTTCACACACCTCCATTCTTTGACTTCACACACCTCCATTCTATGACTTCACACACCTCCATTCTGTGACTTCACAAACCTCCATTCTATGATTTCACACACCTCCAATCTATGACTTCACACACCTCCATTTTATGACGTCACACACCTCCATTTTGACTTCTCACACCTACATTATGTGACTTCACACACCTCTCTTCTGTGACTTCACACACCTCCATTCTATGACTTCACACACCTTCATTGTATGACTTCGCACACCTCCATTCTATGACTTCACCCACCTCCATTCTGTGACTTCACAAACTTCCATTCTATGACTTCACACACCGCCATTCTGTGACTTCACACACCTGCATTGTGAGTTCACACACCTCCATTCTGTGACTTCACACACCTCCATTCTGCGATTTCACACACCTCCATTCTGAGATATAACACCTCCATTCTATGAATTCACACACCTCCATTCTGTGATTTCACACACGTCAATTCTATGACTTCACACACCGCCATTCCGTGACTTCACACACCTGCATTGTGAGTTCACACACCTCCATTCTGTGACCTCACACACCTCCATTCTGCGATTTCACACACCTCCATTCTGAGATGTAACACCTCCATTCTATGAATTCACACACCTCCTTTCTGTGATTTCACACACGTCAATTCTATGACTTCACACAACTCCATTCTGTGACTTCACACATCTCCATTCTGAGTTCACACACCTCCATTCTGTGACTTTACACACCTCCATTCTGTGACTTCACACACCTCCATTCTATGACTTCACACACCTCCATTCTGCGACTTCACCTACCTCCATTCTATGACTTCACAAACCTCCATTCTGTGACTTCACACACCTCCATTCTGTGACTTCACAAACCTCCATTCTGTGATTTCACACACATCCAATCTATGACTTCATACACCTCCATTTTATGACGTCACACACCTCCATTTTGACTTCTCACACCTCCATTATTTGACTTCACACACCTCTCTTCTGTGACTTCACACACCTCCATTCTATGACTTCACACACCTTCATTGTATGACTTCGCACACCTCTATTCTATAACTTCACACACTTCCATTCTATGATTTCACATACCTTCATACGATGACTTCACACACCTCCATTCTGTGCCTTCACACACCTCCATTCTGTGTTCACACCCCTCCATTCTGTGACTTCACAAACCTCTATTCTATGATTTCACACCTCTCCATTCTATGACTTCTCACACCTCCATTTTAGGACGTCACACACCTCCATTTTGACTTCACACACTTCCATTCTGTGACTTCATACACCTCCATTCTATGACTTCACACAGTTCCATTAGGACGTCACACACCTCCATTCTATGAGTTCACACACCTACATTCTATGACTTCACACACCTTCATTCGACTTCACACACCTCCATTCTATGACTTCACAGACCTCGAATCTGTGACTTCACTCACCTCCAATCTATGACTTCACACTCCTCCATTCTATGACTTCCCACACCTCCTTTCTACGACTTCACACCTCCATTCTGACTTCACACACCTCCATTATGTGACTTCACACACCTCCATTATATGACGTCACACAACTCCATTCTATGACTTCACACACCTCCATTCTGTGACTTCACACACCTACATTCTATGACTTCACACACCTTCATTCTTACTTCACAAACATACATTCTATGACTTCACACACCTCCATTCTATGACTTCACACACCTCCATTCTTTGACTTCACACACCTCCATTCTGTGACTTCACACAGCTCCATTCTGTGACTTCACACACCTCCATTCTCCGACTTCACACAGCTCAATTCTATGACTTCACACATCCATTTTGACTTCACACACCTCCAATATATAACTTCAAACACCTCAATTCTGTGACTTCACACACCTCCATTCTATGAAATCATACCCGTCCACTCTGTGACTTCACACACCTCCATTCTTTGACTTCACACACCTCCATTCTGTGACTTCACCCACCTCCATTCTGTGACTTCCCACACCTCCATTCTCCGACTTCACACCCCTCCAATTTGACTTCACATATCTCCATTCTATGACTTCACACACCTCCATTCTGTGACTTCACAAACCTCAATTCTATGATTTCACACACCTCCAATCTATGACTTCACACACCTACATTTTATGACGTCACACACCTCCATTTTGACTTCACACACCTCCATTATGTGACTCCACACACCTCCCTTCTGTGACTTCACACACCTCCATTCTATGACTTCACACACTTCCATTCTATGACGTCACACACCGGCATTCCGTGACTTCACACACATGCATTGTGAGTTCACACACCTCCATTCTGTGACCTCACACACCTCCATTCTGCGATTTCACACACATCCATTCTGAGTTGTCACACCTCCATTCTATGAATTCACACACCTCCATTCTGTGATTTCACACACCTCAATTCTATGACTTCACACAACTCCATTCTGTGACTTCACACATGTCCATTCTTAGTTCACACACCTCCATTCGGTGACTTCACACACCTCCATTCTTTGACTTCACACACCTCCATTCTATGACTTCACACACCTCCATTCTGTGACTTCACAAACCTCCATTCTATGATTTCACACACCTCCAATCTATGACTTCACACACCTCCATGTTATGACGTCACACACCTCCATTTTGACTTCTCACACCTATATTATGTGACTTCACACACCTCTCTTCTGTGACTTCACACACCTCCATTCTATGACTTCACACACCTGCATTCTGGCTTCACACACCGCCATTGTATGGCTTCACACATCTTCTTTCTGTAACTTCCCACACTTCCAATGTTTGACTTCACAAACCTCCATTCCATGACTTCACACACCTCCATTCTGCGATTTCACACACCTCCATTCTGAGATTTCACAGCTCCATTCTATGAATTCACACACCTCCATTCTGTGATTTCACACACCTCAATTCTATGACTTCACACAACTCCATTCTGTGACTTCACACATGTCCATTCTTAGTTCACACACCTCCATTCGGTGACTTCACACACCTCCATTCTTTGACTTCACACACCTCCATTCTATGACTTCACACACCTCCATTCTGTGACTTCACAAACCTCCATTCTATGATTTCACACACCTCCAATCTATGACTTCACACACCTCCATTTTATGACGTCACACACCTCCATTTTGACTTCTCACACCTACATTATGTGACTTCACACACCTCTCTTCTGTGACTTCACACACCTCCATTCTATGACTTCACACACCTTCATTGTATGACTTCGCACACCTCCATTCTATGACTTCACCCACCTCCATTCTGTGACTTCCCAAACTTCCATTCTATGACTTCACACACCGCCATTCCGTGACTTCACACACCTGCATTGTGAGTTCACACACCTCCATTCTGTGACCTCACACACCTCCATTCTGCGATTTCACACACCTCCATTCTGAGATGTAACACCTCCATTCTATGAATTCACACACCTCCATTCTGTGATTTCACACACGTCAATTCTATGACTTCACACAACTCCATTCTGTGACTTCACACATCTCCATTCTGAGTTCACACACCTCCATTCTGTGACTTTACACACCTCCATTCTGTGACTTCACACACCTCCATTCTATGACTTCACACACCTCCATTCTGCGACTTCACCTACCTCCATTCTATGACTTCACAAACCTCCATTCTGTGACTTCACACACCTCCATTCTGTGACTTCACAAACCTCCATTCTGTGATTTCACACACATCCAATCTATGACTTCATACACCTCCATTTTATGACGTCACACACCTCCATTTTGACTTCTCACACCTCCATTATTTGACTTCACACACCTCTCTTCTGTGACTTCACACACCTCCATTCTATGACTTCACACACCTTCATTGTATGACTTCGCACACCTCTATTCTATAACTTCACACACTTCCATTCTATGATTTCACATACCTTCATACGATGACTTCACACACCTCCATTCTGTGCCTTCACACACCTCCATTCTGTGTTCACACCCCTCCATTCTGTGACTTCACAAACCTCTATTCTATGATTTCACACATCTCCATTCTATGACTTCTCACACCTCCATTTTAGGACGTCACACACCTCCATTTTGACTTCACACACTTCCATTCTGTGACTTCATACACCTCCATTCTATGACTTCACACAGTTCCATTAGGACGTCACACACCTCCATTCTATGAGTTCACACACCTACATTCTATGACTTCACACACCTTCATTCGACTTCACACACCTCCATTCTATGACTTCACAGACCTCGAATCTGTGACTTCACTCACCTCCAATCTATGACTTCACACTCCTCCATTCTATGACTTCCCACACCTCCTTTCTACGACTTCACACCTCCATTCTGACTTCACACACCTCCATTATGTGACTTCACACACCTCCATTATATGACGTCACACAACTCCATTCTATGACTTCACACACCTCCATTCTGTGACTTCACACACCTACATTCTATGACTTCACACACCTTCATTCTTACTTCACAAACATACATTCTATGACTTCACACACCTCCATTCTATGACTTCACACACCTCCATTCTTTGACTTCACACACCTCCATTCTGTGACTTCACACAGCTCCATTCTGTGACTTCACACACCTCCATTCTCCGACTTCACACAGCTCAATTCTATGACTTCACACATCCATTTTGACTTCACACACCTCCAATATATAACTTCAAACACCTCAATTCTGTGACTTCACACACCTCCATTCTATGAAATCATACCCGTCCACTCTGTGACTTCACACACCTCCAATATATAACTTCAAACACCTCAATTCTATGATTTCACACACCTCCAATCTATGACTTCACACACCTACATTTTATGACGTCACACACCTCCATTTTGACTTCACACACCTCCATTATGTGACTCCACACACCTCCCTTCTGTGACTTCACACACCTCCATTCTATGACTTCACACACTTCCATTCTATGACGTCACACACCGGCATTCCGTGACTTCACACACATGCATTGTGAGTTCACACACCTCCATTCTGTGACCTCACACACCTCCATTCTGCGATTTCACACACATCCATTCTGAGTTGTCACACCTCCATTCTATGAATTCACACACCTCCATTCTGTGATTTCACACACCTCAATTCTATGACTTCACACAACTCCATTCTGTGACTTCACACATGTCCATTCTTAGTTCACACACCTCCATTCGGTGACTTCACACACCTCCATTCTTTGACTTCACACACCTCCATTCTATGACTTCACACACCTCCATTCTGTGACTTCACAAACCTCCATTCTATGATTTCACACACCTCCAATCTATGACTTCACACACCTCCATTTTATGACGTCACACACCTCCATTTTGACTTCTCACACCTATATTATGTGACTTCACACACCTCTCTTCTGTGACTTCACACACCTCCATTCTATGACTTCACACACCTTCATTGTATGACTTCGCACACCTCCATTCTATGACTTCACACACCTCCATTCTGTGACTTCACACACCTACATTCTGTGACTTCACAAACCTCCATTCTATGATTTCACACACCTCCAAACTATGACTTCACACACCTACATTTTATGACGTCACACACCTCCATTTTGACTTCACACACCTCCATTATGTGACTCCACACACCTCCATTCTGTGACTTCACACACTTCCATTCTATGACTTCCACACCGCCATTCCGTGACTTCACACACCTGCATTGTGAGTTCACACACCTCCATTCTGTGACCTCACACACCTCCATTCTGCGTTTTCACACACCTCCATTCTGAGATGTAACACCTCCATTCTATGAATTCACACACCTCCATTCTGTGATTTCACACACCTCAATTCTATGACTTCACACAACTCCATTCTGTGACTTCACACACCTCCATTCTGTGACTTCACACACCTCCATTCTGTGTTCACACACCTCCATTCTCTGACTTCACACTCCTCCATTCTGTGACTTCACACACCTCCATTCTGTGACTTCACACACTTCCATTCTATGACTTCACACACCTCCATTCTATGACTTCACACACCTCCATTCTGTGACTTCACACACCTCCATTCTATGACCTCACACACCCTCATTCTATGGTTTCACACACCTCCATTCTATGAATTCACACATCCATTTTGACTTTACACACCTCCAATATATGACTTCAAACACCTCAAATCTGTGACTTCACACACCTCCATTCTATGAATTCACACATCCATTTTGACTTCACACACCTCCTATATATGACTTCAAACACCTCAATTCTGTGACTTCACACACCTCCATTCTATGAGTTCATACCATCCATTCTGTGACTTCACACACCTCCATTCTATGACTTCACACACTTCCATTCTGTGACTTCCCACACCTCCATTCTGTGACTTCACTCACCTCCATTCTATGACTTCACACACCTCTATTCTGACTTCACACACCTTCATTCTATGACTTCACACACCTCCATTCTGACTTCACACACCTCCATTCTATGACTTCGCACACCTCTATTCTGACTTCACACACCTCCATTCTGTGACTTCACACACCTCCCTTCGATGACTTCACACACCTACATTCTTTGACTTCACACACAACCATTTTGACTTCACACTTCCATTCTGTGACTTCACACACTTACATTTGTGACTTCTCACACCTCCTTTTTGACTTCACACATCTCCATTCTGTGAATTCACACACCTCCATTCTGTGACTTCACACACCTCCATTCTGTGATTTCACACACCTCCCTTCCGTGACTTCACCCACCCCCATTCTATGACTTCACACACCTGCATTCTGGCTTCACACACCGCCATTGTATGGCTTCACACATCTTCTTTCTGTAACTTCCCACACTTCCAATGTTTGACTTCACAAACCTCCATTCCATGACTTCACACACCTCCATTCTGCGATTTCACACACCTCCATTCTGAGATTTCACAGCTCCATTCTATGAATTCACACACCTCCATTCTGTGATTTCACACACCTCAATTCTATGACTTCACACAACTCCATTCTGTGACTTCACACATGTCCATTCTTAGTTCACACACCTCCATTCGGTGACTTCACACACCTCCATTCTTTGACTTCACACACCTCCATTCTATGACTTCACACACCTCCATTCTGTGACTTCACAAACCTCCATTCTATGATTTCACACACCTCCAATCTATGACTTCACACACCTCCATTTTATGACGTCACACACCTCCATTTTGACTTCTCACACCTACATTATGTGACTTCACACACCTCTCTTCTGTGACTTCACACACCTCCATTCTATGACTTCACACACCTTCATTGTATGACTTCGCACACCTCCATTCTATGACTTCACACACCTCCATTCTGTGACTTCACAAACTTCCATTCTATGACTTCACACACCGCCATTCCGTGACTTCACACACCTGCATTGTGAGTTCACACACCTCCATTCTGTGACTTCACACACCTCCATTCTGCGATTTCACACACCTCCATTCTGAGATATAACACCTCCATTCTATGAATTCACACACCTCCATTCTGTGATTTCACACACGTCAATTCTATGACTTCACACACCGCCATTCCGTGACTTCACACACCTGCATTGTGAGTTCACACACCTCCATTCTGTGACCTCACACATCTCCATTCTGCGATTTCACACACCTCCATTCTGAGATGTAACACCTCCATTCTATGAATTCACACACCTCCATTCTGTGATTTCACACACGTCAATTCTATGACTTCACACAACTCCATTCTGTGACTTCACACATCTCCATTCTGAGTTCACACACCTCCATTCTGTGACTTTACACACCTCCATTCTGTGACTTCACACACCTCCATTCTATGACTTCACACACCTCCATTCTGCGACTTCACCTACCTCCATTCTATGACTTCACAAACCTCCATTCTGTGACTTCACACACCTCCATTCTGTGACTTCACAAACCTCCATTCTGTGATTTCACACACCTCCAATCTATGACTTCATACACCTCCATTTTATGACGTCACACACCTCCATTTTGACTTCTCACACCTCCATTATTTGACTTCACACACCTCTCTTCTGTGACTTCACACACCTCCATTCTATGACTTCACACACCTTCATTGTATGACTTCGCACACCTCTATTCTATAACTTCACACACTTCCATTCTATGATTTCACATACCTTCATACGATGACTTCACACACCTCCATTCTGTGCCTTCACACACCTCCATTCTGTGTTCACACCCCTCCATTCTGTGACTTCACAAACCTCTATTCTATGATTTCACACCTCTCCATTCTATGACTTCTCACACCTCCATTTTAGGACGTCACACACCTCCATTTTGACTTCACACACTTCCATTCTGTGACTTCATACACCTCCATTCTATGACTTCACACAGTTCCATTAGGACGTCACACACCTCCATTCTATGAGTTCACACACCTACATTCTATGACTTCACACACCTTCATTCGACTTCACACACCTCCATTCTATGACTTCACAGACCTCGAATCTGTGACTTCACTCACCTCCAATCTATGACTTCACACTCCTCCATTCTATGACTTCCCACACCTCCTTTCTACGACTTCACACCTCCATTCTGACTTCACACACCTCCATTATGTGACTTCACACACCTCCATTATATGACGTCACACAACTCCATTCTATGACTTCACACACCTCCATTCTGTGACTTCACACACCTACATTCTATGACTTCACACACCTTCATTCTTACTTCACAAACATACATTCTATGACTTCACACACCTCCATTCTATGACTTCACACACCTCCATTCTTTGACTTCACACACCTCCATTCTGTGACTTCACACAGCTCCATTCTGTGACTTCACACACCTCCATTCTCCGACTTCACACAGCTCAATTCTATGACTTCACACATCCATTTTGACTTCACACACCTCCAATATATAACTTCAAACACCTCAATTCTGTGACTTCACACACCTCCATTCTATGAAATCATACCCGTCCACTCTGTGACTTCACACACCTCCATTCTTTGACTTCACACACCTCCATTCTGTGACTTCACCCACCTCCATTCTGTGACTTCCCACACCTCCATTCTCCGACTTCACACCCCTCCAATTTGACTTCACATATCTCCATTCTATGACTTCACACACCTCCATTCTGTGACTTCACAAACCTCAATTCTATGATTTCACACACCTCCAATCTATGACTTCACACACCTACATTTTATGACGTCACACACCTCCATTTTGACTTCACACACCTCCATTATGTGACTCCACACACCTCCCTTCTGTGACTTCACACACCTCCATTCTATGACTTCACACACTTCCATTCTATGACGTCACACACCGGCATTCCGTGACTTCACACACATGCATTGTGAGTTCACACACCTCCATTCTGTGACCTCACACACCTCCATTCTGCGATTTCACACACATCCATTCTGAGTTGTCACACCTCCATTCTATGAATTCACACACCTCCATTCTGTGATTTCACACACCTCAATTCTATGACTTCACACAACTCCATTCTGTGACTTCACACATGTCCATTCTTAGTTCACACACCTCCATTCGGTGACTTCACACACCTCCATTCTTTGACTTCACACACCTCCATTCTATGACTTCACACACCTCCATTCTGTGACTTCACAAACCTCCATTCTATGATTTCACACACCTCCAATCTATGACTTCACACACCTCCATTTTATGACGTCACACACCTCCATTTTGACTTCTCACACCTATATTATGTGACTTCACACACCTCTCTTCTGTGACTTCACACACCTCCATTCTATGACTTCACACACCTTCATTGTATGACTTCGCACACCTCCATTCTATGACTTCACACACCTCCATTCTGTGACTTCACACACCTACATTCTGTGACTTCACAAACCTCCATTCTATGATTTCACACACCTCCAAACTATGACTTCACACACCTACATTTTATGACGTCACACACCTCCATTTTGACTTCACACACCTCCATTATGTGACTCCACACACCTCGCTTCTGTGACTTCACACACCTCCATTCTATGACTTCACACACTTCCATTCTATGACTTCACACACCGCCATTCCGTGACTTCACACACCTGCATTGTGAGTTCACACACCTCCATTCTGTGACCTCACACACCTCCATTCTGCGATTTCACACACCTCCATTCTGAGATGTAACACCTCCATTCTATGAATTCACACACCTCCATTCTGTGATTTCACACACGTCAATTCTATGACTTCACACAACTCCATTCTGTGACTTCACACATCTCCATTCTGAGTTCACACACCTCCATTCTGTGACTTTACACACCTCCATTCTGTGACTTCACACACCTCCATTCTATGACTTCACACACCTCCATTCTGTGACTTCACCTACCTCCATTCTATGACTTCAGAAACCTCCATTCTGTGACTTCACACACCTCCATTCTGTGACTTCAGAAACCTCCATTCTGTGATTTCACACACCTCCAATCTATGACTTCATACACCTCCATTTTATGACGTCACACACCTCCATTTTGACTTCTCACACCTCCATTATTTGACTTCACACACCTCTCTTCTGTGACTTCACACACCTCCATTCTATGACTTCACACACCTTCATTGTATGACTTCGCACACCTCTATTCTATAACTTCACACACTTCCATTCTATGATTTCACATACCTTCATACGATGACTTCACATACCTCCATTCTGTGCCTTCACACACCTCCATTCTGTGTTCACACCCCTCCATTCTGTGACTTCACAAACCTCTATTCTATGATTTCACACCTCTCCATTCTATGACTTCTCACACCTCCATTTTAGGACGTCACACACCTCCATTTTGACTTCACACACTTCCATTCTGTGACTTCATACACCTCCATTCTATGACTTCACACAGTTCCATTAGGACGTCACACACCTCCATTCTATGAGTTCACACACCTACATTCTATGACTTCACACACCTTCATTCGACTTCACACACCTCCATTCTATGACATCACAGAACTCGAATCTGTGACTTCACTCACCTCCAATCTATGACTTCACACTCCTCCATTCTATGACTTCCCACACCTCCTTTCTATGACTTCACACCTCCATTCTGACTTCACACACCTCCATTATGTGACTTCACACACCTCCATTATATGACGTCACACAACTCCATTCTATGACTTCACACACCTCCGTTCTGTGACTTCACACACCTACATTCTATGACTTCACACACCTTCATTCTTACTTCACAAACATACATTCTATGACTTCACACACCTCCATTCTATGACTTCACACACCTCCATTCTTTGACTTCACACACCTCCATTCTGTGACTTCACACACCTCCATTCTGTGACTTCATACACCTCCATTCTGTGACTTCACACAGCTCCATTCTGTGACTTCACACACCTCTATTCTCCGACTTCACACACCTCAATTCTATGACTTCTCACACCTCCATTTTAGGACGTCACACACCTCCATTTTGACTTCACACACTTCCATTCTGTGACTTCATACACCTCCATTCTATGACTTCACACAGTTCCATTAGGACGTCACACACCTCCATTCTATGTGTTCACACACCTACATTCTATGACTTCACACACCTTCATTCGACTTCACACACCTCCATTCTATGACTTCACAGACCTCGAATCTGTGACTTCACTCACCTCCAATCTATGACTTCACACTCCTCCATTCTATGACTTCCCACACCTCCTTTCTACGACTTCACACCTCCATTCTGACTTCACACACCTCCATTATGTGACTTCACACACCTCCATTATATGACGTCACACAACTCCATTCTATGACTTCACACACCTCCATTCTGTGACTTCACACACCTACATTCTATGACTTCACACACCTTCATTCTTACTTCACAAACATACATTCTATGACTTCACACACCTCCATTCTATGACTTCACACACCTCCATTCTTTGACTTCACACACCTCCATTCTGTGACTTCACACAGCTCCATTCTGTGACTTCACACACCTCCATTCTCCGCCTTCACACAGCTCAATTCTATGACTTCACACATCCATTTTGACTTCACACACCTCCAATATATAACTTCAAACACCTCAATTCTGTGACTTCACACACCTCCATTCTATGAAATCATACCCGTCCACTCTGTGACTTCACACACCTCCATTCTTTGACTTCACACACCTCCATTCTGTGAATTCACCCACCTCCATTCTGTGACTTCCCACACCTCCATTCTCCGACTTCACACCCCTCCAATTTGACTTCACATATCTCCATTCTATGACTTCACACACCTCCATTCTGTGACTTCACAAACCTCAATTCTATGATTTCACACACCTCCAATCTATGACTTCACACACCTACATTTTATGACGTCACACACCTCCATTTTGACTTCACACACCTCCATTATGTGACTCCACACACCTCCCATCTGTGACTTCACACACCTCCATTCTATGACTTCACACACTTCCATTCTATGACGTCACACACCGGCATTCCGTGACTTCACACACATGCATTGTGAGTTCACACACCTCCATTCTGTGACCTCACACACCTCCATTCTGCGATTTCACACACATCCATTCTGAGTTGTCACACCTCCATTCTATGAATTCACACACCTCCATTCTGTGATTTCACACACCTCAATTCTATGACTTCACACAACTCCATTCTGTGACTTCACACATGTCCATTCTTAGTTCACACACCTCCATTCGGTGACTTCACACACCTCCATTCTTTGACTTCACACACCTCCATTCTATGACTTCACACACCTCCATTCTGTGACTTCACAAACCTCCATTCTATGATTTCACACACCTCCAATCTATGACTTCACACACCTCCATTTTATGACGTCACACACCTCCATTTTGACTTCTCACACCTATATTATGTGACTTCACACACCTCTCTTCTGTGACTTCACACACCTCCATTCTATGACTTCACACACCTTCATTGTATGACTTCGCACACCTCCATTCTATGACTTCACACACCTCCATTCTGTGACTTCACACACCTACATTCTGTGACTTCACAAACCTCCATTCTATGATTTCACACACCTCCAAACTATGACTTCACACACCTACATTTTATGACGTCACACACCTCCATTTTGACTTCACACACCTCCATTATGTGACTCCACACACCTCCATTCTGTGACTTCACACACTTCCATTCTATGACTTCCACACCGCCATTCCGTGACTTCACACACCTGCATTGTGAGTTCACACACCTCCATTCTGTGACCTCACACACCTCCATTCTGCGTTTTCACACACCTCCATTCTGAGATGTAACACCTCCATTCTATGAATTCACACACCTCCATTCTGTGATTTCACACACCTCAATTCTATGACTTCACACAACTCCATTCTGTGACTTCACACACCTCCATTCTGTGACTTCACACACCTCCATTCTGTGTTCACACACCTCCATTCTCTGACTTCACACTCCTCCATTCTGTGACTTCACACACCTCCATTCTGTGACTTCACACACTTCCATTCTATGACTTCACACACCTCCATTCTATGACTTCACACACCTCCATTCTGTGACTTCACACACCTCCATTCTATGACCTCACACACCCTCATTCTATGGTTTCACACACCTCCATTCTATGAATTCACACATCCATTTTGACTTTACACACCTCCAATATATGACTTCAAACACCTCAATTCTGTGACTTCACACACCTCCATTCTATGAATTCACACATCCATTTTGACTTCACACACCTCCTATATATGACTTCAAACACCTCAATTCTGTGACTTCACACACCTCCATTCTATGAGTTCATACCATCCATTCTGTGACTTCACACACCTCCATTCTATGACTTCACACACTTCCATTCTGTGACTTCCCACACCTCCATTCTGTGACTTCACTCACCTCCATTCTATGACTTCACACACCTCTATTCTGACTTCACACACCTTCATTCTATGACTTCACACACCTCCATTCTGACTTCACACACCTCCATTCTATGACTTCGCACACCTCTATTCTGACTTCACACACCTCCATTCTGTGATTTCACACACCTCCCTTCGATGACTTCACACACCTACATTCTTTGACTTCACACACAACCATTTTGACTTCACACTTCCATTCTGTGACTTCACACACTTACATTTGTGACTTCTCACACCTCCTTTTTGACTTCACACATCTCCATTCTGTGAATTCACACACCTCCATTCTGTGACTTCACACACCTCCATTCTGTGATTTCACACACCTCCCTTCCGTGACTTCACCCACCCCCATTCTATGACTTCCCATACCTGCATTCTGGCTTCACACACCGCCATTGTATGACTTCACACACCTCTGTTCTATGACTTCACACACTTCCATTCTATGACTTCACACACCTCCATTCTATGACTTCACACACCTCCATTCTATGACTTCACACACCTCCATTCTATGACTTCCCACACCTGCATTCTGGCTTCACACATCGCCATTGTATGACTTCACACACTTACATTTGTGACTTCACACACCTCCATTCTATGACTTCACACACTTCCATTCTATGACTTCACACACCTCCATTCTATGACTTCACACACCTCCATTCTATGACTTCACACACCTGCATTCTGGCTTCACACACCGCCATTGTATGGCTTCACACATCTTCTTTCTGTAACTTCCCACACTTCCAATGTTTGACTTCACAAACCTCCATTCCATGACTTCACACACCTCCATTCTGCGATTTCACACACCTCCATTCTGAGATTTCACAGCTCCATTCTATGAATTCACACACCTCCATTCTGTGATTTCACACACCTCAATTCTATGACTTCACACAACTCCATTCTGTGACTTCACACATGTCCATTCTTAGTTCACACACCTCCATTCGGTGACTTCACACACCTCCATTCTTTGACTTCACACACCTCCATTCTATGACTTCACACACCTCCATTCTGTGACTTCACAAACCTCCATTCTATGATTTCACACACCTCCAATCTATGACTTCACACACCTCCATTTTATGACGTCACACACCTCCATTTTGACTTCTCACACCTACATTATGTGACTTCACACACCTCTCTTCTGTGACTTCACACACCTCCATTCTATGACTTCACACACCTTCATTGTATGACTTCGCACACCTCCATTCTATGACTTCACACACCTCCATTCTGTGACTTCACAAACTTCCATTCTATGACTTCACACACCGCCATTCCGTGACTTCACACACCTGCATTGTGAGTTCACACACCTCCATTCTGTGACTTCACACACCTCCATTCTGCGATTTCACACACCTCCATTCTGAGATATAACACCTCCATTCTATGAATTCACACACCTCCATTCTGTGATTTCACACACGTCAATTCTATGACTTCACACAACTCCATTCTGTGACTTCACACATCTCCATTCTGAGTTCACACACCTCCATTCTGTGACTTCACACACCTCCATTCTGTGTTCACACACCTCCATTCTCTGACTTCACACTCCTCCATTCTGTGACTTCACACACTTCCATTCTGTGACTTCCCACACCTCCATTCTGTGACTTCACTCACCTCCATTCTATGACTTCACACACCTCTATTCTGACTTCACACACCTCCATTCTATGACTTCACACACCTCCATTCTGACTTCACACACCTCCATTC
The DNA here is from genome assembly GCA_024803745.1 of Megascapheus bottae. Lineage (NCBI taxonomy): Eukaryota > Metazoa > Chordata > Mammalia > Rodentia > Geomyidae > Megascapheus > Megascapheus bottae. Next base: position 641,495 of record JANJXV010000311.1, read on the forward strand.
TATGACTTCGCACACCTCTATTCTGACTTCACACACCTCCATTCTGTGACTTCACACACCTCCCTTCGATGACTTCACACACCTACATTCTTTGACTTCACACACAACCATTTTGACTTCACACTTCCATTCTGTGACTTCACACACTTACATTTGTGACTTCTCACACCACCTTTTTGACTTCACACATCTCCATTCTGTGAATTCACACACCTCCATTCTGTGACTTCACACACCTCCATTCTGTGATTTCACACATCTCCCTTCCGTGACTTCACCCACCCCCATTCTATGACTTCCCACACCTGCATTCTGGCTTCACACACCGCCAATGTATGACTTCACACACCTCTGTTCTATGACTTCACACACTTCCATTCTATGACTTCACACACCTCCATTCTATGACTTCACACACCTCCATTCTATGACTTCACACACCTCCATTCTATGACTTCCCACACCTGCATTCTGGCTTCACACACCGCCATTGTATGACTTCACACACTTACATTTGTGACTTCACACACCTCCATTCTATGACTTCACACACTTCCATTCTATGACTTCACACACCTCCATTCTATGACTTCACACACCTCCATTCTATGACTTCACACACCTGCATTCTGGCTTCACACAGCGCCATTTTATGACTTCACACATCTTCTTTCTGTAACTTCCCACACTTCCAATGTTTGACTTCACAAACCTCCATTCCATGACTTCACACACCTCCATTCTGCGATTTCACACACCTCCATTCTGAGATTTCACACCTCCATTCTACGATTTCACACACCTCCATTCTGTGATTCCACACCCCTCAATTCTATGATTCACACAACTCCATTCGGTGACTTCACACACCTCCATTCTTTGACTTCACACACCTCCATTCTATTACTTCACACACCTCCATTCTGTGACTTCACAAACCTCCATTCTATGATTTCACACACCTCCAATCTATGACTTCACACACCTCCATTTTATGACGTCACACACCTCCATTTTGACTTCTCACACCTACATTATGTGACTTCACACACCTCCATTCTATGACTTCACACACCTTCATTGTATGACTTCGCACACCTCCATTCTATGACTTCACACACCTCCATTCTGTGACTTCACACACCTACATTCTATGACTTCACACACCTTCATTCGACTTCACACACCTCCATTCTATGACTTCACAGACTTCGAATCTGTGACTTCACTCACCTCCAATCTATGACTTCACACTCCTCCATTCTATGACTTCCCACACCTCCTTTCTACGACTTCACACCTCCATTTTGACTTCACACACCTCCATTATGTGACTTCACACACCTCCATTATATGACGTCACACAACTCCATACTATGACTTCACACACCTCCATTCTGTGACTTCACACACCTACATTCTATGACTTCACACACCTTCATTCTTACTTCACAAACATACATTCTATGACTTCACACACCTCCATTCTATGACTTCACACACCTCCATTCTTTGACTTCACACACCTCCATTCTGTGACTTCACACAGCTCCATTCTGTGACTTCACACACCTCCATTCTCCGACTTCACACAGCTCAATTCTATGACTTCACACATCCATTTTGACTTCACACACCTCCAATATATAACTTCAAACACCTCAATTCTGTGACTTCACACACCTCCATTCTATGAAATCAAACCCGTCCACTCTGTGACTTCACACACCTCCATTCTTTGACTTCACACACCTCCATTCTGTGACTTCACCCACCTCCATTCTGTGACTTCCCACACCTCCATTCTCCGACTTCACACCCCTCCAATTTGACTTCACATATCTCCATTCTATGACTTCACACACCTCCATTCTGTGACTTCACAAACCTCAATTCTATGATTTCACACACCTCCAATCTATGACTTCACACACCGACATTTTATGACGTCACACACCTCCATTTTATGACGTCACACACCTCCATTTTGACTTCTCACACCTCCATTATTTGACTTCACACACCTCTCTTCTGTGACTTCACACACCTCCCTTCTATGACTTCACACACCTTCATTGTATGACTTCGCACACCTCCATTCTATGACTTCACACACTTCCATTCTATGTTTTCACATACCTTCATACGATGACTTAACACACCTCCAATCTGTGACTTCACAAACCTCTATTCTATGATTTCAGACACCTCCATTCTATGACTTCTCACACCTCCATTTTAGGACGTCACACACCTCCATTTTGACTTCACACACTTCCATTCTGTGACTTCATACACCTCCATTCTATGACTTCACACAGTTCCATTAGGACGTCACACACCTCCATTCTATGAGTTCACACACCTACATTCTATGACTTCACACACCTTCATTCGACTTCACACACCTCCATTCTATGACTTCACAGACTTCGAATCTGTGACTTCACTCACCTCCAATCTATGACTTCACACTCCTCCATTCTATGACTTCCCACACCTCCTTTCTACGACTTCACACCTCCATTCTGACTTCACACACCTCCATTATGTGACTTCACACACCTCCATTATATGACGTCACACAACTCCATTCTATGACTTCACACACCTCCATTCTGTGACTTCACACACCTACATTCTATGACTTCACACACCTTCATTCTTACTTCACAAACATACATTCTATGACTTCACACACCTCCATTCTATGACTTCACACACCTCCATTCTTTGACTTCACACACCTCCATTCTGTGACTTCACACAGCTCCATTCTGTGACTTCACACACCTCCATTCTCCGACTTCACACAGCTCAATTCTATGACTTCACACATCCATTTTGACTTCACACACCTCCAATATATAACTTCAAACACCTCAATTCTGTGACTTCACACACCTCCATTCTATGAAATCAAACCCGTCCACTCTGTGACTTCACACACCTCCATTCTTTGACTTCACACACCTCCATTCTGTGACTTCACCCACCTCCATTCTGTGACTTCCCACACCTCCATTCTCCGACTTCACACCCCTCCAATTTGACTTCACATATCTCCATTCTATGACTTCACACACCTCCATTCTGTGACTTCACAAACCTCAATTCTATGATTTCACACACCTCCAATCTATGACTTCACACACCTACATTTTATGACGTCACACACCTCCATTTTGACTTCACACACCTCCATTATGTGACTCCACACACCTCCCTTCTGTGACTTCACACACCTCCATTCTATGACTTCACACACCTCCATTCTGTGACTTCACAAACCTCCATTCTATGATTTCACACACCTCCAATCTATGACTTCACACACCTCCATTTTATGACGTCACACACCTCCATTTTGACTTCTCACACCTATATTATCTGACTTCACACACCTCTCTTCTGTGACTTCACACACCTCCATTCTATGACTTCACACGCCTTCATTGTATGACTTCGCACACCTCCATTCTATGACTTCACACACCTCCATTCTGTGACTTCACACACCTACATTCTGTGACTTCACAAACCTCCATTCTATGATTTCACACACCTCCAAACTATGACTTCACACACCTGCATTGTGAGTTCACACACCTCCATTCTGTGACCTCACACACCTCCATTCTGCGTTTTCACACACCTCCATTCTGAGATGTAACACCTCCATTCTATGAATTCACACACCTCCATTCTGTGATTTCACACACCTCAATTCTATGACTTCACACAACTCCATTCTGTGACTTCACACACCTCCATTCTGCGATTTCACACACCTCCATTCTGAGATTTCACAGCTCCATTCTATGAATTCACACACCTCCATTCTGTGATTTCACACACCTCAATTCTATGACTTCACTCAACTCCATTCTGTGACTTCACACATGTCCATTCTTAGTTCACACACCTCCATTCGGTGACTTCACACACCTCCATTCTTTGACTTCACACACCTCCATTCTATGACTTCACACACCTCCATTCTGTGACTTCACACACCTCCATTCTATGACTTCCCACACCTGCATTCTGGCTTCACACACCGCCATTGTATGACTTCACACACTTACATTTGTGACTTCACACACCTCCATTCTATGACTTCACACACTTCCATTCTATGACTTCACACACCTCCATTCTATGACTTCACACACCTCCATTCTATGACTTCACACACCTGCATTCTGGCTTCACACACCGCCATTGTATGGCTTCACACATCTTCTTTCTGTAACTTCCCACACTTCCAATGTTTGACTTCACAAACCTCCATTCCATGACTTCACACACCTCCATTCTGCGATTTCACACACCTCCATTCTGAGATTTCACAGCTCCATTCTATGAATTCACACACCTCCATTCTGTGATTTCACACACCTCAATTCTATGACTTCACACAACTCCATTCTGTGACTTCACACATGTCCATTCTTAGTTCACACACCTCCATTCGGTGACTTCACACACCTCCATTCTTTGACTTCACACACCTCCATTCTATGACTTCACACACCTCCATTCTGTGACTTCACAAACCTCCATTCTATGATTTCACACACCTCCAATCTATGACTTCACACACCTCCATTTTATGACGTCACACACCTCCATTTTGACTTCTCACACCTACATTATGTGACTTCACACACCTCTCTTCTGTGACTTCACACACCTCCATTCTATGACTTCACACACCTTCATTGTATGACTTCGCACACCTCCATTCTATGACTTCACACACCTCCATTCTGTGACTTCACAAACTTCCATTCTATGACTTCACACACCGCCATTCCGTGACTTCACACACCTGCATTGTGAGTTCACACACCTCCATTCTGTGACTTCACACACCTCCATTCTGCGATTTCACACACCTCCATTCTGAGATATAACACCTCCATTCTATGAATTCACACACCTCCATTCTGTGATTTCACACACGTCAATTCTATGACTTCACACAACTCCATTCTGTGACTTCACACATCTCCATTCTGAGTTCACACACCTCCATTCTGTGACTTCACACACCTCCATTCTGTGTTCACACACCTCCATTCTCTGACTTCACACTCCTCCATTCTGTGACTTCACACACTTCCATTCTGTGACTTCCCACACCTCCATTCTGTGACTTCACTCACCTCCATTCTATGACTTCACACACCTCTATTCTGACTTCACACACCTCCATTCTATGACTTCACACACCTCCATTCTGACTTCACACACCTCCATTCTATGACTTCGCACACCTCTATTCTGACTTCACACACCTCCATTCTGTGACTTCACACACCTCCCTTCGATGACTTCACACACCTACATTCTTTGACTTCACACACAACCATTTTGACTTCACACTTCCATTCTGTGACTTCACACACTTACATTTGTGACTTCTCACACCACCTTTTTGAATTCACACATCTCCATTCTGTGAATTCACACACCTCCATTCTGTGACTTCACACACCTCCATTCTGTGATTTCACACACCTCCCTTCCGTGACTTCACCCACCCCCATTCTATGACTTCCCACACCTGCATTCTGGCTTCACACACCGCCAATGTATGACTTCACACACCTCTGTTCTATGACTTCACACACTTCCATTCTATGACTTCACACACCTCCATTCTATGACTTCACACACCTCCATTCTATGACTTCACACACCTCCATTCTATGACTTCCCACACCTGCATTCTGGCTTCACACACCGCCATTGTATGACTTCACACACTTACATTTGTGACTTCACACACCTCCATTCTATGACTTCACACACTTCCATTCTATGACTTCACACACCTCCATTCTATGACTTCACACACCTCCATTCTATGACTTCACACACCTGCATTCTGGCTTCACACAGCGCCATTTTATGACTTCACACATCTTCTTTCTGTAACTTCCCACACTTCCAATGTTTGACTTCACAAACCTCCATTCCATGACTTCACACACCTCCATTCTGCGATTTCACACACCTCCATTCTGAGATTTCACACCTCCATTCTACGATTTCACACACCTCCATTCTGTGATTTCACACCCCTCAATTCTATGATTCACACAACTCCATTCGGTGACTTCACACACCTCCATTCTTTGACTTCACACACCTCCATTCTATTACTTCACACACCTCCATTCTGTGACTTCACAAACCTCCATTCTATGATTTCACACACCTCCAATCTATGACTTCACACACCTCCATTTTATGACGTCACACACCTCCATTTTGACTTCTCACACCTACATTATGTGACTTCACACACCTCCATTCTATGACTTCACACACCTTCATTGTATGACTTCGCACACCTCCATTCTATGACTTCACACACCTCCATTCTGTGACTTCACACACCTACATTCTATGACTTCACACACCTTCATTCGACTTCACACACCTCCATTCTATGACTTCACAGACTTCGAATCTGTGACTTCACTCACCTCCAATCTATGACTTCACACTCCTCCATTCTATGACTTCCCACACCTCCTTTCTACGACTTCACACCTCCATTCTGACTTCACACACCTCCATTATGTGACTTCACACACCTCCATTATATGACGTCACACAACTCCATTCTATGACTTCACACACCTCCATTCTGTGACTTCACACACCTACATTCTATGACTTCACACACCTTCATTCTTACTTCACAAACATACATTCTATGACTTCACACACCTCCATTCTATGACTTCACACACCTCCATTCTTTGACTTCACACACCTCCATTCTGTGACTTCACACAGCTCCATTCTGTGACTTCACACACCTCCATTCTCCGACTTCACACAGCTCAATTCTATGACTTCACACATCCATTTTGACTTCACACACCTCCAATATATAACTTCAAACACCTCAATTCTGTGACTTCACAAACCTCCATTCTATGATTTCACACACCTCCAATCTATGACTTCACACACCTCCATTCTGTGACTTCACAAACCTCCATTCTATGATTTCACACACCTCCAATCTATGACTTCACACTCCTCCATTTTATGACGTCACACACCTCCATTTTGACTTCTCACACCTACATTATGTGACTTCACACACCTCTCTTCTGTGACTTCACACACCTCCATTCTATGACTTCACACACCTTCATTGTATGACTTCGCACACCTCCATTCTATGACTTCACACACCTCCATTCTGTGACTTCACACACCTACATTCTGTGACTTCACAAACTTCCATTCTATGATTTCACACACCTCCAAACTATGACTTCACACACCTACATTTTATGACGTCACACACCTCCATTTTGACTTTACACACCTCCATTATGTGACTCCACACACCTCGCTTCTGTGACTTCACACACCTCCATTCTATGACTTCACACACTTCCATTCTATGACTTCACACACCGCCATTCCGTGACTTCACACACCTGCATTGTGAGTTCACACACCTCCATTCTGTGACCTCACACACCTCCATTCTGCGATTTCACACACCTCCATTCTGAGATGTAACACCTCCATTCTATGAATTCACACACCTCCATTCTGTGATTTCACACACGTCAATTCTATGACTTCACACAACTCCATTCTGTGACTTCACACATCTCCATTCTGAGTTCACACACCTCCATTCTGTGACTTTACACACCTCCATTCTGTGACTTCACACACCTCCATTCTATGACTTCACACACCTCCATTCTGTGACTTCACCTACCTCCATTCTATGACTTCACAAACCTCCATTCTGTGACTTCACACACCTCCATTCTGTGACTTCACAAACCTCCATTCTGTGATTTCACACACCTCCAATCTATGACTTCATACACCTCCATTTTATGACGTCACACACCTCCATTTTGACTTCTCACACCTCCATTATTTGACTTCACACACCTCTCTTCTGTGACTTCACACACCTCCATTCTATGACTTCACACACCTTCATTGTATGACTTCGCACACCTCTATTCTATAACTTCACACACTTCCATTCTATGATTTCACATACCTTCATACGATGACTTCACACACCTCCATTCTGTGCCTTCACACACCTCCATTCTGTGTTCACACCCCTCCATTCTGTGACTTCACAAACCTCTATTCTATGATTTCACACCTCTCCATTCTATGACTTCTCACACCTCCATTTTAGGACGTCACACACCTCCATTTTGACTTCACACACTTCCATTCTGTGACTTCATACACCTCCATTCTATGACTTCACACAGTTCCATTAGGACGTCACACACCTCCATTCTATGAGTTCACACACCTACATTCTATGACTTCACACACCTTCATTCGACTTCACACACCTCCATTCTATGACATCACAGAACTCGAATCTGTGACTTCACTCACCTCCAATCTATGACTTCACACTCCTCCATTCTATGACTTCCCACACCTCCTTTCTATGACTTCACACCTCCATTCTGACTTCACACACCTCCATTATGTGACTTCACACACCTCCATTATATGACGTCACACAACTCCATTCTATGACTTCACACACCTCCGTTCTGTGACTTCACACACCTACATTCTATGACTTCACACACCTTCATTCTTACTTCACAAACATACATTCTATGACTTCACACACCTCCATTCTATGACTTCACACACCTCCATTCTTTGACTTCACACACCTCCATTCTGTGACTTCACACACCTCCATTCTGTGACTTCATACACCTCCATTCTGTGACTTCACACAGCTCCATTCTGTGACTTCACACACCTCTATTCTCCGACTTCACACACCTCAATTCTATGACTTCTCACACCTCCATTTTAGGACGTCACACACCTCCATTTTGACTTCACACACTTCCATTCTGTGACTTCATACACCTCCATTCTATGACTTCACACAGTTCCATTAGGACGTCACACACCTCCATTCTATGAGTTCACACACCTACATTCTATGACTTCACACACCTTCATTCGACTTCACACACCTCCATTCTATGACTTCACAGACCTCGAAACTGTGACTTCACTCACCTCCAATCTATGACTTCACACTCCTCCATTCTATGACTTCCCACACCTCCTTTCTACGACTTCACACCTCCATTCTGACTTCACACACCTCCATTATGTGACTTCACACACCTCCATTATATGACGTCACACAACTCCATTCTATGACTTCACACACCTCCATTCTGTGACTTCACACACCTACATTCTATGACTTCACACACCTTCATTCTTACTTCACAAACATACATTCTATGACTTCACACACCTCCATTCTATGACTTCACACACCTCCATTCTTTGACTTCACACACCTCCATTCTGTGACTTCACACAGCTCCATTCTGTGACTTCACACACCTCCATTCTCCGACTTCACACAGCTCAATTCTATGACTTCACACATCCATTTTGACTTCACACACCTCCAATATATAACTTCAAACACCTCAATTCTGTGACTTCACACACCTCCATTCTATGAAATCATACCCGTCCACTCTGTGACTTCACACACCTCCATTCTTTGACTTCACACACCTCCATTCTGTGACTTCACCCACCTCCATTCTGTGACTTCCCACACCTCCATTCTCCGACTTCACACCCCTCCAATTTGACTTCACATATCTCCATTCTATGACTTCACACACCTCCATTCTGTGACTTCACAAACCTCAATTCTATGATTTCACACACCTCCAATCTATGACTTCACACACCTACATTTTATGACGTCACACACCTCCATTTTGACTTCACACACCTCCATTATGTGACTCCACTCACCTCCCTTCTGTGACTTCACACACCTCCATTCTATGACTTCACACACTTCCATTCTATGACGTCACACACCGGCATTCCGTGACTTCACACACATGCATTGTGAGTTCACACACCTCCATTCTGTGACCTCACACACCTCCATTCTGCGATTTCACACACATCGATTCTGAGTTGTCACACCTCCATTCTATGAATTCACACACCTCCATTCTGTGATTTCACACACCTCAATTCTATGACTTCACACAACTCCATTCTGTGACTTCACACATGTCCATTCTTAGTTCACACACCTCCATTCGGTGACTTCACACACCTCCATTCTTTGACTTCACACGCCTCCATTCTATGACTTCACACACCTCCATTCTGTGACTTCACAAACCTCCATTCTATGATTTCACACACCTCCAATCTATGACTTCACACACCTCCATTTCATGACGTCACACACCTCCATTTTGACTTCTAACACCTATATTATGTGACTTCACACACCTCTCTTCTGTGACTTCACACACCTCCATTCTATGACTTCACACACCTTCATTGTATGACTTCGCACACCTCCATTCTATGACTTCACACACCTCCATTCTGTGACTTCACACACCTACATTCTGTGACTTCACAAACCTCCATTCTATGATTTCACACACCTCCAAACTATGACTTCACACACCTACATTTTATGACGTCACACACCTCCATTTTGACTTCACACACCTCCATTATGTGACTCCACACACCTCCATTCTGTGACTTCACACACTTCCATTCTATGACTTCCACACCGCCATTGCGTCACTTCAAACACCTGCATTGTGAGTTCACACACCTCCATTCTGTGACCTCACACACCTCCATTCTGCGTTTTCACACACCTCCATTCTGAGATGTAACACCTCCATTCTATGAATTCACACACCTCCATTCTGTGATTTCACACACCTCAATTCTATGACTTCACACAACTCCATTCTGTGACTTCACACACCTCCATTCTGTGACTTCACACACCTCCATTCTGTGTTCACACACCTCCATTCTCTGACTTCACACTCCTCCATTCTGTGACTTCACACACCTCCATTCTGTGACTTCACACACTTCCATTCTATGACTTCACACACCTCCATTCTATGACTTCACACACCTCCATTCTGTGACTTCACACACCTCCATTCTATGACCTCACACACCCTCATTCTATGGTTTCACACACCTCCAATCTATGACTTCATACACCTCCATTTTATGACGTCACACACCTCCATTTTGACTTCTCACACCTCCATTATTTGACTTCACACACCTCTCTTCTGTGACTTCACACACCTCCATTCTATGACTTCACACACCTTCACTGTATGACTTCGCACACCTCTATTCTATAACTTCACACACTTCCATTCTATGATTTCACATACCTTCATACGATGACTTCACACACCTCCATTCTGTGCCTTCACACACCTCCATTCTGTGTTCACACCCCTCCATTCTGTGACTTCACAAACCTCTATTCTATGATTTCACACCTCTCCATTCTATGACTTCTCACACCTCCATTTTAGGACGTCACACACCTCCATTTTGACTTCACACACTTCCATTCTGTGACTTCATACACCTCCATTCTATGACTTCACACAGTTCCATTAGGACGTCACACACCTCCATTCTATGAGTTCACACACCTACATTCTATGACTTCACACACCTTCATTCGACTTCACACACCTCCATTCTATGACATCACAGAACTCGAATCTGTGACTTCACTCACCTCCAATCTATGACTTCACACTCCTCCATTCTATGACTTCCCACACCTCCTTTCTATGACTTCACACCTCCATTCTGACTTCACACACCTCCATTATGTGACTTCACACACCTCCATTATATGACGTCACACAACTCCATTCTATGACTTCACACACCTCCGTTCTGTGACTTCACACACCTACATTCTATGACTTCACACACCTTCATTCTTACTTCACAAACATACATTCTATGACTTCACACACCTCCATTCTATGACTTCACACACCTCCATTCTTTGACTTCACACACCTCCATTCTGTGACTTCACACACCTCCATTCTGTGACTTCATACACCTCCATTCTGTGACTTCACACAGCTCCATTCTGTGACTTCACACACCTCTATTCTCCGACTTCACACACCTCAATTCTATGACTTCTCACACCTCCATTTTAGGACGTCACACACCTCCATTTTGACTTCACACACTTCCATTCTGTGACTTCATACACCTCCATTCTATGACTTCACACAGTTCCATTAGGACGTCACACACCTCCATTCTATGAGTTCACACACCTACATTCTATGACTTCACACACCTTCATTCGACTTCACACACCTCCATTCTATGACTTCACAGACCTCGAATCTGTGACTTCACTCACCTCCAATCTATGACTTCACACTCCTCCATTCTATGACTTCCCACACCTCCTTTCTACGACTTCACACCTCCATTCTGACTTCACACACCTCCATTATGTGACTTCACACACCTCCATTATATGACGTCACACAACTCCATTCTATGACTTCACACACCTCCATTCTGTGACTTCACACACCTACATTCTATGACTTCACACACCTTCATTCTTACTTCACAAACATACATTCTATGACTTCACACACCTCCATTCTATGACTTCACAGACCTCGAAACTGTGACTTCACTCACCTCCAATCTATGACTTCACACTCCTCCATTCTATGACTTCCCACACCTCCTTTCTACGACTTCACACCTCCATTCTGACTTCACACACCTCCATTATGTGACTTCACACACCTCCATTATATGACGTCACACAACTCCATTCTATGACTTCACACACCTCCATTCTGTGACTTCACACACCTACATTCTATGACTTCACACACCTTCATTCTTACTTCACAAACATACATTCTATGACTTCACACACCTCCATTCTATGACTTCACACACCTCCATTCTTTGACTTCACACACCTCCATTCTGTGACTTCACACAGCTCCATTCTGTGACTTCACACACCTCCATTCTCCGACTTCACACAGCTCAATTCTATGACTTCACACATCCATTTTGACTTCACACACCTCCAATATATAACTTCAAACACCTCAATTCTGTGACTTCACACACCTCCATTCTATGAAATCATACCCGTCCACTCTGTGACTTCACACACCTCCATTCTTTGACTTCACACACCTCCATTCTGTGACTTCACCCACCTCCATTCTGTGACTTCCCACACCTCCATTCTCCGACTTCACACCCCTCCAATTTGACTTCACATATCTCCATTCTATGACTTCACACACCTCCATTCTGTGACTTCACAAACCTCAATTCTATGATTTCACACACCTCCAATCTATGACTTCACACACCTACATTTTATGACGTCACACACCTCCATTTTGACTTCACACACCTCCATTATGTGACTCCACTCACCTCCCTTCTGTGACTTCACACACCTCCATTCTATGACTTCACACACTTCCATTCTATGACGTCACACACCGGCATTCCGTGACTTCACACACATGCATTGTGAGTTCACACACCTCCATTCTGTGACCTCACACACCTCCATTCTGCGATTTCACACACATCGATTCTGAGTTGTCACACCTCCATTCTATGAATTCACACACCTCCATTCTGTGATTTCACACACCTCAATTCTATGACTTCACACAACTCCATTCTGTGACTTCACACATGTCCATTCTTAGTTCACACACCTCCATTCGGTGACTTCACACACCTCCATTCTTTGACTTCACACACCTCCATTCTATGACTTCACACACCTCCATTCTGTGACTTCACAAACCTCCATTCTATGATTTCACACACCTCCAATCTATGACTTCACACACCTCCATTTCATGACGTCACACACCTCCATTTTGACTTCTAACACCTATATTATGTGACTTCACACACCTCTCTTCTGTGACTTCACACACCTCCATTCTATGACTTCACACACCTTCATTGTATGACTTCGCACACCTCCATTCTATGACTTCACACACCTCCATTCTGTGACTTCACACACCTACATTCTGTGACTTCACAAACCTCCATTCTATGATTTCACACACCTCCAAACTATGACTTCACACACCTACATTTTATGACGTCACACACCTCCATTTTGACTTCACACACCTCCATTATGTGACTCCACACACCTCCATTCTGTGACTTCACACACTTCCATTCTATGACTTCCACACCGCCATTGCGTCACTTCACACACCTGCATTGTGAGTTCACACACCTCCATTCTGTGACCTCACACACCTCCATTCTGCGTTTTCACACACCTCCATTCTGAGATGTAACACCTCCATTCTATGAATTCACACACCTCCATTCTGTGATTTCACACACCTCAATTCTATGACTTCACACAACTCCATTCTGTGACTTCACACACCTCCATTCTGTGACTTCACACACCTCCATTCTGTGTTCACACACCTCCATTCTCTGACTTCACACTCCTCCATTCTGTGACTTCACACACCTCCATTCTGTGACTTCACACACTTCCATTCTATGACTTCACACACCTCCATTCTATGACTTCACACACCTCCATTCTGTGACTTCACACACCTCCATTCTATGACCTCACACACCCTCATTCTATGGTTTCACACACCTCCAATCTATGACTTCATACACCTCCATTTTATGACGTCACACACCTCCATTTTGACTTCTCACACCTCCATTATTTGACTTCACACACCTCTCTTCTGTGACTTCACACACCTCCATTCTATGACTTCACACACCTTCACTGTATGACTTCGCACACCTCTATTCTATAACTTCACACACTTCCATTCTATGATTTCACATACCTTCATACGATGACTTCACACACCTCCATTCTGTGCCTTCACACACCTCCATTCTGTGTTCACACCCCTCCATTCTGTGACTTCACAAACCTCTATTCTATGATTTCACACCTCTCCATTCTATGACTTCTCACACCTCCATTTTAGGACGTCACACACCTCCATTTTGACTTCACACACTTCCATTCTGTGACTTCATACACCTCCATTCTATGACTTCACACAGTTCCATTAGGACGTCACACACCTCCATTCTATGAGTTCACACACCTACATTCTATGACTTCACACACCTTCATTCGACTTCACACACCTCCATTCTATGACATCACAGAACTCGAATCTGTGACTTCACTCACCTCCAATCTATGACTTCACACTCCTCCATTCTATGACTTCCCACACCTCCTTTCTATGACTTCACACCTCCATTCTGACTTCACACACCTCCATTATGTGACTTCACACACCTCCATTATATGACGTCACACAACTCCATTCTATGACTTCACACACCTCCGTTCTGTGACTTCACACACCTACATTCTATGACTTCACACACCTTCATTCTTACTTCACAAACATACATTCTATGACTTCACACACCTCCATTCTATGACTTCACACACCTCCATTCTTTGACTTCACACACCTCCATTCTGTGACTTCACACACCTCCATTCTGTGACTTCATACACCTCCATTCTGTGACTTCACACAGCTCCATTCTGTGACTTCACACACCTCTATTCTCCGACTTCACACACCTCAATTCTATGACTTCTCACACCTCCATTTTAGGACGTCACACACCTCCATTTTGACTTCACACACTTCCATTCTGTGACTTCATACACCTCCATTCTATGACTTCACACAGTTCCATTAGGACGTCACACACCTCCATTCTATGAGTTCACACACCTACATTCTATGACTTCACACACCTTCATTCGACTTCACACACCTCCATTCTATGACTTCACAGACCTCGAATCTGTGACTTCACTCACCTCCAATCTATGACTTCACACTCCTCCATTCTATGACTTCCCACACCTCCTTTCTACGACTTCACACCTCCATTCTGAATTCACACACCTCCATTATGTGACTTCACACACCTCCATTATATGACGTCACACAACTCCATTCTATGACTTCACACACCTCCATTCTGTGACTTCACACACCTACATTCTATGACTTCACACACCTTCATTCTTACTTCACAAACATACATTCTATGACTTCACACACCTCCATTCTATGACTTCACACACCTCCATTCTTTGACTTCACACACCTCCATTCTGTGACTTCACACAGCTCCATTCTGTGACTTCACACACCTCCATTCTCCGACTTCACACAGCTCAATTCTATGACTTCACACATCCATTTTGACTTCACACACCTCCAATATATAACTTCAAACACCTCAATTCTGTGACTTCACACACCTCCATTCTATGAAATCATACCCGTCCACTCTGTGACTTCACACACCTCCATTCTTTGACTTCACACACCTCCATTCTGTGACTTCACCCACCTCCATTCTGTGACTTCCCACACCTCCATTCTCCGACTTCACACCCCTCCAATTTGACTTCACATATCTCCATTCTATGACTTCACACACCTCCATTCTGTGACTTCACAAACCTCAATTCTATGATTTCACACACCTCCAATCTATGACTTCACACACCTACATTTTATGACGTCACACACCTCCATTTTGACTTCACACACCTCCATTATGTGACTCCACACACCTCCCTTCTGTGACTTCACACACCTCCATTCTATGACTTCACACACTTCCATTCTATGACGTCACACACCGGCATTCCGTGACTTCACACACATGCATTGTGAGTTCACACACCTCCATTCTGTGACCTCACACACCTCCATTCTGCGATTTCACACACATCCATTCTGAGTTGTCACACCTCCATTCTATGAATTCACACACCTCCATTCTGTGATTTCACACACCTCAATTCTATGACTTCACACAACTCCATTCTGTGACTTCACACATGTCCATTCTTAGTTCACACACCTCCATTCGGTGACTTCACACACCTCCATTCTTTGACTTCACACACCTCCATTCTATGACTTCACACACCTCCATTCTGTGACTTCACAAACCTCCATTCTATGATTTCACACACCTCCAATCTATGACTTCACACACCTCCATTTTATGACGTCACACACCTCCATTTTGACTTCTCACACCTATATTATGTGACTTCACACACCTCTCTTCTGTGACTTCACACACCTCCATTCTATGACTTCACACACCTTCCTTGTATGACTTCGCACACCTCCATTCTATGACTTCACACACCTCCATTCTGTGACTTCACACACCTACATTCTGTGACTTCACAAACCTCCATTCTATGATTTCACACACCTCCAAACTATGACTTCACACACCTACATTTTATGACGTCACACACCTCCATTTTGACTTCACACACCTCCATTATGTGACTCCACACACCTCCATTCTGTGACTTCACACACCTCCATTCTATGACTTCACACACTTCCATTCTATGACGTCACACACCGGCATTCCGTGACTTCACACACATGCATTGTGAGTTCACACACCTCCATTCTGTGACCTCACACACCTCCATTCTGCGATTTCACACACATCCATTCTGAGTTGTCACACCTCCATTCTATGAATTCACACACCTCCATTCTGTGATTTCACACACCTCAATTCTATGACTTCACACAACTCCATTCTGTGACTTCACACATGTCCATTCTTAGTTCACACACCTCCATTCGGTGACTTCACACACCTCCATTCTTTGACTTCACACACCTCCATTCTATGACTTCACACACCTCCATTCTGTGACTTCACAAACCTCCATTCTATGATTTCACACACCTCCAATCTATGACTTCACACACCTCCATTTTATGACGTCACACACCTCCATTTTGACTTCTCACACCTATATTATGTGACTTCACACACCTCTCTTCTGTGACTTCACACACCTCCATTCTATAACTTCACACACCTTCATTGTATGACTTCGCACACCTCCATTCTATGACTTCACACACCTCCATTCTGTGACTTCACACACCTACATTCTGTGACTTCACAAACCTCCATTCTATGATTTCACACACCTCCAAACTATGACTTCACACACCTACATTTTATGACGTCACACACCTCCATTTTGACTTCACACACCTCCATTATGTGACTCCACACACCTCCATTCTGTGACTTCACACACTTCCATTCTATGACTTCCACACCGCCATTCCGTGACTTCACACACCTGCATTGTGAGTTCACACACCTCCATTCTGTGACCTCACACACCTCCATTCTGCGTTTTCACACACCTCCATTCTGAGATGTAACACCTCCATTCTATGAATTCACACACCTCCATTCTGTGATTTCACACACCTCAATTCTATGACTTCACACAACTCCATTCTGTGACTTCACACACCTCCATTCTGTGACTTCACACACCTCCATTCTGTGTTCACACACCTCCATTCTCTGACTTCACACTCCTCCATTCTGTGACTTCACACACCTCCATTCTGTGACTTCACACACTTCCATTCTATGACTTCACACACCTCCATTCTATGACTTCACACACCTCCATTCTGTGACTTCACACACCTCCATTCTATGACCTCACACACCCTCATTCTATGGTTTCACACACCTCCATTCTATGAATTCACACATCCATTTTGACTTTACACACCTCCAATATATGACTTCAAACACCTCAATTCTGTGACTTCACACACCTCCATTCTATGAATTCACACATCCATTTTGACTTCACACACCTCCTATATATGACTTCAAACATCTCAATTCTGTGACTTCACACACCTCCATTCTATGAGTTCATACCATCCATTCTGTGACTTCACACACCTCCATTCTATGACTTCACACACTTCCATTCTGTGACTTCCCACACCTCCATTCTGTGACTTCACTCACCTCCATTCTATGACTTCACACACCTCTATTCTGACTTCACACACCTTCATTCTATGACTTCACACACCTCCATTCTGACTTCACACACCTCCATTCTATGACTTCGCACACCTCTATTCTGACTTCACACACCTCCATTCTGTGACTTCACACACCTCCCTTCGATGACTTCACACACCTACATTCTTTGACTTCACACACAACCATTTTGACTTCACACTTCCATTCTGTGACTTCACACACTAACATTTGTGACTTCTCACACCTCCTTTTTGACTTCACACATCTCCATTCTGTGAATTCACACACCTCCATTCTGTGACTTCACACACCTCCATTCTGTTATTTCACACACCTCCCTTCCGTGACTTCACCCACCCCCATTCTATGACTTCCCATACCTGCATTCTGGCTTCACACACCGCCATTGTATGACTTCACACACCTCTGTTCTATGACTTCACACACTTCCATTCTATGACTTCACACACCTCCATTCTATGACTTCACACACCTCCATTCTATGACTTCACACACCTCCGTTCTATGACTTCCCACACCTGCATTCTGGCTTCACACACCGCCATTGTATGACTTCACACACTTACATTTGTGACTTCACACACCTCCATTCTATGACTTCACACACTTCCATTCTATGACTTCACACACCTCCATTCTATGACTTCACACACCTCCATTCTATGACTTCACACACCTGCATTCTGGCTTCACACACCGCCATTGTATGGCTTCACACATCTTCTTTCTGTAACTTCCCACACTTGCAATGTTTGACTTCACAAACCTCCATTCCATGACTTCACACACCTCCATTCTGCGATTTCACACACCTCCATTCTGAGATTTCACAGCTCCATTCTATGAATTCACACACCTCCATTCTGTGATTTCACACACCTCAATTCTATGACTTCACACAACTCCATTCTGTGACTTCACACATGTCCATTCTTAGTTCACACACCTCCATTCGGTGACTTCACACACCTCCATTCTTTGACTTCACACACCTCCATTCTATGACTTCACACACCTCCATTCTGTGACTTCACAAACCTCCATTCTATGATTTCACACACCTCCAATCTATGACTTCACACACCTCCATTTCATGACGTCACACACCTCCATTTTGACTTCTCACACCTACATTATGTGACTTCACACACCTCTCTTCTGTGACTTCACACACCTCCATTCTATGACTTCACACACCTTCATTGTATGACTTCGCACACCTCCATTCTATGACTTCACACACCTCCATTCTGTGACTTCACACACCTACATTCTGTGACTTCACAAACTTCCATTCTATGATTTCACACACCTCCAAACTATGACTTCACACACCTACATTTTATGACGTCACACACCTCCATTTTGACTTCACACACCTCCATTATGTGACTCCACACACCTCGCTTCTGTGACTTCACACACCTCCATTCTATGACTTCACACACCGCCATTCCGTGACTGCACACACCTGCATTGTGAGTTCACACACCTCCATTCTGTGACCTCACACACCTCCATTCTGCGATTTCACACACCTCCATTCTGAGATGTAACACCTCCATTCTATGAATTCACACACCTCCATTCTGTGATTTCACACACGTCAATTCTATGACTTCACACAACTCCATTCTGTGACTTCACACATCTCCATTCTGAGTTCACACACCTCCATTCTGTGACTTTACACACCTCCATTCTGTGACTTCACACACCTCCATTCTATGACTTCACACACCTCCATTCTGTGACTTCACCTACCTCCATTCTATGACTTCACAAACCTCCATTCTGTGACTTCACACACCTCCATTCTGTGACTTCACAAACCTCCATTCTGTGATTTCACACACCTCCAATCTATGACTTCATACACCTCCATTTTATGACGTCACACACCTCCATTTTCACTTCTCACACCTCCATTATTTGACTTCACACACCTCTCTTCTGTGACTTCACACACCTCCATTCTATGACTTCACACACCTTCATTGTATGACTTCGCACACCTCTATTCTATAACTTCACACACTTCCATTCTATGATTTCACATACCTTCATACGATGACTTCACAAACCTCCATTCTGTGCCTTCACACACCTCCATTCTGTGTTCACACCCCTCCATTCTGTGACTTCACAAACCTCTATTCTATGATTTCACACCTCTCCATTCTATGACTTCTCACACCTCCATTTTAGGACGTCACACACCTCCATTTTGACTTCACACACTTCCATTCTGTGACTTCATACACCTCCATTCTATGACTTCACACAGTTCCATTAGGACGTCACACACCTCCATTCTATGAGTTCACACACCTACATTCTATGACTTCACACACCTTCATTCGACTTCACACACCTCCATTCTATGACATCACAGAACTCGAATCTGTGACTTCACTCACCTCCAATCTATGACTTCACACTCCTCCATTCTATGACTTCCCACACCTCCTTTCTATGACTTCACACCTCCATTCTGACTTCACACACCTCCATTATGTGACTTCACACACCTCCATTATATGACGTCACACAACTCCATTCTATGACTTCACACACCTCCGTTCTGTGACTTCACACACCTACATTCTATGACTTCACACACCTTCATTCTTACTTCACAAACATACATTCTATGACTTCACACACCTCCATTCTATGACTTCACACACCTCCATTCTTTGACTTCACAGACCTCCATTCTGTGACTTCACACACCTCCATTCTGTGACTTCATACACCTCCATTCTGTGACTTCACACAGCTCCATTCTGTGACTTCACACACCTCTATTCTCCGACTTCACACACCTCAATTCTATGACTTCTCACACCTCCATTTTAGGACGTCACACACCTCCATTTTGACTTCACACACTTCCATTCTGTGACTTCATACACCTCCATTCTATGACTTCACACAGTTCCATTAGGACGTCACACACCTCCATTCTATGAGTTCACACACCTACATTCTATGACTTCACACACCTTCATTCGACTTCACACACCTCCATTCTATGACTTCACAGACCTCGAATCTGTGACTTCACTCACCTCCAATCTATGACTTCACACTCCTCCATTCTATGACTTCCCACACCTCCTTTCTACGACTTCACACCTCCATTCTGACTTCACACACCTCCATTATGTGACTTCACACACCTCCATTATATGACGTCACACAACTCCATTCTATGACTTCACACACCTCCATTCTGTGACTTCACACACCTACATTCTATG
Source organism: Megascapheus bottae (assembly GCA_024803745.1). Taxonomy (NCBI): domain Eukaryota; kingdom Metazoa; phylum Chordata; class Mammalia; order Rodentia; family Geomyidae; genus Megascapheus; species Megascapheus bottae. Next base: position 663,628 of record JANJXV010000311.1, read on the forward strand.
ACTTCACACACCTTCATTCTTACTTCACAAACATACATTCTATGACTTCACACACCTCCATTCTATGACTTCACACACCTCCATTCTTTGACTTCACACACCTCCATTCTGTGACTTCACACAGCTCCATTCTGTGACTTCACACACCTCCATTCTCCGACTTCACACAGCTCAATTCTATGACTTCACACATCCATTTTGACTTCACACACCTCCAATATATAACTTCAAACACCTCAATTCTGTGACTTCACACACCTCCATTCTATGAAATCATACCCGTCCACTCTGTGACTTCACACACCTCCATTCTTTGACTTCACACACCTCCATTCTGTGACTTCACCCACCTCCATTCTGTGACTTCCCACACCTCCATTCTCCGACTTCACACCCCTCCAATTTGACTTCACATATCTCCATTCTATGACTTCACACACCTCCATTCTGTGACTTCACAAACCTCAATTCTATGATTTCACACACCTCCAATCTATGACTTCACACACCTACATTTTATGACGTCACACACCTCCATTTTGACTTCACACACCTCCATTATGTGACTCCACACACCTCCCTTCTGTGACTTCACACACCTCCATTCTATGACTTCACACACTTCCATTCTATGACGTCACACACCGGCATTCCGTGACTTCACACACATGCATTGTGAGTTCACACACCTCCATTCTGTGACCTCACACACCTCCATTCTGCGATTTCACACACATCCATTCTGAGTTGTCACACCTCCATTCTATGAATTCACACACCTCCATTCTGTGATTTCACACACCTCAATTCTATGACTTCACACAACTCCATTCTGTGACTTCACACATGTCCATTCTTAGTTCACACACCTCCATTCGGTGACTTCACACACCTCCATTCTTTGACTTCACACACCTCCATTCTATGACTTCACACACCTCCATTCTGTGACTTCACAAACCTCCATTCTATGATTTCACACACCTCCAATCTATGACTTCACACACCTCCATTTTATGACGTCACACACCTCCATTTTGACTTCTCACACCTATATTATGTGACTTCACACACCTCTCTTCTGTGACTTCACACACCTCCATTCTATGACTTCACACACCTTCATTGTATGACTTCGCACACCTCCATTCTATGACTTCACACACCTCCATTCTGTGACTTCACACACCTACATTCTGTGACTTCACAAACCTCCATTCTATGATTTCACACACCTCCAAACTATGACTTCACACACCTACATTTTATGACGTCACACACCTCCATTTTGACTTCACACACCTCCATTATGTGACTCCACACACCTCCATTCTGTGACTTCACACACTTCCATTCTATGACTTCCACACCGCCATTCCGTGACTTCACACACCTGCATTGTGAGTTCACACACCTCCATTCTGTGACCTCACACACCTCCATTCTGCGTTTTCACACACCTCCATTCTGAGATGTAACACCTCCATTCTATGAATTCACACACCTCCATTCTGTGATTTCACACACCTCAATTCTATGACTTCACACAACTCCATTCTGTGACTTCACACACCTCCATTCTGTGACTTCACACACCTCCATTCTGTGTTCACACACCTCCATTCTCTGACTTCACACTCCTCCATTCTGTGACTTCACACACCTCCATTCTGTGACTTCACACACTTCCATTCTATGACTTCACACACCTCCATTCTATGACTTCACACACCTCCATTCTGTGACTTCACACACCTCCATTCTATGACCTCACACACCCTCATTCTATGGTTTCACACACCTCCAATCTATGACTTCATACACCTCCATTTTATGACGTCACACACCTCCATTTTGACTTCTCACACCTCCATTATTTGACTTCACACACCTCTCTTCTGTGACTTCACACACCTCCATTCTATGACTTCACACACCTTCATTGTATGACTTCGCACACCTCTATTCTATAACTTCACACACTTCCATTCTATGATTTCACATACCTTCATACGATGACTTCACACACCTCCATTCTGTGCCTTCACACACCTCCATTCTGTGTTCACACCCCTCCATTCTGTGACTTCACAAACCTCTATTCTATGATTTCACACCTCTCCATTCTATGACTTCTCACACCTCCATTTTAGGACGTCACACACCTCCATTTTGACTTCACAAACTTCCATTCTGTGACTTCATACACCTCCATTCTATGACTTCACACAGTTCCATTAGGACGTCACACACCTCCATTCTATGAGTTCACACACCTACATTCTATGACTTCACACACCTTCATTCGACTTCACACACCTCCATTCTATGACATCACAGAACTCGAATCTGTGACTTCACTCACCTCCAATCTATGACTTCACACTCCTCCATTCTATGACTTCCCACACCTCCTTTCTATGACTTCACACCTCCATTCTGACTTCACACACCTCCATTATGTGACTTCACACACCTCCATTATATGACGTCACACAACTCCATTCTATGACTTCACACACCTCCGTTCTGTGACTTCACACACCTACATTCTATGACTTCACACACCTTCATTCTTACTTCACAAACATACATTCTATGACTTCACACACCTCCATTCTATGACTTCACACACCTCCATTCTTTGACTTCACACACCTCCATTCTGTGACTTCACACACCTCCATTCTGTGACTTCATACACCTCCATTCTGTGACTTCACACAGCTCCATTCTGTGACTTCACACACCTCTATTCTCCGACTTCACACACCTCAATTCTATGACTTCTCACACCTCCATTTTAGGACGTCACACACCTCCATTTTGACTTCACACACTTCCATTCTGTGACTTCATACACCTCCATTCTATGACTTCACACAGTTCCATTAGGACGTCACACACCTCCATTCTATGAGTTCACACACCTACATTCTATGACTTCACACACCTTCATTCGACTTCACACACCTCCATTCTATGACTTCACAGACCTCGAATCTGTGACTTCACTCACCTCCAATCTATGACTTCACACTCCTCCATTCTATGACTTCCCACACCTCCTTTCTACGACTTCTCACCTCCATTCTGACTTCACACACCTCCATTATGTGACTTCACACACCTCCATTATATGACGTCACACAACTCCATTCTATGACTTCACACACCTCCATTCTGTGACTTCACACACCTACATTCTATGACTTCACACACCTTCATTCTTACTTCACAAACATACATTCTATGACTTCACACACCTCCATTCTATGACTTCACACACCTCCATTCTTTGACTTCACACACCTCCATTCTGTGACTTCACACAGCTCCATTCTGTGACTTCACACACCTCCATTCTCCGACTTCACACAGCTCAATTCTATGACTTCACACATCCATTTTGACTTCACACACCTCCAATATATAACTTCAAACACCTCAATTCTGTGACTTCACACACCTCCATTCTATGAAATCATACCCGTCCACTCTGTGACTTCACACACCTCCATTCTTTGACTTCACACACCTCCATTCTGTGACTTCACCCACCTCCATTCTGTGACTTCCCACACCTCCATTCTCCGACTTCACACCCCTCCAATTTGACTTCACATATCTCCATTCTATGACTTCACACACCTCCATTCTGTGACTTCACAAACCTCAATTCTATGATTTCACACACCTCCAATCTATGACTTCACACACCTACATTTTATGACGTCACACACCTCCATTTTGACTTCACACACCTCCATTATGTGACTCCACACACCTCCCTTCTGTGACTTCACACACCTCCATTCTATGACTTCACACACTTCCATTCTATGACGTCACACACCGGCATTCCGTGACTTCACACACATGCATTGTGAGTTCACACACCTCCATTCTGTGACCTCACACACCTCCATTCTGCGATTTCACACACATCCATTCTGAGTTGTCACACCTCCATTCTATGAATTCACACACCTCCATTCTGTGATTTCACACACCTCAATTCTATGACTTCACACAACTCCATTCTGTGACTTCACACATGTCCATTCTTAGTTCACACACCTCCATTCGGTGACTTCACACACCTCCATTCTTTGACTTCACACACCTCCATTCTATGACTTCACACACCTCCATTCTGTGACTTCACAAACCTCCATTCTATGATTTCACACACCTCCAATCTATGACTTCACACACCTCCATTTTATGACGTCACACACCTCCATTTTGACTTCTCACACCTATATTATGTGACTTCACACACCTCTCTTCTGTGACTTCACACACCTCCATTCTATGACTTCACACACCTTCATTGTATGACTTCGCACACCTCCATTCTATGACTTCACACACCTCCATTCTGTGACTTCACACACCTACATTCTGTGACTTCACAAACCTCCATTCTATGATTTCACACACCTCCAAACTATGACTTCACACACCTACATTTTATGACGTCACACACCTCCATTTTGACTTCACACACCTCCATTATGTGACTCCACACACCTCCATTCTGTGACTTCACACACTTCCATTCTATGACTTCCACACCGCCATTCCGTGACTTCACACACCTGCATTGTGAGTTCACACACCTCCATTCTGTGACCTCACACACCTCCATTCTGCGTTTTCACACACCTCCATTCTGAGATGTAACACCTCCATTCTATGAATTCACACACCTCCATTCTGTGATTTCACACACCTCAATTCTATGACTTCACACAACTCCATTCTGTGACTTCACACACCTCCATTCTGTGACTTCACACACCTCCATTCTGTGTTCACACACCTCCATTCTCTGACTTCACACTCCTCCATTCTGTGACTTCACACACCTCCATTCTGTGACTTCACACACTTCCATTCTATGACTTCACACACCTCCATTCTATGACTTCACACACCTCCATTCTGTGACTTCACACACCTCCATTCTATGACCTCACACACCCTCATTCTATGGTTTCACACACCTCCAATCTATGACTTCATACACCTCCATTTTATGACGTCACACACCTCCATTTTGACTTCTCACACCTCCATTATTTGACTTCACACACCTCTCTTCTGTGACTTCACACACCTCCATTCTATGACTTCACACACCTTCATTGTATGACTTCGCACACCTCTATTCTATAACTTCACACACTTCCATTCTATGATTTCACATACCTTCATACGATGACTTCACACACCTCCATTCTGTGCCTTCACACACCTCCATTCTGTGTTCACACCCCTCCATTCTGTGACTTCACAAACCTCTATTCTATGATTTCACACCTCTCCATTCTATGACTTCTCACACCTCCATTTTAGGACGTCACACACCTCCATTTTGACTTCACAAACTTCCATTCTGTGACTTCATACACCTCCATTCTATGACTTCACACAGTTCCATTAGGACGTCACACACCTCCATTCTATGAGTTCACACACCTACATTCTATGACTTCACACACCTTCATTCGACTTCACACACCTCCATTCTATGACATCACAGAACTCGAATCTGTGACTTCACTCACCTCCAATCTATGACTTCACACTCCTCCATTCTATGACTTCCCACACCTCCTTTCTATGACTTCACACCTCCATTCTGACTTCACACACCTCCATTATGTGACTTCACACACCTCCATTATATGACGTCACACAACTCCATTCTATGACTTCACACACCTCCGTTCTGTGACTTCACACACCTACATTCTATGACTTCACACACCTTCATTCTTACTTCACAAACATACATTCTATGACTTCACACACCTCCATTCTATGACTTCACACACCTCCATTCTTTGACTTCACACACCTCCATTCTGTGACTTCACACACCTCCATTCTGTGACTTCATACACCTCCATTCTGTGACTTCACACAGCTCCATTCTGTGACTTCACACACCTCTATTCTCCGACTTCACACACCTCAATTCTATGACTTCTCACACCTCCATTTTAGGACGTCACACACCTCCATTTTGACTTCACACACTTCCATTCTGTGACTTCATACACCTCCATTCTATGACTTCACACAGTTCCATTAGGACGTCACACACCTCCATTCTATGAGTTCACACACCTACATTCTATGACTTCACACACCTTCATTCGACTTCACACACCTCCATTCTATGACTTCACAGACCTCGAATCTGTGACTTCACTCACCTCCAATCTATGACTTCACACTCCTCCATTCTATGACTTCCCACACCTCCTTTCTACGACTTCACACCTCCATTCTGACTTCACACACCTCCATTATGTGACTTCACACACCTCCATTATATGACGTCACACAACTCCATTCTATGACTTCACACACCTCCATTCTGTGACTTCACACACCTACATTCTATGACTTCACACACCTTCATTCTTACTTCACAAACATACATTCTATGACTTCACACACCTCCATTCTATGACTTCACACACCTCCATTCTTTGACTTCACACACCTCCATTCTGTGACTTCACACAGCTCCATTCTGTGACTTCACACACCTCCATTCTCCGACTTCACACAGCTCAATTCTATGACTTCACACATCCATTTTGACTTCACACACCTCCAATATATAACTTCAAACACCTCAATTCTGTGACTTCACACACCTCCATTCTATGAAATCATACCCGTCCACTCTGTGACTTCACACACCTCCATTCTTTGACTTCACACACCTCCATTCTGTGACTTCACCCACCTCCATTCTGTGACTTCCCACACCTCCATTCTCCGACTTCACACCCCTCCAATTTGACTTCACATATCTCCATTCTATGACTTCACACACCTCCATTCTGTGACTTCACAAACCTCAATTCTATGATTTCACACACCTCCAATCTATGACTTCACACACCTACATTTTATGACGTCACACACCTCCATTTTGACTTCACACACCTCCATTATGTGACTCCACACACCTCCCTTCTGTGACTTCACACACCTCCATTCTATGACTTCACACACTTCCATTCTATGACGTCACACACCGGCATTCCGTGACTTCACACACATGCATTGTGAGTTCACACACCTCCATTCTGTGACCTCACACACCTCCATTCTGCGATTTCACACACATCCATTCTGAGTTGTCACACCTCCATTCTATGAATTCACACACCTCCATTCTGTGATTTCACACACCTCAATTCTATGACTTCACACAACTCCATTCTGTGACTTCACACATGTCCATTCTTAGTTCACACACCTCCATTCGGTGACTTCACACACCTCCATTCTTTGACTTCACACACCTCCATTCTATGACTTCACACACCTCCATTCTGTGACTTCACAAACCTCCATTCTATGATTTCACACACCTCCAATCTATGACTTCACACACCTCCATTTTATGACGTCACACACCTCCATTTTGACTTCTCACACCTATATTATGTGACTTCACACACCTCTCTTCTGTGACTTCACACACCTCCATTCTATGACTTCACACACCTTCATTGTATGACTTCGCACACCTCCATTCTATGACTTCACACACCTCCATTCTGTGACTTCACACACCTACATTCTGTGACTTCACAAACCTCCATTCTATGATTTCACACACCTCCAAACTATGACTTCACACACCTACATTTATGACGTCACACACCTCCATTTTGACTTCACACACCTCCATTATGTGACTCCACACACCTCCATTCTGTGACTTCACACACTTCCATTCTATGACTTCCACACCGCCATTCCGTGACTTCACACACCTGCATTGTGAGTTCACACACCTCCATTCTGTGACCTCACACACCTCCATTCTGCGATTTCACACACCTCCATTCTGAGATGTAACACCTCCATTCTATGAATTCACACACCTCCATTCTGTGATTTCACACACCTCAATTCTATGACTTCACACAACTCCATTCTGTGACTTCACACATCTCCATTCTGAGTTCACACACCTCCATTCTGTGACTTCACACACCTCCATTCTGTGTTCACACACCTCCATTCTCTGACTTCACACTCCTCCATTCTGTGACTTCACACACCTCCATTCTGTGACTTCACACACTTCCATTCTATGACTTCACACACCTCCATTCTATGACTTCACAAAACCATTCTGTGACTTCACACACCTCCATTGTATGACCTCACACACCCTCATTCTATGGTTTCACACACCTCCATTCTATGAATTCACACATCCATTTAGACTTTACACACCTCCAATATATGACTTCAAACACCTCAATTCTGTGACTTCACACACCTCCATTCTATGCATTCACACATCCATTTTGACTTCACACACCTCCTATATATGACTTCAAACACCTCAATTCTGTGACTTAACACACCTCCATTCTATGAGTTCATACCATCCATTCTGTGACTTCACACACCTCCATTCTATGACTTCACACACTTCCATTCTGTGACTTCCCACACCTCCATTCTGTGACTTCACTCACCTCCATTCTATGACTTCACACACCTGTATTCTGACTTCACACACCTCCATTCTATGACTTCACACACCTCCATTCTGACTTCACACACCTCCATTCTATGACTTCGCACACCTCTATTCTGACTTCACACACCTCCATTCTGTGACTTCACACACCTCCCTTCGATAACTTCACACACCTACATTCTTTGACTTCACACACAACCATTTTGACTTCACACTTCCATTCTGTGACTTCACACACTTACATTTGTGACTTCTCACACCACCTTTTTGACTTCACACATCTCCATTCTGTGAATTCACACACCTCCATTCTGTGACTTCACACACCTCCATTCTGTGATTTCACACACCTCCCTTCCGTGACTTCACCCACCCCCATTCTATGACTTCCCACACCTGCATTCTGGCTTCACACACCGCCATTGTATGACTTCACACACCTCTCTTCTATGACTTCACACACTTCCATTCTATGACTTCACACACCTCCATTCTATGACTTCACACACCTCCATTCTATGACTTCACACACCTCCATTCTATGACTTCCCACACCTGCATTCTGGCTTCACACACCGCCATTGTATGACTTCACACACTTACATTTGTGACTTCACACACCTCCATTCTATGACTTCACACACTTCCATTCTATGACTTCACACACCTCCATTCTATGACTTCACACACCTCCATTCTATGACTTCACACACCTGCATTCTGGCTTCACACACCGCCATTTTATGACTTCACACATCTTCTTTCTGTAACTTCCCACACTTCCAATGTTTGACTTCACAAACCTCCATTCCATGACTTCACACACCTCCATTCTGCGATTTCACACACCTCCATTCTGAGATTTCACACCTCCATTCTACGATTTCACACACCTCCATTCTGTGATTTCACACCCCTCAATTCTATGATTCACACAACTCCATTCGGTGACTTCACACACCTCCATTCTTTGACTTCACACACCTCCAATCTATGACTTCACACACCTCCATTCTGTGACTTCACAAACCTCCATTCTATGATTTCACACACCTCCAATCTATGACTTCACACACCTCCATTTTATGACGTCACACACCTCCATTTTGACTTCTCACACCTACATTATGTGACTTCACACACCTCCATTCTATGACTTCACACACCTTCATTGTATGACTTCGCACACCTCCATTCTATGACTTCACACACCTCCATTCTGTGACTTCACACACCTACAAGCTGTGACTTCACAAACTTCCATTCTATGATTTCACACACCTCTAAACTATGACTTCACACACCTACATTTTATGACGTCACACACCTACATTTTGACTTCACACACCTCCATTATGTGACTCCACACACCTCGCTTCTGTGACTTCACACACCTCCATTCTATGACTTCACACACTTCCATTCTATGACTTCACACTCCGCCATTCCGTGACTTCACACACCTGCATTGTGAGTTCACACACCTCCATTCTGTGACCTCACACACCTCCATTCTGCGATTTCACACACCTCCATTCTGAGATGTAACACCTCCATTCTATGAATTCACACACCTCCATTCTGTGATTTCACACACGTCAATTCTATGACTTCACACAACTCCATTCTGTGACTTCACACATCTCCATTCTGAGTTCACACACCTCCATTCTGTGACTTTACACACCTCCATTCTTTGACTTCACACACCTCCATTCTATGACTTCACACACCTCCATTCTGTGACTTCACCTACCTCCATTCTATGACTTCACAAACCTCCATTCTGTGACTTCACACACCTCCATTCTGTGACTTCACAAACCTCCATTCTGTGATTTCACACACCTCCAATCTATGACTTCATACACCTCCATTTTATGACGTCACACACCTCCATTTTGACTTCTCACACCTCCATTATTTGACTTCACACACCTCTCTTCTGTGACTTCACACACCTCCATTCTATGACTTCACACACCTTCATTGTATGACTTCGCACACCTCTATTCTATAACTTCACACACTTCCATTCTATGATTTCACATACCTTCATACGATGACTTCACACACCTCCATTCTGTGCCTTCACACACCTCCATTCTGTGTTCACACACCTCCATTCTGTGACTTCACAAACCTCTATTCTATGATTTCACACCTCTCCATTCTACGACTTCTCACACCTCGATTTTAGGACGTCACACACCTCCATTTTGACTTCACACACTTCCATTCTGTGACTTCATACACCTCCATTCTATGACTTCACACAGTTCCATTAGGACGTCACACACCTCCATTCTATGAGTTCACACACCTACATTCTATGACTTCACACACCTTCATTCGACTTCACACACCTCCATTCTATGACATCACAGAACTCGAATCTGTGACTTCACTCACCTCCAATCTATGACTTCACACTCCTCCATTCTATGACTTCCCACACCTCCTTTCTATGACTTCACACCTCCATTCTGACTTCACACACCTCCATTATGTGACTTCACACACCTCCATTATATGACGTCACACAACTCCATTCTATGACTTCACACACCTCCATTCTGTGACTTCACACACCTACATTCTATGACTTCACACACCTTCATTCTTACTTCACAAACATACATTCTATGACTTCACACACCTCCATTCTATGACTTCACACACCTCCATTCTTTGACTTCACACACCTCCATTCTGTGACTTCACACACCTCCATTCTGTGACTTCACACACCTCCATTCTGTGACTTCACACAGCTCCATTCTGTGACTTCACACACCTCTATTCTCCGACTTCACACACCTCAATTCTATGACTTCACACATCCATTTTTACTTCACACACCTCCAATATATAACTTCAAACACCTCAATTCTGTGACTTCACACACCTCCATTCTATGAAATCATACCCGTCCACTCTGTGACTTCACACACCTCCATTCTTTGATTTCACACACCTCCATTCTGTGACGTCACCCACCTCCATTCTGTCACTTCCCACACCTCCATTCTCCGACTTCACACCCCTCCAATTTGACTTCACATATCTCCATTCTATGACTTCACACACCTCCATTCTGTGACTTCACAAACCTCAATTCTATGATTTCACACACCTCCAATCTATGACTTCACACACCTACATTTTATGACGTCACACACCTCCATTTTGACTTCACACACCTCCATTATGTGACTCCACACACCTCCCTTCTGTGACTTCACACACCTCCATTCTATGACTTCACACACTTCCATTCTATGACGTCACACACCGGCATTCCGTGACTTCACACACATGCATTGTGAGTTCACACACCTCCATTCTGTGACCTCACACATCTCCATTCTGCGATTTCACACACATCCATTCTGAGATGTCACACCTCCATTCTATGAATTCACACACCTCCATTCTCTGATTTCACACACCTCAATTCTATGACTTCACACAACTCCATTCTGTGACTTCACACATCTCCATTCTGAGTTCACACACCTCCATTCTGTGACTTCACACTCCTCCATTCTGTGACTTCACACACCTCCATTCTATGACTTCACACACCTCCATTCTGTGACTTCACAAACAACCATTCTGTGACTTCACAAACCTCCATTCTATGATTTTACACACCTCCAATCTATGACTTCACACGCCTCCATTTTATGACGTCACACAACTCCATTTTGACTCCTCACACCTCCATTATGTGACTTCACACACCTCTCTTCTGTGACTTCACACACCTCCATTCTATGACTTCACTCACCTTCATTGTATGACTTCGCACACCTCCATTCTATGACTTCACACACTTCCATTCTATGATTTCACATACCTTCATACGATGACTTCACACACCTCCATTCTGTGACTTCACACACCTCCATTCTGGGTTCACACACCGCCATTCTGTGACTTCACAAACCTCTATTCTATGATTTCACACACCTCCATTCTATGAATTCTCACACCTCCATTTTAGGACGTCACACACCTCCCTTTTGACTTCACACACTTCCATTCTGTGACTTCACACACCTCCATTCTATGACTTCACACACTTCCATTGGGACGTCACACACCTCCATTCTATGAGTTCACACACCTACATTCTATGACTTCACACACCTTCATTCGACTTCACACACCTCCATTCTATGACTTCACAAACCTCGAATCTGTGACTTCACTCACCTCCAATCTATGACTTCACACTCCTCCATTCTATGACTTCCCACACCTCCTTTCTATGACTTCACACCTCCATTCTGACTTCACACACCTCCATTATGTGACTTCACACACCTCCATTATATGACGTCACACAACTCCGTTCTATGACTTCACACACCTCCATTCTATGACTTCACACACCTCCATTCTGTGACTTCACACACCTCCATTCTATGACTTCACACACCTTCATTCTTACTTCACAAACATATATTCTATGACTTCACACACCTCCATTCTATGACTTCACACACCTCCATTCTTTGACTTCACACACCTCCATTCTGTGACTTCACACACCTCCATTCTGTGACTTCACACAGCTCCTTTCTGTGACTTCACACACCTCCATTCTCCGACTTCACACACCTTCATTCTTACTTCACAAACATATATTCTATGACTTCACACACCTCCATTCTGTGACTTCACACACCTCCATTCTATGACTTCACACACCTCCATTCTGTGACTTCACAAACCTTCATTCTATGATTTCACACACCTCCATTCTATGACTTCACACAACTCCATTCTTTGACTTCACACACCTCCATTCTGTGACTTCACCTACCTCCATTCTATGACTTCACAAACCTCCATTCTGTGACTTCACACACCTTCGTTCTGTGACTTCACAAACCTCCATTCTATGACTTCACACACCTCCATTCTATGACTTCACACACCTCCATTCTATGACTTCACACACCTGCATTCTGGCTTCACACATCGCCATTGTATGACTTCACTCATCTTCTTTCTGTAACTTCCCACACTTCCAATGTTTGACTTCACAAACCTCCATTCCATGACTTCACACACCTCCATTCTGCGATTTCACACACCTCCATTCTGAGATGTCACACCTCCATTCTATGAATTCACACACCTCCATTCTGTGATTTCACACACCTCAATTCTATGACTTCACACAACTCCATTCTGTGACTTCACAAACCTCCATTCCATGACTTCACACACCTCCATTCTGCGATTTCACACACCTCCATTCTGAGATGTCACACCTCCATTCTATGAATTCACACACCTCCATTCTGTGATTTCACACACCTACATTCTATGACTTTACACACCTCCATTCTGTGACTTCACAAACCTCCATTCTATGATTTCACACACCTCCAATCTATGACTTCACACACCTCCATTTTATGACCTCACACACCTCCATTTTGACTTCTCACACCTACATTATGTGATTTCACACACCTCTCTTCTGTGACTTCAGACACCTCCATTCTATGACTTCACACACCTTCATTGTATGACTTCGCACACCTCCATTCTATGACTTCACACACCTCCATTCTGTGACTTCACACACCTACATTCTGTGACTTCACACACCTCCATTCTGTGATTTCACAAACCTCCATTCTATGATTTCACACACCTCCAATCTATGACTTCACACACCTCCATTTTATGACGTCACACACCTCCATTTTGACTTCTCACACCTCCATTATTTGACTTCACACACCTCTCTTCTGTGACTTCACACACCTCCATTCTATGACTTCACACACCTTCATTGTATGACTTCGCACACCTCCATTCTATGACTTCACACACTTCCATTCTATGATTTCACATACCTTCATACGATGACTTCACACACCTCCATTCTGTGCCTTCACATACCTCCATTCTGTGTTCACACACCTCCATTCTGTGACTTCACAAACCTCTATTCTATGATTTCACACACCTCCATTCTATGACTTCTCACACCTCCATTTTAGGACGTCACACACCTCCATTTTGACTTCACACACTTCCATTCTGTGACTTCATACACCTCCATTCTATGACTTCACACAGTTCCATTAGGACGTCACACACCTCCATTCTATGAGTTCACACACCTACATTCTATGACTTCACACACCTTCATTCGACTTCACACACCTCCATTCTATGACTTCACAGACTTTGAATCTGTGACTTCACTCACCTCCAATCTATGACTTCACACTCCTCCATTCTATGACTTCCCACACCTCCTTTCTATGACTTCACACCTCCATTCTGACTTCACACACCTCCATTATGTGACTTCACACACCTCCATTATATGACGTCACACAACTCCATTCTATGACTTCACACACCTCCATTCTATGACTTCACACACCTCCATTCTTTGACTTCACACACCTCCATTCTGTGACTTCACACACCTCCATTCTGTGACTTCACACAGCTCCTTTCTGTGACTTCACACACCTCCATTCTCCGACTTCACACACCTTCATTCTTACTTCACAAACATATATTCTATGACTTCACACACCTCCATTCTGTGACTTCACACACCTCCATTCTATGACTTCACACACCTCCATTCTGTGACTTCACAAACCTTCATTCTATGATTTCACACACCTCCATTCTATGACTTCACACAACTCCATTCTTTGACTTCACACACCTCCATTCTGTGACTTCACCTACCTCCATTCTATGACTTCACAAACCTCCATTCTGTGACTTCACACACCTTCGTTCTGTGACTTCACAAACCTCCATTCTATGACTTCACACACCTCCATTCTATGACTTCACACACCTCCATTCTATGACTTCACACACCTGCATTCTGGCTTCACACATCGCCATTGTATGACTTCACTCATCTTCTTTCTGTAACTTCCCACACTTCCAATGTTTGACTTCACAAACCTCCATTCCATGACTTCACACACCTCCATTCTGCGATTTCACACACCTCCATTCTGAGATGTCACACCTCCATTCTATGAATTCACACACCTCCATTCTGTGATTTCACACACCTCAATTCTATGACTTCACACAACTCCATTCTGTGACTTCACAAACCTCCATTCCATGACTTCACACACCTCCATTCTGCGATTTCACACACCTCCATTCTGAGATGTCACACCTCCATTCTATGAATTCACACACCTCCATTCTGTGATTTCACACACCTACATTCTATGACTTTACACACCTCCATTCTGTGACTTCACAAACCTCCATTCTATGATTTCACACACCTCCAATCTATGAATTCACACACCTCCATTTTATGACCTCACACACCTCCATTTTGACTTCTCACACCTACATTATGTGATTTCACACACCTCTCTTCTGTGACTTCAGACACCTCCATTCTATGACTTCACACACCTTCATTGTATGACTTCGCACACCTCCATTCTATGACTTCACACACCTCCATTCTGTGACTTCACACACCTACATTCTGTGACTTCACACACCTCCATTCTGTGATTTCACAAACCTCCATTCTATGATTTCACACACCTCCAATCTATGACTTCACACACCTCCATTTTATGACGTCACACACCTCCATTTTGACTTCTCACACCTCCATTATTTGACTTCACACACCTCTCTTCTGTGACTTCACACACCTCCATTCTATGACTTCACACACCTTCATTGTATGACTTCGCACACCTCCATTCTATGACTTCACACACTTCCATTCTATGATTTCACATACCTTCATACGATGACTTCACACACCTCCATTCTGTGCCTTCACATACCTCCATTCTGTGTTCACACACCTCCATTCTGTGACTTCACAAACCTCTATTCTATGATTTCACACACCTCCATTCTATGACTTCTCACACCTCCATTTTAGGACGTCACACACCTCCATTTTGACTTCACACACTTCCATTCTGTGACTTCATACACCTCCATTCTATGACTTCACACAGTTCCATTAGGACGTCACACACCTCCATTCTATGAGTTCACACACCTACATTCTATGACTTCACACACCTTCATTCGACTTCACACACCTCCATTCTATGACTTCACAGACTTTGAATCTGTGACTTCACTCACCTCCAATCTATGACTTCACACTCCTCCATTCTATGACTTCCCACACCTCCTTTCTATGACTTCACACCTCCATTCTGACTTCACACACCTCCATTATGTGACTTCACACACCTCCATTATATGACGTCACACAACTCCATTCTATGACTTCACACACCTCCATTCTGTGACTTCACACACCTACTTTCTATGACTTCACACACCTCCATTCTTTGACTTCACACACCTCCATTCTGTGACTTCACACACCTCCATTCTGTGACTTCACACACCTCCATTCTGTGATTCCACACAGCTCCATTCTGTGACTTCACACACCTCCATTCTCCGACTTCACACACCTCAATTCTATGACTTCACACATCCATTTTGACTTCACACACCTCCAATATATAACTTCAAACACCTCAATTCTGTGACTTCACACACCTCCATTCTATGAAATCATACCCGTCCACTCTGTGACTTCACACACCTCCATTCTTTGACTTCACACACCTCCATTCTGTGACTTCACCCACCTCCATTCTGTGACTTCCCACACCTCCATTCTCCGACTTCACACCCCTCCAATTTGACTTCACATATCTCCATTCTATGACTTCACACACCTCCATTCTGTGACTTCACAAACCTCAATTCTATGATTTCACACACCTCCAATCTATGACTTCACACACCTACATTTTATGACGTCACACACCTCCATTTTGACTTCACACACCTCCATTATGTGACTCCACACACCTCCCTTCTGTGACTTCACACACCTCCATTCTATGACTTCACACACTTCCATTCTATGACGTCACACACCGGCATTCCGTGACTTCACACACATGCATTGTGAGTTCACACACCTCCATTCTGTGACCTCACACACCTCCATTCTGCGATTTCACACACATCCATTCTGAGATGTCACACCTCCATTCTATGAATTCACACACCTCCATTCTGTGATTTCACACACTTCAATTCTATGACTTCACACAACTCCATTCTGTGACTTCACACATCTCCATTCTGAGTTCACACACCTCCATTCTGTGACTTCACACACCTCCATTCTGTGACTTCACACACCTCCATTCTACGACTTCACACACCTCCATTCTGTGACTTCACAGACCTCCATTCTGTGACTTCACAAACCTCCATTCTATGATTTCACACACCTCCAATCTATGACTTCACACGCCTCCATTTTATGACGTCACACACCTCCATTTTGACTTCTCACACCTCCATTTTGTGACTTCACACACCTCTCTTCTGTGACTTCACACACCTCCATTCTATGACTTCACTCACCTTCACTGTATGACTTCGCACACGTCCATTATATGACTTCACACACTTCCATTCTATGATTTCACATACCTTCATAAGATGACTTCACACACCTCCATTCTGTGACTTCACACACCTCCATTCTGGGTTCACACACGGCCATTCTGTGACTTCACAAACCTCTATTCTATGATTTCACACACCTCCATTCTATGACTTCTCACACCTCCATTTTAGGACGTCACACACATCCCTTTTGACTTCACACACTTCCATTCTGTGACTTCACACACCTCCATTCTATGACTTCACACACTTCCATTGGGACGTCACACACCTCCATTCTATGAGTTCACACACCTACATTCTATGACTTCACACACCTTCATTCGACTTCACACACCTCCATTCTATGACTTCACAGACTTCGAATCTGTGACTTCACTCACCTCCAATCTATGACTTCACACTCCTCCATTCTATGACTTCCCACACCTCCTTTCTATGACTTCACACCTCCATTCTGACTTCACACACCTCCATTATGTGACTTCACACACCTCCATTATATGACGTCACACAACTCCGTTCTATGACTTCACACACCTCCATTCTATGACTTCACACACCTCCATTCTGTGACTTCACATACCTCAATTCTATGACTTCACACACCTTCATTCTTACTTCACAAACATATATTCTATGACTTCACACACCTCCATTCTATGACTTCCCACACCTCCTTTCTATGACTTCACACCTCCATTCTGACTTCACACACCTCATTTATGTGACTTCACCCACCTCCATTATATGACGTCACACAACTCCGTTCTATGACTTCACACACCTCCATTCTATGACTTCACACACCTCCATTCTGTGACTTCACACACCTCCATTCTATGACTTCACACACTTCCATTCTATGATTTCACATACCTCCATGCTATGACTTCACACACCTCCATTCTGTGACTTCACACACCTCCATTCTATGACTTCACACACCTCAATTCTGTGACTTCACAAACCTTCATTCTATGATTTCACACACCTCCATTCTATGACTTCACACACATCCATTTTAGGACATCACACACCTACGTTTTGACTTCACACACCTCCGTTCTGTGACTTCACACACCTCCATTCTGACTTCACACATCTCCATTCTATGACTTCACAGACCTCGAATCTGTGACTTCACTCACCTCCACTCTATGACTTCACACTCCTCCATTCTCTGACTTCCCACACCTCCTTTCTATGACTTCACCCACCTCTATTCTATGACTTCACACCTCCATTCTGTCTTCACACACCTCCATTCTGTGACTTCACACACCTCCAATATATGATATCACACACCTCCATTCTATGACTTCACACACCTCCATTCTATGACTTCACACACCTCCATTCTGTGACTTCACATACCTCAATTCTATGACTTCACACACCTTCATTCTTACTTCACAAACATATATTCTATGACTTCACACACCTCCATTCTATGACTTCCCACACCTCCTTTCTATGACTTCACACCTCCATTCTGACTTCACACACCTCATTTATGTGACTTCACCCACCTCCATTATATGACGTCACACAACTCCGTTCTATGACTTCACACACCTCCATTCTATGACTTCACACACCTCCATTCTGTGACTTCACACACCTCCATTCTATGACTTCACACACTTCCATTCTATGATTTCACATACCTCCATGCTATGACTTCACACACCTCCATTCTGTGACTTCACACACCTCCATTCTATGACTTCACACACCTCAATTCTGTGACTTCACAAACCTTCATTCTATGATTTCACACACCTCCATTCTATGACTTCACACACCTCCATTTTAGGACATCACACACCTACGTTTTGACTTCACACACCTCCGTTCTGTGACTTCACACACCTCCATTCTGACTTCACACATCTCCATTCTATGACTTCACAGACCTCGAATCTGTGACTTCACTCACCTCCACTCTATGACTTCACACTCCTCCATTCTCTGACTTCCCACACCTCCTTTCTATGACTTCACCCACCTCTATTCTATGACTTCACACCTCCATTCTGTCTTCACACACCTCCATTCTGTGACTTCACACACCTCCAATATATGATATCACACACCTCCATTCTAAGACTTCACACACTTCCATTGTGACGTCACACACCTCCATTCTATGAGTTCACACACCTCCATTCTGACTTCACACACCTCCATTCTATGACTTCACACTCCTCCATTCTATGACTTCACACACTTCCATTGTGACGTCACACACCTCCATTCTATGAGTTCACACACCTCCATTCTGACTTCACACACCTCCATTCTATGACTTCACACACCTCCATTCTGACTTCACACACCTCTATTCTATGACTTCGCACACCTCCATTCTGATATCACACACCTCCATTTTATGACTTCACAGACCTAGAATCTGTGACTTCACTCGCCTGCATTCTATGACTATACATTCCTCCATTCTATAACTTCCCACACCTCTTTCTATGACTTCACACACCTTCATTTTTACTTCAGAAACATCCATTCTGTGACTTCACACATCTCCATTCTGAGTTCACACAACTCCATTCGGTGACTTCACACATCTCCATTCTGACTTCACACACCTCCATTCTATGACTTCACACACTTCCATTCTATGACTTCACACACCTCTATTCTGTGACTTCACAAACCTCCATTCTGAGTTCACACACCTCCATTCTGTGACTTCACACACCTCCATTCTGTGACTTCACACACCTCCATTGTGTGACTTCACACACTTCCATTCTATGACTTCATAAAGCTCCCTTTTATAATTTCACACACCTCCATTCTGTGACTTCACACGCCTCCATTCTATGACCTCACACACCCTCATTCTATGATTTCACACACCTCCATTCTATGATTTCACACATCCATTTTGACTTCACACACCTCTAATATATGACTTCAAACACCTCAATTCTGTGACTTCACACACCTCCATTCTATGACTTCGTACCGTCCATTCTGTGACTTCAAACACCTCCATTCTATGACTTCACACACTTCCATTCTATGACTTCACACACCTCCATTTTATAACTTCACACACCTCCATTCTATGACTTCACACACCTCCATTCTGAGTTTACACACCTCCATTCTATGACTTCACACACCTCCATTCTTTGACGTCACACCTTTATTCTATGACTTCATACAACTTCAATCTTACTTTACAAACATCCATTCTATAACTTCACACACCTCCATTCTATGACTTCAAACAGCTCTATTCTGTGACTTCACACACCTCCATTCTAGGACTTCACACACCTCCATTGTGTGACTTCACACACCTCCATTGTATGACTTCACACACTTCCATTGTGACGTCACTCACCTCCATTCTATGAGTTCACACACCTCCGTTCTGACTTCAAACACCTACATTCTATGACTTCACACACCTTCATTCTGTATCCACACAGCTCCATTCTGTGACTTCACAAAACTCCATTCTATGATTTCACACACCTCCATACTATGACTTCACACAACTCCATCTATGACTTCACACACCTGCATTCTGACATCACACACCTCCATTCTATGACTTCACAGACCTCAAATCTGTGACTTCACTCACCTGCACTCTATGACTTCACACTCCTAATTCTATGACTTTCCACACCTCCTTTCTATGACAGGCTTCCTAATTGTATCTTGGACCTCCTGAAGCGCTCTCTTATATATGGCCTTATATATGGCCTTTTGCCCTATTGCCAAGCTCTGCTAGTAGAGCCCAAGGTTTCTACTGATTATGACGAATGAGGGAAACCATTGAGACTAAGTTCCTTTGAGTCTGGCTTACTTCACTTAATATGATTTGTTCTAAGTCTTTCCATTTCCTAACAAATGGGGCGATGTCATTCTTTCTGGCAGCAGCATAGAATTCCATTGTGTACAAATACCACAACTTGTTGATCCACTCATCAACTGAGGGACATCTGGGTTGTTTCCATATCTTTGCTATGGTGAATAGTGCTGCAATGAACACTGTTGTGCTAGTGGGTTTAGTATGCCCTTGTTTCTGGGTTGTTGGGTAAATGCCAAGTAGTGGAATTGTTGGGTCATAGTGGAGTTGTATGTTTAGCCTTTGAAGCACTGCCGCAGTGCTTTCCATAGTGGTTGAACGAGTTTGCACTCCCACCAACAGTGTAGTAGTGATCCCTTCTGGCCACATCCCCTGCAGCATCTGTTGTCATTCGTTTCCCTGATCCTGGCCATTCTAACTGGAGTTAGGTGGAATCTTAGACTTGTTTTGATTTGCATTTCTTTTATGACCAGAGATGTTGAGTATTTCTTCATGTGTCTATAGGCCATTTTTTTTCTTCTTCAGAGAAGACTCTCTTTAAGTCTTTGGCCCATTTTTAATGGGATGTGTGTTACTTTGGAGGTTAGTTTTGGAGTGATTCAATTTTTTGAGTTGTTGATATATTTTAGATATGAGGCCTAGGTCCGTTGTTTGGTTGGTGAAGATCTTCTCCCACTCTGTAGGCTTCCTGATTAGTTTACTAGCTATATCCGTTGCCATACAAAAGCTCTGCAGTTTAATGCAGTCCCACTTATCCAGCCTTTCTCTGATTTGTTGTGATTCTTGGTCCTTATTAAGAAAGTTTCGACCTGTGCCAAGGAGGCCTAGTGTATCTCCTATTCCTTCCTGTAAACTTTTCAGTGTGTCAGCTTTTACCTCCAGGTCTTTGATCCATTTGGAGTTAATTCTAGTGCAAGGTGACAAAGAAGGATCCAACTTTAGTTTTCTGCAGGTGCTTAACCAGTTCTGCCAGCACAACTTGTTGAAGAGGCTATCTTTCTGCCATTCTATTTTTTTGGCTCCCTGGTCAAAGATTAGGTGGCCATAGGTCTGTGGTTTAATATCTGGGTCCGCAGTTCTACTCCATTGGACTTCAGGCCTGTTCTTGTGCCAGTACCAAGCTGTTTTGAGAATTATAGCTCTGTAAGAGAGTCTTAAGTTTGGAATTGAAATTCCTTCAGCGTTGTTCTTTCTGCTAAGAAGTGTTTTTGCTATACGGGGTCTTTTATTATTCCATATGAAATTTTGAATTGCCTCTTCTATGTCTTTAAAGAATGACATTGGGATGTTGATGGGTATTACATTGAATTTGTAGATAGCCCTTGGCAAGATTGTCATTTTCACAATGTTGGTTCTTCCAATCCAGGAGCATGGGAGGTGTTTCCATTTCCTTAGTTCTGCTTTAATTTCCTTTTTTATTGTTTCAAAGTTTTCTTCTAAATGGTCCTTTACATTCTTAGTTAAGCTAATTGCTAGGTACTTTATTTTCTTTGAGGCTATCGTGAAAGTATTTTCTTTCCTGATTATTGCCTCGTTCCTCTCAGTGTTGGCGTAAAGTAAGGCAGCTGATTTGTGAGGGTTGATTTTATGGCCTGCTACCCTTCCAAAGCTTTCAATCAGCTCAAGGAGCTTGGGAGTAGAGTCTATAGGATTCTTTAAATACAGAATCATGTCATCTGCAAAGAGGGATAGTGTTATTTCCTCTTTCCCTACTTGGATCCACTTTATGCTTGCTTCTTGCTTTATTGCACTGTCTAGGAATTCTAGTACTATGTTAAAAAGGAGTGGAGAGAGTGGGCATCCTAGTCCCGTTCCTGATTTTAGAGGGAATGGCTTTAGATTTTCACCATTAAGTATAATACTAGCAGTGGGTTTCTCATACACAGCCTTTATTACATTGAGAAATGTTCCATGGATTCCTAGTTTCTCCACATCTTTTAACATAAAGGGGTTTTGGATGTTCTCAAATGCCTTTTCCGCATCTATTGAGACAATCAGGTGATTTTATCCCTGCTCCTGTTGATGTGTTGAATTATATTAATTGATTTGTGTATGTTGAACCAGCTTTACCTCCCTGTGATGAATCCAGTTTGATCATAGTGTATAATTTTTTTGATGAGTTGTTGTAGACGGTTGGCCAGTATTTTGTTGAGAAGTTTTGAATCGATGTTCATCAAAGAAATGGGTCTATAGATCTCTTTCTTTGATGAATCTCTGTCTGGTTTGGGGATGAGGGATATGCTGGCTTCACAGAATGAGTTTGGTAAAGGACCTTCATTTTCAATTTCGTTGAAATTGTATCTGAAAGAGGATGGCAACTCTAGCCTGTTTATGGGGGCAGTTAGCTTGATAGAGTTTATTCCAACCTCTCCCTTTCAAAAGATGATTGTTTTTGGGTAGGATGTGTCTCTTGAAGACAGCAGAACGATGGCTCTTGCTTTTTGATCCAACTAGACAACCTATGCCGTTTAATTGGAGAGTTAAGTCCATTGATATTGAGAGTTAGGATTGAGAGATATTTATTAGTTCCTACCATTTTTAAAAGCTTTTAGTAGGGCCTGTGTCTTGACAGTTCTTGTGGTCCTTGGATGGTATGCTGTTTAGGTGCCTTTTCTTTCCCTATATTGCATTTATTTTGGTTTTCTATGTATAGAGCATCTTTGAGAATTCTCTGTAGTGTTGGTTTTGTTTCGACATATTGTTGCAGCTTTTCCCTGGAATGGAATGTTTTTATTGTTCCCTCAGTTATGAATGAGAGCTTAGCTGGCTACAGTATTCTTGGTTGGTAGTTATTTGATTTAAGGGCATGACATATATGCTTCCAGTCACTTCGTGCTTGCATGGTCTCTGCTGAGAAATCTGGGGTTATTCTGATTGGTTTGCCTTTGTAGGTTACTGATCCCTTTTCCCTGGCTGCCTTTAGGATCTTTCCTTTCGTTTCTATTGATCCAGTTCAGATCACAATGTGGCGGTGGGATGTTCTTTTCTGGTCAGGTCTGTTTGGGGTTCTAAAAGCTTCTCGTATCTGGATGGGCCTGCCCTTCTGGATATTTGGGAAATTCTCTGAGATGATTCCCTGAAGTATATTTCCAATACCATTGACCTCTTTCTCCACGCCCTCCTCAATACCAACTAGCCTTAAATTAGGCTTCCTAATTGTATCTTGGACCTCCTGAAGCGCTCTCTCATATTTCCTAGATTTGGATTGACTCATTTTCTGTTCTTTATAATACCTTAATTATCTTCAGCCACGGAAATTCTCTCCTCTGCAATGTCTAACCTGCTATCAAAGCTATCTACTTTATTTTTCATCTCCCTTGCTTCTAATTGCTCACTTTTGATGCCTTGCATCCCTTGTTTTAGATCATGTATGGATTTCTTTATCTCCTTGATTTCCTTTTGAGTGGATAGCTCAGTAGCTTTATTTTCTTTGGACATTTGCTGGAGTTTGGTCACGTTTTTATTTGTGGATTCTATGAATTCATCCATCTTTCTTTGAAAAACCTTTATTATGGCCTCCTTTATGGCTTCTTCTTTTTCACTTATCACCTTGTTTTTGCTTTCCTCTTGTTCAGCTATGTCTTCCTCCATTATCTCTTTCTTTATATTTTCACATTTTTCATTAATGATGTTTATCAATTGCATTTGTGTAGCACTTGGAAGACTCTCCTCTAGGTTTGCCAGTGACTGTTCCATTGTCTGTTTACATTGGGTGGGGGATGTTGTTTCTTGATTTGACATTTTTCTTGAGTTTCTTGTTCTGCCCATTTGAAAATGGGAGCAAGATTACTACTAAATACGATTATAGTTTTTCAGATATAACCAACCTAGACCTCTGCAGCTGGCAGACACTAGATGTTCACAAGTTTTGATTGGTATTATTACTCTTTCTTTTTGTGCACTTACAGACCAGCCTAATACAACCACTGATACGCGATTTATACCCAAAACAATAAGCCTCTCAATCCAATCTCTATTGTCTTTAAGTCCCTCTGAGCCTAGAGAATAATTAACCACCTACATATACAATATTGCTCAACAGCCATCAAGTGTAGATCCGTGCAGTATAAGGGTTGAAAGACGAGCAGAGGTCCAGAGATAGAAAAAAAGAAGGAGAGAGGTCAGGAGAGGTGCAAGAGGATTAACGTAGGAGTGTAAGAATATTGTAGTAATGAAGAAAAGGTATAGCATAAGGATAACTGACCTAAGTTGGTAAGTAGGTAGCATATTTGAGTACAAAGTTTGGAAAGTATTAGAATAAAACTTATGTGTTGGTGCACGACTAGCTCTTAGCCCAACCAGTGGCCTCACAGTGGACCATGGGATGGATCTGTTTTTCTTGTCTACGTTGAGGGAAAGGGGTATTTCACAAGATGCAGAAGCGAAGATTTCAGAAGCAAATGCTGTGAGTGAATTAGCTCGTGAAAAGCATTTTTATTTTCTTTTATCTTTCTGCCAGTCTTGGGGCTTGAATTCAGGGCCTGAGAACTGTCCTCGGGTTTTCTCAAGTCTAGCCCTCTGCCACTTGATCCACAGTGCCACATCTAGATTTTCTATCTATGTGATACTGAGCAATCAAACCCAGATATTCATGGATGCTAGGTAAGCACTCTACCACTATGCCAAACTCTCAACCCTGACATAGTAATTATAAAGTCATCATCATCATTTCCAAATATCCTTTCTCCTACAAAGAATGAACACTTATCTATGTGTGTAATGCTTTCTTTTTAATTTCACTAATTCTTCTGTGTTTTTCCCTCTTGCATTTTTTACACATGACAGCAAAGCTAATCATTAGGAAAAAATTGATTAGGATACAGAACCCTAATAATATCCTAGTAGATTGACGTCAAAAATATGTGCAAGATGCCCTGTGTGTTTGACCTAGTGGTAGAGTCCTTGGCTACCACGCAAAAAGACTCACGTGTGATTCCTCATTACCACATACATAGAAAACGCTGCAAGTGGTGCCAGGGCTTGGTGGGACAGCTAAAGCCCAAGGAAAGCCCAAGAACAATGTTCACACTCTGAGGTCAAGTCCCAACACTAGCAAAAACAAAAAAAAATTCGACAAGGGGCAAAATGCAGGCAGAGAAGGCACTGTGAAGCAAATGTTTTGTAAAGGATGAGGGCAATATTGACCCTTAAGTTTGCATCTTACCTAAGAAAGGCTCCTTGAGCCTGAGACCAGACTGGTAGTTGGGCCTAGTGGAAGACATTGGGATTGGACAAATAAGGTGTGCTGTTTACTACATCCACATGTATATTGTGAGATTGGAGGAGAGATTCAGCCTCCAGTATGTCTTTGGTGAGGTCTTCTGTGAGCAAGGATCTTTGGTCATTGGGCCCTCAAAGGTGACCCTGCCTCCCTCACAATGGAACAGAATATGGAACCCTGGTAACCAAGCCAATGTAACTAACAACCAACTCAAGCCAACTCACTTGGCCTGTGGCTCAGAAGGAAGAAAGATGTTGCTGTGCTGTTGCCAAGGTCAGGAAACTCGAGTCTCAGGCATGGAAGTTGTGGATGTCTTCCTCGAAGATGTACATGCTAGATCATTGCCAAGCCACAAATCCAGTATAACAGGCCTTTCTCTAAGAAGAAGGCCAGGAAAATCCAGGGCAACCAGATGAGGTATATTTCTAAGAAGAAATGTATTTGACCCCATCATCCTCCCCACAGACTACAACATTCTTTTTTTTAATTTTTTTTATTGTAATTAGTAAAAGGGTTAGATGATATTTGCCAGATAGAAGGTGCATTAATTCACATACATTGATAGCCATTCACATGTCTTGGTACCCATCCCCAACCCATCTTGCTTTTCCCCCCTTCCCTATCAAATTTCAAATATCCAAATACAAATAAATCAATATATCAGATAACAAAGTGAGATACTATACCAATATGGGATATCCAAGGGACAGCAAAGGAGATGAGAAACAACATAGTACATTAAGGACAACAATCATTCATTATATGGCTTTTGTTTCAATATCTTGGAGGTCCTTTCAATTAGCTTCACATTATATCGCCTTATATATGGCCTTTTGCTCTATTGCAAATCTCTGCTAGTAGAGCCCAAGGTTTCTACTGATTATGACGAATGAGGGAAACCACTGAGCCTAAGTTCCTTTGAATCTGGCTTACTTCACTTAATATGATTTGTTCTAAGTCTTTCCATTTCCTAACAAATGGGGCGATGTCATTCTTTCTGACAGCAGCATAGAATTCCATTGTGTACAAATACCACAACTTGTTGATCCACTCATCAACTGAGGGACATATGGGTTGGTTCCATATCTTTGCTATGGTGAATAGTGCTGCAATGAACATTGTTGTGCTAGTGGGTTTAGTATGTCCTTGTTTCTGGATTGTTGGGTAAATGCCAAGTAGTGGAATGGCTGGGTGATAGGGGAGTTCTATGTTTAGCCTTTTGAGGCACTGCCACACTGCTTTCCATAGTGGTTGAACGAGTTTGCACTCCCACCAACTGTGTAGTAGTGACCCCTCCTTGCCACATCCCCTCCAGCATCTGTTGTCATTCGTTTTCCTGATCCTGGCCATTCTAACTGGAGTTAGGTGGAATCTTAGAGTTGTTTTGATTTGCATTTCTTTTATGACCAGAGATGTGGAGCATTTCTTCATGTGTCTATAGGCCATTTTTGTTTCTTCTTCAGAGAAGACTCTCTTTAACTCTTTGGCCCATTTTTTAATGGGATGGGTGATACTTTGGAGGTTAGTTTTGGAGTGATTCAATTTTTTGAGTTGTTGATATATTTTAGATATGAGGCCTTTGTCCATTGTTTGGTTGGTGAAGATCTTCTCCCACTCTGTAGGCTTCCTGATTAGTTTATTAGCTATATCCGTTGCCATACAAAAGCTCTGCATTTTAATGCAGTCCCACTTATCCAGCCTTTCTCTGATTTGTAGTGATTCTTGGTCCTTATTTAGAAAGTTTCGACCTGTGCCAAGGAGGCCTAGTGTATCTTCTATTCCTTCCTGTAATCTTTTCAGTGTGTCAGCTTTTACCTCCAGGTTTTGATCCATTTGGAGTTAATTCTAGTGCAAGGTGACAAAGAAGGATCCAACTTTAGTTTTCTGCATGTGCTTAACCAGTTCTGCCAGCACAACTTGTTGAAGAGGCTATCTTTCTTCCATTCAATTTTTTTGGCTCCCTTGTCAAAGATTAGGTGGCCATAGGTCTGTGGTTTAATATCTGGGTCCGCAGTTCTATTCTATTGGGCTTCAGGCCTGTTCTTGTGCCTGTGCAAGAATTATAGCTCTGTAATAGAGTCTAAAGTATGGAACTGAAATTCCTCCAGCGCTGTTCTTTCTGCTAAGAAGTGTTTTTGCTGTACGGGGTCTTTTATTATTCCATATGAAATTTTGAATTGCCTCTTCTATTTCTTTAAAGAATGACATTGGGATGTTGATGGGTATTGCATTGAATTTGTAGATAGCCCTCGGCAAGATCGTCATTTTCACAATGTTGATTCTTCCAATCCAGGAGCATGGGAGGTTTTTCCATTTCCTTAGTTCTGCTTTAATTTCCGTTTTTAGGGTTTTAAAGTTTTCATCTAAACGGTCCTTTACATTCTTAGTTAAGCTACTTCCTAGGTACTTTATTTTCTTTGAGGCTATTGTGAAAAGAGTTTCTTTCCTGATTCTCGTTCCTCTCACTGTTGGCGTAAAGGACGGCAGTTGATTTGTGAGGGTTGATTTTATGGCCTGCTACCCTTCCAAAGCTATGAATCAGATCAAGGAGCTTGGGAGTAGAGCCTATAGAATCATGTCATCTGCAAAGAGGGATAGTTTCCTCTTTCGCTACTTGGATCCCCTTTATGCTTGCTTCTTGCCTTATTGCACTGCCTAGGAATTCCAGTACTATGTTAAAAAGGAGTGGAGAGAGTGGGCATCCTTGTCTCGTTCCTGATTTTAGAGGGAATGGCTTTAGATTTTCACCATTAAGTATAATACTAGCAGTGGGTTTCTCATACACAGCCTTTATTACATTGAGAAATGTTCCATGAATTCCTAGTTTCTCCACATCTTTTAACATAAAGGGGTTTTGGATCTTGTCAAATGCTTTTCCGCATCTATTGAGACAATCACGTGAGTTTTGTCCTTGCTCCTGTTGATGTGTCGAATTATATTAATTGATTTGTGTCTGTTGAACCAGCTTTGCCTCCCTGTGATGAATCCAGTTTGATCATAGTGTATAATTTTTTTGATGAGTTTTTGTAGACGATTGGCCAGTATTTTGTTGAGAAGTTTCGCATCGATGTTCATCAAAGAAATGGGTGTATAGTTCTCTTTCTTTGATGAATCCCTGTCTGGTTTGGGGATGAGGGATATCCTGGCTTCACAGAATGAGTTTGGTAAAGAACCTTCATTTTCAATTTCGTTGAAGAGCTTGAGGAGTATTGGTGTGAGCTCTGCTTTGAAGACCTTATACAATTCAGCTGTGAATCCATCTTGCCCTGGGCTCTTTTTAAGTGGAAGTTGTCTAATTTCCATTTCTATTTCATAGCTTGAAATAGGCCTGTTGAGTTGGGTTACCTCTTCTTGATTCAGTGTGGGTATGTTAATATTGTCTAGGAATTCATCCATTTCTTCTAGATTCTCAAATTTGTTGGCGTAATGGTTTGAGAAGTATTCCCTCATGATATTCTGGATCTTGGTAATTTCTGTCGTGATATTACCATTTTCATTTGCGATTTTGTTTATTTCCATATGCTCTCTTCTTTTTTTGGTAAGATTTGCTAAGGGCTTGTCAATTTTGTTAATTCTTTCAAAGAACCAACTCCTTGTTTTGTTGATTCTTTCTATAGTTTTTTTATTCCAAATCATTTAATTCTGCTTTGATTTTAATAATTTGCTTTCTCCTAATGGGTTTAGGGTTGGTTTGTTGCTCTTTTTCCAGGAGGTTAAGGTGAGACCTTAACTAGTTGGTTTGCCATTTTTCCAACTTGCTGTTGTAGGCACTCAGTGCTATAAATTTTCCTCTGAGTACTGCCTTTTTTGTGTCCCTAAGGAGTTGATATTTGTGTGCTCCTTATTGTTAAATTTCATAAACAGTTGGATATCTGTTCTGATCTCTTCGATTACCCATTGTTTTTGATTCAACAATGTGTTGTTCAGTCTCCATGAGTTACAGGGTTTTCGTTGGTGGAGATGTGTGTTCAGTTCCAATTTGATGCCTTTATGGTCTGAGAGTGTGCATGGAATAATTTCAGTGTTTCTGAATCTGTCCAGGTTTGTTTTATGTCCTAAGATGTGGTCTATTTTGGAAAATGTTCCATGTGCTGCTGAGGAAAACGTATATTGTGTTGTTACTGGGTGGAATATTCTGCAGATGTCTTTTAGATCTAGTTGGTCTATATAGTTGTTCAGTTCTAAGGTTACTCTGTTGAGTTTTTGCCTTGTTGATCTGTCCTTAGGTGAGAGTGGTGTGTTAAACTCACCAACAATCACTGTATTTCGATCTATATATGTATGGTTTCAGTGTAAGTAAATTTTGCTTGATGAAGTTTGGAGCTCCGGGATTGGGTGTGTAAATATTTAGGATCGTTATGTCTTCCTGGAGGAAAGATCCCTTTAGTAGTATGTAGTAACCTTCTTTGTCTTTTCTTACTAATTTTAGTTTGAAGTCTATTGTGTCTGATATGAGGATGGCAACTCCAGCCTGTTTATGGGGGCAGTTAGCTTGACAGAGTTTATTCCAACCTCTCACTTTCAAAGATGATTGTTTTTGGGTAAGATGTGTCTCTTGAAGACAGCGAAACGATGGCTCTTGCTTTTTGATCCAACTGGACAACCTATGCCGTTTAATTGTTGAGTTAAGTCCATTGATATTGAGAGTTAGGATTGAGAGATATTTATTAGTTCCTACCATTTTTAAAAGCTTTTAGTAGGGCCTGTGTCTTGACAGTTCTTGTGGTCCTTAGATGGTATGCTGTTTAGGTGCCATTTCTTTCCCTATGTTGCATTTATTTTGGTTTTCTATGTATAGAGCATCTTTGAGAATTCTCTGTAGTGTTGGTTTTGTTTCGACATATTGTTGCAGCTTTTCCCTGGAATGGAATGTTTTTATTGTTCCCTCAGTTATAAATGAGAGCTTAGCTGGCTACAGTATTCTTGGTTGGTAGTTATTTGATTTAAGGGCATGACATATATGCTTCCAGTCACTTCGTGCTTGCATGGTCTCTGCTGAGAAATCTGGGGTTATTCTGATTGGTTTGCTTTTATAGGTTACTGATCCTTTTTCCCTGGCTGCCTTTAGGATCTTTCCTTTCATTTCTATTGATCCAGTTCGGATCACAATGTGGCGGTGGGATGTTCTTTTCTGGTCAGGTCTGTTTGGGGTTCTAAAAGCTTCTCGTATGTGGATGGGCCTGCCCTTCTGGATATTTGGGAAATTCTCTGAGATGATTCCCTGAAGTATATTTCCAATACCATTGACCTCTTTGTCCACGCCCTCCTCAATACCAACTAGCCTTAAATTAGGCTTCCTAATTGTATCTTGGACCTCCTGAAGCACTCTCTCATATTTCCTAGATTTGGATTGACTCATTTTCTGTTCTTTATAATACCTAAATTATCTTCAGCCCCGGAAATTCTCTCCTCTGCATTGTCTAACCTGCTATCAAAGCTATCTACTTTATTTTTCATCTCCCTTGCTTCTAATTGCTCACTTTTTATGCCTTGCATCTCTTGTTTTAGATCATGTATGGATTTCTTTATCTCCATGATTTCCTTTTGAGTGGTTAGCTTAGTAGCTTTATTTTCTTTGGACATTTGCTGGAGTTTGGTCATGTTTTTATTTGTGGATTCTATGAATTCATCCATCTTTCTTTGAAAAACCTTTATAGCTTCTTCTTTTTCACTTATCACCTTGTTTTTGCTTTCCTCTTGTTGAGCTGTGGCTTCCTGCATTATCTCTTTCTTTATATTTTCACATTTTTCGTTAATGATGTTTATCAATTGCATTTGTGTAGCACTTGGAAGACTGTCCTCTAGGTTTGCCAGGGACTGTTCCATTGTCTGTTTACATTGGGTGAGGGATGTTGTTTCTTGATTTGACATTTTTCTTGAGTTTCTTGTTCTGCCCATTTGAAATGGGAGCAAGATTACTACTAAATACGATTATAGTTTTTCAGATATAACCAACCTAGACCTCTGCAGCTGGCAGACACTAGATGTTCATAAGTTTTGATTGGTATTATCACTCTTTCTTTTTGTGCACTTACAGACCAGTCTAATACAACCACTGATAAGCGATTTATACCCAATACAATAAGCCCCTCAATCCAATCTCTACTGTCTTTAAGTCCCTCTGAGCCTAGAGAATAATTAACCACCTACATATACAATATTGCTCAACAGCCATCAAGTGTAGATCCGTGCAGTATAAGGGTTGAAAGACGAGCAGAGGTCCAGAGATAGAAAAATAGAATGAGAGACGTCAGTTAGGTACAAGAGGATTAACGTAGGAGTGTAAGAATATTGTAGTAATAAAGAAAAGGTATAGCATAAGGATAACTGACCTAAGTTGGTAAGTAGGTAGCATATTTGAGTACAAAGTTTCGAAAGTATTAGAATAAAACTTATGTGTTTCTGAACGACTAGCTCTTAACCCAACCAGTGGCCTCACAGTGGACCATGGGATGTATCTGTTTTTCTTGTCTACGTTGAGGGAAAGGGGTATTTCACATGATACAGAAGCGAAGATTTCAGAAGCAAATGCTGTGTGTGAATTAGCTCATAAAATGCATTTTTATTTTCTTTTATCTTTCTGCCAGTCTTGGGGGTTGAATTCAGGGCCTGAGCAATGTCCTCGGGTTTTCTCAAGTCTAGCCCTCTGCCACTTGAACCAAGTGCCACATCTAGATTTTCTATCTATGTGATACTCAGCAATCAAACCCAGATCTTCATGGATGCTAGGCAAGCACTCTACCACTATGCCAAACTCTCAACCCTGACATTTATAAAGCCATCATCATCATATCAAAATATCCTTTCTCCTACCAAGCATGAACACTTATCTATGTGTGTAATGCTTTTTTTTAAATTTCAATAATTCTTCCGTGTTTTTCCCTCTTGAATTTTTACACATGACAGCAAAGCTTATCATCAGGAAAAAATTTATTAGGATACAGAAACCTAATAATATCCTAGTAGATTGACGTCAAAAATATGTGCAAGATGCCCTGTGTGTTTGACCTAGTGGTAGAGTCCTTGGCTACCACGCAAAAAGACTCAGGTTTGATTCCTCATTAACACATACATAGAAAACGCTGCAAGTGTTGCTGTGGCTCGGTGGGACAGCTAAAGCCTAAAGAAAGCCCAAGAACCATGTTCACACTCTGAGATCAAGTCCCAAGACTAGCAAAAACAAAAAAAAATTCGACAAGGGGCAAAATGCAGGCAGAGAAGGCACTGTGAAGCAAATGTTTTGTAAAGGATGAGGGCAAAATCGACCCTTAAGTTTGGATCTTACCTAAGAAAGGCTCCTTGAGCCTGAGACCAGACTGGTAGTTGGGCCTAGTGGAAGACATTGGGATTGGGCAAATAAGGTGTGCTGTTTACTACATCCACATGTATATTTTGAGATTGGAGGAGAGATTCAGCCTCCAGTATGTCTTTGGTGAGGTCTTCTGTGAGCAAGGATCTTTGGTCATTGGGCCCTGAAAGGTGACCCTGCCTCCCTCACAATGGAACAGAATATGGACCCCTGGTAACCAAGCCACTGTAACTAACAACCAACTCAAGCCAGCTCACTTGGCCTGTGGCTCAGGAGGAAGAAAGATGTTGCTGTGCTGTTGCCAAAGGTCGGGAAACTCGAGTCTCAGGCATGGAAGTTGTGGCTGTATTACTCGAAGATGTACATGCTAGATCATTGCCAAGCCACAAACCCAGTTTAACAGGCCTTTCTCTAAGAAGAAGGCCAGGAAAATCCAGGGCAACCAGATGAGGTATATTTCTAAGAAGAAATGTATTTGACCCCATCATCCTCCCCACACACTACAACTTTCTTTTTTCAGTTTTTTTCATTGTAATTAGTAAAAGTGTTACATGATATTTTCCAGATACAAGGCGCATGAATTCACATACATTGATACCCTTTCACATGTCTTGGTACCCATTTCCCTCCAACCCCACACCCACCACCCGTCTTGGTTTTCCCCCTTCCCTATCAAATTTCAAATATCCAAATACAAATAAATTCAATATATCAGATAACAAAGTGAGATACTATACCAATATGGAATAACCAAGGGACAGCAAAGGAGATGAGAGACAACATAGTACATTAAGGACAACAATCATTCATTATGTGGCTTTTGTTTCAATATCCTGGAGGTCCTTTCAATTAGCTTCACATTATATGGCCTTATATATGATCTTTTGCTCAATTGCAAATCTCAGCTAGTAGAGCCCAAGGTTTCTACTGATTATGACGAATGAGGGAAACCACTGAGCCTAAGTTCCTTTGAGTCTGGCTTACTTCACTTAATATGATTTGTTCTAAGTCTTTCCGTTTCCTAACAAATGGGGCGATGTCATTCTTTCTGACAGCAGCATAGAATTCCTTTGTGTACAAATACCACAACTTGTTGATCCACTCATCAACTGAGGGAAATCTGGGTTTGTTCCATATCTTTGCTATGGTGAATAGTGCTGCAATGAACATTGTTGTGCTAGTGGGTTTAGTATGCCCTTGTTTCTGGATTTTTGGGTAAATGCCAAGTAGTGGAATTGCTGGGTCATAGGGGAGTTCTATGTTTAGCCTTTTGAGGCAATGCCACACTGCTTTCCATATTGATTGATCGAGTTTGCACTCCCACCAACAGTGTAGTAGTGATCCCTCCTGGCCACATCCCCTCCAGCATGTGTTGTCATTCGTTTTCCTGATCCTGGCCATTCTAACTGGAGTGAGGTGGAATCTTAGAGTTGTTTTGATTTGCATTTCTTTTATGATCAGAGATGTGGAGCATTTCTTCATGTTTTTATAGGCCATTTTTTTTCTTCTTCAGAGAAGACTTTCTTTAAGTCTTTGGCCCAATTTTTACTGGGATGGGTGTTACTTTGGAGGTTAGTTTGGAGTGATTTAATTTTTTGAGTTGTTGATATATTTTAGATATGAGGCCTTTGTCCGTTGTTTGGTTGGTGAAGATCTTCTCCCACTCTGTAGGCTTCCTGATTAGTTTACTAGCTATATCCGTTGCCATACAAAAGCTCTGCAGTTTAATGCAGTCCCACTTTTCCAGCCTTTCTCTGATTTGTTGTGATTCTTGGTCCTTATTAAGAAAGTTTCTACCTGTGCCAAGGAGGCCTAGTGTATCTCCTATTCCTTTCTGTAAACTTTTCAGTGTGTCAGCTTTTACCTCCAGGTCTTTGATCCATTTGGAGTTAATTCTAGTGCAAGGTGACAAAGAAGGATCCAACTTAATTTTCTGCATGTGCTTAACCAGTTCCGCCAGCACAACTTGTTGAAGAGGCTATCTTTCTTCCATTCTATTTTTTTGGCTCCCTTGTCAAAGATTAGGTTGCCATAGGTCTGTTGTTTAATATCTGGGTCCACAGTTCTATTCCATTGGACTTCAGGCCTGTTCTTGTGCCAGTACCAAGCTGTTTTGGGAATTATTGCTCTGTAATAGAGTCTAAAGTTTGGAATTGAAATTCCTCCAGCGCTGTTCTTTCTGCTAAGAAGTGTTTTTGCTGTACGGAGTCTTTTATTATTCCATATGAAATTTTGAATTGCCTCTTCTATTTCTTTAAAGAATGACATTGGGATGTTGATGGGTATTGCATTGAATTCGTAGATAGCCCTTGGCAAGATTGTCATTTTCACAATGTTGATTCTTACAATCCAAGAGCATGGGAGGTTTTTCCATTTCCTTAGTTCTGCTTTAATTTCCTCTTTTAGCGTTTTAAAATTTTCATCTAAATGGTCCTTTGCATTCTTAGTTAAGCTAATTGCTAGGTACTGTATTTTCTTTGAGGCTATTGTGAAAGGAGTTTCTTTCCTGATTATTGCCTCGTTAATCTCACTGTTAGCGTAAAGGAAGGCAGTTGATTTGTGAGGGTTGATTTTATGGCCTGCTACACTTCCAAAGCTTTGAATCAGCTCAAGGAGCTTGGGAGTAGAGTCTATAGGATTCTTTAAATACAGAATCATGTCATCTGCAAAGAGGGATAGTTTTATTTCCTCTTTCCCTACTTGGATCCCCTTTATGCTTGCTTCTTGCCTTATTGCACTGCCTAGGAATTCTAGTACTATGTTAAAAAGGAGTGGAGGGAGTGGGCATCCTGAATGCTACCCCCTAGCACTTTAATGCAAAGCTTTGGGCTGTGGCATTTTAAGCACAATTCAACGCTCTGTTTTTTGCTGGTTAATTAGAGGTAAAAATCTTATGGAATTTATTGCGTGGCTGATTTTGAACTGGAATCCTCAGGTCTCAGCTTATCTTGAGTAGCTAGGATTACAGTACTTTTACAACATGTATGCTCATACACATTGCTTCTGATCCAAACACTCATTGTTCAATTTAACTAACAAGATGTGACGAACGATGTTTGACTGTAATTTACTAGATGGGATTCTAGTGAGTATATATTTCCACTTCCACTCTGAAGCCAGGGAAATGTTTCTGGTACATGTTTCAACTATCTCCCAAAGAGGAAATAATATGTGAGTACGTTTGGTAGTATTTCAGATAGGGGATGGACTTTGGTGTTTGGAACCTGTTGGGCAGAGTGTATCAGCTGGGCTGTGATAACAGAGATGATGTTACAGACAGTAATATCTTCATCCCAGACAGACTTAATCCAGATCCTTGGATTTCAGGCCTTGAGTAGATAGAATTACAAGTGTGAGCTGCCACCACCACCTGGTTCATTTTGGAAACCTTAATTGCTTTTCATTTGTTCCTTTCCTTTTTTGGAAGATTGATCTAAGCTGGCTGATTGTGCATCACAATGAAGTGATTGGCCTCAGGAATTGCAAATATTTGTTTCATCAGCACGGAATGAATGAAGTTGATCTAAACCCAATAGTATTTTCCTTCTGATAAATAGGGAACTTACTTATATCATTTTTCCTTGCCTTTGCTTTCCCAAAGCAAGCAACATGTTTCTTAAAAACTATACTTCATGAGAATATTATAATTAGAAGCTATCTTCTGCACACTTCAGAATAGTCCTTGCATTTATAAACTTATATTACAATATTAGGTAGAAGAATGGTGACTGTTGGTTTCATAACTATTTCATATGTTTTCCTCTTTAAGGCTCATTAAGTCAAGAAGGGATTAAATACATTTATATAATAGTAGAACATAGCTCCTGCTGATTTGATGTGTGTGCAGATGATACACAGATTTATTAGGATTACTCAAAAGTTTTCTTCAAATTTTCAGTAGTAGACTGCTATGCTAACTGGTAGGTGATAGTAATGATGCTGAAATTCTATGAATCAGCTATGAAGCAGAATTTCAGGGGAGAGTATTTGCTAGGGACTTAATTTCTAAGACGCATATCAAGAATATTGAACTATAACACCAAATGATGGAGGACTCAGCGTCACATTTTGTTGTTTTATGCAAGTCCTGGGACTTGAACCCAGGGCCTGGGAACTGTCCTTAAAAGTTTTTTTTTGCTTCAGGCTAGTGTTCTACCACTTTATCCACAGCTCCACTTCCAGATTTTTGGTAATGAACTGTAAATCAGAATATCATGCAATTTGTTTGGGCTGGATTCAAACCTGATTCTGTGTAGATAGGATTCCAAGTGTGAGTGCACAGAGCCTGGCTAGTATCATTCATCATTCAAGTCATGGAACTGCAATTCTGCACCTGGGTCTTGTCACTGAGCTTTTCAGCTCAAGACTACTGCCCTATCCCTTGAGCCATAGGGCCACTTCTGGGTTTCTGGTGGTTAATTGGAGATAAGAGTCACATGGACTTCAGTGCCCAGGCTGACTTTGAACTGTTATCCTTGGATCCCAGCCTCTTGAGTAGCTACATTTACAAGTGTGAGCCAGCATACCCGGCTAAATTATTTTTTAAGTTAATTTATTTTGTTAAGTCAATATATAGTTGGCATACGGTTACATAAGTAATGAACATATTTCTTAAAAAAATTGTTATCCCCTCCCTCATTTTTCTCTGTTTTCCTACCCTCAGCCCCCTCTCCACCCAGATTGTTCAGTTCATTTCCGTTTAGTTTCTTCCAAGTATCACTGTTCAATTGGTTCACCCTTTTTCCTTTGTTTTTTTTTTTTTACCATTTTATTATACCCTCTCCATTCCCCAAATCACATAAACCTATGTACAAGACACAGGGTACCCGAATTCAACACAGTGACTACAGAGAATAAAACTAAAGGGAAAAAGAAGAAAAGAGGTAAAAAGCAAAGAAAATGAAAGAACATCATACAGTACCTTAGAAGCAACAACACTGAAAAAACAAAACATTAAAGCTTGGGCTGAAAATGAAGCTTGCCTAGCATGTATGAAACCCTGGATTCCATTCCTCAGCACCACATAAACAAAAACTGGAAGTGCCACGGTGATTCAGCTGGTAGATTTCTAACGTTCAGCACAGAGTGTCTCCAAGTGACAAAAATCTGTGACATTTAAGTCAGGCTTCAAAACTTTGCTAGGAACCAGTTATGTGATTTGGAATAAAGTCCAGTTTTCAAAAAATCACTAGCCAGGTGCTGAAGGGTCATAATTGTCATTCTACTAGCCAGGGAGAAGGTGATTCAAAGCCTTTGCAAGCAAAAAAAATGAAAACAACAAAAACTGTAAGATTCTACTCTCCACTTATCCACCCAAAAACTAAGTGGAGTTGTGGCTAAAACTGATACAGCATTAGCCTTGAGGAAAAAGAACTAAGAGACCTTGCCCAGGTCCAAAGTTCAACCTCCCCACCAAGAAACAAAAAAAAGGAGTCCAGATACCTTAGTTTAAAAAGTATATCTGGATATCTTAGTAGATTTTTCTGATCTTTCCTCATTCATCTCATGGAACCACATAATCTTGATCCTGATCTGACTAAGAGCCTGCATTGTGCTTAATAAATTCCTTCCACATATTCCAGTAGAATCTGGACAGCTAACAGCCACTTACCAATGCTTTATTCTACGTTTAGGCCAGTATGTCTTCATACCATCTACACAGTCAGCTATATCATCTTTCCAGAAGTATCATTGAGTGTAGAACACTCAGAACTAAAATAATTGCATAAAGATCTAATAAAACCCCTTGATTCATTAAGAAAATTTCTGTACCACTTAGAGCAAGTACATTAGTGGTATTTACCTCTAGCCTCTTTTTTTAAAAAATTTATTAACATTGAAATTTACATCATATTTCAAATGTCATGTTTAACCAACAAGTATTCAAGAAGGGAATCGCTATACAATCACTGGCACATAGATTTTAGAATATAGTAAAAATTAAGCTGAGTCTTTGTATGTCATAGATACAGATTAATCTATAATAAAACACATGTCTATAGAGTGTATAGTCTATCCTAGATTTTTATGTCTATGTAGTTATGTTTATATCTCCAAAATTATGTCCAGAACTTTGGGTATCAACTATTCAATCATCGCTCTACTACTGTTTGAAAGTAATATCCATATATTAAGGATACCATGTACCTTTTGTTCCTTGGTCTTGACTTATCTCACTCAACAGGATTCACTCTAATTTCACCACTAACCTAAAAATGCCATTATTATTTTTTTCTGTGCATATCTTCTTTTTATGTATTTATTTTTATTGTAATTTATAGAAGGGTTACATTATATTCACCAGATAGAAGGTGCATTACTTCTCAAACTTTGATACCCCATGCAATGATATGGTCCCCATTTCCCTTCCCCTACCCCCACTCATGTTCATTTCCCCCCTTCCCTATCCAATTTCAAATAACCAATTAGGCACATATGAAATATATCAGAAAACAAGGTGAAATATTGTAACAATATGATATAACCAAGGGATAGCAAAAGAGATAAGAGATCACATAGT
The DNA here is from genome assembly GCA_024803745.1 of Megascapheus bottae. Classification (NCBI taxonomy): domain Eukaryota; kingdom Metazoa; phylum Chordata; class Mammalia; order Rodentia; family Geomyidae; genus Megascapheus; species Megascapheus bottae. Next base: position 704,571 of record JANJXV010000311.1, read on the forward strand.
TCATTAAGGACAACAATCACTCATTATATGAGTTTTGTTTCTTTATCTTGGAGGTCCTTACATTTAGTGTCATACTATTTGTCACGATGTCTCTAGATTTTGTTCTATTGTAAATCTCTGGTATCAGAGCCCAAGGTTTCTACTGAATTTGACAAATGAGGGAGACTCTTGGGCCTATGTTCCTTTGAGTTTGGCTTACTTCACTTAATATGATTTTTTTTCCTTTTCATCCACTTCCCCGAGAATGCCATTATTTTATCTTGTCGGTTGGCTATGTATCATTCCATTGTGTGTGTGTGTGTGTGTGTGTGTGTGTGTGTGTGTGTGTGTGTGTGTGTGCGTGTATCACATTTTTTGTAGCAGGGCATCTGGTTGTTTCCATCATCCAGCCTCATTTTCTACAGATATTTTTATAGTCTCTTTTTTATTTTCAGGGTAATGTATAGAGGGGTTACGATTACATTTACAGGTAGTGGACTGCATTACTTCTCACACATTTATTCCACTCCACATGTTTTTGTCCCCAGTTCCCTCTCCCCTCCCCTTCCCAATCATCTTGTTTCCCCCTTCCCTTTCCTATTTGACATAAACAAATAAACATATATACAATATGCCAGGGAAAAAATCAGATACAATAACAATCTGACATTAACCAAACGGCAAAATAAGAGATGAGAAATAACATAGTAGATCAAGGACAAAAATCACACAAGATTAAGAGCAACGATGACACAAGATATAGCTCTTGTTCCCATATCCTAGAGATCCTTTCATTTAGTCTCATCCTATATGACCTTATATACCTAGGTTTTCTGTTATTGTAATCTTCTGCTAGGAGAGTCCTAGATGTGAACTAATTATTACAAATGAGGGAAACCATTGAGCTTATGTTTCTTTGGGTCTGGCTTGCTTCACTTAATATGAATTTTTCCAAGTCTTTCCAATTTCTTACAAATGGGGCGATGTCATTCCTTCTGATGGCAGCATAGCATTCCATTGTGTATAAGTACCACATCTTCTTGATTCAGTCATCTACTGAGTGGCATCTGGGTTGGTTTCATAGCTTTGCTATGGTAAATAGTGCTGCAATGAGCATCATTGTGCTAGTGGCTTTAGTATGTCCTTTTTTCTGGACAATTGGGTAGATGCCAAGTAGTGGATTTGCTGGATCATAGGGGAGCTCTATGTTCAGTCTTTTGAGAAACCACCACACTGCTTTCCCTGGTGGTTGAACGAGTTTACACTCACACCAACAGTGTAGGTGTGATCCCCCCTGGTCACTTCCCCACCAGTATCTCTTATTAGATTTTTTGATAATGGCCATTCTGACTGGAGTCAGGTGGAATCTCAAAGTTGTTTTGATTTTCATTTCCCTTATTGCTAGAGTTATGGAGCATTTCTTCATGTGTCTAAAGCCCATTTTAATTTTTTCTTCAGAGAATACTCTTTTAAGTCTTTAGCCCACCTTTTAATAGGATGGTTGTTTCTTTGAAGATTAGTTTGGGAGAGATTCATTTTTTTCAGCTATAGATATATTTTAGATAACTACATATATTTTTGTAGAAAAAAGAATGGAAGCCAATATGCTGGCTCACAACTTAATTTCAGCTACTTAGGAGGCTCAGGGCTTAGGATCACAGGTCAAAGCCAACCAGGGCCCTACAGTGTGTGAGATCAAACTCTGTGAACATACAATGACTGTAAGAGGAATCTCCCTGCCTGCGAATGTAGCCTAATGGTAGAGTGCTCACCTAGAATGCATGAAGACCTAGGTTCTATTCACCGGTACCGCATACTCAGAAAAAAGCTAGAAGTGGCGCTGTGTCTCAAGAGGCAGAGCACTCACCTTGGGCAAGCGAGTCCAATGAAAATGTCTAGGCCCTGAGTCCAAGCCGTAGGACTGGCAAAAGGAAAAAAAAAGAGCAATCTTACTTAAGTAACAAGGAATGTACCCTATATTTATACAGACTGAAAAATTCATTAAGAAATTAGAAAATATGTATAAAGTGCATAATTTCTTTTGTGTGTTGGCACTGGGTCTTCAACTGAGTGCTTCAGCTCTATCCCTGACCTTTTCTGCTCAAGGCTAGCACTCTACCAATGCAGCCTCAAATCAACTATCTTCAATTGAGATATAAGCGGTGAATATTTCAGGGTGCTTCATGAAAAACATTTTTATAAATTGAAACTTTCAACACAGTCTTATTTTAGTATGAATGTTGAGATGGGAAGAGACAGAAAAAGTGAAATGTTTCCTGATCCCCATAGAGAAGAGACTCAACAGAACCACTGTGGTCTGCAGGCTTCTTTGTGAGTTTTGATTGCTTGTTTGATTTTTGTCAATTGTGGGGCTTGAACTCTGGGCCTGGGCACTCTCCCTGAGCTCTTCAGCTCAAGGCTAGTGCTTTAATCTGTTAGCCCCACTGCCACTTCTGGTTTTTCCGGCAGTTAACTGGGTACTTTGGCTGGCTTTAAACTTTGATTCTCAGATCTTAGCCTCCTGAGTAGCTAAGATTATAGGTGTGAGGTACCATTACCAGGCTGCTGCTCTGTTACTATGCAGGTTCTGGATCAAGAACTTCAAGTTCTTACTTCAATTTTTTCTTCTCTTGCCTGATACTCTGCCATTTGAACGAAGCCCCAGTTCCTGGTCTTTGTTGGTTAATGAGAGATATTATGATTTTCTAATATTCAGAGGAATGATTATAAAACCCAGCATTTTACTTACTTGAATAAATTAAGAGACAGGACCTAGTGAGATGGAAAACAAAATTTTTTTTCAAGTTGCTATCCTGTTCTAATGCATAAGTATGGCTATTTTGCTTACACACAAATATGTATTTTACCAGTTTCTACTCTATTTTTGCTTAGCTTAAAACCACCACTGCCATTTCATAGATTTTGTTGTTGCTGTTTGCGGTGCTTGAACTCTGTGCCTGGGCTGTTCCTCAGATCTTCAGTTCAATGCCAGTGCTCTACTACTTTTGATTTGGCCAGTCCTGGGCTTGAACTCAGGGACTGAGCACTGTCCTTATATTTTCTCAAGGCTAGGGCTCTACCACTTCAGCCTCAGCACCACTTCCAGCATTTTTCTATGTATGTGATATTGAGGAATTGAACCCAGGTCTTCGTGCATGCTAGGCAAGCACTCTACCACTAGGCCAAACTCCCAGCCCAAAATTATTCATCATTACTATTAGCTATCTTCTTTTTTTATTATTGATTCGTCATGTTGCTTGGACTTTGGGCCTGGACTGTCCCTGACCTCTTCAGCTCAAGGCTAGCGCTCTTCCTCTACAGCTCCATTTTTGGTTTCTGGTAGTTAATTGGTGATGTAAGTCTCACAGACATATGTGTGCAGGCTGGCTTTGGGCTTTGAACCAAGATCCTCCAATCTCAGGCTCCATAGTAGGTAGAATTACACGCTTCAGCCAGCAGTGCCTGACTGTTTCATGTCTCTGTCTCTGTCTCTTTGTCTCTGTCTGTCTCTGTCTGTCTGCCTGTTTCTCTCTCTCTCTCTCTCTGTCTCTCTCTCTGTCTCTCTCTGTCTCTCTGTCTCTCTGTCTCTCTATCTCTCTGTCTCTCTCTCTGTCTCTCTGTTTCTCTCTCTCTCTCTCTCTCTCTCTCTCTCTCTCTCTCTCTCTCTCTCTCTCTCTCTCTCTCTCTGTCTCTCTCTCTCTTTTGGTTGTAAGACTTTAATTGTGCACCTGGGCAGTGTCCCTGGGCTCTTCAGCTCAAGGCTACAACCTTAAACACCTTGAGCCACAGTGTCACTTCTGGTTTTCTGGTGCTTAAGTGGACGCCTTGACCCCCCCTCCCCTTCTGAGTTTCTTGTCGATAACAAGGCATACCTGAGAGTCCCACCAGCAAGACATGTCTAAATCTAAAAATAACTGTTTGGTGAAAACATTCATTTGAGCTCATATTTTTTTGTGTGTGTTAAGTGTATCTGATTGAGTCCAATTTTCTTGTTATATGTCAATGTCTGATTATTTAAAAGTCTCCGTTTCTCTGTCCTGTTCGTGTTACATATTTTTCCTTGTCCAGTTTTGTCTTTAAAATTGGTACCATTTCTAAGTATGGATCCTTATGGTTTTTCTGTGCGTACTCAAGCACACATCCTTGTTATTTATTTGAACATCTCTGGGCCTAGCATGGCCGCTCCCCCATGTCTGCAGTTGTAACAAGCCCTGGAAAAATAAATTCCAGCTAAGTTGCCTTGCAAAAAGTTTTGTTTTGAACCTGGTTCTCACCTGTAAGAGTAAAATTGGCAAAACTCTCTTGACACAAACTTCCGGAAATTGAACGGCCGATATTAATTTTGCGCGGTTTATGATCTTTGAGTATGAATGTGTGTGAATGAGTGAGTGAACATGTTCAAGGTTAAATTGTCAGCATGCTGTATAAAACAATGGATAAATTTATACTTAAACACAAAGACAATTGGGTAAATCTAAGCTTAAAACTTCAACAAAAATATTAGGTTTGAATGTTTTACAATGTCTCAAAGAATTACTGTGCTGTCTTAGAGAAAAACTGGTAAATATTTTTCTAGATCCTGAAATCTGCATTTTATTGCAAGGCATACAGCTGTTTACATTGTAAACATTGTATCCTGTTTAGCACAGAGGTGTTAGGGAATTTGGGATTTATTACTTTAAGTTAAAGTTTGGAAACATGTATTAGATTTGGGAAAGCAAAGGCAAGGAAAAATGATATAAGTAAGTTCCCTATTTATCAGAAGGAAAATACTATTGGGTTTAGATCAACTTTCATTCATTCCGTGCTGATGAAACAAATATTTGCAATTCCTGAGGCCAATCACTTCATTGTGATGCACAATCAGCCAGCTTAGATCAATCTTCCAAAAAAGGAAAGGAACAAATGAAAAGCAATTAAGGTTTCCAAAATGAACCAGGTGGTGGTGGCAGCTCACACTTGTAATTCTATCTACTCAAGGCCTGAAATCCAAGGATCTGGACTAAGTCTGTCTGTTATGAAAATATTCCTGTCTGAAACATCATCTCTGTTATCACAGCCCAGCTGATACACTCTGCCCAACAGGTTCCAAACACCAAAGTCCATCTCCTATCTGAAATACTAGCAAACGTACTCACACATTAGTTCCTCTTTGGGAGATAGTTGAAAAAAGTACCAGAAACATTTCCCTGGCTTCAGAGTGGAAGTGGAAATATATACTGACTAGAAGCCCATCTAGTAAATTACAGTCAATCATCTTTCCTCACAACTTGTTAGTTAAATTGAAAATGAGTGTTTGGATCAGAAGCGATGTGTATGAGCATACAGGTTGTAAAAGTACTGTAATCCTAGCTACTCAAGATAAGCTGAGACCTGAGGATTCCAGTTCAAAATCAGCCACGCAATAAATTCCATAAGATTTTTACCTCTAATTAACTAGCAAAAAACAGAGCGTTGAATTGTGCGTAAAATGCCACAGGCCTAAGCTTTGCATAAAAGTGGTAAGGGGTAGCATTCAGGATGCCCACTCTCTCCACTCCTTTTTAACATAGTACTAGAATTCCTAGGCAGTGCAATAAGGCAAGAAGCAAGCATAAAGGGGATCCAAGTGGAGAAGGAGGAAATAAAACTATCCCTCTTTGCAGATGACATGATTCTGTATTTAACAACTATATAGACCAACTAGATCTAACAGACATCTGCAAAATATTCCACCCAGTAACAACACAATATACGTTTTCCTCAGCATCACATGGAACATTTTCTAAAATAGACCACATCTTAGGCCATAAAACAAACCTGGACAGATTCAGAAACACTGAAATCATTTAATGCACACTCTCAGACCATAAAGGCATCAAATTGGATCGAAAACCCTGTAAATAATGGAGACTGAACAACACATTGTTGAATCAAAAACAATGGGTAATCGAAGAGATCAGAACAGATATCCAACTGTTTATGAAATTTAACAATAAGGAGCACACAAATATCAACTCCTTAGGGACACAACAAAGGCAGTACTCAGAGGAAAATTTATAGCACTGAGTGCCTACAACAGCAAGTTGGAAAAATGGCAAACCAACTAGTTAATGTCTCACCTTAACCTCCTGGAAAAAGAGCAACAAACCAACCCTAAACCCATTAGGAGAAAGCAAATTATTAAAATCAAAGCAGAATTAAATGATTTGGAATAAAACAATCTATAGAAAGAATCAACAAAACAAGGAGTTGGTTCTTTGAAAGAATTAACAAAATTGACAAGCCCTTAGCAAATCTTACCAAAAAAAGGAGAGAGCATATCGAAATAAACAAAATCGCAGATGAAAATGGTAATATCATGACAGAAATTACCAAGATCCAGAATATCATGAGGGAATACTTTTCAAAACTTTACGCCAACAAATTTGAGAATCTAGTAGAAATGGATGAATTCCTAGACAATATTAACATACCCACACTGAACCAAGAAGAGCTAACCCAACTCAACAGGCCTATTTCAAGCTCTGAAATAGAAATGGAAATTAGACAACTTCCACTTAAAAAGAGCCCAGGGCCAGATGGATTCACAGCTGAATTCTATAAGGTCTTTAAAGCAGAGCTCACACCAATACACCTCAAGCTCTTCAACGAAACTGAAAATGAAGGTTCTTTACCAAACTCATTCTGTGAAGCCAGTATATCCCTCATCCCCATACCAGACAGAGATTCATCAAAGAAAGAGAACTATAGACCCATTTCTTTGATGAACATCGATGCAAAACTTCTCAACAAAATACTGGCCAACCGTCTACAACAACTCATCAAAAAATTATACACTATGATCAAACTGGATTCATCACAGGGAGGCAAAACTGGTTCAACATACACAAATCAATTAAAATAATGCAACACATCAACAGGAGCAAGGACAAAAATCACATGATTGTCAAAATAGATGCGGAAAAGGCATTTGACAAGATCCAAAACCCCTTTATGTTAAAAGATGTGGAGAAACTAGGAATCCATGGAACATTTCCAATGTAATAAAGGCTGTGTATGACAAACACACTGCTAGTACTCTACTTAATGGTGAAAATCTAAAGCCATTCCCTCTAAAATCAGGAATGAGACAAGGATGCCCACTCTCTACACTCCTTTTTAACATAGAACAAGAATTCCTAGGCAGTGCAATAAGGCAAGAAGCAAGCATAAAGGGGATCCAAGTAGGGAAAGAGGAAATAAAACTATCCCTCTTTGCAGATGACATGATTCTGTATTTAAAGAATCCTATAGACTCTAGTCCCAAGCTCCTTGAGCTGATTCAAAGCTTTGGAAGGGTAGCAGGCCATAAAATCAACCCTCACAAATCAACTGCCTTAATTTACGCCAACAGTGAGAGGAACGTGGCAATAATCAGGAAAGAAACTCGTTTCACAATAGCCTCAAAGAAAATAAAGTACCTAGGAATTAGCTTAACTAAGAATGTAAAGGACCGTTTAGATGAAAACTTTAAAAATCTAAAAAAAGAAATTAAAGCAGAACTAAGGAAATGGAAAAACCTCCCATGCTCCTGGATTGGAAGAATCAACATTGTCAAAATGACAATCTTGCCAAGGGCTATCTACTAATTCAATGCAATACCCATCAACATCCCAATGTCATTCTTTAAAGAAATAGAAGAGGCAATTCAGAATTTCATATGGAATAATAACAGACCCCGCAGAGCAAAAACACTTCTTAGCAGAAAGAACAGAACTGGAGGAATTTCAATTCCAAACTTTAGACTCTATTACAGAGCAATAATTCTCGAAACAGCTTGGTATTGGCACAAGAACAGGCCTGAAGTCCAATGGAATAGAACTGCGGACCCTGATATTAAACAACAGACCTATGGCCAAACATAGAATGGAAGAAAGATAGCCTCTTCAACAAGTTGTGCTGGCAGAACTGGTTAAGCACCTGCTGAAAACTAAATTTGGATCCTCCTTTGTCACCTTGCACTAGAATTAACTCTAAATGGATCAAAGACCTGGAGGTAAAAGCTGACAAACTGAAAAGTTTACAGGAAGGAATAGGAGATACACTAGGCCTCCTTGGCACAGGTCGAAACTTTCTTAATAAGGACCAAGAATCAAAACAAATCAGAGAAAGGCTGGAAAAGTGGGACTGCATTAAACTGCAGAGCTTTTGTATGGCAACGGATATAGCTAGTAAACTAATCAGGAAGCCTACAGAGTAGGAGAAGATCTTGACCAACCAAAAAACGGACAAAGGCCTCATATCTAAAATATATCAACAACTCTAAAAATTAAATCACTCCAAAACTAACCTCCAAAATAACACCCATCCCAATAAAAAATGGGCCAAAGACTTAAAGAGAGTCTTCTCTGAAGAAGAAACAAAAATGGCCTACAGACACATGAAGAAATGCTCCACATCTCTGGTCATAAAAGAAATGCAAATCAAAACAACTCTAAGATTCCACCTCATTCCAGTTAGAATGGCCAGGTTCAGGAAAACGAATGACAACAGATGCTGGAGGGGATGTGGCCAGGAGGGATCATTACTACACTGTTGGTGGGAGTGCAAACTCGTTCAACCACTATGGAAAGCAGTGTGGCAGTGCCTCAAAAGGCTAAACATAGAACTCCCCTATGACCCAGCAATTCCACTACTTGGCATTTACCCAACAATCCAGAAACAAGGGCATACTTAACCCACTAGCACAACTATGTTCATTGCAGCACTATTCACCATAGCAAAGATATGGAACCAACCCAGATGTCCCTCAGTTGATGAGTGGATCAACAAGTTGTGGTATTTGTACACAATGGAATTCTATGCTGCTGTCAGAAAGAATGACATCTCCCCATTTGTTAGGAAATGGAAAGACTTAGAACAAATCATATTAAGTGAAAGGACCTCCAGGATATTGAAACAAAAGCCACATAATGAATGATTGTTGTCCTTAATGTACTATGTTGTCTCTCATCTCATTTGTTGTCCCTTGGTTATCCCATATTTGTATAGTATCTCACTTTGTTATCTGTTATATTGAATTTATTTGTATTTGGATATTTGAAATTTGATAGGGAAGGGGGGAAAACCAAGACGGGTGGGGGCTGTGGAGTTGAAGGGAAATGGGTACCAAGACATGTGAATGGGTATCAATGTATGTGAATTAATGCACCTTCTATCTCGCAAATATAATCTAACCCTTTTACTAATTACAATAAAATTTTAAAAAACAGAAAGTTGTAGTGTGTGGGGAGGATGATGGGGTCAAATACATTTCTTCTTAGAAATATACCTCATCTGGTTGCCCTGGATTTTCCTGGCCTTCTTCTTAGAGAAAGGCCTGTTATACTGGATTTGTGGCTTGGCAATGATCTAGCATGTACATCTTCGAGTAAGACATCCACAACTTCCATGCCTGAGACTCGAGTTTCCTGTCCTTGGCAACAGCACAGAAACATCTTTCATCCTCCTGAGCCACAGGCCAAGTGAGCTGGCTTGAGTTGGTTGTTAGTTACAGTGGCTTGGTTACCAGGGTTCCATATTCTGTTCCATTGTGAGGGAGGCAGGGTCACCTTTCAGGGCCCAATGACCAAAGATCCTTGCTCACAGAAGACCTCACCAAAGACATACTGGAGGCTGAATCTCTCCTCCAGTCTCACAATATACATGTGGATGTAGTAAACAGCACACCTTATTTGTCCAATCCCAATGTCTTCCACTAGGCCCAACTACCAGTCTGGTCTCAGGCTCAAGGAGCCTTTCTTAGGTAAGATCCAGACTTAAGGGTCAATATTGCCCTCATCCTTTACAAAACATTTGCTTCACAGTGCCTTCTCTGCCTGTATTTTGCCCCTTGTCGAATTTTTTTTGTTTTTGCTAGTCTTGGGACTTGACCTCAGAGTGTGAACATTGTTCTTGGGCTTTCTTTAGGCTTTAGCTGTCCCACCGAGCCACAGCAGAACTTGCAGCGTTTTCTATATATGTGGTATTGAGGAATCAAACCTGAGTCTTTTTGCGTGGTAGCCAAGGACTCTACCACTAGGTCAAACACACAGGGCATTTTGCACATATTTTTGACGTCAATCTACTAGGATATTATTAGGTTTCTGTATCCTAATCACTTTTTTATTGATGATTAGCTTTGCTGTCATGTGTAAAAAATGCAAGAGGGAAAAACACAGAATAATTAGTGAAATTTAAAAAAAAGCATTACACACATAGATAAGTGTTCATTCTTTGTAGGAGAAAGGATATTTTGATATGATGATGATGACTTTATAATTACTATGTCAGCGTTGAGAGTTTGGCATAGTGGTAGAGTGCTTGCCTAGAATCCATGAAGATCTGGGATTGATTGCTCAGTATCACATAGATAGAAAATCTAGATGTGGCACTGTGGCTCAAGTGGCAGAGGGCTGGACTTGAGAAAACCCGAGGACAGTGCTCAGGCCCTGAATTCAAGCCCCAAAACTGGTAGAAAGTAAAAGAAAATCAAAATGCTTTTTACGAGCTAATTCACTCACAGCATTTGCTTCTGAAATCTTCGCTTCTGCATCTTGTGAAATACCCCTTTCCTTCAACGTAGACAAGAAAAACAGATCCATCCCATGGTCCACTGTGAGGCCACTGGTTGGGCTAAGAGCTAGTCGTGCAGCAACACATAAGTTTTATTCTAATAATTTCCAAACTTTGTACTCAAATATGCTACCTACTTACAAACTTATTTCAGTTATCTTTATGCTATACCTTTTCTTCTTTACTACAATATTCTTACACTCCTACGTTAATCCTCTTGTACCTTCCCTGAACTCTCTCATTCTTTTTTTCTATCTCTGGACCTCTGCTGGTCTTTCAACCCTTATACTGCACAGATCTACACTTGATGGCTGTTGAGCAATATTGTATATGTAGGTGGTTAATTATTCTCTAGGCTCAGAGGGACTTAAAGACAATAGAGATTGGATTGAGAGGCTTATTGCTTTGGGTATAAATCGCTTATCAGTGGTTGTATTAGAATGGTCTGTAAGTGCACAAAAAGAAAGAGTGATAATACCAATCAAAACTTGCGAACATCTAGTGTCTGCCAGCTACAGAGGTCTAGGTTGGTTATATCTGAAAAACTATAATCGTATTTAGTAGTAATCTTGCTCCCATTGTCAAATGGGCAGAACAAGAAACTCAAGAAAAATTTCAAATCAAGAAACAACATCCCCCACACAATGTAAACAGACAATGGAACAGTCACTGGCAAACCTAGAGGAGAGTCTTCCAAGTGCTACACAAATGCAATTGATAAACATCCTTAATGGAAAATGTGAAAATAAAAAGAAAGAGATAATAGAGGAAGACATAGCTGAACAAGAGGAAAGCATAAACAAAGTGATAAGTGAAAAAGAAGAAGCCATAAAGGAGGCCATAATAAGGTTTTTCAAAGAAAGGTGGAGGAATTCATAGAATCCACAAATAAAAACGTGACCAAACTCCAGCAAATGTCCAAAGAAAATAAAGCTACTGAGCTAACCACTCAAAAGGAAATCAAGGAGATAAAGAAATCCATACATGATCTAAAACAAGAGATGCAAGCCATCAAAAATGAGCAATTAGAAGCAAGGGAGATCAAAAATAAAGTAGATAGTTTTGGTAGCAGGTTAGACAATGCAGAGGAGAGAATTTCCGGGGCTGAAGATAATTTAGTTATTATAGAGAATGAACAGAAAGTGAGTCAATCCAAATCGAGGAAATATGAGAGAGCGCTTCAGGAGTTCCGAGATACAATTAGGAAGCCTAATTTAAGGCTAGTTGGTATTGAGGAGGGCGTGGAGAAAGAGGTCAATGGTATTGGAAATATACTTCAGGAAATCATGTCAAAGAATTTCCCAAATATCCAGAAGGGCAGGTCCATCCAGATACGAGAAGCTTTTAGAACCCCAAACAGGCCTGACCAGAAAAGAACATCCCACTGCCACATTGTGATCCGAACTGGATCAATAGACACGAAAGAAAAGATCCTAAAGGCAGCCAGGGAAAAGGGATCAGTAACCTATAAAGGCAAACCAATCAGAATAACCCCCGATTTCTCAGCAGAGACCATGCAAGCACGAAGTGACTGGAAGCATATATGTCATGCCCTTAAATCAAATAACTACCAACCAAGAATACTGTAGCCAGCTAAGCTCTCATTCATAACTGAGGGAACAAGAAAAACATTCCATTCCAGGGAAAAGCTGCAACAATATGTCGAAACAAAACCAACACTACAGAGAATTCTCAAAGATGCTCTATACATAGAAAACCAAGATAAATGCAAAATAGGGAAAGAAATGGCACCTAAACAGCATACCATCTATGGACCACAAGAACTGTCAAGACACAGGCCCTACTAAAAGCTTTTAAAAATGGTAGGAACTAATAAATATCTCTCAATCCTAACTCTCAATATCAATGGACTTAACTCTCCAATTAAACGTCATAGGCTGTCTAGTTGGATCAAAAAGCAAGAGCCATCGTTCTGCTGTCTTCAAGAGACACATCTTACCCAAAAACAATCATCTTTTGAGAGTGAGAGGTTGGAATAAACTCTATCAAGCTAACTGCCCCCATAAACAGGCTGGAGTTGCCATACTCATATCAGATACAATAGACTGCAAACTAAAAATAGTAAGAAAAGACAAACAAGGTTACTACATACTACTAAAGGGATCTCTCCTCCAGGAAGACATAACGATCCTAAATATTTACACACCCTTTTGAAGATTCTCAAAAGATTGAAGATTCTGCCAGTGTAATTAGATTCCGGCATTGATATTAAATAATGCAATGAGTAGGGATTTATATTTGAAATATCACTGTTGACAAAATCTAACACACATTTGCTTAGTATTTGCTTTTGATTTCCCAAGAAGTTCAGTACAAGCTAACATGTGTGGCATATATCGATGGGGAGAAATAATTCAGAATATGTGACTCATTTGAACAGGAGTCAGTGAAAAGATACAAAAGCAGGATACCCATATTGTGATAATTTGTATCTTTTGCATATTTTGTGTTTGTTATTAATTCCATTTGTGGTGTATATTTCTAGGTAAAAACTTTTAAAATGTTTCCATACAATTTGTTATTTCAACAGCAAAAAAGACAATTATATGCCTGATAAAATTCATAGAATCCAAATTTTTCCATATATTTTTTTTCTTTTATTTGGTGGGTCATAGATCTTGAACTCAGCTTGGGCACTATCCCTGAGCTCTTCAGCTCCAGGCTACCACCTTACCCTGGAGCCAAGCCCCACTTCCCATTTTCTAAAGGTAAATTGGAGATAAGAGTCTCAGGTCTTTTTGTGCCAGGATGGCTTTAAACCTTGATCCTCAGATCTCAGCCTCCTGAGTAGCTAAGATTATAGAAGTGAGCCACCACCCCATCATGCTCAGCTTTCTGGTTTTTTTTAAACAAGCCCTTTGGCTGGAACTCGGTCTGAGCACTGTCCTTCAGCTTTCCTCAAGCCTAGTGATCTTCTACTTGAGCCACAGCACTACTTCTGGTTTTTTCTGTGTATGTGGTACTGCGGAATTGAACCTTCGTCTTCATACAAGCACTCTACAACTATGCCAAACTCCCAGCCCCTCCACATTAGTTTTTATGATAGATCTTTCCATGCATCTAGGATGGCTAGAAATCCTTCTTGAGTTTCCCAAGATCAGGGAGTATAGGTGTGTCCCATCCTGTGTGGCTACATAACCATTGTTTAGGGTACAGTTCTCTCTTCATTCTATCCATCTAGAGCAATTTTCATCTTCCATGTATAATCATTAAACATTCAGCTCCTGTTCCTCTCTACTCCATTCTCTGGAACCATCGTGCTTTTTGGCTCTAAGGGTTTGTTGATCCTTGGAAGCTCTGGAAGGGAAAACATACCCTAGCTCTTCCTTTATGACTGCTGTATTTTTAGTTTACTGTAATCAAGATTCATCTGTAAAATATAATAAAATGTTCTTCCTTTTCAATGCATTGTTTTGCATATTTCTATCTTTGGATTATTATTAATAGTTGTGAATGGATTCTCCACATATTTGTTCTAGTCTCTGCTTTCTCTTCCATTAGGTACAAATCTAGAAATAGAAGTGTTGGACCATATTTCTATGTACTTCTATATTTAGCACTTTTTTAGCACTCTCCACGCAATTTTTGATTGCTTTATATTCCTTACAGAACTATTCCAAAGTTCTACTTCTTCTCACTACCTTCCCAGTAATAGACTTTGAAAGTTGTTTTATTGTATGCGTGTGTGTGTGTGTGTTTGTGTGTGTGTATGTGGATCTTTTTGTTTAAAACTATATTTATATTAACATATTTAAAGTAATGATTTCATTGTAATTTTAATTTTTCTCATGACTGTTAATATTGAACTTCTTTCTACATTTTGAACTACTGTTTTTATATATTCTTTTTAGAAAATCATCTCCAATCTCCAATTTTTTTCCCTTTTTTTGTGGGGTAGTGGGGAAAGTCATTGGGCTTGGATCTTGGGCCGTGAGCTCTTTAGTTTAAGACTATTGTCCTACCCTGAGTATTGCCCCTCAGTTCTTCTGCTCACAGCTCCCTACACCTCTTCCCATTATATACAGAACAAAGGTCATCCTCAGTCTTTTTAAAAAAGTAAAACATACAGTAAATTTGTAGTATGAAACAGCAAGAAATAAATTTCTTGCCAGGTGCAGTGACTTCTACCTGTAATCCTAGCTACTCAGATATCAGGCTGATATCTAAAGATTTGGTTCAGCCAGCCTGCGCATTAGAAAGTCTATGACACTGTCATCTACAGTTAACCACTAGAATATGGGAAATGGCACTGTGGCTTCATCGGTAGGGTGATAGCCTTGAGTTGAAGAGCTCAGGAACAGTGCCCAGGCCCAGAGTTCAAGCCTTACAAATCCCCCAGCCAAAAAAAAGAAAAAAAAAGTTTCTTCCCCAAGTGATTGTTATGCCAGACATAGAACATTAACATTCTGGGTGTACTTCATAGTATTATTACTTGATACCCTAAGATTTTGCAATATTCTCACAATACCAGCATATGTCATCATATAATGTAGTTCCTTTTCAGTGGAATAATTCCATTTATAACCTAAATCTACACCCTCGACTTATTTTTGTCGATATCACAATTGCTCTCCCATGATATGCCACAAGCCATTAAACATTTTATGGTGGGTAATTGGAAAGGAGTGTCATGGAATTTTGTGCCAGGCTGGCTTTGAACCATGGTCCTCAGATCTCAGTCTCCTGAGTAGCTAGGATGACAGGCGTGAGCCACCAACACCTGGCTTGCCTTTTTATTTTTTTGTGGGTCTTGGGACTTGAACTCTGGGCCTAGGCACCATCCCTAAGCTTTTCAGGTCAATATTTCATGTAAGTCTAAACATTTAAGTAAAGGAATACAATTCCAACAAAAAAAGAATAAAATTCCAGACATTGTGTGTTTATAACTCAGTGCTAATTACTTGATGAAAATGTGCCATTCCAGAAGCTGGTGTCATTTGATGATGTAGCTGTGGATTTCAGCTGGGAGGAGTGGCAGCATCTGGACAATGCTCAGAGGACCCTGTACAGAGATGTAATGCTGGAGACCTACAGCAACCTGGTGTACTTAGGTGAGCAAAAGTCAAATTCACTTGCAAGGTTAAGTGCCCTGTTATTTTGCAGTTACGTGAATGTTTATCAAACTTTCAATACTATTTAAATGAAAGATTCCAGGCCCTGAGAATTATCATTACTTTCTAAAGAAAACCTAAGGTAATTTTGTACTCATTCTTCAGGATAACTTCAGGATACTTTGACAACAGTTCTAAATTATGTTTCCTCTAATGGAGATGACATTCCAAACTTACACAGTAATTGTAAGTGGATAAACCATCCAGAATAGAATATATATCATTATTGGAAATAGGATCTACAAATCACTAAACAGTGAGTTTATAATGGAAACCTGGCACTAGGTGCAATGTTTCATGCCTGTAATCTTAAAATATTCAGGAGGAAGAAATCTAAGAATTCTAATTTGAAGCCAGCAATGGCATAAAAATTGCCATGAAACTCTATAACTCCAAGTAACCCCTCAAAAATGTTAGTGGAGTGTCAAGAGTTTGACTTTGTTGTTGAGTGCTTGCCTAGCATGCATGAAGACCTGTGTATGTAAATGGAGCTGGGACTCAAACTGGTATTTTTCTAGCCTTGAGCAAGACAGCTAAGTTTATGCCATAGAAAATGAATCCAGAGCTGGGGAAAAGTCAACCATGGAGCCAGTGAGAAATGAGAAAAAAGATTTAATACATAACATGTGAGTAGGATGTCTGCGAACTTAAACAATGATGACACAGCATAAGCAATAATTCTCTACTGTTTCTAATTTACAGGGCCCTGTGTTCCCAAACCTGTATTAATTGACAAGCTAGAGCACTGTGCAGAACTCTGGATAGGTAATTCCTCTGACAAGAATATCACAGGTGAGTGAATGCATCTTCATATTGATGTTGGAGCCTGAGCCCCATTGGTAAGTTCATGTTGTGATGTACTGAGCAATAATATTCTTAGTTACCCTAAATCCTGTGTGGAACCTATGGAATTCTTTGTGAATGAATCAAGAATCATTTTCTTTTCCCAAGCCTATGCTTGGTCTCAGGGCCTGAGCATGGTCCTTGGGTTTTCTCAAGGCTAGCTCTCTACTTCTTGAGTCATAGCACCACTTCTGGCTTTTTCTTTGTATGTAGTACCAAGGAACTGAACCAGGTCTTTGTGCATGCTAGCCCAAACCCCCGGCACCAAGAATCATAGGGTGATATGATGAATTCTATGTGGCAGTAGAGTTAAAGTTAGATTTCTCTGTAGAAATCACTGTGAAACAAAATAAAATGAGAAAGCCATGAGCCCGTGGCTCATGCCTGTCATCCTAGCTACTTAGGAGGCTGAGATCTGAGGATCAAGGTTCAAAGACTGACCTATCACAAAAACACCTTAGACTCTTCTCTCCAATGAACCAATAGAAAATGAGAAGTGGGGTTGAGGCTAAAGACATAGGGCAGTAGCCTTGAGCTGAAGAGCTCCGGAAGAACAGCCAGGTCTAGAATTCAAGTCCCATGACCACAAAACAAGAAAGAAAGAAAGAAAGAAAGAAAGAAAGAAAGAAAGAAAGAAAGAAAGAAAGAAAGATATTTCATTTGTTTAAAACTAAGACTATAAATGATTGAGCAAACAAGGAATAAGTCAGGGCATTATTCTCTGATAAGGATAATATCTTTATGCTGGTAGGAAGAGACTGGTATTCAGAACCAGACCTTTCCACCAGAAATTGAGCCTAGTGGTAGAGTGCTTGCCTAGCATGCACAAAGACACAGGTTTCATTCCTTATTACCACATACATAGAAAAAGCCAGAAGTAATGACTTCATTGGTAGGGTACTAGTCTTGAGAAAACCCAAGGACAGTGGTTAGGTCCTAAGTTCAAACCCAGGAATGGAAGGAAAAAAAAACAACAAAGTTTCAATCAACATAAGAAAATTAACTAGAAAATGAGCTAGGGATTTTCTGGTCTTCCATGGTTCTGAGGGACAGGAGTGTTAGAAAAGGAATTTTTATATGACTTCAAATGGTAAGAAACAAATTTCAAAATTCCCACAAATACCTAAATTGAGACTTTAGTGAGAAGTTGTAAATGAAGGGATATAGGTGTAAGTCCTTACTCTCAAGAATCGTTCTTGCTTGGATCAAAGGCAAACAGACATATAAACCAAACTTGTGGCCGCTGAATCTAGAAAAAATTCGTGTTCCTCACTTAATGGTTAATAAGCAAACAGCATTGAAACTGGGTAAGGTAATCCTATCTGCTACTCAGGACCTGAGACTCTTATCTGTAGTTAACTCTAGAAAAGAGTATGTGGGGCTGTAGCTCAAGGATAGGGGTTATAGTCTTCTGCTGAAGTGTTCAGGGACAGGACCGAGGCCTATGAACTACAAAAAAAAAGAAAAGAAAAGAAAAGAAAGTTTTAAAAAGATGCAAAACAGCACAGTACTTAGATTATTTCTCAAAAATAAAAGAAAGGCAGCTATTCCTCCATGTATAAACAAAACAGTATTTGAAAAAAAACAGCTGCAGGTATATTATAGGTAGTACTCAGCTTAAAACTGTAGCAATACATAGATGGGTAATTTCAATAAATATTTCCTGTGATAAAAAAGAGAACTAAAACACAGAAAAACATTATTGGTCATTGTAAAATATCATTTTCTTAATATGTTAGGGAGAAAAGCATATATTTCTCACAAATCAATTTCCACTTTTATATTTTAAAATATCTAACACTTAGAATGGGAAAGTAAAGTCATTACCTTTACAGTAAGGAATATTTGTATCTCATGTATGTTTGTGTCTTTTTTTCTAGGATTCATTTTAGATGTCCAGGTAATGGAAAATGTGTTCAAGACATGCCAGGAAAGTCCACATGAATGTCTTTGTGAAGTAGCAGTTGCAAGTAGTATCGAAGTGGAGGAAAACGTGAGATTTGCAACAACTTTAAATTTGAGCTCTACACATAATCCAGAGCTGATTAGTAATAACGGTAACAACTTAGGGGTGAGGACTGAGGAGTTCATTAAGTGTCAGAACATGCTTCTGTCTCCTAAGCCTGATGAGATGCATGCTGCATATAGATCTCGTATGTCTCCTCTTCTTAAAAAATCCATCGGCTATTCAGAGCATTTTATTCATGATTGTGACAGTCCAAAAGATCTGCAGTATCATAATTCTGTTCTCTCTGCCCAAGAAATTCTTCAGGGAGGGAGGAAAACTGCTAAATGTTCTGTGTGATGAAAAATATTGTACTTAACACCGACCATCACTACACATCTGAAAATGTACACAGGAGAGACTCCTCATACATGTAGTGAATGTGAGAAATCTTTCAGTAATGAAATACGCCTTACAATACCTCAGAGCAAATATCCTGAGATATGTGATGTGTACATCAAGTGTGAAAATTAATTTCTGAGAAGTCAGACCTGACGCTCCAACCTCGATCTCCAAGAGAAGACAAACCTTATGAATATGAGGAACGTAATAAAATTTCGGCCCAGAATTCAGCTCTCAGCACACATCAGAGATCTCACACAGAAGAGAAATTTTATGAATGGGATAAATGTGGGAAGACTTTTAGACTGAAATCATACCTCCCTTTGCACCAGAGAAGACACACAGAAGAGAAACCTTATGAATGTAACAAATGTGAAAAGTCTTTCACCCAGAAGATACACCTTCGAGTTCATCAAATAACACACACAGGAGAGAGAAATCTTATAAGTGTAATGAATGTGGAAAGTCTTTCCAAGGGAAGGGAAAACTTCGTGTTCATCAGAGAATACACACAGGAGTGAAACCTTATGAATGTAACCAATGTGTAAAGTCTTTCAGACAGAAATCTTCCCTCAAATTGCATCAAAGAACACACACAGGAGAGAAACCTTATGTGTGCAACAAATGTGGAAAGACCTTCAAGTGGAAGTCATATCTTGATGGGCATAATAGAACACACACAGGAGAGAAAACTTATGCATGTAGTGAATGCGGAAAGTCTTTCAAATGGAAGGTAAAACTCCATGTTCATCAGACAATATACTCAGGAGAAACACCTTATGAGTGTAACATATGTGGAAAGTCCTTCACACAGAAGCCAAACCTCAACATGCATAAGACAATTCAAACAGGAGAAAAACCTTATGAATGTAACCGATGTGGAATGTCTTTCAAATGGAAGTCTTCCCTCAAATTGCATCAGAGAACACACACAGGAGAGAAACTGTACGAGTGCATCAAATGTGGTAAGACCTTCAGATGAAGTCACATTACAGGAGGCATAACAGAATTCACACATATTAGAAACCCTAGGAATATAACCAATGTTGAAAGTCTTTCGTGCAGTATTCACCCTTCAGGAAGCGTAAGAGAGTTCACACATATGAGAAGCCTTAGTAATGTAATAAATAGGAAAGACTTTTTAGTCTGTGGAAGAAAACTCAGCTTGTGTCACAGAACCAACACAAGATAAAACCCTTAATGAATGTAGCAAATGTTCAGTCTTTTCCCCAGAAGGCACAAGTCAAGATTTATCACTAAACACCCACAGGATAGAATCCTATGAATAAAATGAAAGGGAAATTTTTTTGAAGAACTCATAGTTGAGTTTGCATGATACCACACAGACACAGGATAAAAATCATATGAATATAAGAATATGAAAAATCCATCATGAACGCATGACTAAGTATAAAATGCACATAGGAGAGAAAAACCTTATGAATATTACAAATGTGGAAAGTGTTTGACCTGGAAGGCATACTTCTGTGTTCATCACAAACCTGATTCCCATAGAAGAAAAGAAAACTAATGAATACAACAAATGTGCAATGACTTTTAATCACAAGTCAGTCTTCAGTACATTTCAGAACATACACAATAGAGAAATTCTGAGTAATGAAAAACATTTAGCTATATATAGAATCCCTGTATATGGGAGCATTAGGGTAAGTCTTCTAAACAAAGTCAACCTTCAGCAAGCATTAAGAGCACTCACAGAAGAAATAATAGCATGTAGGAAAACCTTTGTCAGAAACCTCTAAAAGCTGACTGTGTGGCTTAGTGGTAGAGTGCTAACCTATCAAGGATGAAGGCCTGGGTTAGATTCCTCAATACTACGTGAAAAGAGCAAGCCAGAAGCAGCACTGTGGTTCAAATGGTAGAGTGCTAACCTTGAGCAAAAGTAGCTCAGGCCCTGAGTTCAAGCCTAAGGATTGGAGAAAGAGAGAGAGAGAGAGAGAGAGAGAGAGAGAGAGAGAGAGAGAGAGAGAGAGAGAGAGAGAGAGAGGCAAAAAGAGAGAGACAGAAAGAGAGAGAGAAAGAGAGAAAAGAGAGAGAAACAGGAACTTCTAAATTTTACAGAGATAGAGAAGGAGAGAGAGAAGGAGACAGAAACTAATTTCTAAACTTTACAGTCTTTCTATTTCCTTACAAATTCGTCTATGTCATTCTTTCTGACAGAAGCACAGAATTCCATTGTGTAAAAACACCATATTTGATCTACTCATCAACTGACGGGCATCTGGGTTGGTTCCATACCTTTGTTATAGTAAATAGTGCTGTGATAAATGTTATTGTTCTAGTGAATTTAGTGTGTCCTATCTGGACGATTGGCAAGTAGTGAAATTGCTGGATCACAGGGGAGCTCTATGTTTAGTCTTTTTGGGATACTGCCATAGTGCTTTCCATAGTGGTTGAAGGAGTTTGCAATCCCACCAACAGTGTAGTAGTGATCCCTCCTGGCCACATCCCCTCCAGCATACGTTATTAGATTTCTGGATCTTGGCCATTCTAACTGGAGTGAGGAGGAAAAGGGAAAGAGGAACTGAAACTTTCTCTCCTTACAGATGACATGATTCTGTATTTAAAGAGCCCTATAGACTCTACTCGGAAGCTGCTTGAGCTGATATAAAACTTTGGTAAGGTAGCAGGGTATAAAATTAACCCTCAATGTCAACTGCCTTCCTATATGCCAACAAATGAGAGGAATGAGGCAAGAATCAGGATAGCAACTCATTTTGCTATCAAAGAAAATAAAATACCTAGGAATTAACTTAGAATGTAAAGCACCTTTTTGATGGAACTATAAACCCTGGAGAAGGAAATTAACGCAGAACTGAGGAAATGCAAAACCCTATGCTCCTGGTTTGGAAGAAGTAATATTGTAAAAATGGCAATCTTGATAAGGACTATCTACAAATTCAGTGCAAGATTCATCAATATCCCAATGTCATTCTTTAAAGAAACAGAAGAGGAAATCCAAAATTTCACTTGGAATAATAAAAGACCCCTTATAGTCTGTCTTCTTGCATGATACATAATGTTTAATCTCACCTTCTCCACCAAAATCTCACCTTTCTCATTGAGACATAGGTGGCCCTGTTTACTAGCAGCAAAGGCTCAAACGCGCAGTTTCAGGTGTCACCACTGCCTCTGTTACTGGGTAGATCCAACTCTGTCATCGATTCTGAGGTCTGCTCTGGGAGTCTTGGTCACAAGTTGTTCTGTGGCATCTGCTGCCAGCCTGTGCCTATTTGCTTCCTTTTCCTCCAGCAGCCTACAACAGGGAATGAAGTTCAGGCGTTGATGCTCTTCTTCATATGCAGGGCAGGATGAGCCCAACCCTCCCTCATCTTCCTCTTGCAATTTTTGGGAAAAAATGTGCTGGCAGAAGTCCTCAGGTGTGGCGCATGGCTGATCCACACTTTTAATCCAGGCTGGTCAGGAGGCTGAGATCTGAGTATGGAAGTTCCAAGTCACCTAGAACAGGAAAGTCTGATAGATTCTTACTACCAAAAATAAAAACAGCTGGGAATGGAGTTTGTGCTCAAGTGGTAAAGGGCTAGTCTTGAGTACAAATGCTTAGTGCCCAGGCCCTGAGTTCAGGCTCCAGCACTGCCAACAACCTCACTTTCGTGAGATTTTAGCTTTATCCATGTAGGCACATCTCACTGGAATCTTTGCTGGTAGAGATAGTCTTCATAATTTTGTCTCAAGGTAAAGGTCCTCCTGGGGTAGTAGACAAAAGATATCATGGAGAGAGGAGCCCCACTTGCTCCAGGTTTGAAGATGGCATAGGTCAAGCCAGCATGGAGTTGGCACATCAGTCTTTTTCCTAGCACCACCTACCAGTGAATGTCAAATGACATTGATTGTTGGGGGATTGTGTGATTGAAGTGCCCCATTAAGGGCAGTGTTAGCACATCCAAACTTGGATACCAGGAATGCTGAAATCTCAAAGCTAAGATTTCTGTTGGCTACAGAAATGCTGGTGTGTCTGTGATTCACTAAAAGTTCAGGTGCATAGATTCTGAAGCTTGATGCCATGTGTTTATTCCATTTAGTAAAATTATTTTAATGCACTGTATAAGTTAAAACATTTGATAAGAGTCAGGGGTAGTGAAAACATTGTCCTTGAATTCAGGTGTCTGGCAGGGTAATGGGGGGGTGTTGGTGGCTGGGACTATGAAGCTGGAGCTGCTATCAAACCATGGATCATGTTCCTCTTTGTCTGGGAGAAATGACTCCAAAGATGAAATTTGAATGGTGAGGAAAAGATGATGATGTACTCAGGAAATTTCTCCTAAACAAATGCTCATGTGGAAGTGGGATGGGGCTGGGCATGTCTGAGGCAGAGCTTAAGGGGGCTTCTCATGGCGTTGAGAACGTTCCTTGCGACTTCAGGCATGCAGCAGGGTGTTTTAGATGACCATTGTGAGATGGATGGAATAAGACTGGAGACAAGATGAATGCTGGGATCTTGCAATGCTCTTGCATGAGTGGCTGGTGGCTCACCTGAAAGAACTAGTTATGTCTAAAAAAGAAATCAGGAATTTGTTTTGATTAGATAATACCTGTAATCCGAGGCATATTCAGGATCCTGATCTTAGTATTGTGGTTTAAAACCAAGCCAGCAACGGGAAAAATGGATGAGACTCATACTCCCAGTTTAGAGCAAGAACAAAGATTGAAGTAGAGCTGTGGCTCAAGAGCTAGAGTGCTACCTTGAGCAAAGAACAGCTAAGAAAAAGGTCCAGGTTTTGAGTTCAAGGCCAGGAATGAAAGAAGGAAGGTAAAAAAAGAGAAGTATGTAAGGAAGGGAAATATATAAATGAAAGAGAGAAGGAACTAGAAATTTAAAACTAGAGAATATTTAAAAGTCATCAGTCCTTCTAAGAAAAGTGTTGGAGTATGGGTTCTATATGTGGTGAACTGGAAGCCCAGCAGTGACTTGTTAACCAAAGAGTCACCATGATGAGCAAAGGATAGAAATCTGCATGAGCCTCTTAGCGGATGGAGTCACAGAAGAGAACCTCAGCTCCCATCCCATAGTTAGAAGTATATAGAGATGGGGAAGTTGGAATCACCTTGATGTCATTGTGTCCATGGATACTGGAAGTCATGGCTCTGTGAAAGCACAATGTTCTGGTTACTGAGCTGAGAGGCTGAGGAGAGCCAAGTCCTGGCCATGAAGAAATCAGGGTGGCAGCAGAGCAACTCTGCTGCAGTGTGTGCCTGCTTGGCTGTTCTTATTCTGTGGTGGATCAGGCCGGAGCGGGTGATAGTAACTGTTCTGTGGTCACAAGCCCTTCACCAAGAGCTTCCTCTGGGATCCTCATAAGCTAGAGGGTGGCTGGTGGTGGGATGTGTGTGGGGTGGAAGTGACAGAGGGATGGACGCATGGCAAGGTGGGTGAAGAGATGAGAGGAATGATGAGAGCCCAGTTCATTGGTTTCCAAGGTTAATGGGTGGGAGGTAGAGAGGCATGATGGAGGAATGATGGAGGCAGGGGAAGGTGGTGACAGATTGAGGCCATCTGTAGTGCCAGCCTGGCCATCATCTGAAGCCCATAGGCAGCTTCCTGATCCTTCACTTAGTCCTGCTCCTTGTGGAGGGAATGTCACGTGTACCCAGAGCTAGGGGTGGGGCAATGTTAGTAGCACCTGGAGAACCATTGGCCTCTACCTGGGTGAGGGGTGGTTATGGCTCCCATGCTGGGTGGCCTGATAGCTATGGAACAGATCTCTCCTTAGATACCACAGTCAGTGGCTGCTCTCCATCTAGGGTTAGGGCACCTGCTCAGCCCTCAGGACACCCCATGCAGGACAGAGGCCTACAATTCAGATGGCAGCACAGGGGTGAAGATGATCTCACCGTAGCCCTAGTTACATGGCTGTCCTTGCATGCAGGACAGGATGAGCTGGGGGAAGATGTTCTCTGTGTTTTTCCACAGCCTATCCCGGCCTCTTCTTGTGTCTGATTAGACCAAGAGAGTACCAGGTTCCCTCTCATAGTCCTGGTTCTTTTTCTTTTACAGTCATGAGGCTTGAACTCAGGTCCTGGGTACTGTCCCTGAGCTCTTTTGCTCAAGGTTGATGCTCTACCATTTGAACCATAGTGCCATTTCCAGCTTTTCCTTTTCATGTGGATCTCTGATATGTCCAGTGCTGTGCCTGCAGGGAGGCACTCACCCCACAGACAGAGCCACCTCTGCCGTGACTGTGACTGCCCACAACCCTCACACCTACTCCTTGCACACCCCTCGACTCCAGTTTTAGCTCCTCTTGGACTGGGTGTCCAGCCTACCCTTTCCTACACTCACAAAGGGTCTACAATTGTCTTCCCAGGGTCCTTTCTTCTGCCAGCCAGAGTACAGAGTGTGCACATCTTGACGATCACAGAGCTCAAAGCCAAAGGCTGAGATGCAGAAGGGGGTGACCCAGTAGCTGCACAGGGCCCATGGATCATCCTGTGCATCCCCCAGCCTGTGACTTCCCCCACCCCCTTGGCAGGGAAGCTCCATGCCCACATCCTGATCCCTGGTCCCCTCCAATTCCATTCTCCCTTGGATTTTGCAGACTGTCTACCATCAGGATCTAAAATTCTATTCATCACTTTATGTCCTTATCACTGATTTGCTACTTGGGCAGGATCTCCCCGTGCCTGGAGAGTGGGCATGTTATGTACTCTCTGTGGAGAAGTTGCCCCAGGAGAAGAAATATGCACTTCATGTGAGTGTTGGACAGGGCAGGAGGGCTCCCTAGGATCAGAAGCCACAGGAGGGGTGCAGATGGGGGAATGCTAGGGGCCCCAGGGGACAGTGGGAGTTAGGGCACAGTTGGTTCCTTCTGCAGGGTTGACACCGCTTCACAAATCCAACAGAATGAGGTTCACATTACAGATGTCAGAGACAGTGCAGATTGCCAATGGGCGCAGGGGTCACTGTCACCCCCAGATGCTGGCTGCATGCAGGGATGCACGCAGAGATGTTTTCAAGATCAGGTAAAGAGGATGTTGTAGGGTGTAACCATTCTTTTCAGATGGCTCTCTACCTTTCTTGAGCTTCATCTCTATCTTTGGCTTTTTCTTGGCAGTTAACTGGAAATGAGAGTTTCATGGACTTTCCTTTCTGGACTGGCTTCAAACAGAAGCTATGCACAGTTTTCAAACCATACCCTACTGAAGAAGGGAAGCTTGATCTGGTGCTTAACTGGGTTGCACTTTGGCTCCGTTTGCTATGCCTCACAGGAGGGGGCTCATCATTTGTAGACTAAGATCTCATGACCTTCAAAGCCAAATGCTACCTGAAAGTTCAGGGTCCCAGCCTATGTGTTGGGCCGGGGTGAATACATTCACTGTTATGCTGGGTCATCAACCCATGTTTTAAGCTGGAAGTAGGCAGTGCCACATTTGATAAGAACATCTGCCAGAGATTGTCACCTCATGAAAGCAGATTCTAAATTTGTATTCCATTTCCTGTGGTGGAGAAATCCCCTCCAACTTAGACAGGCTCACATCCACCTGCAGGTCACACTCCTAATGCACCCTTGAGTGTCCTCATGGTATTGGGATCTAAGTTTGTAGGGAATGCTGCTTTAGTCCATGAATTAGCTGGACAAGTGATGACAAACGTGTTGTGGATTAATATGAGAACAATTTAAGAAGCCCTGGAGGAGCATCAACCTGACCCTCTGTGGTGCTATAAATCTGATAGGATGTTCCAGACTGAGAAACAATCACATGGCTTTGTGTTTGGCATCCAGACAAGTGAGTGCATGTCTTAGCTGTCAGCCAATACAGAGGAGGACATGAATAAGTGGGTGGAAAGCATCTGTCAGACCCCTGTCTGGGGGCAGGTTGAGAGAACATAGGAAGGTAGATACCATGGCTGTGGTGGGGCCAAAAAAAGGGTAAAAGAGGCAAAGGAACCAGGTACTGGTAGCTCAAGACTGTCATCCTAGCTACTCAGGAGTTTGAGATCTGAGGATCACAATATAAAGCCAGCCCAGGACAGAAACTCCATGAGACTCTTATCTGCAATAAACTACTGAATGCAAGAAGCTCAAGCTCAGTGACAGCATCCAGGCCTAGCGTTCAAAACCCAGGACTGCCAGAAAAAAGTATCAAAGGACAAGAAGCTGGCCAAAAGTTAGAGGGACTCTATCTTGACAAACAATACAATGGTAAGTTGTACTCAGAAGACTTGCACAAAATCTGGAAATGCCTGAGACCTATCTATGCATGTTTCCTGTTTGTCTAAATACATATGTTTATGCATTTATATATTAGTATAGAGAGACAGATCAATACATATGAATATACATATATACATAGCCAGACACTTATGGGTGGGTGGTATACTGTGTGAGAGTTTGTGTTTGTGTTTTGTGGATGGCTATCTCTGTTTAAGAAAGATAGAAAATATGTAAATATCTTTAAAAAAACTTGAAAAAAATATAGAGAGACATAAGCTCTTGAGGGAATCTGAAATGACAAGATTATTCACAGGCACGTTTATCCTTATGGATTCCTCAGCAAGTTTTAATTTTTTTCATTATTTTCTTTCTTTTTTTTGAACCAGTGCTAAGGATTTCTCTCAGGGACCAGGTGCTGCCAATTACTAATTTTCTCATGGCTGCTACAAGAGGAACTGAGCCACAGTTCCACTTTTGCCTTATTTATTCGTGCTTAACTGAAGATAAAGATTTCTATCAGTGACTTTCTTTCAGGGGCTGGATTCTAACGAGGGTCCCCAGACCTCAGGCTTCTCTATAGCTACAATTAACAATATGAGAACCCAGCACTGGGTTCCAATGCACAGGGCAAGAAATTGAGTGAATCTCTCAACTCCAATTATCTATAATAAGCTAGAAGTGAAAGACCAATACCTTTGAGGAAAAGATGCTGAGGGTTATCACACAGGCCCTATGAGTAAGCCCTAAACCCTGTACACATGTGTGCATGCACACATTGGCAGATACACACACATGCACACACACAATATTTCAGGCAATATTGTATTTTGAATTAATATCCAAAGATTGGACAACAGGATAGCAAGTAATAAAATCTGTTTTTCTTGTCTACATTGAGGGAAAGGGATAAGTCACAAGATGCAGAAGCGAAGAATTCAGAGGCAAATGCTGTGAGTGAATAACTTGTAAAAAGCACATTTCTTTTCTTTTCTTTTGTTTTTTCTGCCATTCCTGGGGCTTGAACTCAGGGCCTGAGCACTGCTCTTGGCTTTTCCCAAGTCTAGCCCTCTGCCACTTGAGCCACATTGCCATATGGATTTTTATATCTGTGTGATATTAAGGACTCAAACCTAGATCTTCATGGATGCTAGGCAAGCACTCTACCACTGGGCCAAAAACTAAACCCCGATTAAGTATTTATAAATAGTCATCATCATATCAAAATATCCTTTCTCCTACAAAGAATGAACATTATCTATGTCTGTAAGACTTTTTTTATGTCAACAATGCTTCTGTGATTTTCCCACTTGCATTTTTACAGATGACAGCACAGATATTCATCAGGAAGAAAAATAGATTAGGATACAGAAACCTAACAACGTCCTAGTAGATTGAAGTGAAAAATATGTGCAAGATGGCCTGGGTCTTTCATCTATTTGTAGAGTGCTTGGCTACCACACAAAAAGAGTCCAGTTTGATTCTGCAGTACCATATACATAGAAAAGTCTGGAAGTGGTGCTGTGGCTTGGTGGGACAGCTATAGCCTAAAGAAAGCCTAAGAACAATGGTCAGGCTCTGAGGTCAAGTCCCAGGACTAGCAAAAAAATGTGCAAGAGGCAAAATGCAAGGTGAGAAGGCACTGTGAAGCAAAATGTCTTGTGAAGGGTAAGGGGAATAGTGACAGTTAAGTTTGGATCTTACCTAAGAAAGGCTCCTTGAGCCGAGACCAGGCTAGCACTTACGCCTAGTTAATGACTTGGGATTTGAACAAAAAGGTGTGCTGTTTACTACATCCATATGTGAGGTGGGAAGGGAGATTCAGCCTCCAGTATGTCTTTGGGGAGGTGTTCTGTGAGCAAGGAGCTTTGGTCATTGGGCCTTGAAAGGTGACCCTACCTCCCTCACAATGGAACAGAATATGGAACCCTGGTAACCAAGCCACTGTATGTGACAACCAGGTCAAGTCAGCTCCCTTGGCCTGTGGCTCAGGAGGAAGAAAGATGTTGCTGTGCTGTTGCCAAAGGTCAGAAGGCTCGGATCTCAGGCATGAGAGATATGGATGTCTCACTTGAAGAAGTAGATGCTGGATCAGGGCCAAGACAAAATTCCAGTATATCAGGCATTTCTCTAGGAAGAAAGCCAGGAAACTCCAGGGAAACTCAGATGAGGTATATTTTGAGGAAACCTATTTGAACCCATCATCCTGCCCACAAACTACAACCTTCTTGTGTGCTTTCAAGTGACTATACTAAGATTAGAGTGTGTCATTTCCAATCTACTCTATACCAATTCCTCAGTGTGAAGTGTGGTCCCATTCCTACGTTTGAAATATCCACTGTTTTGCCAATACACTGTGATGGTAAGTCAGCTCAGACTCTGAATGAGCCTTGTAACCTATGGATCCTGGAGGAAGGCCTGTTGGAGATGCTGCTGACAAAGCTGATCCCTGCCTACAAGAAAGGTGATGTCTTTTATGTGGGAAACTTCCTGCACAATTTCAAATAGTGGAGGACAATGTAGTAGTTGCTGGAAATTCTCTTGAAAAAGTGAGTGTTCCCCCTCCAAACCCATGTTTGCTCACCCCTCCTGGCCAAGCCTTGGAATACTTGGCTCCTCTCTGAGCCTGTTTGTTTCACTGGGGTGTTCACAGGGGAGCTAAGCATGATACAAGTGCACAAACTACTTTATTATGACTGGGACACCATGCCATTTCATTTCCCTCACAAGCTACTGGAGTCTCAACAGTGTGCTTACTGAGAAGTTGGATTTCAGGCATGAGTAAGTGGCTCCCAACTGCAGCCCTCACCTAGGTGACATCCTAGGAAATCCCATTTCCAAGTAAGAAATGAGGTGTCAGTGCTAATGGCGGAGGCCTGTAAAATACTGGAGTCAGAGGAAAAGCTGGGGGCTGAATCACTTTTGAGCCATCAGGGAGGGATTGTGATAGCTCTGCCTGTTAGAACCTGAAAGCATTTACATTTTGGTGTGTGGTCCAGTGCTGCCACTTGAACCTGAACCCAGGTCTAAATGCTATCCCTTTGGTGTTCAAAAATTAGCACTGTACCATTTGAGTCATAGGTCAAGTTCTGGCTTTTTGCTGCCTAATTGAAGACAAGTGCCTTTAGACTTTTACTGACTAGACTGGCTTTCCACTGTGATCTTCAGAGCTCAGCCTGCTGAGTGGCTAAGATTAGAGGAATGAGCATTTAGTTCTTTATTTAGAGCATTCACTTATTGATTTATTTAGAGCATTTACTTAGTTAATTTAAGGTGCGTTTACTTTGGACAGATGCATAGAGGCCTCTCTCAGAAGCTTCTGGAAGTGGGATGTAAAAGTCATCCTGTTCTCGAGTGTCTCTTACCCCCCTCCCAGCACATAAGTGCACATCTCTGCAGGACAGCCACAGCATAAGAATCATGCAAGAAAGGGGATTTGGTAAAAGGCTCAGGATGGAGAGAGAAGGCTCTCACTTTCCTTGTACCGAATGTGCCCACAGCATCATGTGTTCCATCTATACGATGTGAATGGACTTGTACCCGAGTGATTTCTACGAGTTCAAGAACTGCCACACCCTGACACAACTCAAGCTCTATATGAGGCTCCACATGTCGGCTTTGGACCTGCTCTTCTAAACACAAACTTTTTGACCAGCTGGAGGAATATGCGACCTGTAAGACCAAGAAAAAGTAGAAGTCCTGGTGTGGGTGCCTCAGAACCTGTGAGTAGGAAGCCCATGTGGTCTAGATATTGGTTGGCCCTTACTTCTACAGAGCTTGGCAAAATGCCCTTTATGGGTGGTGTCAGCCAGGTAATGTCTGTCCTCTGAAAGGACTCGGGAATAAGCACTCATTAGAAAGACCCTACACCTCCTCAATGTTCAGTCCAAACTCCAGTTCTACAGGTTCCTCCTTTAGATCCTCATGGAAGTTGAGTGACACTTCAACTTGCAGAGTCCACTCTGTCCACTCTGTACCTATTTCCATTCTTAGGTTTGGGTCATCGTGTAAGAGCTTATCCTGAACTCCGGATGAAAAACCCACCAATGGAGCTGGTGACTGATGGAGACTGAGAATCATCACTGCACTCCAGAAACCATGGGCCTTCTGTAGAAATTACCAAACAGGTTTAGAGTCCTATGGATATACCTTTTGCTCTGAACCCCATGTGTGACACAGTTGAACCTGCAGATACTATGGAGGAAGAAAAAGAGCAGCCAGATTTCCTTCCGTTTCCTTTCACACTCCACCCAGAGTCAGTCCATCTGAGTCAGAGAACACTCCACTTATTGTGCAAGCTGAAGGGGCACACGCTGGGCTCATGGAAAATGTCCCCATGGGAAGCAGCAAGTGTACTCTCAATACTGGATTCATTGGAGGAAAATGAATCCATCCTCACAGAATATCCAGACCCATCCATCTCACTAAAAGAGACTCAATCTCCATTCGACAAACCAGAATCCATCCCCCTCTTAACTCAGGAAGGACATTCTGTTTCTCATGAGGAAGGAGACCCTTCTGAGGACTCGGAAGTAGAATTACTGTCTGAAGGCAACTTGGAGGCCAGTCTGGATTTAGAGCTTCCCTGTCCCCTTCCTAAAAAGACGTCTCTTTATCTTGCTCTCATGATTCTTGTCAAGTATCCATTGTATTTACTTTGCTAACTATTAAACTCTCATTGTTAATATTATGGTGTGCAGTTCTTCAGTGCTTATTATACTGTGTTTTATTTTCCACTTATAATGTGAGACCTCAGACACATAGGTCCTGGATGGGCCAAAAACCAGACAGGTCTGTTCCCATAGAAGACAACCTTACTGGATATACAGGGAACTATGAAATGCATGGAATCACCAGGAATCCAGGCCAGGCCTCCATGGAAAGACAAGTCAGCTACCAAAGCTTAAGGACAGAGCAGATGCCTGGAAATGTGTTTTGTCTATCGGGAGAAGTGCCAGAGTATCTGTAATATTATGTGGGACTCTGTTCTGTGAGTTCAAGTCTGTTTATATATACATTGTGCTTTGTACAAATATTTAAGAAAATTAAAACTCCACAATAGCATCAAAAATCTACTTTGGCTTTTAATGTTGCCTAGTTGTAGAGTGCTCGCCTAGTATACAAGAAGACCTTGATTCAATTCCTCGACACTGCATACACAGAAAAAGCAGATGGGGCACTGTTGCTCAGGTGTAAGAGTGCCACCCTTGAACAAATGTGGCCAAGGACAGTTCCTGGACCCTCAGTTCAAGCCGCAGGACTAGCCAAACAAGAAATCATACCATTTTCCACACATTTGGAAATAAATCTGTTTTATCTAACGCTACTTCTTTTTTGCCAGTCCAGGGTGTGTGCCACCAAGCCAAACTACTGGCCCCCAACCTTACTATTTTTAATCATTTAATTTTTTTACATAATCATATTTCATGCTGTCTGTATTAATACCATAAACAGTATGCTTAGTGTAATAATGTTAAAGGTAAAACATAAGAAATTAATAACTAAAATTCCTTTTATATTAGTTTTATAGCATTACTACAATTTTATGAGAAAAATTACTTAGAATGTTTATTTTAGAGTTCAAGTAATCCATTTTGATAAATATATCAACCTACATCATTTATTTGAACACATTTTAAACTTTTTTTTTCAGGAATGCAAATACATATATATTTGTTGTAAATGAAATTTATGACTTGGGGGGAAGGGAAAGAGAAAACGGGGGAGGGGGTAACAGTGTTTACAAGAAATGTACTCATTACATATGTAACAGCAATCTCTTTGTATATCACCTTGAACAACAAATTTTTTGAAAAGTACAATAAGTTTAAATGTGTACTTTGGGCAGAATTTTTTTTTTGCCAGTACTGGGCTTAGACTCAGAACCTGAGCACGATCCTTGGTTTTGTTTTTGTTTATTGTTAAGGCGCAAGTTCTATCACATGTGCCACAGCACCACTTTTATCTTTTTTATCAATGTTGTGCTGAGGAATTGAACTTGGGTCTTCATTCATGCTCGGCAAGAACGCTTCCACTAGGCTTAACTTATGGCCCCAGTGGGAAGGAAGTTTTCCATAAAATATGTAGGAAATATGTACACTAAGGAAAAGCCATCAAAAATAGAAGAAAAATTATATACTTAGATAACAACATGCCAGTATTATGGCAGATCTCTGTAATTCTAGCTTCAAGAGTGGCCTATTTGGACCGGGAGTTGGCTGGCTGAAGTAAAGTGCTATCCTTGAGCAAGCCCTAGGATAGTGCTCTGGCCATGAGTTGAAGCCATAGGACATGCAAAAAATAATAATTTAATGCCCGTGACTGGTGGCTCACCCTGGTAATCTAGCTACCCTGGAGGATCGAGGTTCAAAGACGGCCCAGGCATAAAAATCTGTGAGAATCTTATTTCCAAATAATCCAGAAAATTCAAAATGACAATGTGCCTCAAGTGGTAGAGCTCTTGCCTTGAGCTGAAGAGCTTAAGGTAAACATCCAGGCCCAGAGTTCAAGCCCCATGAGTGAAAAAAAGAAAAAGAAAAAGAAAGCCCTTATCTAAGGCTGGAGTGCACACTAGTGGTAGTTTGCTTGCCTAGTATGCACAAAGCCCTGTGTTCAATTACTCTGTACCACTTACACTAAAAAAAAGCTGGAAATGATCTCAGAAGGTTGGGTTATGAGGATCACAGTTCAAAGCCAGGCCAGACACTAAAGTGCATGAAACTGTTACTTCCACTTAAGCACCAGAAAACCAGAAGTGACACTGTGGCTCAAGGTGTTTAAGGTTGTAGCCTTGAGCTGAAGAGCCCAGGGACACTGCCCAGGTGCACAATTAAAGTCTTAAAATCAAAAGAGAGAGAGAGAGAGAGAGAGAGAGAGAGAGAGAGAGAGAGAGAGAGAGAGAGAGACAGAGAGAGAGAGAGACAGACAGAGAGAGAGAGACAGAGACAGAGAGAGACAGAGACAGAGAGAGACAGAGAGACAGACAGACAGAGACAGACAGGCAGACAGACAGAGACAGAGACATCAAACAGTCAGGCACTGCTGGCTGAAGCGTGTAATTCTACCTACTATGGAGGCTGAGATTGGAGGATCTTGGTTCAAAGCCCAAAGCCAGCCTGGACACATATGTTTGTGAGACTTACATCACCAATTAACTACCAGAAACCAAAAATGGAGCTGTAGAGGAAGAGCGCTAGCCTTGAGCTGAAGAGATCAGGGACAGTCCAGGCCCAAAGTCCAAGCAACATGACGAATCAATAATAAAAAAAAAGAAGATAGCTAATAGTGATGATGAATAATTTTGGGCTGGGAGTTTGGCCTAGTGGTAGAGTGCTTGCCTAGCATGCACGAAGACCTGGGTTCAATTCCTCAATATCACATACATAGAAAAATGCTGGAAGTGGTGCTGAGGCTGAAGTGGTAGAGCCCTAGCCTTGAGAAAATATAAGGACAGTGCTCAGTCCCTTAGTTCAAGGCCAGGACTGGCCAAATCAAAAGTAGTAGAGCACTGGCATTGAACTGAAGATCTGAGGAACAGCCCATGCACAGAGTTCAAGCCCCGCAAAAAACAACAACAAAATCTATGAAATGGCAGTGGTGGTTTTAAGCTAAGCAAAAATAGAGTAGAAATTGGTAAAATACATATTTGTGTGTAAGCAAAATAGCCAGACTTATGCATTAGAACAGGATAGCAACTTGAAAAAAAATTTTGTTTTCCATCTCACTAGGTCCTGTCTCTTAATTTATTCAAGTAAGTAAAATGCTGGGTTTTATAATCATTGCTCTGAATATTAGAAAATCATAATATCTCTCATTAACCAACAAAGACCAGGAACTGGGGCTTCGTTGAAATGGCAGAGTTTCAGGCAAGAGAAGAAAAAATTGAAGTAAGAACTTGAAGTTCTTGATCCAGAACCTGCATAGTAACAGAGTAGCAGCCTGGTGATGGTACCTCACACCTATAATCTTAGCTACTCAGGAGGCTAAGATCTGAGAATCAAAGTTTAAAGCCAGCCAAAGTACCCAGTTAACTGCCAGAAAAACCAGAAGTGGCACTGTGGCTCACAGATTAAAGCACTAGCCTTGAGCTGAAGAGCTCAGGGACAGTACCCAGGCCCAGAGTTCAAGACCCACAATTGACAAAAATCAAACAAGCAATCAAAACTCACAAAGAAGCCTGCAGACCACAGTGGTTCTGCTGAGTCTCTTCTCTATGGGGATCAGGAAACATTTCACTTTTTCTGTCTCTTCCCATCTCAACATTCATACTAAAATAAGACTGTGTTGAAATGTTTTTCATGAAGCACCCTGAAATATTCATCGCTTATATCTCAGTTGAAGATAGTTGATTTGGGGCTGCATTGGTAGAGTGCTAGCCTTGAGCAGAAAAGGTCAGGGATAGAGCTGAAGCACTCAGTTGAAGACCCAGTGCCAACACACAAAAGAAATTATGCACTTTATACATATTTTCTAATTTCTTAATGAATTTTTCAGTCTGTATAAATATAGGGTACATTCCTTGTTACTTAAGTAAGATTGCTCTTTTTTTTCTTTTTGCCAGTCCTACGGCTTGGACTCAGGGCCTAGACATTTTCATTGGACTCGCTTGCCCAAGGTGAGTGCTCTGCCTCTTGAAACACAGCGCCACTTCTAGCTTTTTTCTGAGTATGCGGTACCGGTGAATAGAACCTAGGTCTTCATGCATTCTAGGTGAGCACTCTACCATTAGGCTACATTCGCAGGCAGTGAGATTCCTCTTACAGTCATTGTATGTTCACAGAGTTTGATCTCACACACTGTAGGGCCCTGGTTGGCTTTGACCTGTGATCCTAAGCCCTGAGCCTCCTAAGTAGCTGAAATTAAGTTGTGAGCCAGCATGATGGCTTCCATTCTTTTTTCTACAAAAATATATGTAGTTATCTAAAATATATCTATAGCTGAAAAAAATGAATCTCTCCCAAACAAATCTTCAAAGAAACAACCATCCTATTAAAAGGTGGGCTAAAGACTTAAAAGAGTATTCTCTGAAGAAAAAATTAAAATGGGCTTTAGACACATGAAGAAATGCTCCATATCTCTAGCAATAAGGGAAATGAAAATCAAAACAACTTTGAGATTCCACCTGACTCCAGTCAGAATGGCCATTATCAAAAAATCTAATAAGAGATACTGGTGGGGAAATGACCAGGGGGGATCACACCTACACTGTTGGTGTGAGTGTAAACTCGTTCAACCACTAGGGAAAGCAGTGTGGTGGTTCCTCAAAAGACTGAACATAGAGCTCCCCTATGATCCAGCAAATCCACTACTTGGCATCTACCCAATTGTCCAGAAAAAAGGACATACTAAAGCCACTACCAC
The DNA here is from genome assembly GCA_024803745.1 of Megascapheus bottae. Classification (NCBI taxonomy): domain Eukaryota; kingdom Metazoa; phylum Chordata; class Mammalia; order Rodentia; family Geomyidae; genus Megascapheus; species Megascapheus bottae. Next base: position 740,999 of record JANJXV010000311.1, read on the forward strand.
AATGATGCTCATTGCAGCACTATTTACCATAGCAAAGATATGAAACCAACCCAGATGCCACTCAGTAGATGACTGAATCAAGAAGATGTGGTACTTATACACAATGGAATGCTATGCTGCCATCAGAAGGAATGACATCGCCCCATTTGTAAGGAAATGGAAAGACTTGGAAAAATTCATATTAAGTGAAGCAGCCAGACCCAAAGAAACATAAGCTCAATGGTTTCCCTCATTTGTAATAATTAGTTCACATCTACGACTCTCCTAGCAGAGGATTACAATAACTCAAAAACAGAGGTATATAAGGTCATATAGGATGAGACTAAATGAAAGGATCTCTAGGATATGGGAACAAGAGCTATATCTTGTGTCATCGTTGCTCTTAATCTTGTGTGATTTTTGTCCTTAATCTACTATGTTATTTCTCATCTCTTATTTTGCCCTTTGGTTAATGTCAGATTGTTACTCTATCTGATGTTTTCCCTGGCATATTGTATATATGTTTATTTGTTTATGTCAAATAGGAAAGGGAAGGGGGGAAACAAGATGATTGGGAAGGGGAGGGGAGAGGGAACTGGGGACAAAAACATGTGGAGTGGAATAAATGTGTGAGAAGTAATGCAGTCCACTACCTGTAAATGTAATCGTAACCCCTCTATACATTACCCTGAAAATAAAAAAGAGACTATAAAAATATCTGTAGAAAATGAGGCTGGATGATGGAAACAACCAGATGCCCTACTACAAAAAATGTGATACACGCACGCACACACACACACACACACACACACACACACACACACACACACACAAACGAACACACACACAATGGAATGATACATAGCCAACCGACAAGATAAAATAATGGCATTCTCGGGGAAGTGGATGAAAAGGAAAAAAATCATATTAAGTGAAGTAAGCCAAACTCAAAGGAACATAGGCACAAGAGTCTCCCTCATTTGTCAAATTCAGTAGAAACCTTGGGCTCTGGTACCAGAGATTTACAATAGAACAAAATCTAGAGACATCGTGACAAATAGTATGACACTAAATGTAAGGACCTCCAAGATAAAGAAACAAAACTCATATAATGAGTGATTGTTGTCCTTAATGAACTATGTGATCTCTTATCTCTTTTGCTATCCCTTGGTTATATCATATTGTTACAATATTTCACCTTGTTTTCTGATATATTTCATATGTGCCTAATTGGTTATTTGAAATTGGATAGGGAAGGGGGGAAATGAACATGAATGCGGGTAGGGGAAGGGAAATGGGGACCATATCATTACATGGGGTATCAAAGTTTGAGAAGTAATGCACCTTCTATCTGGTGAATATAATGTAACCCTTGTATAAATTACAATAAATATAAATACATAAAAAGAAGATCTGCACAGAAAAAAATAATAATGGCATTTTTGGGGTAGTGGATGAAATTAGAGTGAATCCTGTTGAGTGAGATAAGTCAAGACCAAGGAACAAAAGGTACATGATATCCTTAATATATGGATATTAGTTTCAAACTGTAGTAGAGCGATGATTGAATAGTTGATACCCAAAGTTCTGGACATAATTTTGGAGATATAAACATAACTACATAGACATAAAAATCTAGGATAGACTATACACTCTATAGACATGTGTTTTATTATAGATTAATCTGTATCTATGACATACAAAGACTCAGCTTAATTTTTACTATATTCTAAAATCTATGTGCCAGTGATTGTATAGCGATTCCCTTCTTGAATACTTGTTGGTTAAACATGACATTTGAAATATGATGTAAATTTCAATGTTAATAAATTTTTTTAAAAAAGAGGCTAGAGGTAAATACCACTAATGTACTTGCTCTAAGTGGTACAGAAATTTTCTTAATGAATCAAGGGGTTTTATTAGATCTTTATGCAATTATTTTAGTTCTGAGTGTTCTACACTCAATGATACTTCTGGAAAGATGATATAGCTGACTGTGTAGATGGTATGAAGACATACTGGCCTAAACGTAGAATAAAGCATTGGTAAGTGGCTGTTAGCTGTCCAGATTCTACTGGAATATGTGGAATGAATTTATTAAGCACAATGCAGGCTCTTAGTCAGATCAGGATCAAGATTATGTGGTTCCATGAGATGAATGAGGAAAGATCAGAAAAATCTACTAAGATATCCAGATATACTTTTTAAACTAAGGTATCTGGACTCCTTTATTTTGTTTCTTGGTGGGGAGGTTGAACTTTGGACCTGGGCAAGGTCTCTTAGTTCTTTTTCCTCAAGGCTAATGCTGTATCAGTTTTAGCCACAACTCCACTTAGTTTTTGGGTGGATAAGTGGAGAGTAGAATCTTACAGTTTTTGTTGTTTTCATTTTTTTTGCTTGCAAAGGCTTTGAATCACCTTCTCCCTGGCTAGTAGAATGACAATTATGACCCTTCAGCACCTGGCTAGTGATTTTTTGAAAACTGGACTTTATTCCAAATCACATAACTGGTTCCTAGCAAAGTTTTGAAGCCTGACTTAAATGTCACAGATTTTTGTCACTTGGAGACACTCTGTGCTGAACGTTAGAAATCTACCAGCTGAGTCACAGTGGCACTTCCAGTTTTTTGTTTATGTGGTGCTGAGGAATGGAATTCAGGGTTTCATACATGCTAGGCAAGCTTCATTTTCAGCCCAAGGTTGTATGTTTTGTTTTTTCAGTGTTGTTGCTTCTAAGGTACTGTATGATGTTCTTTCATTTTCTTTGCTTTTTACCTCTTTTCTTCTTTTTCCCTTTAGTTTTATTCTCTGTAGTCCCTGTGTTGAATTCGGGTACCCTGTGTCTTGTACATAGGTTTATGTGATTTGGGGAATGGAGAGGGTATAATAAAATGGTAAAAAAAAACAAAGGAAAAAGGGTGAACCAATTGAACAGTGATACTTGGAAGACACTAAACGGAAATGAACTGAACAATCTGGGTGGAGAGGGGGCTGAGGGTAGGAAAACAGAGAAAAATGAGGGAGGGGATAACAATTTTCTTAAGAAATATGTTCATTACTTATGTAACCGTATGCCAACTATATATTGACTTAACAAAATAAATTAACTTAAAAAATAATTTAGCCGGGTATGGTGGCTCACACTTGTAAATGTAGCTACTCAAGAGGCTGGGATCCAAGGATAACAGTTCAAAGTCAGCCTGGGCACTGAAGTCCATGTGACTCTTATCTCCAATTAACCACCAGAAACCCAGAAGTGGCCCTATGGCTCAAGGGATAGGGCAGTAGTCTTGAGCTGAAAAGCTCAGTGACAAGACCCAGGTGCAGAATTGCAGTCCCATGACTTGAATGATGAATGATACTTGCCAGGCTCTGTGCGCTCACACTTGGAATCCTATCTACACAGAATCAGGTTTGAATCCAGCCCAAACAAATTGCATGATATTCTGATTTACAGTTCATTACCAAAAATCTGGAAGTGGAGCTGTGGATAAAGTGGTAGAACACTAGCCAGAAGCTTTTGTGTCAATATCCTGGAGGTCCTTTCAATTAGCTTCACATTATATGGCCTTATATATGGCCTTTTGCTCTATTGCCAATCTCTGCTAGTAGAGCCCAAGTTTTCTACTGATTATGACGAATGAGGGAAACCACTGAGCCTAAGTTCCTTTGAGTCTGGCTTACTTCACTTAATATGATTTGTTCTAAGTCTTTCCATTTCCTAACAAATGGGGCGATGTCATTCTTTCTGACAGCAGCATAGAATTCCATTGTGTACAAATACCACAACTCGTTGATCCACTCATCAACTGAGGGACATCTGGGTTGGTTCCATATCTTTGCTATGGTGAATAGTGCTGCAATGAACATTGTTGTGCTAGTGGGTTTAGTATGCCCTTGTTTCTGGATTGTTGGGTAAATGCCAAGTAGTGGAATTGCTGGGTCATAGGTGAGTTGTATGTTTAGCGTTTTGAGGCACTGCCGCACTGTTTTCCATAGTGGTTGAACGAGTTTGCACTCCCACCTACAGTGTAGTAGTGATCCCTCCTGACCACATCCCCTCCAGCATCTGTTGTCATTCGTTTTCCTGATCCTGGCCATTCTAACTGGAGTTAGGTGGAATCTTAGAGTTGTTTTGATTTGCATTTCTTTTATGATCAGAGATGTTGAGCATTTCTTCATGTGTCTATAGGCCATTTTTGTTTCTTCTTCAGAGAAGACTCTCTTTAAGTCTTTGGCCCATTTTGTAATGGGATGGGTGTTACTTTGGAGGTTAGTTTTGGAGTGATTCAATTTTTTGAGTTGTTGATATATTTTAGATATGAGGCCTTGGTCCGTTGTTTGGTTGGTGAAGATCTTCTCCCACTCTGTAGGCTTCCTGATTATTTTACTAGCTATATCCGTTGCCATACAAAAGCTCTGCAGTTTAATGCAGTCCCACTTATCCAGCCTTTCTCTGATTTGTTGTGATTCTTGGTCCTTATTAAGAAAGTTTCGACCTGTGCCAAGGAGGCCTAGTGTATCTCCTATTCCTTCCTGTAAACTTTTCAGTGTGTCAGCTTTTACCTCCACGTCTTTGATCCATTTGGAGTTAATTCTAGTGCAAGGTGACAAAGAAGGATCCAACTTTAGGTTTCTGCAGGTGTTTAACCAGTTCTGCCAGCACAACTTGTTGAAGAGGCTATCTTTCTTCCATTCTATTTTTTTGGCTCCCTGGTCAAAGATTAGGTGGCCATAGGTCTGTGGTTTAATATCTGGGTCCGCATTTCTCCTCCAATGGACTTCAGGCCTGTTCTTGTGCCAGTACCAAGCTGTTTTCAGAATTATAGCTCTGTAATAGAGCCTTAAGATTGGAATTGACATTCCTCCAGCGCTGTTCTTTCTGCTAAGAACTGTTTTTGCTATACGGGGTCTTTTATTATTCCATATGAAATTTTGAATTGCCTCTTCTATGTCTTTAAAGAATGACATTGGGATATTGATGGATATTACATTGAATTTATAAATAGCCCTTGGCAAGTTTGTCATTTTCACAATGTTGATTCTTCCAATCCAGGAGCATGGGAGGTTTTTCCATTTCCTTAGTTCTGCATTAATTTCCTTTTTTAGGGTTTTAAAGTTTGCATCTAAACGGTCCTTTACATTCTTAGTTAAGCTACTTGCTAGGTACTTTATTTTCTTTGAGGCTATTGTGAAAGGAGTTTCTTTCCTGATTATTGCCTCGTTCCTCTCAGTGTTGGCGTAAAGTAAGGCAGTTGATTTGTGAGGGTTGATTTTGTGGCCTGCTACCCTTCCGAAGCTTTGAATCAGCTCAAGGAGCTTGGGAGTAGAGTCTATAGGATTCTTTAAATACAGAATCATGTCATCAGCAAAGAGGGATAGTTTTATTTCCTCTTTCCCTACTTGGATCCCCTTTATGCTTGCTTTTTGCCTTATTGCACTGCCTAGGAATTCTAGAACTATGTTAAAAAGGAGTGGAGAGAGTGTGCATCCTTGTCTCGTTCCTGATTTTAGAGGGAATGGCTTTAGATTTTCACCATTAAGTATAATACTAGCAGTGGGTTTCTCATACACAGCCTTTATTACATTGAGAAATGTTCCATGGATTCCTAGTTTCTCCACATCTTTTAACATAAAGGGGTTTTGGATCTTGTAAAATGCCTTTTCCGCATCTATTGAGACAATCATGTGATTTTATCCCTGCTCCTGTTGATGTGTTGAATTATATTAATTGATTTGTGTATGTTGAACCAGCTTTGCCTCCCCGTGATGAATCCAGTTTGATCATGGTGTATAATTTTTTTGATGAGTTGTTGTAGACGGTTGGCCAGTATTTTTTTGAGAAGTTTTGCATCGATGTCCATCAAAGAAATGGGTCTATAGATCTCTTTCTTTGATGAATCTCTGTCTGGTTTGGGGACGAGGGATATACTGGCTTCACAGAATGAGTTTGGTAAAGAACCTTCATTTTCAATTTCGTTGAAGCTTGAGGAGTATTCGTGTGAGCTCTGCTTTGAAGACCTTATAGAATTCAGCTGTGAATCCAACTGGCCCTGGGCTCTTTTTAAGTGGAAGTTGTCTAATTTCCATTTCTATTTCAGAGCTTGAAATAGGCCTGTTGAGTAGGGTTAGCTCTTCTTGGTTCAGTGTGGGTATGTTAATATTGTCTAGGAATTCATCCATTTCTTCTAGATTCTCAAATTTGTTGGCGTAAAGGTTTGAGAAGTATTCCCTCATGATATTCTGGATGTTGGTAATTTCTGTCGTGATATTACCATTTTCATCTGCGATTTTGTTTATTTCGATATGCTCTCTTCTTTTTTTGGTAAGATTTGCTAAGGGGTTGTCAATTTTGTTAATTCTTTCAAAGAACCAACTCCTTGTTTTGTTGATTCTTTCTATAGATATTTTATTCCAAATCATTTAATTCTGCTTTGATTTTAATAATTTGCTTTCTCCTAATGGGTTTAGGGTTGGTTTGTTGCTCTTTTTCCAGGAGGTTAAGGTGAGACATTAACTAGTTGGTTTGCCATTTTTCCAACTTGCTGTTGTAGGCACTCAGCGCTATAAATTTTCCTCTGAGTACTGCCTTTGTTGTGTCCCTAAGGAGTTGATATTTGCGTGCTCCTTATTGTTAAATTTCATAAACAGTTGGATATCTGTTCTGATCTCTTCGATTACCCATTGTTTTTGATTCAACAATGTGTTGTTCAGTCTCCATGAGTTACAGGGTTTTCTTTGGTGGAGATGTGTGTTCAGCTCCAATTTGATGCCTTTATGGTCTGAGAGTCTGCATGGAATAATTTCAGTGTTTCTGAATCTGTCCAGGTTTGCTTTATGGCCTAAGATGTGGTCTATTTTGGAAAATGTTCCATGTGCTGCTGAGAAAAACGTATATTGTGGTGTTACTGGGTGGAATATTCTGCAGATGTCTGTTACATCTAGTCGGTCTATATAGTTGTTCAGTTCTAAGGTTTCTCCTTTGAGTTTTTGCCTTGTTGATCTGTCCATAGGTGAGAGCGGTGTGTTAAACTCACCAACAATCACTGTATTTCGATCTATGTATGGTTTAAGTGTAAGTAAAGTTTGCTTGATGAAGTTTGGAGCTCCGGGATTGGGTGTGTAAATACTTAGGATCGTTATGTCTTCCTGGAGGAAAGATCCCTTTAGTAGTATGTTGTACCCATCTTTGTCTTTTCTTACTAATTTTAGTTTGAAGTCTATTGTATCTGATATGAGGATGGCAACTCCAGCCTGTTTATGGGGGCAGTTAGCTTGATAGAGTTTATTCCAACCACTCACTTTCAAAAGATGACTGTTTTTGGGTAGGATGTGTCTCTTGAAGACAGCAGAACAATGGCTCTTGCTTTTCGATCCAACTAGACAGCCTATGCCGTTTAATTGGAGAGTTAAGTCCATTGATAATGAGAGTTAGGATTGAGAGATATTTATTAGTTCCTACCATTTTTAAAAGCTTTTAGTAGGGCCTGTGTCTTGACAGTTCTTGTGGTCCTTCATGGTATGCTGTTTAGGTGCCACTTCTTTCCCTATAATGCATTTATTTTGGTTTTGTATGTATGGAGCATCGTTGGGAATTCTCTGTAGTGTTGGTTTTGTTTCGACATATTGTTGCAGCTTTTCCCTGGAATGGAATGTTTTATTGTTCCCTCAGTTATGAATGAGAGCTTAGCTGGCTACAGTATTCTTGGTTGGTAGTCATTTGATTTAAGGGAATGACATATATGCTTCCAGTCACTTCGTGCTTGCATGGTCTCTGCTGAGAAATCTGGGGTTATTCTGATTGGTTTGCCTTTATAGGCTACTGATCCCTTTTCCCTGGCTGCCTTTAGGATCTTTCCTTTCGTTTCTATTGATCCAGTTCGGATCACAATGTGGCGGTGGGATGTTCTTTTCTGGTCAGGTCTGTTTGGGGTTCTAAAAGCTTCTCGTATCTGCATGGGCCTGCCCTTCTGGATATTTGGGAAATTCTCTGAGATGATTCCCTGAAGTATATTTCCAATACCATTGACCTCTTTTTCCACGCCCTCCTCAATACCAACTAGCCTTAAATTAGGCTTCCTAATTGTATCTTGGACCTCCTGAAGCGCTCTCTCATATTTCCTAGATTTGGATTAACTCATTTTCTGTTCTTTATAATACCTAAATTATCTTCAGCCCCTGAAATGCTCTCCTCTGCATTGTCTAACCTGCTATCAAAGCTATCTACTTTATTTTTCATCTCCCTTGCTTCTAATTGCTCACTTTTTATGCCTTGCGTCTCTTGTTTTAGACCATGTATGGATTTCTTTATCTCCTTGATTTCCTTTTGAGTGGTTAGCTCAGTAACTTTATTTTCTTTGGACATTTGCTGGAGTTTGGTCCGGTTTTTATTTGTGGATTCTATGAATTCATCCATCTTTCTTTGAAAAACCTTTATTATGGCCTCCTTTTTGGCTTCTTCTTTTTCACTTATCACCTTGTTTTTGCTTTCCTCTTGTTCAGCTATGGCTTCCTCCATCATCTCTTTCTTTATATTTTCACATTTTCCGTTAATGATGTTTATCAATTGCATTTGTGTAGCACTTGGAAGACTCTCCTCTAGGTTTGCCAGTGACTGTTCCATTGTCTATTTACATTGGGTGGGGAAGTTGTTTCTTGATTTGACATTTTGCTTGAGTTTCTTGTTCTGATCATTTGAAAATGGGAGCAAGATTACTACTAAATACGATTATAGTTTTTCAGATATAACCAACCTAGACCTCTGCAGCTGGCAGACACTAGATGTTCACAAGTTTTGATTGGAATTATCACTCTCTCTTTTAGTGCACTTACAGACCACTCTAATACAACCACTGATAAGCGATTTATACCCAAAACAATAAGCCTCTCAATCCAATCTCTATTGCCTTTAAGTCCCTCTTAGCCTAGAGAATAATTAACCACCTACATATACAATATTGCTCAACAGTCATCAAGTGTATATCCGTGCAGTATAAGGGTTGAAAGATGAGCAGAGGTCCAGAGATAGAAAAAAAGAATGAGACAGGTCAGGGGAGGTACAAAAGGATTAACGTAGGAGTGTAAGAATATTGAAGTAATGAAGAAAAGATATAGTATAAGGATAACTGACCTAAGTTGGTAAGTAGGTAGCATATTTGAGTACAAAATTTGGAAAGTATTAGAATAAAACTTATGTGTTGCTGCACGACTAGCTCTTAGCCCAACCAGTGGCCTCACAGTGGACCATGGGATGGATCTGTTTTTCTTGTCTACGTTGAAGGAACGGGCTATTTCACAAGATGCAGAAGCGAAGATTTCAGAAGCAAATGCTGTGAGTGAATTAGCTCGTAAAAAGCATTTTTATTTTCTTTTATCTTTCTTCCAGTCTATGGGCTTGAATTCAGGGCCTGAGCACTGTCCTCGGGTTTTCTCAAGTCTAGCCCTCTGCCACTTGAGCCACAGTGCCACATCTAGATTTTCTATCTATGTGATACTGAGCAATCAAACCCAGATCTTCATGGATGCTAGGCAAGCACTCTACCACTATGCCAAACTCTCAACCCTGACATAGTAATTATAAAGTCATCATCATCATCATCATCATATCCAAATATCTTTTCTCCTACAAAGAATGAACACTTAACTGTGTCTAATGCTTTTTTTTAAATTTCACTAATTCTTCTGTGTTTTTCCCTCGTGCATTTTTTACACATGACAGCAAAGCTAATCATCAGGAATAAATTGATTAGGATACAGAAACCTAATAATATCCTAGTAGATTGACGTCAAAAATATGTGCAAGATGCCCTGTGTGTTTGACCTCGTGGTAGAGTACTTGGCTACCAAGCAAAAAGACTCAGGTTTGATTCCTCATTACCACATACATAGAAAACGCTGCAAGTTGTGCTGTGGCTCGGTGGGACAGCTAAAGCCTAAAGAAAACCCAAGAACAATGTTCACACTCTGAGGTCAAGTCCCAAGACTAGCAAAAACAAAAAAAATTCGACAAGGGGCAAAATGCAGGCAGAGAAGGCACTGTGAAGCAAATGTTTTGTAAAGGGTGAGGGCAATATTGACCCTTAAGTTTGGATCTTACCTAAGAAAGGCTCCTTGAGCCTGAGACCTGACTTGGAATTGGGCCTAGTGGAAGACATTGGGATTGGACAAATAAGGTGTGCTGTATACTACATCCACATGTATATTGTGAGATTGGAGGAGAGATTCAGCCTCCAGTATGTCTTTGGTGAGGTCTTTTGTGAGCAAGGATCTTTGGTCATTGGGCCCTGAAAGGTGACCCTGCCTCCCTCACAATGGAACAGAATATGGAACCCTGGTAACCAAGCCACTGTAACTAACAACCAGCTCAAGCCAGCTCACTTGGCATGTGGCTCAGGAGGAAGAAAGATGTTGCTGTGCTGTTGTCAAAGGTCAGGAAACTCGAGTCTCAGGCATGGAAGTTGTGGATGTCTTACTCGAAGATGTACATGCTAGATCATTGCCAAGCCACAAATCCAGTATAACAGAACTTTCTCTAAGAAGAAGGCCAGGAAAATCCAGGGCAACCAGATGAGGTATATTTCTAAGAAGAAATGTATTTGACCCCATCATCCTCCCCACACACTACAACTTTCTTTTTTTTCATTTTTTTATTGTAATTAGTAAAAGGGTTAGATGATATTTGCCAGATAGAAGGTGCATGTATTCACATACACTGATACCCTTTCACATGTCTTGGTACCCATTTCCCTTCAACTCCACAGCCCCCACCCGTCTTGGTTTTCCCCCCTTCCCTATCAAATTTCAAATATCCAAATACAAATAAAATCAATATATGAGATAACAAAGTGAGATACTATACCAATATGGGATAACCAAGGGACAGCAAAGGAGATGAGAGACAACATAGTACATTAAGGACAACAATCATTCATTATGTGGCTTTTTTTTCAATATCCTGGAGGTCCTTTCAATTAGCTTCACATTATATGGCCTTATATATGGCCTTTGGCTCTATTGCAAATGTCTGCTAGTAGAGCCCAAGGTTTCTACTGATTATGATGAATGAGGGAAACCACTGAGCCTAAGTTCCTTTGAGTCTGGCTTACTTCACTTAATATGATTTGTTCTAAGTCTTTCCATTTCCTAACAAATGGGGCGATGTCTTTTTTTCTGACAGCAGCATAGAATTCCCTTGTGTACAAATACCACAACTTGTTGATCCACTCATCAACTGAGGGACATCTGGGTTGGTTCCATATCTTTGCTATGGTGAATAGTGCTGCAATGAACATTGTTGTGCTAGTGGGTTTAGTATGCCCTTGTTTCTGGATTGTTGGGTAAATGCCAAGTACTGGAATTGCTGGGTCATAGGGGAGTTCTATTTTTTGCCTTTTGAGGCACTGCCGCACTGCTTTCCATAGTGGTTGAACGAGTTTGCACTCCCACCAACAGTGTAGTAGTGATACCTTCTGGCCACATCCCCTGCAGCATCTGTTGTCATTCGTTTTCCTGATCCTGGCCATTCTAACTGGAGTGAGGTGGAATCTTAGAGTTGTTTTGATTTGCATTTCTTTTATGACCAGAGATGTTGAGCATTTCTTCATGTGTCTATAGGCCATTTTTGTTTCTTCTTCAGAGAAGACTCTTTTAAGTGTTTGGCCCGTTTTTAATGGGATGGGTGTTACTTTGGAGGTTAGTTTTGGAGTCATTCAATTTTTTGAGTTGTTGATATATTTTAGATATGAGGCGTTTGTCCGTTGTTTGGTTGGTGAAGATCTTCTCCCACTCTGTAGGCTTCCTGATTAGTTTACTAGCTATATCCGTTGCCATACAAAAGCTCTGCAGTTTAATGCAGTCCCACTTATCCAGCCTTTCTCTGATTTGTTGTGATTCTTGGTCCTTATTAAGAAAGTTTCGACCTGTGCCAAGGAGGCCTAGTGTATCTCCTTCCTTCCTGCAAACTTTTCAGTGTGTCAGCTTTTACCTCCACGTCTTTGATCCATTTGGAGTTAATTCTAGTGCAAGGTGACAAAGAAGGATCCAACTTTAGTTTTCTGCAGGTGTTTAACCAGTTCTGCCAGCACAACTTGTTGAAGAGGCTATCTTTCTTCCATTCTATTTTTTTGGCTCCCTTGTCAAAGATTAGGTGGCCATAGGTCTGTGGTTTAATATCGGGGCCGCAGTTCTACTGCATTGGACTTCAGGCCTGTTCTTGTGCAAGTACCAAGCTGTTTTGAGAATTATAGCTCTGTAATAGAGCCTTAAGTTTGGAATTGAAATTCCTCCAGCGCTGTTCCTTCTGCTAAGAAGTGTTTTTTCTATACGGGGTCTTTTATTATTCCATATGAAATTTTGAATTGCCTCTTCTATGTCTTTAAAGAATGACATTGGGATGTTAATGGGTATTACATTGAATTTGTAGATAGCCCTTGGCAAGATTGTCATTTTCACAATGTTGATTCTACCAATCCAGGAGCATGGGAGGTTTTTCCATTTCCTTAGTTCTGCTTTAACTTCCTTTTTTAGGGTTTTAAAGTTTTCATCTAAACGGTCCTTTACATTCTTAGTTAAGCTAATTGCTAGGTACTTTATTTTCTTTGAGGCTATTGTGAAAGAATTTTCTTTCCTGATTATTGCCTCGTTCCTCTCAGTGTTGGCGTAAATTAAGGCAGTTGATTTGTGAGGGTTGATTTTATGGCCTGCTACCCTTCCAAAGCTTTGAATCAGCTCAAGGAGCTTGGGAGTAGAGTCTATAGGATTCTTTAAATACAGAATCATGTCATCGGCAAAGAGGGATAGTTTTATTTCCTCTTTCCCTACTTGGATCCCCTTTATGCTTGCTTCTTGCCTTATTGCACTGCCTAGGAATTCTAGTACTATGTTAAAAAGGAGTGGAGAGAGTGGGCATCCTTGTCTCGTTCCTGATTTTAGAGGGAATGGCTTTAGATTTTCACCATTAAGTATAATACTAGCAGTGGGTTTCTCATACACAGCCTTTATTACATTGAGAAATGTTCCATGGATTCCTAGTTTCTCCACATCTTTTAACATAAAGGGGTTTTGGATCTTGTCAAATGCCTTTTCCGCATCTATTGAGACAATCATGTGATTTTATCCCTGCTCCTGTTGATGTGTTAAATTATAATAATTGATTTGTGTATGTTGAACCAGCTTTGCCTCCCTGTGATGAATCCAGTTTGATCATAGTGTATACTTTTTTTGATGAGTTGTTGTAGACGGTTGGCCAGTATTTTGTTGAGAAGTTTTGCATCGATGTTCATCAAAGAAATGGGTCTATAGATCTCTTTCTTTGATGAATCTCTGTCTGGTTTGGGGATGAGGGATATGCTGGCTTCACAGAATCAGTTTAGTAAAGAACCTTCCTTTTCAATTTCGTTGAAGAGCTTGAGGAGTATTGGTGTGAGCTCTGCTTTGAAGACCTTATAGAATTCAGCTGTGAATCCATGTGGCCCTGGGCTCTTTTTAAGTGGAAATTGTCTAATTTCCATTTCTATTTCAGAGCTTGAAATAGGCCTGTTGAGTTGGGTTAGCTCTTCTTGGTTCAGTGTGTGTATGTTAATATTGTCTAGGAATTCATCCATTTTTTCTAGATTCTCAAATTTGTTGGCGTAAAGGTTTGAGAAGTATTCCCTCATGATATTCTGGATCTTGGTAATTTCTGTCGTGATATTACCATTTTCATCTGCGATTTTGTTTATTTCGATATGCTCTCTTCTTTCTTTGGTAAGATTTGCTAAGGGCTTGTCAATTTTGTTAATTCTTTCAAGAACCAACAACTTGTTTTGTTGATTCTTTCTATAGTTTTTTTATTCCAAATCATTTAATTCTGCTTTGATTTTAATAATTTGCTTTGTCCTAATGGGTTTAGGGTTGGTTTGTTGCTCTTTTTCCAGGAGGTTTAGGTGAGACATTAACTAGTTGGTTTGCCATTTTTCCAACTTGCTGTTGTACGCACTCCGCGCTATAAATTTTCCTCTGAGTACTGCCTTTGTTGTGTCCCTAAGGAGTTGATATTTGTGTGCTCCTTATTGTTAAATTTCATAAACAGTTGGATATCTGTTCTGATCTCTTCGATTACCCATTGTTTTTGATTCAACAATGTGTGGTTCAGTCTCCATGAGTTACAGGGTTTTCTTTGGTGGAGATGTGTGTTCAGCTCCAATTTGATGCCTTTATGGTCTGAGAGTCTGCATGGAATAATTTCAGTGTTTCTGAATCTGTCCAGGTTTGTTTTATGGCCTAAGATGTGGTCTATTTTGGAAAATGTTCCATGTGCTGCTGAGAAAAACGTATATTGTGGTGTTACTGCACCACATCTGCAGATGTCTGTTAGATCTAGTTGGTCTATATAGTTGTTCAGTTCTAAGGTTTCTCTGTTGAGTTTTTGCATTGTTGTTCTGTCCATAGGTGAGAGTGGTGTGTTAAACTCACCAACAATCACTGTAATTCGATCTATGTATGGTTTCAGTGTAAGTAAATTTTGCTTGATGAAGTTTGGAGCTCCGGGATTGGGTGTGTAAATACTTAGGATTGTTATGTCTTCCGGGAAGAAAGATCCCTTTAGTAGTATGTAGTAACCTTCTTTGTCTTTTCTTACTAATTTTAGTGTGAAGTCTATTGTATCTGATATGAGGATGGCAACTCTAGCCTGTTTATGGGGGCAGTTAGCTTGATAGAGTTTATTCCAACCTCTCACTTTCAAAAGATGATTGTTTTTGGGTAAGATGTGTCTCTTGAAGTCAGCAGAACGATGGCTCTTGCTTTTTGATCCAACTAGACAACCTATGCCGTTTAATTGGAGAGTTAAGTCCATTGATATTGAGAGTTAGGATTGAGAGATATTTATTAGTTCCTACCATTTTTAAAAGCTTTTAGTAGGGCCTGTGTCTTGACAGTTCTTGTGGTCCTTAGATGGTATGCTGTTTAGTTGCCATTTCTTTCCCTATATTGCATTTATTTTGGTTTTCTATGTATAGAGCATCTTTGAGAATTCTCTGTAGTGTTGGTTTTGTTTCAACATATTGTTGCAGCTTTTCCCTGGAATGGAATGTTTTTATTGTTCCCTCAGTTATGAATGAGAGCTTAGTTGGCTACAGTATTCTTGGTTGGTAGTTATTTGATATAAGGGCATGACATATATGCTTCCAGTCACTTCGTGCTTGCATGGTCTCTGCTGAGAAATCTGGGGTTATTCTGATTGGTTTGCCTTTGTAGGTTACTGATCCCTTTTCCCTGGCTGCCTTTAGGATCTTTCCTTTCGTTTCTATTGATCCAGTTCGGATCACAATGTGGCAGTGGGATGTTCTTTTCTGGTCAGGTCTGTTTGGGATTCTAAAAGCTTCTCGTATCTGCATGGGCCTGCCCTTCTGGATATTTGGGAAATTCTCTGAGATGATTCCCTGAAGTATATTTCCAATACCATTGACCTCTTTCTCCACGCCCTCCTCAATACCAACTAGCCTTAAATTAGGCTTCCTAATTGTATCTTGGACCTCCTGAAGCGCTCTCTCATATTTCCTAGATTTGGATTGACTCATTTTCTGTTCTTTATAATACCTAAATTATCTTCAGCCACGGAAATTCTCTCCTCTGCAATGTCTAACCTGCTATCAAAGCTATCTACTTTATTTTTCATCTCCCTTGCTTCTAATTGCTCACTTTTGATGCCTTGCATCCCTTGTTTTAGATCATGTATGGATTTCTTTATCTCCTTGATTTCCTTTTGAGTGGTTAGCTCAGTAGCTTTATTTTCTTTGGACATTTGCTGGAGTTTGGTCACGTTTTTATTTGTGGATTCTTTGAGTTCATCCATCTTTCTTTGAAAAACCTTTATTATGGCCTCCTTTATGGCTTCTTCTTTTTCACTTATCACCTTGTTTTTGCTTTCCTCTTGTTCAGGTATGGCTTCCTCCATTATCTCTTTCTTTATATTTTCACATTTTTCATTAATGATGTTTATCAATTGCATTTGTGTAGCAATTGGAAGACTCTCCTCTAGGTTTGCCAGTGACTGTTCCATTGTCTGTTTACATTGGGTGGGGGATGTTGTTTCTTGATTTGACATTTTTCTTGAGTTTCTTGTTCTGCCCATTTGAAAATGGGAGCAAGATTACTACCAAATACGATTATAGTTTTTCAGATATAACCAACCTAGACCTCTATAGCTGGCAGACACTAGATGTTCACCAGTTTTGATTGGTATTATCACTCTTTCTTTTTGTGCACTTACAGACCAGCCTAATACAACCACTGATAAGCGATTTATACCCAAAACAATAAGCCTCTCAATCCAATCTCTATTGTCTTTAAGTCCCTCTGAGCCTAGAGAATAATTAACCACCTACATATACAATATTGCTCAACAGCCATCAAGTGTAGATCCGTGCAGTATAAGGGTTGAAAGACGAGCAGAGGTCCAGAGATAGAAAAAAAGAATGAGACAGGTCAGGGGAGATGCAAGAGGATTAACGTAGGAGTGTAAGAATATTTAGTAATGAGGAAAAGTTATAGCATAAGGATAACTGACATAAGTTGGTAAGTAGGTAGCATATTTGAGTACAAAGTTTGGAAAGTATTAGAATAAAACTTATGTGTTGCTGCACGACTAGCTCTTAGCCCAACCAGTGGCCTCACAGTGGACCATGGGATGGATCTGTTTTTCTTGTCTACGTTGAGGGAAAGGGGTATTTCACAAGATGCAGAAGCGAAGATTTCAGAAGCAAATGCTGTGAGTGAATTAGCTCGTAAAAAGCATTTTTATTTTCTTTTATCTTTCTGCCAGTCTTGGGGCTTGAATTCAGGGCCTGAGCACTGTCCTCGGGTTTTCTCAAGTCTAGCCCTCTGCCACTTGAGCCACAGTGCCACATCTAGATTTTCTATCTATGTGGTACTGAGCAATCAAACCCAGATCTTCATGGATGCTAGGCAAGCACTCTACCACTATGCCAAACTCTCAACCCTGACATAGTAATTATAAAGTCATCATCATCATCATAATCATATCCAAATATCCTTTCTCCTACAAAGAATGAACACTTAACTGTGTCTAATGCTTTTTTTTCATTTCACTAATTCTTCTGTGTTTTTCCCTCTTGCATTTTTTACACATGACAGCAAAGCTAATCATCAGGAATAAATTGATTAGGATACAGAAACCTAATAATATCCTAGTAGATTGACGTCAAAAATATGTGCAAGATGCCCTGTGTGTTTGACCTAGTGGGAGAGTCCTTGGCTACCAAGCAGTAAGCCTCAGGTTTGATTCCTCATTACCACATACATAGAAAACGCTGCAAGTGGTGCTGTGGCTCGGTGGGACAGCTAAAGCCTAAAGAAAGCCCAAGAACCATGTTCACACTCTGAGGTCAAGTCCCAAGACTAGCAAAAACAAAAAAAATTCGACAAGGGGCAAAATGCAGGCAGAGAAGGCACTGTGAAGCAAATGTTTTGTAAAGGATGAGGGCAATATTGACCCTTAAGTTTGGATCTTACCTAAGAAAGGCTCCTTGAGCCTGAGACCAGACTGGTAGTTGGGCCTAGTGGAAGACATTGGGATTGGACAAATAAGGTGTGCTGTATACTACATCCACATGTATATTGTGAGACTGGAGGAGAGATTCAGCCTCCAGTATGTCTTTGGTGAGGTCTTTTGTGAGCAAGGATCTTTGGTCATTGGGCCCTGAAAGGTGACCCTGCCTCCCTCACAATGGAACAGAATGTGGAACCCTGGTAACCAAGCCACTGTAACTAACAACCAGCTCAAGCCAGCTCACTTGGCCTGTGGCTCAGGAGGAAGAAAGTTGTTGCTGTGCTGTTGCCAAAGGTCAGGAAACTCGAGTCTCAGGCATGGAAGTTGTGGATGTCTTACTCGAAGATGTACATGCTAGATCATTGCCAAGCCACAAATCCAGTATAACAGAACTTTCTCTAAGAAGAAGGCCAGGAAAATCCAGGGCAACCAGATGAGGTAAATTTCTAAGAAGAAATGTATTTGACCCCATCATCCTCCCCACACACTACAACTTTCTTTTTTTTCATTTTTTTATTGTAATTAGTAAAAGGGTTAGATGATATTTGCCAGATAGAAGGTGCATTAATTCACATACATTGATACCCTTTCACATGTCTTGGTACCCATTTCCCTCCAACCCCACACCCCCCACCCGTCTTGGTTTTCCCCCCTTCCCTATCAAATTTCAAATATCCAAATACAAATAAATTCAATATATCAGACAACAAAGTGAGCTACTATACCAATATGGGATAACCAAGGGACAGCAAGCGAGATGAGAGACAACATAGTACATTAAGGACAACAATCATTCATTATATGGCTTTTGTGTCAATATCCTGGAGGTCCTTTCAATTAGCTTCACATTATATGGTCTTATATATGGCCTTTTGCTCTATTGACAATCTCTGCTAGTAGAGCCCAAGGTTTCTACTGATTATGACGAATGAGGGAAACCACTGAGCCTAAGTTCCTTTGAGTCTGGCTTACTTCACTTAATATGATTTGTTGTAAGTCTTTCCATTTCCTAACAAATGGGGCGATGTCATTCTTTCTGACAGCAGCATAGAATTCCATTGTGTACAAATACCACAACTTGTTGATCCACTCATCAACTGAGGGACATCTGGGTTGGTTCCATATCTTTGCTATGGTGAATAGTGCTGCAATGAACATTGTTGTGCTAGTGGGTTTAGTATGCCCTTGTTTCTGGATTGTTGGGTAAATGCCAAGTACTGGAATTGCTGGGTCATAGGGGAGTTGTATGTTTAGCGTTTTGAGGCACTGCCGCACTGCTTTCCATAGTGGTTGAACGAGTTTGCACTCCCACCAACAGTGTAGTAGTGATCCCTCCTGACCACATCCCCTCCAGCATCTGTTGTCATTCGTTTTCCTGATCCTGGCCATTCTAACTGGAGTTAGGTGGAATCTTAGACTTGTTTTGATTTGCATTTCTTTTATGACCAGAGATCTTGAGCATTTCTTCATGTGTCTATAGGCCATTTTTTTTCTTCTTCAGAGAAGACTCTCTTTAAGTCTTTGGCCCATTGTGTAATGGGATGGGTGTTACTTTGGAGGTTAGTTTTGGAGTGATTCAATTTTTTGAGTTGTTGATATATTTTAGATATGAGGCCTTGGTCCGTTGTTTGGGTGGTGAAGATCTTCTCCCACTCTGTAGGCTTCCTGATTAGTTTACTAGCTATATCCGTTGCCATACAAAAGCTCTGCAGTTTAATGCAGTCCCACTTATCCAGCCTTTCTCTGATTTGTTGTGATTCTTGGTCCTTATTAAGAAAGTTTCGACCTCTGCCAAGGAGGCCTACTGTATCTCCTATTCCTTCCTGTAAACTTTTCAGTGTGTCAGCTTTTACCTCCACGTCTTTGATCCATTTGGAGTTAATTCTAGTGCAAGGGGACAAAGAAGGATCCAACTTTAGTTTTCTGCAGGTGTTTAACCAGTTCTGCCAGCACAACTTGTTGAAGAGGCTATCTTTCTTCCATTCTATTTTTTTTGGCTCCCTGGTCAAAGATTAGGTGGCCGTAGGTCTGTGGTTTAATATCTGGGTCCGCAGTTCTACTCCATTGGACTTCAGGCCTGTTCTTGTGCCAGTACCAAGCTGTTTTGAGAATTATAGCTCTGTAATAGAGTCTTAAGTTTGGAATTGAAATTCCTCCAGCACTGTTCTTTCTGCTAAGAAGTGTTTTTGCTATAAGGGGTCTTTTATTATTCCATATGAAATTTTGAATTGCCTCTTCTATTTCTTTAAAGAATGACATTGGGATGTCGATTGGTATTACATTGAATTTGTAGATAGCCCTTGGCACGATTGTCATTTTCACAATGTTGATTCTTCCAATCCAGGAGCATGGGAGGTTTTTCCATTTCCTTAGTTCTGCTTTAATTTCCTTTTTTAGGGTTTTAAAGTTTTCATCTAAACGGTCCTTTACATTCTTAGTTAAGCTAATTGCTAGGTACTTTATTTTCTTTGAGGCTATTGTGAAAGGATTTTCTTTCCTGATTATTGCCTCCTTCCTCTCAGTGTTGGCGTAAAGTAAGGCAGTTGATTTGTGAGGGTTGATTTTATGGCCTGCTACCCTTCCAAAGCTTTGAATCAGCTCAAGGAGCTTGGGAGTAGAGTCTATAGGATTCTTTAAATACAGAATCATGTCATCGGCAAAGAGGGATAGTTTTATTTCCTCTTTCCCTACTTGGATCCCCTTTATGCTTGCTTCTTGCCTTATTGCACTGCCTAGGAATTCTAGTACTATGTTAAAAAGGAGTGGAGAGAGTGGGCATCCTTGTCTCGTTCCTGATTTTAGAGGGAATGGCTTTAGATTTTCACCATTAAGTATAATACTAGCAGTGGGTTTCTCATACATAGCCTTTATTACATTGAGAAATGTTCCATGGATTCCTAGTTTCTCCACATCTTTTAACATAAAGGGGTTTTGGATCTTGTCAAATGCCTTTTCCGCATCTATTGAGACAATCATGTGATTTTATCCCTGCTCCTGTTGATGTGTTGAATTATATTAATTGATTTGTGTATGTTGAACCAGTTTCCCTCCCTGTGATGAATCCAGTTTGATCATAGTGTATATTTTTTTGATGAGTTGTTGTAGACGGTTGGCCAGTATTTTGTTGAGAAGTTTTGCATCGATGCTCATCAAAGAAATGGGTCTATAGATCTCTTTCTTTGATGAATCTCTGTCTGGTTTGGGGATGAGGGATATGCTGGCTTCACAGAATCAGTTTAGTAAAGAACCTTCATTTTCAATTTCGTTGAAGAGCTTGAGGAGTTTTGGTGTGAGCTCTGCTTTGAAGACCTTATAGAATGCAGCTGTGAATCCATCTGGCCCTGGGCTCTTTTTAAGTGGAAGTTGTCTAATTTCCATTTCTATTTCAGAGCATGAAATAGGCCTGTTGAGTTGGGTTAGCTCTTCTTGGTTCAGTGTGTGTATGTTAATATTGTCTAGGAATTCATCCATTTCTTCTAGATTCTCAAATTTGTTGGCGTAAAGGTTTGAGAAGTATTCCCTCATGATATTCTGGATCTTGGTAATTTCTGTCGTGATATTACCATTTTCATCTGCGATTTTGTTTATTTCGATATGCTCTCTTCTTTTTTTGGTAAGATTTGCTAAGGGCTTGTCAATTTTGTTAATTCTTTCAAGAACCAACTCCTTGTTTTGTTGATACTTTCTATATTTTTTTTATTCCAAATCATTTAATTCTGCTTTGATTTTAATAATTTGCTTTCTCCTAATGGGTTTAGGGTTGGTTTGTTGCTCTTTTTCCAGGAGGTTAAGGTGAGACATTAACTAGTTGGTTTGCCATTTTTCCAACTTGCTGTTGTAGGCACTCCGCGCTATAAATTTTCCTCTGAGTACTGCCTTTGTTGTGTCCCTAAGGAGTTGATATTTGTGTGCTCCTTATTGTTAAATTTCATAAACAGTTGGATATCTGTTCTGATCTCTTCGATTACCCATTGTTTTTGATTCAACAATGTGTGGTTCAGTCTCCATGAGTTACAGGGTTTTCTTTGGTGGAGATGTGTGTTCAGCTCCAATTTGATGCCTTTATGGTCTGAGAGTCTGCATGGAATAATTTCAGTGTTTCTGAATCTGTCCAGGTTTGCTTTATGGCCTAAGATGTGGTCTATTTTGGAAAATGTTCCATGTGCTGCTGAGAAAAACGTATATTGTGGTGTTACTGGGTGGAATATTCTGCAGATGTCTGTTACATCTAGTCGGTCTATATAGTTGTTCAGTTCTAAGGTTTCTCCTTTGAGTTTTTGCCTTGTTGATCTGTCCATAGGTGAGAGCGGTGTGTTAAACTCACCAACAATCACTGTATTTCGATCTATGTATGGTTTCAGTGTAAGCAAATTTTGCTTCATGAAGGTTGGAGCTCCGGGATTGGGTGTGTAAATATTTAGGATTGTTATGTCTTCCGGGAGGAAAGATCCCTTTAGTAGTATGTAGTAACCTTCTTTGTCTTTTCTTACTAATTTTAGTTTGAAGTCTATTGTATCTGATATGAGGATGGCAACTCTAGCCTGTTTATGGGGGCAGTTAGCTTGATAGAGTTTATTCCAACCTCTCACTTTCAAAAGATGATTGTTTTTGGGTAAGATGTGTCTCTCGAAGTCAGCAGAACGATGGCTCTTGCTTTTTGATCCAACTAGACAACCTAGGCCGTTTAATTGGAGAGTTAAATCCATTGATATTGAGAGTTAGGATTGAGAGATATTTATTAGTTCCTACCATTTTTAAAAGCTTTTAGTAGGGCCTGTGTCTTGACAGTTCTTGTGGTCCTTAGATGGTATGCTGTTTAGGTGCCATTTCTTTCCCTATATTGCATTTATTTTGGTTTTCTATGTATAGAGCATCTTTCAGTGTGTCAGCTTTTACCTCCAGGTCTTTGATCCATTTGGAGTTAGTTCTGCTTTAATTTCCTTTTTTATGGTTTTAAAGTTTTCATCTAAACGGTCCTTTACATTCTTAGTTAAGCTAATTGCTAGGTACTTTATTTTCTTTGAGGCTATTGTGAAAGGATTTTCTTTCCTGATTATTGCCTCTTTCCTCTCAGTGTTGGCGTAAAGTAAGGCAGTTGATTTGTGAGGGTTGATTTTATGGCCTGCTACCCTTCCAAAGCTTTGAATCAGCTCAAGGAACTTGGGAGTAGAGTCTATAGGATTCTTCAAATACAGAATCATGTCATCGGCAAAGAGGGATAGTTTTATTTCCTCTTTCCCTACTTGGATCCCCTTTATGCTTGCTTCTTGCCTTATTGCACTGCCTAGGAATTCTAGTACTATGTTAAAAAGGAGTGGAGGGAGTGGGCATCCTGAATGCTACCCCCTAGCACTTTAATGCAAAGCTTAGGGCTGTGGCATTTTAAGCACAATTCAACGCTCTGTTTTTTGCTGGTTAATTAGAGGTAAAAATCTTATGGAATTTATTGCGTGGCTGATTTTGAACTGGAATCCTCAGGTCTCAGCTTATCTTGAGTAGCTAGGATTACAGTACTTTTACAACATGTATGCTCATACACATTGCTTCTGATCCAAACACTCATTGTTCAATTTAACTAACAAGATGTGACGAACGATGTTTGACTGTAATTTACTAGATGGGATTCTAGTGAGTATATATTTCCACTTCCACTCTGAAGCCAGGGAAATGTTTCTGGTACATGTTTCAACTATCTCCCAAAGAGGAAATAATATGTGAGTACGTTTGGTAGTATTTCAGATAGGAGATGGACTTTGGTGTTTGGAACCTGTTGGGCAGAGTGTATCAGCTGGGCTGTGATAACAGAGATGATGTTACAGACAGTAATATCTTCATCCCAGACAGACTTAATCCAGATCCTTGGATTTCAGGCCTTGAGTAGATAGAATTACAAGTGTGAGCTGCCACCACCACCTGGTTCATTTTGGAAACCTTAATTGCTTCTCATTTGTTCCTTTCCTTTTTTGGAGGATTGATCTAAGCTGGCTGATTGTGCATCACAATGAAGTGATTGGCCTCAGGAATTGCAAATATTTGTTTCATCAGCACGGAATGAATGAAGTTGATCTAAACCCAATAGTATTTTCCTTCTGATAAATAGGGAACTTACTTATATCATTTTTCCTTGCCTTTGCTTTCCCAAAGCAAGCAACATGTTTCTTAAAAACTATACTTCATGAGAATATTATAATTAGAAGCTATCTTCTGCACACTTCAGAATAGTCCTTGCATTTATAAACTTATATTACAATATTAGGTAGAAGAATGGTGACTGTTGGTTTCATAACTATTTCATATGTTTTCCTCTTTAAGGCTCATTAAGTCAAGAAGGGATTAAATACATTTATATAATAGTAGAACATAGCTCCTGCTGATTTGATGTGTGTGCAGATGATACACAGATTTATTAGGATTACTCAAAAGTTTTCTTCAAATTTTCAGTAGTAGACTGCTATGCTAACTGGTAGGTGATAGTAATGATGCTGAAATTCTATGAATCAGCTATGAAGCAGAATTTCAGGGGAGAGTATTTGCTAGGGACTTAATTTCTAAGACGCATATCAAGAATATTGAACTATAACACCAAATGATGGAGGACTCAGCGTCACATTTTGTTGTTTTATGCAAGTCCTGGGACTTGAACCCAGGGCCTGGGAACTGTCCTTAAAAGTTTTTTTTTGCTTCAGGCTAGTGTTCTACCACTTTATCCACAGCTCCACTTCCAGATTTTTGGTAATGAACTGTAAATCAGAATATCATGCAATTTGTTTGGGCTGGATTCAAACCTGATTCTCTGTAGATAGGATTCCAAGTGTGAGCGCACAGAGCCTGGCTAGTATCATTCATCATTCAAGTCATGGGACTGCAATTCTGCACCTGGGTCTTGTCACTGAGCTTTTCAGCTCAAGACTACTGCCCTATCCCTTGAGCCATAGGGCCACTTCTGGGTTTCTGGTGGTTAATTGGAGATAAGAGTCACATGGACTTCAGTGCCCAGGCTGACTTTGAACTGCTATCCTTGGATCCCAGCTTCTTGAGTAGCTACATTTACAAGTGTGAGCCACCATACCCGGCTAAATTTTTTTTAAGTTAATTTATTTTGTTAAGTCAATATATAGTTGGCATACGGTTACATAAGTAATGAACATATTTCTTAAGAAAATTGTTATCCCCTCCCTCATTTTTCTCTGTTTTCCTACCCTCAGCCCCCTCTCCACCCAGATTGTTCAGTTCATTTCCTTTTAGTGTCTTCCAAGTATCACTGTTCAATTGGTTCACCCTTTTTCCTTTTTTTTTTTTTTACCATTTTATTATACCCTCTCCATTCCCCAAATCACATAAACCTATGTACAAGACACAGGGTACACGAATTCAACACAGTGACTACAGAGAATAAAACTAAAGGGAAAAAGAAGAAAAGAGGTAAAAAGCAAAGAAAATGAAAGAACATCATACAGTACCTTAGAAGCAACAACACTGAAAAAACAAAACATAAAACCTTGGGCTGAAAATGAAGCTTGCCTAGCATGTATGAAACCCTGGATTCCATTCCTCAGCACCACATAAACAAAAAACTGGAAGTGCCACTGTGACTCAGCTGGTAGATTTCTAACGTTCAGCACAGAGTGTCTCCAAGTGACAAAAATCTGTCACATTTAAGTCAGGCTTCAAAACTTTGCTAGGAACCAGTTATGTGATTTGGAATAAAGTCCAGTTTTCAAAAAATCACTAGCCAGGCGCTGGAGGGTCATAATTGTCATTCTACTAGCCAGGGAGAAGGTGATTCAAAGACTTTGCAAGCAAAAAAAATGAAAACAAAAAAACTGTAAGATTCTACTCTCCACTTATCCACCCAAAAAGTAAGTGGAGTTGTGGCTAAAACTGGTACAGCATTAGCCTTGAGGAAAAAGAACTAAGAGACCTTGCCCAGGTCCAAAGTTCAACCTCCCCACCAAGAAACAAAAAAAAAGGAGTCCAGATACGTTAGTTTAAAAAGTATATCTGGATATCTTAGTAGATTTTTCTGATCTTTCCTCATTCATCTCATGGAACCACATAATCTTGATCCTGATCTGACTAAGAGCCTGCATTGTGCTTAATAAATTCATTCCACATATTCCAGTAGAATCTGGACAGCTAACAGCCACTTACCAATGCTTTATTCTACGTTTAGGCCAGTATGTCTTCATACCATCTACACAGTCAGCTATATCATCTTTCCAGAAGTATCATTGAGTGTAGAACACTCAGAACTAAAATAATTGCATAAAGATCTAATAAAACCCCTTGATTCATTAAGAAAATTTCTGTACCACTTAGAGCAAGTACATTAGTGGTATTTACCTCTAGCCTCTATTTTAAAAAAATTATTAACATTGAATTTTACATCATATTTCAAATGTCACGTTTAACCAACAAGTATTCAAGAAGGGAATCGCTATACAATCACTGGCACATAGATTTTAGAATATAGTAAAAATTAAGCTGAGTCTTTGTATGTCATAGATACAGATTAATCTATAATAAAACACATGTCTATAGAGTGTATAGTCTATCCTAGATTTTTATGTCTATGTAGTTATGTTTATATCTCCAAAATTATGTCCAGAACTTTGGGTATCAACTATTCAATCATCGCTCGACTACTGTTTGAAACTAATATCCATATATTGAGGATATCATGTACCTTTTGTTCCTTGGTCTTGACTTATCTCACTCAACAGGATTCACTCTAATTTCATCCACTACCCCAAAAATGCCATTATTATTTTTTTCTGTGCAGATCTTTTTTTATGTATTTATATTTATTGTAATTTATAGAAGGGTTACATTATATTCACCAGATAGAAGGTGCATTACTTCTCAAACTTTGATACCCCATGTAATGATATGGTCCCCATTTCCCTTCCCCTACCCCCATTCATGTTCATTTCCCCCCTTCCCTATCCAATTTCAAATAACCAATTAGGCACATATGAAATATATCAGAAAACAAGGTGAAATATTGTAACAATATGATATAACCAAGGGATAGTAAAAGATATAAGAGATCACATAGTTCATTAAGGACAACAATCACTCATTATATGAGTTTTGTTTCTTTATCTTGGTGGTCCTTACATTTAGTGTCATACTATTTGTCACGATGTCTCTAGATTTTGTTCTATTGTAAATCTCTGGTAGCAGAGCCCAAGGTTTCTACTGAATTTGACAAATGAGGGAGACTCTTGGGCCTATGTTCCTTTGAGTTTGGCTTACTTCACTTAATAAGATTTTTTTCCTTTTCATCCACTTCCCCGAGAATGCCATTATTTTATCTTGTCGGTTGGCTATATATCATTCCATTGTGTGTGTGTGTGTGTGTGTGTGTGTGTGTGTGTGTGTGTATCACATTTTTTGTAGTAGGGCATCTGGTTGTTTCCATCATCCAACCTCATTTTCTACAGATATTTTTATAGTCTCTTTTTTATTTTCAGGGTAATGTATAGAGGGGTTACGATTACATTTACAGGTAGTGGACTGCATTACTTCTCACACATTTATTCCACTCCACATGTTTTTGTCCCCAGTTCCCTCTCCCCTCCCCTTCCCAATCATCTTGTTTCCCCCCTTCCCTTTCCTATTTGACATAAACAAATAAACATATATACAATATGCCAGGGAAAAATCAGATACAGTAACAATCTGACATTAACCAAAGGGCAAAATAAGAGATGAGAAATAACATAGTAGATTAAGGACAAAAATCACACAAGATTAAGAGCAACGATGACAGAAGATATAGCTCTTGTTCCCATATCCTAGAGATCCTTTCATTTAGTCTCATCCTATATGACCTTATATACCTAGGTTTTTGAGTTATTGTAATCCTCTGCTAGGAGAGTCCTAAATGTGAACTAATTATTACAAATGAGGGAAACCATTGAGCTTATGTTTATTTGGGTCTGGCTGCTTCACTTAATATGAATTTTTCCAAGTCTTTCCATTTCCTTACAAATGGGGCGATGTCATTCCTTCTGATGGCAGCATAGCATTCCATTGTGTATAAGTACCACATCTTCTTGATTCAGTCATCTACTGAGTAGCATCTGGGTTGGTTTCATATCTTTGCTATGGTAAATAGTGCTGCAATGAGCATCATTGTGGTAGTGGCTTTAGTATGTCCTTTTTTCTGGACAATTGGGTAGATGCCAAGTAGTGGATTTGCTGGATCATAGGGGAGCTCTATGTTCAGTCTTTTGAGGAACCACCACACTGCTTTCCCTAGTGGTTGAACGAGTTTACACTCACACCAACAGTGTAGGTGTGATCCCCCCTGGTCACTTCCCCACCAGTATCTCTTATTAGATTTTTTGATAATGGCCATTCTGACTGGAGTCAGGTGGAATCTCAAAGTTGTTTTGATTTTCATTTCCCTTATTGCTAGAGATATGGAGCATTTCTTCATGTGTCTAAAGCCCATTTTAATTTTTTCTTCAGAGAATACTCTTTTAAGTCTTTAGCCCACCTTTTAATAGGATGGTTGTTTCTTTGAAGATTTGTTTGGGAGAGATTCATTTTTTTCAGCTCTAGATATATTTTAGATAACTACATATATTTTTGTAGAAAAAAGAATGGAAGCCATCATGCTGGCTCACAACTTAATTTCAGCTACTTAGGAGGCTCAGGGCTTAGGATCACAGGTCAAAGCCAACCAGGGCCCTACAGTGTGTGAGATCAAACTCTGTGAACATACAATGACTGTAAGAGGAATCTCACTGCCTGGGAATGTAGCCTAATGGTAGAGTGCTCACCTAGAATGCATGAAGACCTAGGTTCTATTCACCGGTACCGCATATTCAGAAAAAAGCTAGAAGTGGCGCTGTGTTTCAAGAGGCAGAGCACTCACATTGGGCAAGCGAGTCCAATGAAAATGTCTAGGCCCTGAGTCCAAGCCCTAGGACTGGCAAAAAGAAAAAAAAGAGCAATCTTACTTAAGTAACAAGGAATGTACCCTATATTTATACAGACTGAAAAATTCATTAAGAAATTAGAAAATATGTATAAAGTGCATAATTTCTTTGGTGTGTTGGCACTGGGTCTTCAACTGAGTGCTTCAGCTCTATCCCTGACCTTTTCTGCTCAAGGCTAGCACTCTACCAATGCAGCCCCAAATCAACTATCTTCAACTGAGATATAAGCGATGAATATTTCAGGGTGCTTCATGAAAAACATTTTTATAAATTGAAACTTTCAACACAGTCTTATTTTAGTATGAATGTTGAGATGGGAAGAGACAGAAAAAGTGAAATGTTTCCTGATCCCCATAGAGAAGAGACTCAGCAGAACCACTGTGGTCTGCAGGCTTCTTTGTGAGTTTTGTTTGCTTGTTTGATTTTTGTCAATTGTGGGGCTTGAACTCTGGGCCTGGGCACTGTCCCTGAGCTCTTCAGCTCAAGGCTAGTGCTTTAATCTGTGAGCCACAGTGCCACTTCTGGTTTTTCTGGCAGTTAACTGGGTACTTTGGCTGGCTTTAAACTTTGATTCTCAGATCTTAGCCTCCTGAGTAGCTAAGATTGTAGCTGTGAGGTACCATCACCAGGCTGCTGCTCTGTTACTATGCAGGTTCTGGATCAAGAACTTCAAGTTCTTACTTCAATTTTTTCTTCTCTTGTCTGATACTCTGCCATTTCAACGAAGCCCCAGTTCCTGGTCTTTGTTGGTTAATGAGAGATAATATGATTTTCTAATATTCAGAGCAATGATTATAAAACCCAGCATTTTACTTACTTGAATAAATTAAGAGACAGGACCTAGTGAGATGGAAAACAAAATTTTTTTTCAAGTTGCTATCCTGTTCTAATGCATAAGTCTGGCTATTTTGCTTACACACAAATATGTATTTTACCAATTTCTACTCTATTTGTGCTTAGCTTAAATCCACCACTGCCATTTCATAGATTTTGTTGTTGTTGTTTGCGGTGCTTGAACTCTGTGCCTGGGCTGTTCCTCAGATCTTCAGTTCAATGCCAGTGCTCTACTACTTTTGATTTGGCCAGTCCTGGGCTTGAACTCAGGGACTGAGCACTGTCCTTATATTTTCTCAAGGCTAGGGCTCTACCACTTCAGCCTCAGCACCACTTCCAGCATTTTTCTATGTATGTGATATTGAGGAATTGAACCCAGGTCTTCGTGCATGCTAGTCAAGCACTCTACCACTAGGCCAAACTCCCAGCCCAAAATTATTCATCATCACTATTAGCTATCTTCTTTTTTTTTATTATTGATTCGTCATGTTGCTTGGACTTTGGGCCTGGACTGTCCCTGATCTCTTCAGCTCAAGGCTAGCGCTCTTCCTCTACAGCTCCATTTTTGGTTTCTGGTAGTTAATTGGTGATGTAAGTCTCACAAACTTATGTGTCCAGGCTGGCTTTGGGCTTTGAACCAAGATCCTCCAATCTCAGCCTCCATAGTAGGTAGAATTACACGCTTCAGCCAGCAGTGCCTGACTGTTTGATGTCTCTGTCTCTGTCTCTCTGTCTGTCTGTCTCTGTCTGTCTCCCTGTCTGCCTGTCTGTCTCTCTGTCTCTCTGTCTCTCTCTGTCTCTGTCTCTCTGTCTCTGTCTCTCTCTCTTTCTCTCTTTCTCTCTCTCTCTCTCTCTCTCTCTCTCTCTCTCTCTCTCTCTCTCTCTCTCTCTCTCTCTCTGTCTGTCTCTCTCTTTTGGTTGTAAGACTTTAATTGTGCACCTGGGCAGTGTCCCTGGGCTCTTCAGCTCAAGGCTACAACCTAAACACCTTGAGCCACAGTGTCACTTCTGGTTTTCTGGTGCTTAAGTGGAAGTAACAGTTTCATGGACTTTAGTGTCTGGCCTGGCTTTGAACTGTGATCCTCAGAACCCAACCTTCTGAGATCATTTCCAGCTTTTTTTTAGTGTAAGTGGTACAGAGTAATTGAACACAGGGCTTTGTGCATACTAGGCAAGCAAACTACCACTAGTGTGCACTCCAGCCTTAGATAAGGGCTTTCTTTTTCTTTTTCTTTTTTTCACTCATGGGGCTTGAACTCTGGGCCTGGATGTTTACCTTAAGCTCTTCAGCTCAAGGCAAGAGCTCTACCACTTGAGGCACATTGTCATTTTGAATTTTCTGGATTATTTGGAAATAAGATTCTCACAGATTTTTATGCCTGGGCCGTCTTTGAACCTCGATCCTCCAGGGTAGCTAGGATTACCAGGGTGAGCCACCAGTCACAGGCATTAAATTATTATTTTTTGCAAGTCCTATGGCTTCAACTCATGGCCAGAGCACTATCCTAGGGCTTGCTCAAGGATAGCACTTTACTTCAGCCAGCCAACTCCCGGTCCAAATAGGCCACTCTTGAAGCTAGAATTACAGAGATCGGCCATAATACTGGCATGTTGTTATCTAAGTATATAATTTTTCTTCTATTTTTGATGGCTTTTCCTTAGTGTACATATTTCCTACATATTTTATGGAAAACTTCCTTCCGAATGGGGCCATAAGTTAAGCCTAGTGGAAGCGTTCTTGCCGAGCATGAATGAAGACCCAAGTTCAATTCCTCAGCACAACATAGATAAAAAAAGATAAAAGTGGTGCTGTGGCACATGTGATAGAACTTGCGCCTTAAGAATAAACAAAAACAAAAACAAGGATCGTGCTCAGGTCCTGAGTCTAAGCCCAGTACTGGCAAAAAAAAATTCTGCCCAAAGTAGACATTTAAACTTACTGTACTTTTCAAAAAATTTGTTGTTCAAGGTGATATACAAAGAGATTGCTGTTACATATGTAATGAGTACATTTCTTGTAAACACTGTTACCCCCTCCCCCGTTTTCTCTTTCCCTTCCCCCCAAGTCATAAATTTCATTTACAACAAATATATATGTATTTTCATTCCTGAAAAAAATAGTTTAAAATGTGTTCAAATAAATGATGTAGGTTGATATATTTATCAAAATGGATTACTTGAACTCTAAAATAAACATTCTAAGTAATTTTTCTCATAAAATTGTAGTAATGCTATAAAACCAATATAAAAGGAATTTTAGTTATTAATTTCTTATGTTTTACCTTTAACATTATTACACTAAGCATACTGTTTATGGTATTAATACAGACAGCATGAAATATGATTATGTAAAAAAATTAAATGATTAAAAATAGTAAGGTTGGGGGCCAGTAGTTTGGCTTGGTGGCACACACCCTGGACTGGCAAAAAAGAAGTAGCGTTAGGTAAAACAGATTTATTTCCAAATGTGTGGAAAATGGTATGATTTCTTGTTTGGCTAGTCCTGCGGCTTGAACTGAGGGACCAGGAACTGTCCTTGGCCACATTTGTTCAAGGGTGGCACTCTTACACCTGAGCAACAGTGCCCCATCTGCTTTTTCTGTGTATGCAGTGTCGAAGAATTGAATCAAGGTCTTCTTGTATACTAGGCGAGCACTCTACAACTAGGCAACATTAAAAGCCAAAGTAGGTTTTTGATGCTATTGTGGAGTTTTAATTTTCTTAAATATTTGTACAAAGCACAATGGATATATAAACAGACTTGAACTCACAGAACAGAGTCCCACATAATATTACAGTTACTCTGGCACTTCTCCCGATTGACAAAACATATTTCCAGGCATCTGCTCTGTCCTTAAGCTTTGGTAGCTGACTTGTCTTTCCATGGAGGCCTGGCCTGGATTCCTGGTGATTCCATGCATTTCATAGTTCCCTGTATATCCAGTAAGGTTGTCTTCTATGGGACCAGACCTGTCTAGTTTTTGGCCCACCCAGGACCTATGTGTCTGAGGTCTCACATTATAAGTGGAAAATAAAACACAGTATAATAAGCACTGAAGAACTGCACACCATAATATTAACAATGAGAGTTTAATAGTTAGCAAAGTAAATACAATGAATACTTGACAAGAATCATGAGAGCAAGATAAAGAGACGTCTTTTTAGGAAGGGGACAGGGAAGCTCTAAATCCAGACTGGCCTCCAAGTTGCCTTCAGACAGTAATTCTACTTCCGAGTCCTCAGAAGGGTCTCCTTCCTCATGAGAAACAGAATGTCCTTCCTGAGTTAAGAGGGGGATGGATTCTGGTTTGTCGAATGGAGATTGAGTCTCTTTTAGTGAGATGGATGGGTCTGGATATTCTGTGAGGATGGATTCATTTTCCTCCAATGAATCCAGTATTGAGAGTACACTTGCTGCTTCCCATGGGGACATTTTCCATGAGCCCAGCGTGTGCCCCTTCAGCTTGCACAATAAGTGGAGTGTTACTCTGACTCAGATGGACTGACTCTGGGACGAGTGTGAAAGGAAACGGAAGGAAATCTGGCTGCTCTTTTTCTTCCTCCATAGTATCTGCAGGTTCAACTGTGTCACACATGGGGTTCAGAGCAAAACGTTTATCCACAGGACTCTAAACCTGTTTGGTAATTTCTACAGAAGGCCCATGGTTTCTGGAGTGCAGTGATGATTCTCAGTCTCCATCAGTCACCAGCTCCATTGGTGGGTTTTTCATCCGGAGTTCAGGATAAGCTCTTCCACGGTGACCCAAACCTAAGAATGGAAATAGGTACAGAGTGGACAGAGTGGACTCTGCAAGTTGAAGTGTCACTCAACTTCCATGAGGATCTAAAGGAGGAACCTGTAGAACTGGAGTTTGGACTGAACACTGAGGAGGTGTAGGGTCTTTCTAATGAGTGCTTATTCCCGAGTCCTTTCAGAGGACAGACATTACCTGGCTGACACCACCCATAAAGGGCATTTTGCCAAGCTCTGTAGAAGTAAGGGCCAACCAATATCTAGACCACATGGGCTTCCTACTCACAGGTTCTGACGCACCCACACCAGGACTTCTACTTTTTCTTGGTCTTACAGGTCGCATATTCCTCCAGCTGGTCAAAAAGTTTGTGTTTAGAAGAGCAGGTCCAAAGCCGACATGTGGAGCCTCATATAGAGCTTGAGTTGTGTCAGGGTGTGGCAGTTCTTGAACTCGTAGAAATCACTGGGGTAGAAGTCCATTCACATCGTATAGATGGAACACATGATGCTGTGGGCACATTCGGTACAAGGAAAGTGAGAGCCTTCTTTCTCCATCCTGAGCCTTTTACCAAAGCCCCTTTCTTGCAGGATTCTAATGCTGTGGCTGTCCTGCAGAGATGTGCACTTATGTGCTGGGAGGGGGGTAAGAGACACTCGAGAACAGGATGACTTTTACACCCCACTTCCAGAAGCTTCTGAGAGAGGCCTCTATGCATCTGTCCAAAGTAAACGCACCTTAAATTAACTAAGTAAATGCTCTAAATAAATCAATAAGTGAATGCTCTAAATAAAGAACTAAATGCTCATTCCTCTAATCTTAGCCACTCAGCAGGCTGAGCTCTGAAGATCACAGTGGAAAGCCAGTCTAGTCAGTAAAAGTCTAAAGGCACTTGTCTTCAATTAGGCACCAAAAAGCCAGAACTTGACCTATGACTCAAATGGTACAGTGCTAATTTTTGAACACCAAAGGGATGGCATTTAGACCTGGGTTCAGGTTCAAGTGGCAGCACTGGACCACACACCAAAATGTAAATGCTTTCAGGTTCTAACAGGCAGAGCTATCACAATCCCTCCCTGATGGCTCAAAAGTGATTCAGCCCCCAGCTATTCCTCTGACTCCAGTATTTTACAGGCCTCCGCCATTAGCACTGACACCTCATTTCTTACTGGGAAATGGGATTTCCTAGGATGTCACCTAGGTGAGGGCTGCAGTTGGGAGCCACTTACTCATGCCTGAAATCCAACTTCTCAGTAAGCACACTGTTGAGACTCCAGTAGCTTGTGAGGGAAATGAAATGGCATGGTGTCCCAGTCATAATAAAGTAGTTTGTGCACTTGTATCATGCTTAGCTCCCCTGTGAACACCCCAGTGAAACAAACAGGCTCAGAGAGGAGCCAAGTATTCCAAGGCTTGGCCAGGAGGGGTGAGCAAACATGGGTTTGGAGGGGGAACACTCACTTTTTCAAGAGAATTTCCAGCAACTACTACATTGTCCTCCACTATTTGAAATTGTGCAGGAAGTTTCCCACATAAAAGACATCACCTTTCTTGTAGGCAGGGATCAGCTTTGTCAGCAGCATCTCCAACAGGCCTTCCTCCAGGATCCATAGGTTACAAGGCTCATTCAGAGTCTGAGCTGACTTACCATCACACTGTATTGGCAAAACAGTGGATATTTCAAACGTAGGAATGGGACCACACTTCACACTGAGGAATTGGTATAGAGTAGATTGGAAATGACACACTCTAATCTCAGTATAGTCACTTGAAAGCACACAAGAAGGTTGTAGTTTGTGGGCAGGATGATGGGTTCAAATAGGTTTCCTCTCAATATACCTCATCTGAGTTTCCCTGGAGTTTCCTGGCTTTCTTCCTAGAGAAATGCCTGATATACTGGAATTTTGCCTTGGCCCTGATCCAGCATCTACTTCTTCAAGTGAGACATCCATATCTCTCCTGCCTGAGATCCGAGCCTACTGACCTTTGGCAACAGCACAGCAACATCTTTCTTCTTCCTGAGCCACAGGCCAAGGGAGCTGACTTGAGCTGGTTGTCACATACAGTGGCTTGGTTACCAGGGTTCCATATTCTGTTCCATTGTGAGGGAGGTAGGGTCACCTTTCAAGGCCCAATGACCAAAGCTCCTTGCTCACAGAAGACCTCCCCAAAGACATACTGGAGGCTGAATCTCCCTTCCCACCTCACATATGGATGTAGTAAACAGCACACCTTTTTGTTCAAATCCCAAGTCATTAACTTGGCGTAAGTGCTAGCCTGGTCTCAGGCTCAAGGAGCCTTTCTTAGGTAAGATCCAAACTTAACTGTCACTATTCCCCTTAGCCTTCACAAGACATTTTGCTTCACAGTGCCTTCTCAGCTTGCATTTTGCCTCTTGCACCTTTTTTTGCTAGTCCTGGGACTTGACCTCAGAGCCTGACCATTGTTCTTAGGCTTTCTTTAGGCTATAGCTGTCCCACCAAGCCACAGCACCACTTCCAGCGTTTTCTATGTATATGGTACTGCAGAATCAAACCGGAGTCTTTTTGTGTGGTAGCCAAGCACTCTACAAATAGATGAAACACCCAGGCCATCTTGCACATATTTTTCACTTCAATATACTAGGACGTTGTTAGGTTTCTGTATCCTAATCAGTTTTTCTTCCTGATGAATATCTGTGCTGTCATCTGTAAAAATGCAAGTGGGAAAATCACAGAAGCATTGTTGACATAAAAAAAAGTCTTACAGACATAGATAAGTGTTCATTCTTTGTAGAAGAAAGGATATTTTGATATGATGATGATGACTATTTATAAATACTTTATCGGGGTTTAGAGTTTGGCCCAGTGGTAGAGTGCTTGCCTAGCATCCATGAAGATCTAGGTTTGAGTCCTTAATATCACACAGATATAAAAATCCATATGGCAACGTGGCTCAAGTGGCAGAGGGCTAGACTTGGGAAAAGTCAAAAGCACTGCTCAGGCCCTGAGTTCAAGCCCCAGGAATGGCAGAAAAAACAAAAGAAAAGAAATGTGCTTTTTACAAGTTATTCACTCACAGCATTTGCCTCTGAATTCTTCGCTTCTGCATCTTGTGACTTATCCCTTTCCCTCAATGTAGACAAGAAAAACAGATTTTATTACTTGCTATCCTGTTGTCCAATCTTTGGATATTAATTCAAAATACAATATTGCCTGAGATATTGTGTGTGTGCGTGTGTGTGTGTATCTGCCTATGTGTGCATGCACACATGTGTACAGGGTTTAGGGCTTACTCATAGGGCCTGTGTGATAACCCTCAGCATCTTTTCCTCAAAGGTATTGGTCTTTCACTTCTAGCTTATTATAGCTAATTGGAGTTGAGAGATTCACTCAATTTCTTGCCCTGTGCATTGGAACCCAGTGCTGGGTTCTCATATTGGCTGAGGTCTGGGGATCCTCGTAAGAATCCAGCCCCTGAAAGAAAGTCACTGATAGAAATCTTTATCTTCAGTTAAGCATGAATAAATAAGGCAAAAGTGGAACTGTGGCTCAGTTCCTCTTGTACCAGCCATGAGAAAATTAGTAAGTGCAGCACCTGGTCCCTGAGAGAAATCCTTAGCACTGGTTCAAAAAAAGAAAGAAAATAATGAAAAAAATTAAAACTTGCTGAGGAATCCATAAGGATAAACGTGCCTGTGAATAATCTTGTCATTTCAGATTCCCTCAAGAGCTTAGGTCTCTCTATATTTTATCAAGTTTTTTAAAGATATTTACATATTTTCTATCTTTCTTAAACAGAGATAGCCATCCCCAAAACACAAACACAAACTCTCACACAGTATACCACCCACCCATAAGTGTCTGGCTATGTATATATGTATAGTCATATGTATTGATCTGTCTCTCTATGCTAATATATAAATGCATAAACATATGTATTTAGACAAACAGGAAACATACATAGATAGGTCTCAGGCATTTCCAGATTTTGTGCAAGTCTTCTGAGTGCAACTTACCATTGTATTGTTTGTCAAGATAGAGTCCCTCTAACTTTTGGCCAGCTTCTTGTCCTTTGATACTTTTTTCTGGCAGTCCTGGGTTTTGAACGCTAGGCCTGGATGCTGTCACTGAGCTTGAGCTTCTTGCATTCAGTAGTTTATTGCAGATAAGAGTCTCATGGAGTTTCTGTCCTGGGCTGGCTTTGAATTGTGATCCTCAGATCTCAAACTCCTGAGTAGCTAGGATGACAGTCTTGAGCTACCAGTACCTGGTTCCTTTGCCTCTTTTACCCTTTTTTTGGCCCCACCACAGCCATGGTATCTACCTTCCTATGTTCTCTCCACCTGCCCCCACACAGGGGTCTGACTTATGCTTTCCACCCACTTATTCATGTCCTCCTCTGTATTGGCTAACAGCTAAGACATGCACTCACTTGTCTGGATGCCAAACACAAAGCCATGTGATTGTTTCTCAGTCTGGAACATCCTATCAGATTTATAGCACCACAGAGGGTCAGGTTGATACTTCTCCAGGGCTTCTTAAATTGTTCTCATATTAATCCACAACACGTTTGTCATCACTTGTCCAGCTAATTCATGGACTAAACCAGCATTCCCTACAAAATTAGATCCCAATACCATGAGGACACTCAAGGGTGCATTCGGAGTGTGACCTGCAGGTGGATGTGAGCCTGTCTAAGTTGGAGGGGATTTCTCCACCACAGGAAATGGAATACAAATTTAGAATCTGCTTTCATGAGGTGACAATCTCTGGCAGATGTTCTTATCAAATGTGGCACTGCCTATTTCCAGCTTAAAACATGGATTGATGACCCAGCATAACAGAGAATGTATTCACCCAGGCCCAACACATAGGCTGGGACCCTGAACTTTCAGGTAGCATTTGGCTTTGAAGGTCATGAGATCTTAGTCTACAAATGATGAGCCCCCTCCCGTGAGGCATAGCAAATGGAGCCAAAGTGCAACCCAGTTAAGCACCAGATCAAGCTTCCCTTCTTCAGTAGGGTATGGTTTGAAAACTGTGCATAGCTTCTGTTTGAAGCCAGTGCAGAAAGGAAAGTCCATGAAACTCTCATTTCCAGTTAACTGCCAAGAAAAAGCCAAAGATAGAGATGAAGCTCAAGAGAGGTAGAGAGCCATCTGAAAAGAATGGTTACACCCTGCAACATCCTCATTATCTGATCTTGAAAACATCTCTGCGTGCATCCCAGCATGCAGCCAGCATCTGGGGGTGACAGTGACCCCTGGGCCCATAGGCAATCTGCACTGTCTCTGATATCTGTAATGTGAACCTCATTCTGTTGGGTTTGTGAAGCGGTGTCAACCCTGCAGAAGGAACCAACTGTGCCCTAACTCCCACTGTCCCCTGGGGCCCCTAGCATTCCCCCATCTGCACCCCTCCTGTGGCTTCTGATCCTAGGGAGCCCTCCTGCCGTGTCCAACACTCACATGAAGTGCATATTTCTACTCCTGGGGCAACTTCTCCACAGAGAGTACATGACATGCCCACTCTCCAGGCACGGGGAGATCCTGTCAAAGTAGCAAATCCGTGATAAGGACATAAAGTGATGAATAGAATTTTAGATCCTGATGGTAGACAGTCTGCAAAATCCAAGGGAGAATGGAATTGGAGGGGACCAGGGATCAGGATGTGGGCATGGAGCTTCCCTGCGATGGGGGTGGGGGAAGTCACAGGCTGGGGGATGCACAGGATGATCCATGGGCCCTGTGCAGCTACTGGGTCACCCCCTTCTACATCTCAGCCTTTGGCTTTGAGCTCTGTGATCGTCAAGATGTGCACAGTCTGTACTCTGGCTGGCAGAAGAAAGGACCCTTGGAAGACAATTGTAGACTCTTTGTGATTGTAGGAAGGGGTAGGCTGGACACCCAGTCCAAGAGGAGCTAAAACTGGAGTCGAGGGGTGTGCAAGGAGTGGGTGTGAGGGTTGTGGGCAGTCACATTCATGGCAGAGGTGGCTCTGTCTGTGGGGTGAGTGTCTCCCTGCAGGTACAGCATTGGAGATATCAGAGATCCACATGAAAAGGAAAAGCTGGAAATGGCACTATGGTTCAAATGGTAGAGCATCAACCTTGAGCAAAAGAGCTCAGGGACAGTACCCAGGACCTGAGTTCAAGCCTCATGACTGTAAAAGAAAAAGAACCAGGACTATGAGAGGGAACCTGGTACTCTCTTGGTCTAATCAGACACAAGAAGAGGCCGGGATAGGCTGTGGAAAAACACAGAGAACATCTTCCCCCCGCTCATCCTGTCCTGCATGCAGGGACAGCCATGTAACTAGGGCTACGGTGATATCATCTTCACCCCTGTGCTGCCATCTGAATTGTAGGCCTCTGTCCTGTCATGGGGTGTCCTGATGGCTGAGCAGGTGCCCTAACCCTAGATGGAGAGCAGCCACTGACTGTGGTAGCTAAGGAGAGATCTGTTCCATAGCTATCAGGCCACCCAGCATGGGAGCCATAACCACTCCTCACCCAGGTTGAGGCCAATGGTTCTCCAGGTGCTACTGACATTGCGCCACCCCTAGCCCTGGGTACACGTGACATTCCCTCCACAAGGAGCAGGACTAAGTGAAGGATCAGGAAGCTGCCTATGGGCTTCAGATGATGGCCAGGCTGGCACTACAGATGGCCTCACTCTGTCACCACCTTCCCCTGCCTCCATCATTCCTCCATCATGCCTCTCTACCTCCCACCCATTAACCTTGGAAACCAATGAACTGGGCTCTCATCATTCCTCTCATCTCTTCACCCACCTTGCCATGCGTCCATCCCTCTGTCACTTCCACCCCACACACATCCCACCACCAGCCACCCTCTAGCTTATGAGGATCCCAGAGGAAGCTCTTGGTGAAGGGCTTGTGACCACAAAACAGTTACTATCACCCGCTCCGGCCTGATCCACCACAGAATAAGAACAGCCAAGCAGGCACACACTGCAGCAGAGTTGCTCTGCTGCCACCCTGATTTCTTCATGGCCAGGACTTGGCTCTCCTCAGCCTCCCAGCTCAGTAACCAGAACATTGTGCTTTCACAGAGCCATGGCTTCCAGTCTCCATGGACACAATGACATCAAGGTGATGCCAACTTCCCCATCTCTATATACTTCTAACTATGGGATGGGAGCTGAGGTTCTCTTCTGTGACTCCATCCGCTAAGAGGCTCATGCAGATTTCTATCCTTTGCTCATCATGGTGACTCTTTGGTTAACAAGTCACTGCTTGGCTTCCAGTTCACCACATATAGAACCCATACTCCAACACTTTTCTTAGGAGGACTGATGACTTTTAAATACTCTCTAGTTTTAAATTTCTAGTTCCTTCTCTCTTTCATTTATATATTTCCCTTCCTCACATACTTCCCTTTTTTACCTTCCTTCTTTCATTCCTGGCCTTGAACTCAAGACCTGGAGCTTTTTCTTAGCTTTTCTTTGCTCAAGGTAGCACTCTAGCTCTTAAGCCACAGCTCTACTTCAATCTTTGTTCTTGCTCTAAACTGGGAGTAAGAGTCTCATGCATTTTTCCCTTTGCTGGGTTGGTTTTAAACCACAATACTAAGATCAGGATCCTGAATATGCCTCGGATTACAGGTATTATCTAATCAAAACAAATTCCTGATTTCTTTTTTAGACATAATTAGTTCTTTCAGGTGAGCCACCAGCCACTCATGCAAGAGCATTGCAGGATCCCAGCATTCATCTTGTCTCCAGTCTTATTCCATCCATCTCACAATGGTCATCTAAAACACCCTGCTGCATGCCTGAAGTCGCAAGGAACGTTCTCAACGCCATGAGAAGCCCCCTTAAGCTCTGCCTCAGACATGCCCAGCCCCCATCCCACTTCCACATGAGCATTTGTTTAGGAGAAATTTCCTGAGTACATCATCATCTTTTCCTCACCATTCAAATTTCATCTTTGGAGTCATTTCTCCCAGACAAAGAGGAACATGATCCATGGTTTGATAGCAGCTCCAGCTTCATAGTCCCAGCCACCAACACCCCCCCCCATTACCCTGCCAGACACCTGAATTCAAGAACAATGTTTTCACTACCCCTGACTCTTATCAAATGTTTTAACTTATACAGTGCATTAAAATAATTTTACTAAATGGAATAAACACATGGCATCAAGCTTCAGAATCTTTGCACCTGAACTTTTAGTGAATCACAGACACACCAGCATTTCTGTAGCCAACAGAAATCTTAGCTTTGAGATTTCAGCATTCCTGGTATCCAAGTTTGGATGTGCTAACACTGCCCTTAATGGGGCACTTCAATCACACAATCCCACAACAATCAATGTCATTTGACATTCACTGGTAGGTGGTGCTAGGAAAAAGACTGATGTGCCAACTCCATGCTGGCTTGACCTATGCCATCTTCAAGTGGGGCTCCTCTCTCCATGACAACTTTTGTGTACTACCCCAGGAGGACCTTTACCTTGAGACAAAATTATGAAGACTATCTCTACCAGCAAAGATTCCAGTGAGATGTGCCTACATGGATAAAGCTAAAATCTCACTAAAGTGAGGTTGTTGGCAGTGCTGGAGCCTGAACTCAGGGCCTGGGCACTAAGCATTTGTACTTAAGACTAGCCCTTTACCACTGGAGCACAAACTCCATTCCCAGCTGTTTTTATTTTTGGTAGTAAGAATCTGTTCTAGGTGACTTGGAACTTCCATACTCAGATCTCAGCCTCGTGACCAGCCTGGATTAAAAGTGTGGATCAGCCATGCGCCACACCTGAGGACTTCAGCCAGCACATTTTTTCCCAAAAATTGGAAGAGGAAGATGAGGGAGGGTTGGGCTCATCCTGCCCTGCATATGAAGGAGAGCATCAGCGCCTGAACTTCATTCCCTGATGTAGGCTGCTGGAGGAAAAGGAAGCAAATAGGCACAGGCTGGCAGCAGATGCCACAGAACAACTTGTGACCAAGACTCCCAGAGCAGACCTCAGAATCGATGACAGAGTTGGATCTACCCAGTAACAGAGGCAGTGGTGACACCTGAAACTGCGCGTTTGAGCCTTTGCTGCTAGTAAACAGGGCCACCTATGTCTCAATGAGAAAGGTGAGATTTTGGTGGAGAAGGTGAGATTAAACATTATGTATCATGCAAGAAGACAGACTATAAGGGGTCTTTTATTATTCCAAGTGAAATTTTGGATTTCCTCTTCTGTTTCTTTAAAGAATGACATTCTGATCTTGAAGAATATTGCACTGAATTTGTAGATATTCCTTATCAAGATTGCCATTTTTACAATATTACTTCTTCCAAACCAGGAGCATAGGTTTTTGCATTTCCTCAGTTCTGCGTTAATTTCCTTCTCCAGGGTTTATAGTTCCATCAAAAAGGTGCTTTACATTCTAAGTTAATTCCTAGGTATTTTATTTTCTTTGAGAGCAAAATGAGTTGCTATCCTGATTCTTGCCTCATTCCTCTCATTTGTTGGCATATAGGAAGGCAGTTGACATTGAGGGTTAATTTTATACCCTGCTACCTTACCAAAGTTTTATATCAGCTCAAGCAGCTTCGAGTAGAGTCTATAGTGTTCTTTAAATACAGAATCATGTCATCTGTAAGGAGAGAAAGTTTCAGTTCCTCTTTCCCTTTTCCTCCTCACTCCAGTTAGAATGGCCAAGATCCAGAAATCTAATAACGTATGCTGGAGGGGATGTGGCCACGAGGGATCACTACTACACTGCTGGTGGGATTGCAAACTCGTTCAACCACTATGGAAAGCACTATGGCAGTATCCCAAAAAGACTAAACATAGAGCTCCCCTGTGATCCAGCAATTTCACTACTTGCCAATCGGCCAGATAGGACATACTAAATTCACTAGAACAATAACATTTATCACAGCACTATTTACTATGGCAAAGGTATGGAACCAACCCAGATGCCCGTCAGTTGATGAGTAGATCAAATATGGTATTTTTACACAATGGAATTCTGTGCTTCTGTCAGAAAGAATGACATAGACGAATTTGTAAAGAAATAGAGAGACTGTAATGTTTAGAAATTAGTTTCTGTCTCCTTCTCTCTCTCCTTCTCTATCTCTGTAAAATTTAGAAGTTCCCGTTTCTCTCTCTTTTCTCTCTTTCTCTCTCTCTTTCTGTCTCTGTCTTTCTGTCTGTCTGTCTCCTTCTCTCTCTCCTTCTCTATCTCTGTAAAATTTAGAAGTTCCTGTTTCTCTCTCTTTTCTCTCTTTCTCTCTCTCTTTCTGTCTCTCTCTTTTTGCCTCTCTCTCTCTCTCTCTCTCTCTCTCTCTCTCTCTCTCTCTCTCTCTCTCTCTCTCTCTCTCTTCTCCAATCCTTAGGCTTGAACTCAGGGCCTGAGCTACTTTTGCTCAAGGTTAGCACTCTACCATTTGAACCACAGTGCTGCTTCTGGCTTGCTCTTTTCACGTAGTATTGAGGAATCTAACCCAGGCCTTCATCCTTGATAGGTTAGCACTCTACCACTAAGCCACACAGTCAGCTTTTAGAGGTTTCTGACAAAGGTTTTCCTACATGCTATTATTTCTTCTGTGAGTGCTCTTAATGCTTGCTGAAGGTTGACTTTGTTTAGAAGACTTACCCTAATGCTCCCATATACAGAGATTCTATATATAGCTAAATGTTTTTCATTACTCAGAATTTCTCTATTGTGTATGTTCTGAAATGTACTGAAGACTGACTTCTGATTAAAAGTCATTGCACATTTGTTCTATTCATTAGTTTTCTTTTCTTCTATGGGAATCAGGTTTGTGATGAACACAGAGGTATGCCTTCCAGGTCAAACACTTTCCACATTTGTAATATTCATAAGGTTTTTCTCTCCTATGTGCATTTTATACTTAGTCATGCGTTCATGATGGATTTTTCATATTCTTATATTCATACGATTTTTATCCTGTGACTGTGTGGTATCATGCAAACTCAACTATGAGTTCTTCAAAAAAATTTCCCTTTCATTTTATTCATAGGATTCTATCCTGTGGGTGTTTAGTGATAAATCTTGACTTGTGCCTTCTGGGGAAAAGACTGAACATTTGCTACATTCATTAAGGGTTTTATCTTGTGTTGGTTCTGTGACACAAGCTGAGTTTTCTTCCACAGACTAAAAAGTCTTTCCTATTTATTACATTGCTAAGGCTTCTCATATGTGTGAACTCTCTTACGCTTCCTGAAGGGTGAATACTGCACGAAAGACTTTCAACTTTGGTTATATTCCTAAGGTTTCTAATATGTGTGAATTCTGTTATGCCTCCTGTAATGTGACTTCCATCTGAAGGTCTTACCACATTTGATGCACTCGTACAGTTTCTCTCCTGTGTGTGTTCTCTGATGCAATTTGAGGGAAGACTTCCATTTGAAAGACATTCCACATCGGTTACATTCATAAGGTTTTTCTCCTGTTTGAATTGTCTTATGCATGTTGAGGTTTGGCTTCTGTGTGAAGGACTTTCCACATATGTTACACACATAAGGTGTTTCTCCTGAGTATATTCTCTGAAGAACATGGAGTTTTACCTTCCATTTGAAAGACTTTCCGCATTCACTACATGCATAAGTTTTCTCTCCTGTGTGTGTTCTATTATGCCCATCAAGATATGACTTCCACTATAAGGTCTTTCCACATTTGTTGCACACATCAGGTTTCTCTCCTGTGTGTGTTCTTTGATGCAATTTGAGGGAAAATTTCTGTCTGAAAGACTTTACACATTGGTTACATTCAAAAGGTTTCAGTCCTGTGTGTATTCTCTGATGAACACGAAGTTTTCCCTTCCCTTGGAAAGACTTTCCACATTCATTACACTTATAAGATTTCTCTCCTGTGTGTGTTATTTGATGAACCCGAAGGTGTATCTTCTGGGCGAAAGACTTTTCACATTTGTTACATTCATAAGTTTTCTCTGC
This sequence comes from Megascapheus bottae, assembly GCA_024803745.1. Lineage (NCBI taxonomy): Eukaryota > Metazoa > Chordata > Mammalia > Rodentia > Geomyidae > Megascapheus > Megascapheus bottae. The sequence continues at coordinate 785,981 of JANJXV010000311.1, forward strand.
TGTGTGTCTTCTCTGGTGCAAAGTGAGGTATGATTTCAGTCTAAAAGTCTTCCCACATTTATCCCATTAAAGATTTCTCTTCTGTGTGAGATCTCTGTGTGCTGAGAGCTGAATTCTGGCCAGAAATTTTATTACGTTCCTCATATTCATAAGGTTTGTCTTCTCTTGGAGATCGAGGTTGGAGCGTCAGGTCTGACTTCTCAGAAATTAATTTTCACACTTGATGTACGCATCACATATCTCAGGATATTTGCTCTGAGGTATTGTAAGGCGTATTTCATTACTGAAAGATTTCTCACATTCACTACATGTATGAGGAGTCTCTCCTGTGTACATTTTCGGATGTGTAGTGATGGTCGGTGTTAAGTACAATATTTTTCATCACACAGTACATTTAGCAGTTTTCCTCCCTCCCTGAAGAATTTCTTGGGCAGGGAGAACAGAATTATGATACTGCAGATCTTTTGGACTGTCACAATCATGAATAAAATGCTCTGAATATCCGATGGATTTTTTAAGAACAGGAGACATACGAGATCTATAGGCAGCATGCATCTCATCAGGCTTTGGAGATAGAAGCATGTTCTGACACTTAATGAACTCCTCAGTCCTCACCCCTAAGTTGTTACCGTTATTAATAATCAGCTCTGGATTATGTGTGGAGCTCAAATTTAAAGTTGTTGCAAATCTCACGTTTTCCTCCACTTCGATACTACTTGCAACTGCTACTTCACAAAGACATTCATGTGGACTTTCCTGGCAGGTCTTGAACACATTTTCCATTACCTGGACATCTAAAATGAGTCATCGAAAAAAAGACACAAACATACATGAGATACAAATATTCCTTACTGTAAAGGTAATGACTTTACTTTCCCATCCTAAGTGTTAGATATTTTAAAATATAAAAGTGGAAATTGATTTGTGAGAAATATATGCTTTTCTCCCTAACATATTAAGAAAATGATATTTTACAATGACCAATAATGTTTTTCTGTGTTTTAGTTCTCTTTTTTTGTATTTTTTTAATTGTAATTAGTAAAAGGGTTACATGATATTGGCCAGATAGAAGGTGCATTAATTCACATACATTGATACCCTTTCACATGTCTTGGTACCCGTATCCCTCCCCCCCCACACCCCACACCCGTCTTGATTTTCCCCCCTTCCCTATCAAATTTCAAATATCCAAATACAAATAAATTCAATAAATCAGATGACAAAGTGAGATACTATACCAATATGAGTTAACCAAGGGACAGCAAAGGAGTGCTCCAGTGGCGCAATCGGTTAGAGCGCGGTACTTATATAATAGTTCTCCTTTTATATCACAGGAAATATTTATTGAAATTACCCATCTATGTATTGCTACAGTTTTAAGCTGAGTACTACCTATAATATACCTGCAGCTGTTTTTTTCAAATACTGTTTTGTTTATACATTGAGGTATAGCTGCCTTTCTTTTATTTTTGAGAAATAATCTAAATATTGTGCTGTTTTGCATCTTTTTAAAACTTTCTTTTCTTTTCTTTTCTTTTTTTTGTAGTTCATAGGCCTCGGCCCTGTCCCTGAACACTTCAGCAGAAGACTATAACCCCTATCCTTGAGCTACAGCCCCACTTCCTCTTTTCAAGAGTTAACTACAGATAAGAGTCTCAGGTCCTGAGTAGCAGATAGGATTGCCTTACCCAGTTTCAATGCTGTTTGCTTATTAACCATTAAGTGAGGAACACGAATTTTTCTAGATTCAGCGGCCACAAGTTTGGTGTATATGTCTGTTGGCTTTGATCCAAGCAAGAACGATTCTTGAGAGTAAGGACTTACACCTATATCCCTTCAGTTACAACTTCTCACTAAAGTCTCAATTTAGGTATTTGTGGGAATTTTGAAATTTATTTCTTTCCATTTGAAGTCTTATAAAAATTCCTTTTCTAACACTCCTGTCCCTTAGAACCATAGAAGACCAGAAAATCCCCAGCTCATTGTCTAGTTAATTTTCTTATGTTGATTGAAACTTTGTTGTTTTTTTTCCCTTCCATTCCTGGGTTTGAACTTAGGACCTAACCACTGTCCTTGGGTTTTCTCAAGACTAGAACCCTACCAATGAAGTCATTACTTCTGGCTTTTTCTATGTATGTGGTAATAAGGAATCAAACCTGTGTCTTTGTGCATGCTAGGCAAGCACTCTACCACTAGGCTCAATTTCTGGTGGAAAGGTCTGGTTCTGAATACCAGTCTCTTCCTACCAGCAAAAAGATATTATCCTTATCAGAGAATAATGCCCTGACTTATTCCTTGTTTGCTCAATTATTTATAGTCTTAGTTTTAAAGAAATGAAATATCATTCTTTCTTTCTTTCTTTCTTTTTTTCTTTCTTTCTTTCTTTCTTTCCTTCCTTCGCTCTTTCTTCCTTCTTTCTTCTTTCTTTCATTCTTTCTTTCTTTCTTTCTTTCTTTCTTTCTTTCTTTCTTTCTTTCTTTCTTTCTTGTTTTGCAGTCATGGGACTTGAATTCTAGACCTGGCTGTTCTTCCTGAGCTCTTCAACTCAAGGCTACTGCCCTATGTCTTTAGACTCAACCCCACTTCCCATTTTCTATTGGTTCATTGGAGAGAAGAGTCTAAGGTGTTTTTGTGATAGGTCAGTCTTTGAACCTTGATCCTCAGATCTCAGCCTCCTAAGTAGCTAGGATTACAGGCATGAGCCACGGGCTCATGGCTTTCTCATTTTATTTTGTTTCACAGTGATTTCTACAGAGAAATCTAACTTTAACTCTACTGCTACATAGAATTCATCATATCACCCTATGATTCTTGGTGCCGGTGGTTTGGGCTAGCATGCACAAAGACCTGGTTCACCCTGGTACTACATACAAAGAAAAAGCCAGAAGTGGTGCTATGACTCAAGAAGTAGAGAGCTAGCCTTGAGAAAACCCAAGGACCAAGCACAGGATTGGGAAAATAAAATGATTCTTGATTCATTCACAAAGAATTCCATAGGTTCCACACAGGATTTAGGGTAACTAAGAATATTATTGCTCAGTACATCACAACATGAACTTACCAATGGGGCTCAGGCTCCAACATCAATATGAAGATGCATTCACTCACCTGTGATATTCTTGTCAGAGGAATTTCCTATCCAGAGTTCTGCACAGTGCTCTAGCTTGTCAATTAATACAGGTTTGGGAACACAGGGCCCTGTAAATTAGAAACAGTAGAGAATTATTGCTTATGCTGTGTCATCATTTCTTTAAGTTCGCAGACATCCTACTCACAAGTTACCTATTAAATCTTTTTCTCATTTCTCACTGGCTCCATGGTTGACTTTTCCCCAGCTCTGGATTCATTTTGTATGGCATAAACTTAGCTGTCTTGCTCAAGGCTAGAAAAATACCAGTTTGAGTCCCAGCTCCACTTACATGCATAGGTCTTCATGCATGCTAGGCAAGCACTCAACCACAAAGTCAAACTCTTGACACTCCACTAACATTTTTGAGGGGTTACTTGGAGTTATAGAGTTTCATGGCAATTTTTATGCCATTGCTGGCTTCAAATTAGAATTCTTAGATTTCTTCCTCCTGAATATTTTAAGATTACAGGCATGAAACATTGCACCTAGTGCCAGGTTTCCATTATAAACTCACTGTTTAGTGATTTGTAGATCCTATTTCCAATAATGATATATATTCTATTCTGGATGGTTTATCCACTTACAATTACTGTGTAAGTTTGGAATGTCGTCTCCATTAGAGGAAACATAATTTAGAACTGTTGTCAAAGTATCCTGAAGGTATCCTGAAGAATGAGTACAAAATTACCTTAGGTTTTCTTTAGAAAGTAATGATACTTCTCAGGGCCTGGAATCTTTCATTTAAATAGTATTGAAAGTTTGATAAACATTCACGTATCTGCAAAATAACAAGGCAGTTGGCCTTGCAAGTGAATTTGACTTTTGCTCACCTAAGGACACCAGGTTGCTGTAGGTCTCCAGCCTTACATCTCTGTACAGGGTTCTCTGAGTATTGTCCAGATGCTGCCACTCCTCCCAGCTGAAATCCACAGCTACATCATCAAATGACACCAGCTTCTGGAATGGCACATTTTCATCAACTAATTAGCACTGAGTTATAAACACACCATGTCTGGAATTTTATCCTTTTTTTGTTGGAATTGTATTCCTTTACTTAAATGTTTAGACTTACATGAAATATTGACCTGAAAAGCTTAGGGATGGTGCCTAGGCCCAGAGTTCAAGTCCCAAGACCCACAAAAAAATAAAAAGGCAAGCCAGGTGTTGGTGGCTCACGCCTGTCATCCTAGCTACTCAGGAGACTGATATCTGAGGACCATGGTTCAAAGCCAGCCTAGCACAAAATTCCATGAGACTCCTTTCCAATTACCCACCATAAAATGTTTAATGGCTTGTGGCATATCATGGTAGAGCAATTGTGGTATCGAAAAAATAAGTCGGGGGAGTAGATTTAGGTTATAAATGGAATTATTCCATTGAAAAGGAACTACATTATATGATGACATATGCTGGTACTGTGAGAATATTGCAAAATCTTAGGGTATCAAGTAATAATACTGTGAAGTACACCCAGAATGTTAATGTTCTATGTCTGGCATAATAATCACTTGGGGAAGAAACTTTTTTTTCTTTTTTTTGGCTGGGGGATTTGTAAGGCTTGAACTCTGGGCCTGGGCACTGTCCTGAGCTCTTCAACTCAAGGCTATCACCCTACCTATGAAGCCACAGTGCCATTTCCCATATTCTAGTGGTTAACTGTAGATGAGAGTCTCATAGACTTTCTAATGCCCAGGCTGGATTTGAACCAAATCTTTAGATATCAGCCTGATATCTGAGTAGCTAGGATTACAGGTAGAAGTCACTGCACCTGGCAAGAAATTTATTTCTTGCTGTTGTATACTACAAATTTACTGTATGTTTTACTTTTTCAAAAAGTCTGAGGATGACCTTTGTTCTGTATATAATGAGAAGAGAGGTAGGGAGCTGTGAGCAGAAGAACTGAGGGGCAATACTTAGGGTAGGACAATAGCCTTAAACTAAAGAGCTCACTGCCCAAGGTCCAAGCCCCATGACTTTCCCCACTACCCCACAAAAAAAGGGAAAAAAATTGGAGATTGGAGAGAATTTTCTAAAAAGAATATATAGAAATAATAATTCAAAATGTAGAAAGAAGTTCAATATTAACAGTCATGAGAAAAATTAAAATTACAATGAAATCATTACTTTAAATATGTTAATATAAATATAATTTTAAACAAAAAGATCCACATACAGACACACAAACACACACACATACACACATACAAAAATACAACTTTCAAAGTCTAACTATTACTGGGAAGGTAGTGAGAAGAAGTAGAACTTTGGAATAGTTCTGCAAGGAATATAAAACAATCAAAAATTGCGTGGAGAGTGCTAAAAAAGTAATAAATATAGAATTACATCGAAATATGGTCCAACATATTTCTAGATTTGTACCTAACGGAAGAGAAAGCAGAGACTAGAACAAATATGTGGAAAATCCATTCACAACTATTAATAATAACCAAAATGTAGAAATATGCAAAACAATGCATTGAAAAGGAAGAACATTTTACTATATTTTACAGATGAATCTTGATTACAGTAAACTAAAAATACAGCAGTCATAAAGGAAGAGCTAGGGTATGTTTTTCCTTCCAGAGCTTCCAAGGATCAACAAACCCTTAGAGCCAAAAAGCAGGATGGTTCCAGAGAATGGAGTAGAGAGGAACAGGAGCTGAATGTTTAATGATTATACATGGAAGATGAAAATTGCTCTAGATGGGTAGAATGAAGAGAGAACTGTACCCTAAACAATGGTTATGTAGCCACACAGGATGAGACACACCTATACTCCCTGATCTTGGGAAACTCAAGAAGGATTTCTAGCCAATCTGGATGCATGGAAAGATCTATCATAAAAACTAATGTGGAGGGGCTGGGAGTTTGGCATAGTTGTAGAGTGCTTGTATGAAGACGAAGTTTCAATACCGCAGTACCACATACACAGAAAAAAACAGAAGTAGTGCTGTGGCTCAAGTAGAAGATCACTAGGCTTGAGGAAAGCTGAAGGACAGTGCTCAGACCGAGTTCCAGCCAAAGGGCTTGTTTAAAAAAAAACCAGAAAGCTGAGCATGATGGGGTGGTGGCTCACTTCTATAATCCTAGCTACTCAGGAGGCTGAGATCTGAGGATCAAGGTTTAAAGCCATCCTGGCACAAAAAGATCTGAGACTCTTATCTCCAATTTACTTTTAGAAAATTGGAAGTGGGGCTTGGCTCCAGGGTAAGGTGGTAGCCTGGAGCTGAAGAGCTCAGGGATAGTGCCCAGGCTGAGTTCAAGATCTATGACCCACCAAAAAAAAACAAAAAACAAAAAATAATATGGAAAAATTTGGATTCTGTGAATTTTATCAGGCATATAAATGTTTTTTTGCTGTTGAAATAAAATGTTTGGAAATATTTTAAAAGTTTTTACCTAGAAATGTACACTACAAATGGAATTAATAACAAACACAAAATATGAAAAAGATACAAATTATCACAATATGGGTATCCTGCTTCGGTATCTTTCACTGACTCCTGTTCAAATGAGTCACATATTCTGAATCATTTCTCCCAGTCGATATATGCCACACATGTTAGCTTGTACTGAACTTCTTGAAAAATCAAAAGCAATTACTAAGCAAATGTGTGTTAGCTTTTGTCAACAGTGATATTTCAAATGTAAATCCCTACTCATTGCATTATTTAATATCAATGCCGGAATCTAACTTACACTGGCAGAATCTTCAATCTTTTGAGAATCTTCAAAAGGGTGTGTAAATATTTAGGATCGTTATGTCTTCCTGGAGGAAAGATCCCGTTAGTGGTATATAGTAACCTTCTTTGTCTTTTCTTACTAATTTTAGTTTGAAGTCTATTGTATCTGATATGAGGATGGCAACTCCAGCCTGTTTATGGGGGCAGTTAGCTTGATAGAGTTTATTCCAACCGCTCACTTTCAAAAGATGATTGTTTTGGGGTAAGATGTGTCTCTTGAAGACAGCAGAACGATGGCTCTTGCTTTTTGATCCAACTAGACAGCCTATGCCGTTTAATTGGAGAGTTAAGTCCATTGATATTGAGAGTTAGGATTGAGAGATATTTATTAGTTCCTACCATTTTTAAAAGCTTTTAGTAGGGCCTGTGTCTTGACAGTTCTTGTGGTCCTTAGATGGTATGCTGTTTAGGTGCCATTTCTTTCCCTATATTGCATTTATTTTGGTTTTCTATGTATAGAGCATCTTTGAGAATTCTCTGTAGAGTTGGTTTTGTTTCGACATATTGTTGCAGCTTTTAACTGGAATGGAATGTTTTTATTGTTCCCTCAGTTATGAATGAGAGCTTAGCTGGCTACAGTTTGGTAGTTATTTGATTTAAGGTCATGACATATATGCTTCCAGTCACTTCGTGCTTGCATGGTCTCTGCTGAGAAATCTGGGGTTATTCTGATTGGTTTGCCTTTATAGGTTACTGATCCCTTTTCCCTGGCTGCCTTTAGGATCTTTCCTTTCGTTTCTATTGATCCAGTACGGATCACAATGTGGCGGTGGCATGTTCTTTTCTGGTCAGGTCTGTTTGGGGTTCTAAAAGCTTCTCGTATGTGGATGGGCCTGCCCTTCTGGATATTTGGGAAATTCTCTGAGATGATTCCCTGAAGTATATTTCCAATACCATTGACCTCTTTCTCCACGCCCTCCTCAATACCAACTAGCCTTAAATTAGGCTTCCTAATTGCATCTTGGACCTCCTGAAGCGCTCTCTCATATTTCCTAGATTTGGATTGACTCATTTTCTGTTCTTTCTCTATAATAACTAAATTATCTTCAGCCCCGGAAATTCTCTCCTCTGCATTGTCTAACCTGCTATCAAAGCTATCTACTTTATTTTTCATCTCCCTTGCTTCTAATTGTTCATTTTTGATGCCTTGCATCTCCTGATTTTGATCATGTATGGATTTCTTTATCTCCTTGATTTCCTTTTGAGTGGTTAGCTCAGTAGCTTTATTTTCTTTGGACATTTGCTGGAGTTTGGTCCAGTTTTTATTTGTGGGTTCTATGAATTCATCCATCTTTCTTTGAAAAACCTTTATTATGGCCTCCTTTATGGCTTCTTCTTTTTCACTTATCACCTTGTTTTTGCTTTCCTCTTGTTCAGCTATGGCTTCCTCCATTATCTCTTTCTTTATATTTTCACGTTTTCCATTAATGATGTTTATCAATTGCATTTGTGTAGCACTTGGAAGACTCTGGTCTAGGTTTGCCAGTGACTGTTCCATTGTCTGTTTGCATTGGGTGGTTGATGTTGATTCTTGATTTGACATTTTTCTTGAGTTTCTTGTTCTGCCCATTTGAAAATGGGAGCAACATTACTACTAAATACGATTATAGTTTTTCAGATATAACCAACCTAGACCTCTGTAGCTGGCAGACACTAGATGTTCACAAGTTTTGATTGGTATTATCACTCTTTCTTTTTCTACACTTACAGACCAGTCTAATACAACCACTGATAAGCGATTTATACCCAAAACAATAAGCCTCTCAGTCCAATCTCTATTGTCTTTAAGTCCCTCTGAGCCTAGAGAATAATTAACCACCTACATATACAATATTGCTCAACAGCCATCAAGTGTACATCCGTGCAGTATAAGGGTTGAAAGATGAGCAGAGATGTGGAGCATTTCTTCATGTGTCTATAGGCCATTTTTGTTTCTTCTTCAGAGAAGACTCTCTTTAAGTCTTTGGCCTATTTTTAATGGGATGAGTGTTACTTTGGAGGTTAGTTTTGGAGTGATTCAATTTTTTGAGTTGTTGATATATTTTAGATATGAGGCCTTTGTCCGTTGTTTGTGTGGTGAAGATCTTCTCCCACTCTGTAGGCTTCCTGATTAGTTTACTAGCTATATCCGTTGCCATACAAAAGCTTTGCACTATAATGCAGTCCCACTTATCCAGCCTTTTTCTGATTTGTTGTGATTCTTGGTCCTTATTAAGAAAGTTTCGTCCTGTGCCAAGGAGGCCTAGTGTATCTCCTATTCCTTCCTGTAAACTTTTCAGTGTGTCAGCTTTTACCTCCAGGTCTTTGATCCATTTGGTGTTAATTCTAATTCAAGGTGACAAAGAAGGATCCAACTTTAGTTTTCTGCAGGTGTTTAACGAGTTCTGCCAGCACAACTTGTTGAAGAGGCTATCTTTCTTCCATTCTATTTTTTGGCTCCCTTGTCAAAGATTAGGTGGCCATAGGTCTGTGGTTTAATATCTGTGTCCGCAGTTCTACTCCATTGGACTTCAGGCCTGTTCTTGTGCCAGTATCAAGCTGTTTTGAGAATTATAGCTCTGTAATAGAGTCTTAAGTTTGGAATTGAAATTCCTCCAGCGCTGTTCTTTCTGCTAAGAATTGCCTCTTCTGTTTCTTTATAGAATGACATTGGGATGTTGATTGGTATTACATTGAATTTGTAGATAGCCCTTGGCAAGATTGTCATTTTCACAATGTTGATTCTTCCAATCCAGGAGCATGGGAGGTTTTTCCATTTCCTTAGTTCTATTTTAATTTCCTTTTTTATGGTTTTAAAGTTTTCATCTAAATGGTCTTTACATTCTTAGTTAAGCTAACTGCTAGGTACTTTATTTTCTTTGAGGCTATTGTGAAAGGAATTGATTTTGGTAATGAACTGTAAATAAGAATATCATGCAATTTGTTTGGGCTGGATTCAAACCAGATTCTCTGTAGATAGGATTCCAAGTGTGAGCGCACAGAGCCTGGCTAGTATCATTCAAGTCAAGGGACTGCAATTCTGCACCTGGGTCTTGTCACTGAGCTTTTCAGCTCAAGACTATTGCCCTATTCCTTGAGCCATAGGGCCACTTCTGGGTTTCTGGTGGTTAATTGGAGATAAGAGTCACATGGACTTCAGTGCCCAGGCTGACTTTGAACTGCTATCCTTGGATCCCAGCCTCTTGAGTAGCTACATTTACAAGTGTGAGCCACCATACCCGGCTAAATTATTTTTTAAGTTAATTTTTTGTTAAGTCAATATATAGTTGGCATACGGTTACATAAGTAATGAACACATTTCTTAAGAAAATTGTTATCCCCTCCCTCCTTTTTCTCTGTTTTCCTAACCTCAGCCCCCTCTCCACCCAGATTGTTCAGTTCATTTCCGTTTAGTGTCTTCCAAGTATCACTGTTCAACTGGTTCACCCTTTTTCCTTTGGTTTTTTTTTTTTACCATTTTATTATACCCTCTCCATTCCCCAAATCACCTAAACCTATGTACAAGACACAGGGTACCCGAATTCAACACAGTGACTACAGAGAATAAAACTAAAGGGAAAAAGAAGAAAAGAGGTAAAAAGCAAAGAAAATGAAAGAACATCATATAGTACCTTAGAAGCAACAACACTGAAAAAACAAAACATAAAACCTTGGGCTGAAAATGAAGCTTGCCTAGCCTGTGTGAAACCCTGGATTCCATTCCTCACCACCACATAAACAAAAACTGGAAGTGCCACTGTGACTCAGCTGGTAGATTTCTAACGTTCAGCACAGAGTATCTCCAAGTGACAAAAATCTGTCACATTTAAGTCAGGCTTCAAAACTTTGCTAGGAACCAGTTACGTGATTTGGAAGAAAGTCCAATTTTCAAAAAATCACTAGCCAGGCGCTGGAGGGTCATAATTGTCATTCTACTAGCCAGGGAGAAGGTGATTCAAAGCCTTTGCAAGCAAAAAAACGAAAACAAAAAAAACTGTAAGATTCTTCTCTCCACTTATCCACCCAAAAACTAAGTGGAGTTGTGGCTAAAACTGGTACAGCATTAGCGTTGAGGAAAAAGAACTAAGAGACCTTGCCCAGGTCCAAAGTTCAAGCTTCCCACCAAGAAAGAAAAAAAAGGAGTCCAGATACCTTAGTTTCAAAAGTATATCTGGATATCTTAGTAGATTTTTCTGGTCTCTCCTCATTCATCTGATGGAACCACATAATCTTGATCCTGATCTGACTAAGAGCCTGCATTGTGCTTAATAAATTCATTCCACATATTCCAGTAGAATTTGGACAGCTAACAGCCAATTACCAATGCTTTATTCTACGTTTAGGCCAGTATGTCTTCATACCATCTACACAGTCAGCTATATCATCTTTCCAGAAGTATCATTGAGTGTAGAACACTCAGAACTAAAATAATTGCATAAAGATCTAATAAAACCCCTTGATTCATTAAGAAAATTTCTGTACCACTTAGAGCAAGTACATTAGTGGTATTTACCTCTAGCCTCTTTTTTTAAAAAAAATTATTAACATTGAATTTTACATCATATTTCAAATGTCACGTTTAACCAACAAGTATTCAAGAAGGGAATCGCTATACAATCACTGGCACATAGATTTTAGAATATAGTAAAAATTAAGCTGAGTCTTTGTATGTCATAGATACAGATTAATCTATAACAAAACACATGTCTATAGAGTGTATAGTCTATCCTAGATTTTTATGTCTATGTAGTTATGTTTATATCTCCAAAATTATGTCCAGAACTTTGGGTATCAACTATTCAATCATCGCTCTACTAATGTTTGAAACTAATATCCATATATTAAGTATACCATGTACCTTTTGTTCCTTGGTCTTGACTTATCTCACTCAACAGGATTCACTCTAATTTCATCCACTACAACAAAAATGCCATTATTATTTTTTTCTGTGCCGATCTTCTTTTTATGTATTTATTTTTATTGTAATTTATAGAAGGGTTACATTATATTCACCAGATAGAAGGTGCATTACTTCTCAAACTTTGATACCCCATGCAATGATATGGTCCCCATTTCCCTTCCCCTACCCCCACTCATGTTCATTTCCCCCTTCCCTATCCAGTTTCAAATAACCAATTAGGCACATATGAAATATATCAGAAAACAAGGTGAAATATTGTAACAATATGATATAACCAAGGGATAGCAAAAGAGATAAGAGATCACATAGTTCATTAAGGACAACAATCACTCATTATATGAGTTTTGTTTCTTTATCTTGGAGGTCCTTACATTTAGTGTCATACTATTTGTCACGATGTCTCTAGATTTTGTTCTATTATAAATCTCTGGTAGCAGAGCCCAAGGTTTCTACTGAATTTGACAAATGAGGGAGACTCTTGGGCCTATGTTGCTTTGAGTTTGGCTTACTTCACTTAATATGATTTTTTTCCTTTTCATCCACTTCCCCGAGAATGCCATTATTTTATCTTGTCGGTTGGCTATGTATCATTCCATTGTGTGTGTGTGTGTGTGTGTGTGTGTGTGTGTGTGTGTGTGTATCACATTTTTTGTAGTAGGGCATCTGGTTGTTTCCATCATCCAGCCTCATTTTCTACAGATATTTTTATAGTCTCTTTTTTATTTTCAGGGTAATGTATAGAGGGGTTACGATTATATTTACAGGTAGTGGACTGCATTACTTCTCACACATTTATTCCATTCCACATGTTTTTGTCCCCAGTTCCCTCTCCCCTCCCTTTCCCAATCATCTTGTTTCCCCCCTTCCCTTTCCTATTTGACATAAACAAATAAACATATATACAATATGCCAGGGAAAAAATCAGGTACATTAACAATCTGACATTAACCAATGGGCAAAATAAGAGATGAGAAATAACATAGTACTTTAAGGACAAAAATCACAGAAGATTAAGAACAACGATGACACAAGGTATAGCTCTTGTTCCCATATCCTAGAGATCCTTTCATTTAGTCTCATCCTATATGACCTTATATACCTAAGTTTTTGAGTTATTGTAATCCTCTGCTAGGAGAGTCCTAGATGTGAACTAATTGTTACAAATGAGGAAAACCATTGAGCTTATGTTTCTTTGGGTCTGGCTTGCTTCACTTAATATGAATTTTTCCAAGTCTTTCCATTTCCTAACAAATGGGGCGATGTCTTTCCTTCTGATGGCAGCATAGCATTCCATTGTGTATAAGTACCACATCTTCTTGATTCAGTCATCTACTGAGTGGCATCTGGGTAGGTTTCATAGCTTTGCTAAGGTAAATAGTGCTGCAATGAGCATCATTGTGCTAGTGGATTTAGTATGTCCTTTTTTCTGGACAATTGGGTAGATGCCAAGTAGTGGATTTGCTGGATCATAGGGGAGCTCTATGTTCAGTCTTTTGAGGAACCACCACACTGCTTTCCCTAGTGGTTGAACGAGTTTACACTCACACCAAAAGTGTAGGTGTGATCCCACTGGTCACTTCCCCACCAGTATCTCTTATTAGATTTTTTGATAATGGCCATTCTGACTGGAGTCAGGAGGAATCTCAAAGTTGTTTTGATTTTCATTTCCGTTATTGCTAGAGATATGGAGAATTTCTTCATGTGTCTAAAGCCCATTTTAATTTTTTCTTCAGAGAATACTCTTTTATGTCTTTAGCCCACCTTTTAATAGGATGGTTGTTTCTTTGAAGATTTGTTTGGGAGAGATTCATTTTTTTCAGCTCTAGATATATTTTAGATAACTACATATATTTTTGTAGAAAAAAAGAATGGAAGTCATCATGCTGGCTCACAACTTAATTTCAGCTACTTAGGAGGCTCAGGGCTTAGGATCACAGGTCAAAGCCAACCAGGGCCCTACAGTGTGTGAGATCAAACTCTGTGAACATACAATGACTGTAAGAGGAATCTCACTGCCTGGGAATGTAGCCTAATGGTAGAGTGCTCACCTAGAATGCATGAAGACCTAGGTTCTATTCACCGGTACCGCATACTCAGAAAAAAAGCTAGAAGTGGCGCTGTGTCTCAAGAGGCAGAGCACTCACCTTGGGCAAGCGAGTCCAATGAAAATGTCTAGGCCCTGAGTCCAAGCCGTAGGACTGGCAAAAAGAAAAAAAAGAGCAATGTTACTTAAGTAACAAGGAATGTACCCTATATTTATACAGACTGAAAAATTCATTAAGAAATTAGAAAATATGTATAAAGTGCATAATTTCTTTGGTGTGTTGGCACTGGGTCTTCAACTGAGTGCTTCAGCTCTATCCCTGACCTTTCCTGCTCAAGGCTAGCACTCTACCAATGCAGCCCCAAATCAACTATCTTCAATTGAGATATAAGCGATGAATATTTCAGGGTGCTTCATGAAAAACATTTTTATAAATTGAAACTTTCAACACAGTCTTATTTTAGTATGAATGTTGAGATGGGAAGAGACAGAAAAAGTGAAATGTTTCCTGATCCCCATAGAGAAGAGACTCAGCAGAACCACTGTGGTCTGCAGGCTTCTTTGTGAGTTTTGTTTGCTTGTTTGATTTTTGTCAATTGTGGGGCTTGAACTCTGGGCCTGGGCACTGTCCCTGAGCTCTTCAGCTCAAGGCTAGTGCTTTAATCTGTGAGCCACAGTGCCACTTCTGGTTTTTCCGGCAGTTAACTGGGTACTTTGGCTGGCTTTAAACTTTGATTCTCAGATCTTAGCCTCCTGAGTAGCTAAGATTATAGGCGTGAGGTACCATTACCAGGCTGCTGCTCTGTTACTATGCAGGTTCTGGATCAAGAACTTCAAGTTCTTACTTCAATTTTTTCTTCTCTTGCCTGATACTCTGCCATTTGAACGAAGCCCCAGTTCCTGGTCTTTGTTGGTTAATGAGAGATATTATGATTTTCTAATATTCAGAGCAATGATTATAAAACCCAGCATTTTACTTACTTGAATAAATTAAGAGACAGGACCTAGTGAGATGGAAAACAAATTTTTTTTTCAAGTTGCTATCCTGTTCTAATGCATAAGTCTGGTATTTTGCTTACACACAAATATGTATTTTACCAGTTTCTACTCTATTTTTGCTTAGCTTAAATCCACCACTGCCATTTCATAGATTTTGTTGTTGTTGTTTGCGGTGCTTGAACTCTGTGCCTGGGCTGTTCCTCAGATCTTCAGTTCAATGCCAGTGCTCTACTACTTTTGATTTGGCCAGTCCTGGGCTTGAACTAAGGGACTGAGCACTGTCCTTATATTTTCTCAAGGCTAGGGCTCTACCACTTCAGCCTCAGCACCACTTCCAGCATTTTTCTATGTATGTGGTATTGAGGAATTAAACCCAGGTCTTCGTGCATGCTAGGCAAGCACTCTACCACTAGGCCAAACTCCCAGCCCAAAATTATTCATCATTACTTTTAGCTATCTTCTTTTTTTATTATTGATTCGTCATGGTGCTTGGACTTTGGGCCTGGACTGTCCCTGACCTCTTCAGCTCAAGGCTAGTGCTCTTCCTCTACAGCTCCATTTTTGGTAGTTAATTGGTTATGTAAGTCTCACAAACATGTGTCCAGGCTGGCTTTGGGCTTTGAACAAAGATCCTCCGATCTCAGCCTCCATAGTAGGTAGAATTACACGCTTCAGCCAGCAGTGCCTGACTGTTTGATGTCTTTGTCTCTGTCTCTCTGTCTCTGTCTGTCTCTGTCTGTCTGCCTGTTTCTCTCTCTCTCTGCCTCTCTCTCTGCCTCTCTCTGTCTCTGTCTCTCTCTGTCTCTGTCTCTCTCTGTCTCTGTCTCTCTCTGTCTCTGTCTCTCTCTCTCTCTCTCTCTCTCTCTCTCTCTCTCTCTCTCTCTCTTTTGGTTGTAAGACTTTAATTGTGCACCTGGGCAGTGTCCCTGGGCTCTTCAGCTCAAGGCTACAACCTTAAACACCTTGAGCCACAGTGTCACTTCTGGTTTTCTGGTGCTTAAGTGGAAGTAACAGTTTCATGGACTTTAGTGTCTGGCCTGGCTTTGAACTGTGATCCTCAGAACCCAAGCTTCTGAGATCATTTCCAGCTTTTTTTTTTTTGGTGTAAGTGGAATAGAGTAATTGAACACAGGGCTTTGTGCATACTAGGCAAGCAAACTACCACTAGTGTGCACTCCAGCCTTAGACAAGGGCTTTCTTTTTCTTTTTTTCACTCATGGGGCTTGAACTCTGGGCCTGCATGTTTACCTTAAGCTCTTCAGCTCAAGGCAAGAGCTCTACCACTTGAGGCACATTGTCATTTTGAATTTTCTGGATTATTTGGAAATAAGATTCTCACAGATTTTTATGCCTGGGCCGTCTTCGAACCTCGATCCTCCAGGGTAGCTAGGATTACCAGGGTGAGCCACCAGTCACGGGCATTACATTATTATTTTTTGCAAGTCCTATGGCTTCAACTCATGGCCAGAGCACTGTCCTAGGGCTTGCTCAAGGATAGCACTTTACTTCAGCCAGCCAACTCCCGGTCCAAATAGGCCACTCTTGAAGCTAGAATTACAGAGATCTGCCATAATACTGGCATGTCGTTATCTAAGTATATAATTTTTCTTCTATTTTTGATGGCTTTTCCTAAGTGTACATATTTCCTACATATTTTATGGAAAACTTCCTTCCCACTGGGGCCATAAGTTAAGCCTAGTGGAAGAGTTCTTGCCGAACATGAATGAAGACCCAAGTTCAATTCCTCAGCACAACATAGATAAAAAAAGATAAAAGTGGTGCTGTGGCACATGTGATAGAACTTGCGCCTTAAGAATAAACAAAAACAAAAACAAGGATCGTGCTCAGGTCCTGAGTCTAAGCCCAGTACTGGCAAAAAAAAATTCTGCCTAAAGTAGACATATAAACTTATTGTACTTTTCAAAAAATTTGTTGTCAAGGTGATATACAAAGAGATTGCTCTTACATATGTAATGAGTACATTTCTTGTAAACACTGTTACACCCTTCCCCGTTTTCTCTTTCTCTTCCCCCCAAGTCATAAATTTCAATTATAACAAATATATATGTATTTTCATTCCTGAAAAAAATAGTTTAAAATGTGTTCAAATAAATGATGTAGGATGATATATTTATCAAAATGGATTACTTGAACTCTAAAATAAACATTCTAGGTAATTTTTCTCATAAAATTGTAGTAATGCTATAAAAATAATAAAAAAGGAATTTTAGTTATTAATTTCTTATGTTTTACCTTTAACATTATTACACTAAGCGTACTGTTTATGGTAATAATACAGACAGCATGAAATATGATTATGTAAAAAAATTAAATGATTAAAAATAGTAAGGTTGGGGGCCAGCAGTTTGGCTTGGTGGTACACACCCTGGACTGGCAAAAAATAAGTAGGGTTAGATAAAACAGATTTATTTCCAAATGTGTGGAAAATGGTATGATTTCTTGTTTCGCTAGTCCTGGGGCTTGAACTGAGGGACCAGGAACTGTCCTTGGCCACATTTGTTCAAGGGTGGCACTCTGACACCTGAGCCACAGTGCCCCATCTGCTTTTTCTGTGTATGCAGTGCAGAGGAATTGAATCAAGGTCTTCTTGTATACTAGGCGAGCACTCTACAACTAGGCCACATTCAAAGCCAAAGTGGATTTTTGATGCTATTGTGGAGTTTTAATTTTCTTAAATATTTGTACAAAGCACAATGGATATATAAACAGACTTGAACTCACAGAACAGAGTCCCACATAATATTACAGTTACTCTGGCACTTCTCCCGATTGACAAAACACATTTCCAGGCATCTTCTCTGTCCTTAAGCTTTGGTAGCTGACTTGTCTTTCCATGGAGGCCTGGCCTGGATTCCTGGTGATTCCATGCATTTCATAGTTCCCTGTATATCCAGTAAGGTTGTCTTCTATGGGACCAGACCTGTCTGTTTTTTGGCGCACCCAGGACCTATGTGTCTGAGGTCTCACATTATAAGTGGAAAATAAAACACAGTATAATAAGCACTGAAGAACTGCACACCATAATATTAACAATGAGAGTTTAATAGTTAGCAAAGTAAATACAATGAATACTTGACAAGAATCATGAGAGCAAGATAAAGAGATGTCTTTCTAGGAAGGGGACAGGGAAGCTCTAAATCCAGACTGGCCTCCAAGTTGCCTTCAGACAGTAATTCTCCTTCAGAGTCCTCAGAAGGGTCTCCTTCCTCATGAGAAAAAGAATGTCCTTCCTGAGTTAAGAGGGGGATGGATTCTGGTTTGTCGAATGGAGATTGAGTCTCTTTTAGCGAGATGGATGGGTCTGGATAGTCTGTGAGGATGGATTCATTTTCCTCCAATGAATCCAGTATTGAGAGTACACTTGCTGCTTCCCATGGGGACATTTTCCATGAGCCCAGCGTGTGCCCCTTCAGCTTGCACAATAAGTGGAGTGTTACTCTGACTCAGATGGACTGACTCTGGGTGGAGTGTGAAAGGAAACGGAAGGAAATCTGGCTGCTCTTTTTCTTCCTCCATAGTATCTGCAGGTTCAACTGTGTCACACATGGGGTTCAGAGCAAAAGGTATATCCACAGGACTGTAAACCTGTTTGGTAATTTCTACAGAAGGCCCATGCTTTCTGGAGTGCAGTGATGATTCTCAGTCTCCATCAGTCACCAGCTCCATTGGTGGGTTTTTCATCCGGAGTTCAGGATAAGCTCTTCCATGATGACCCAAACCTAAGAATGGAAATAGGTACAGAGTGGACAGAGTGGACTCTGCAAGTTGAAGTGTCACTCAACTTCCATGAGGATCTAATGGAGGAACCTGTAGAACTGGAGTTTGGACTGAACACTGAGGAGGTGTAGGGTCTTTCTAATGAGTGCTTATTCCCGAGTCCATTCAGAGGACAGACATTACCTGGCTGACACCACACATAAAGGGCATTTTGCCAAGCTCTGTAGAAGTAAGGGCCAACCAATATCTAGATCACATGAGCTTCCTACTCACAGGCTCTGAGGCACCCACACCAGGACTTCTACTTTTTCTTGGTCTTACTGGTCGCACATTCCTCCAGCTGGTCAAAAAGTATGTGTTTAGAAGAGCAAGTCCAAAGCCGGCATGTGGAGCCTCATATAGAGCTTGAGTTGTGTCAGGGTGTGGCAGTTCTTGAACTCGTAGAAATCACTGGGGTAGAAGTCCATTCACATTGTATAGATGGGACACATGATGCTGTGGGCACATTTGGTACAAGGAATGTGAGAGCCTTCTCTCTCCATCCTGAGCCTTCTACCAAAGCCCCTTTCTTGCAGGACTCTAATGCTGTGGCTGTCCTGCAGAGATGTGCACTTATGTGCTGGGAGGGGGGTAAGAGACACTCGAGAACAGGATGACTTTTACACCCCACTTCCAGAAGCTTCTGAGAGAGGCCTCTATGCATCTGTCCAAAGTAAACGCACCTTAAATTAACTAAGTAAATGCTCTAAATAAATCAATAAGTGAATGCTCTAAATAAAGAACTAAATGCTCATTCCTCTAATCTTAGCCACCCAGCAGGCTGAGCTCTGAAGATCACAGTGGAAAGCCAGTCTAGTCAGTAAAAGTCTAAAGGCACTTGTCTTCAATTAGGCAGCAAAGAGCCCGAAGTTGACCTATGACTCAAATGGTACAGTGCTAATTTTTGAACACCAAAGGGATGGCATTTAGACCTGGGTTCAGGTTCAAGTGGCAGCACTGGACCACACACCAAAATGTAAATGCTTTCAGGTTCTAACAGGCAAAGCTATCACAATCCCTCCCTGATGGCTCAAAAGTGATTCAGCCCCCAGCTTTTCCTCTGACTCCAGTATTTCACAGGCCTCCGACATTAGTACTGACACCTCATTGC
Organism: Megascapheus bottae; assembly: GCA_024803745.1. Classification (NCBI taxonomy): domain Eukaryota; kingdom Metazoa; phylum Chordata; class Mammalia; order Rodentia; family Geomyidae; genus Megascapheus; species Megascapheus bottae. Next base: position 805,685 of record JANJXV010000311.1, read on the forward strand.
TTACTGGGAAATGGGATTTCCTGGGATGTCACCTAGGTGAGGGCTGCAGTTGGGAGCCACTTACTCATGCCTGAAATCCAACTTCTCAGTAAGCACACTGTTGAGACTCCAGTAGCTTGTGAGGGAAATGAAATGGCATGGTGTCCCAGTCTTAATGAAGTAGTTTGGGCACTTGTATCATGCTTAGCTCCCCTGTGAACACCCCAGTGAACCAAAAAGGCTCAGAGAGGAGCCAAGTATTCCAAGACTTGGCCAGGAGGGGTGAGCAAACCTGGGTTTGGAGGGGGAACACTCACTTTTTCAAGAGAATTTCCAGCAACTACTACATTGTCCTCCACTATTTGAAATTGTGCAGGAAGTTTCCCACATATGAGATCGCCTTTCTTGTAGGCAGGGATCAGCTTTGTCAGCAGCATCTCCAACAGGCCTTCCTCCAGGATCCATAGGTTACAAGGCTCATTCAGAGTCTGAGCTAACTTACCATCACACTATGTTCGCAAAACAGTGGATATTTCAAACGTAGGAATGGGACCACACTTCACACTGAGGAATTGGAATAGAGTAGATTGGAAATGACACACTCTAATCTCAGTATAGTCACTTGAAAGCACACAAGAAGGTTGTAGTGTGTGGGCAGGATGATGGGTTCAAATAGGTTTCCTCTCAATATACCTCATCTGAGTTGCCCTGGAGTTTCCTGGCTTTCTTCCTAGAGAAATGCCTGATATACTGGAATTTTGTCTTGGCCCTGATCCAGCATCTAGTTCTTCAAGTGAGACATCCATATCTCTCATGCCTGAGATCCGAGCCTCCTGACCTTTGGCAACAGCACAGCAACATCTTTCTTCCCCTGAGCCACAGGCCAAGGGAGCTGGCTTGAGCTGGTTGTCACATACTGTGGCTTGGTTACCAGGGTTCCATATTCTGTTCCATTGTGAGGGAGGTAGGGTCACCTTTCAAGGCCCAATGACCAAAGCTCCTTGCTCACAGAAGACCTCCCCAAAGACATACTGGAGGCTGAATCTCCCTTCCCACCTCACATATGGATGTAGTAAACAGCACACCTTTTTGTTCAAATCCCAAGTCATTAAATAGGCATAAGTGCTAGCCTGGTCTCAGGCTCAAGGAGCCTTTCCTAGGTAAGATCCAAACTTAACTGTCACTATTCCCCTTACCCTTCACAAGACATTTTGCTTCACAGTGCCTTCTCAGCTTGCATTTTGCCTCTTGCACCTTTTTTTGCTAGTCCTGGGACTTGACCTCAGACCCTGACCATTGTTCTTAGGCTTTCTTTAGGCTATAGCTGTCCCACCAAGCCACAGCACCACTTCCAGCGTTTTCTATGTATATGGTACTGCAGAATCAAACCGGAGTCTTTTTGTGTGGTAGCCCAGCACTCTACAAATAGATGAAACACCCAGGCCATCTTGCACATATTTTTCACCTCAATCTACTACGACGTTGTTAGGTTTCTGTATCCTAATCTATTTTTCTTCCTGATGAATATCTGTGCTGTCATCTGTAAAAATGCAAGTGGGAAAATCACAGAAGCATTGGTGACATAAAAAAAGTCTTACAGACATAGATAAGTGTTCATTCTTTGTAGGAGAAAGGATATTTTGATATGATGATGATGACTATTTATAAATACTTTATCGGGGTTTAGAGTTTGGCCCAGTGGTAGAGTGCTTGCCTAGCATCCATGAAGATCTAGGTTTGAGTCCTTAATATCACACAGATATAAAAATCCATATGGCAATGTGGCTCAAGTGGCAGAGGGCTAGACTTGGGAAAAGCCAAGAGCAGTGCTCAGGCCCTGAGTTCAAGCCCCAGGAATGGCAGAAAAAACAAAAGAAAAGAAAAGAAAAGAAATGTGCTTTTTACAAGTTATTCACTCACAGCATTTGCCTCTGAATTCTTCGCTTCTGCATCTTGTGACTTATCCCTTTCCCTCAATGTAGATAAGAAAAACAGATTTTATTACTTGCTATCCTGTTGTCCAATCTTTGGATATTAATTCAAAATACAATATTGCCTGAGATATTGTGTGTGTGCATGTGTGTGTGTATCTGCCAAAGTTTGCATGCACACATGTGTACAGGGTTTAGGGCTTACTCATAGGGCCTGTGTGATAACCCTCAGCATCTTTTCCGCAAAGGTATTGGTCTTTCACTTCTAGCTTATGATAGCTAATTGGAGTTGAGAGATTCACTCAATTTCTTGCCCTGTGCATTGGAACCCAGTGCTGGGTTCTCATATTGTTAATTGTAGCTATAGAGAAGGCTGAGGTCTGGGGATCCTCGTTAGAATCCAGCCCCTGAAAGAAAGTCACTGATAGAAATCTTTATCTTCAGTTAAGCACGAATAAATAAGGCAAAAGTGGAACTGTGGCTCAGTTCCTCTTGTACCAGCCATGAGAAAATTAGTAATTGGCAGCACCTGGTCCCTGAGAGAAAACCTTAGCACTGGTTCAAAAAAAGAAAGAAAATAATGAAAAAATTAAAACTTGCTGAGGAATCCATAAGGATAAACTTGCCTGTGAATAATCTTGTCATTTCAGATTCCCTCAAGAGCTTATGTCTCTCTATATTTTATCAAGTTTTTTTTAAAGATATTTACATATTTTCTATTTTTCTTAAACAGAGATAGCCATCCACAAAACACAAACACAAACTCTCACACAGTATACCACCCACCCATAAGTGTCTGGCTATGTATATGTGTATATTCATATGTATTGATCTGTCTCTCTATACTAATATATAAATGCATAAACATATGTATTTAGACAAACAGGAAACATACATAGATAGGTCTCAGGCATTTCCAGATTTTGTGCAAGTCTTCTGAGTGCAACTTACCATTGTATTGTTTGTCAAGATAGAGTCCCTCTAACTTTTGGCCAGCTTCTTGTCCTTTGATACTTTTTTCTGGCAGTCCTGGGTTTTGAACGCTAGGCCTGGATGCTGTCACTGAGCTTGAGCTTCTTGCATTCAGTAGTTTATTGCAGATAAGAGTCTCATGGAGTTTCTGTCCTGGGCTGGCTTTGAATTGTGATCCTCAGATCTCAAACTCCTGAGTAGCTAGGATGCCAGTCTTGAGCTACCAGTACCTGGTTCCTTTGCCTCTTTTACCCTTTTTTTTGGGCCCACCACAGCCATGGTATCTACCTTCCTATGTTCTCTCCACCTGCCCCCACACAGGGGTCTGACAGATGCTTTCCAAACACTTATTCATGTCCTCCTCTGTATTGGCTGACAGCTAAGACATGCAATCACTTGTCTGGATGCCAAACACAAAGCCATGTGATTTTTCTCAGTCTGGAACATCCTTTCAGATTTATAGCACCACAGAGGGTCAGGTTGATGCTCCTCCAGGGCTTCTTAAATTGTTCTCATATTAATCCGCAACACGTTTGTCATCACTTGTCCAGCTAATTCATGGACTAAACCAGCATTCCCTACAAAATTAGATCCCAATACCATGAGGACACTCAAGGGTGCATTCGGAGTGTGACCTGCAGGTGGATGTGAGCCTGTCTAACTTGGAGGGGATTTCTCCACCACAGGAAATGGAATACAAATTTAGAATCTGCTTTCATGAGGTGACAATCTCTGGCAGATGTTCTTATCAAATGTGGCACTGACTACTTCCAGCTTAAAACATGGGTTGATGACCCAGCATAACAGAGAATGTATTCACCCCGGCCCAACACATAGGCTGGGATCCTGAACTTTCAGGTAGCATTTGGCTTTGAAGGTCATGAGATCTTAGTCTACAAATGATGAGCCCCCTCCCGTGAGGCATAGCAAATGGAGCCAAAGTGCAACCCAGTTAAGCACCAGATCAAGCTTCCCTTCTTCAGTAGGGTATGGTTTGAAAACTGTGCATAGCTTCTGTTTGAAGCCAGACAAGAAAGGAAAGTCCATGAAACTCTCATTTCCAGTTAACTGCCAAGAAAAAGCCAAAGATAGAGATGAAGCTCAAGAGAGCTACAGAGCCATCTGAAAAGAATGGTTACACCCTGCAACATCCTCATTATCTGATCTTGAAAACATCTCTGCGTGCATCCCAGCATGCAGCCAGCATCTGGGGGTGACAGTGACCCCTGGGCCCATTGGCAATCTGCACTGTCTCTGACATCTGTAATGTGAACCTCATTCTGTTGGGTTTGGGAAGCGGTGTCAACCCTGCAGAAGGAATCAACTGTGCCCTAACTCCCACTGTCCCCTGGGGCCCCTAGCATTCCCCCATCTGCACCCCTCCTGTGGCTTCTGATCCTAGGGAGCCCCCCTGCCCTGTCCTACACTCACATGAAGTGCATATTTCTTTTCCTGGGGCAACTTCTCCACAGAGAGTACATGACATGCCCACTCTCCAGGCACGGGGAGATCCTGCCAAAGTAGCAAGTCAGTGATAAGGACATAAAGTGATGAATAGAATTTTAGATCCTGATGGTAGACAGTCTGCAAAATCCAAGGGAGAATGGAATTGGAGGGGACCAGGGATCAGGATGTGGGCATGGAGCTTCCCTGCCAAGGGGGTGGGGAAGTCACAGGTTGGGGGATGCACAGGATGATCCATGGGCCCTGTGCAGCTACTGGGTCACCCCCTTCTGCATCTCAGCCTTTGGCTTTGAGCTCTGTGATCGTCAAGATGTGCACAGTCTGTACTCTGGCTGGCAGAAGAAAGGACCCTTGGAAGACAATTGTAGACTCTTTGTGAGTGTAGGTAGGGGTAGGCTGGACACCCAGTCCAAGAGGAGCTAAAACTGGAGTCGAGGGGTGTGCAAGGAGTGGGTGTGAGGGTTGTGGGCAGTCACAGTCACGGCAGAGATGGCTCTGTCTGTGGGGTGAGTGCCTCCCTGCAGGCACAGCACTGGACATATCAGAGATCCACATGAAAAGGAAAAGCTGGAAATGGCACTATGGTTCAAATGGTAGAGCATCAACCTTGAGCAAAAGAGCTCAGGGACAGTACCCAGGACCTGAGTTCAAGCCTCATGACTGTAAAAGAAAAAGAACCAGGACTATGAGAGGGAACCTGGTACTCTCTTGGTCTAATCAGACACAAGAAGAGGCCGGGATAGGCTGTGGAAAAACACAGAGAACATCTTCCCCCAGCTCTTCCTGTCCTGTATGCAGGGACAGAAATGTAACTAGGGCTACGGTGAGATCATCGTCACCCCTGTGCTGCCATCTGAATTGTAGGCCTCTGTCCTGGCATAGGGTGTCCTGATGGCTGAGCAGGTGCCCTAACCCTAGATGGAGAGCAGCCACTGACTGTGGTAGCTAAGGAGAGATCTGTTTCATAGCTATCAGGCCACCCAGCATGGGAGCCATAACCACCCCTCACCCTGGTTGAGACCAATGGTTCTCCAGGTGCTACTAACATTGCCCCACCCCTAGCTATGGGTACACGTGACATTCCCTCCACAAGGAGCAGGACAAAGTGAGGGATCAGGAAGCTGCCTAGGGGCTTCAGATGATGGCCAGGCTGGCACTACAGATGGCCTCACTCTGTCACCACCTTCCCCTGCCTCCATCATTCCTCCATCATGCCTCTCTACCTCCCACCCATTAACCTTGGAAACCAATGAACTGGGCTCTCATCATTCCTCTCATCTCTTCACCCACCTTGCCATGCGTCCATCCCTCTGTCACTTCCACCCCACACACATCCCACCACCAGCCACCCTCTAGCTTATGAGGATCCCAGAGGAAGCTCTTGGTGAAGGGCTTGTGACCACAAAACAGTTACTATCACCCACTCCGGCATGATCCACCATAGAATAAGAACAGCCAAGCAGGCACACACTGCAGCAGAATTGCTCTGCTGCCACCCAGATTTCTTCATGGCCAGGACTTGGCTCTCCTCAGCCTCCCAGCTCAGTAACCAGAACATAGTGCTTTCACAGAGCCATGGATTCCAGTCTCCATGGACACAATGACATCAAGGTGATAACAACTTCCCCATCTCTATATACTTCTAACTATGGGATGGGAGCTGAGGTTCTCTTCTGTGACTCCATCCGCTAAGAGGCTCATGCAGATTTCTATCCTTTGCTCATCATGGTGACTCTTTGGTTAACAAGTCACTGCTTGGCTTCCAGTTCACCACATATAGAACCCATACTCCAACACTTTTCTTAGGAGGACTGATGACTTTTAAATACTCTCTAGTTTTAAATTTCTAGTTCCTTCTCTCTTTCATTTATATATTTCCCTTCCTCACATACTTCCCTTTTTTACCTTCCTTCTTTCATTCCTGGCCTTGAACTCAAGACCTGGAGCTTTTTCTTAGCTTTTCTTTGCTCAAGGTAGCACTCTAGCTCTTAAGCCACAGCTCTACTTCAATCTTTGTTCTTGCTCTAAACTGGGAGTAAGAGTCTCATGCATTTTTCCCTTTGCTGGGTTGGTTTTAAACCACAATACTAAGATCAGGATCCTGAATATGCCTCGGATTACAGGTATTATCTAATCAAAACAAATTCCTGATTTCTTTTTTAGACATAATTAGTTCTTTCAGGTGAGCCACCAGCCACTCATGCAAGAGCATTGCAGGATCCCAGCATTCATCTTGTCTCCAGGCTTATTCCATCCATCTCACAATGGCCATTTAAAACACCCTGCTGCATGCTTGAAGTCGCAAGGAACGTTCTCAACGCCATGAGAAGCCCCCTTAAGCTCTGCCTCAGACATGCCCAGCCCCCATCCCACTTCCACATGAGCATTTGTTTAGGAGAAATTTCCTGAGTACATCATCATCTTTTCCTCACCATTCAAATTTCATCTTTGGAGTCATTTCTCCCAGACAAAGAGGAACATGATCCATGGTTTGATAGCAGCTCCAGCTTCATAGTCCCAGCCACCAACACCCCCCCATTACCCTGCCAGACACCTGAATTCAAGAACAATATTTTCACTACCCCTGACTCTTATCAAATGTTTTAACTTATACAGTGCATTAAAATAATTTTACTAAATGGAATAAACACATGGCATCAAGCTTCAGAATCTTTGCACCTGAACTTTTAGTGAATCACAGACACACCAGCATTTCTGTAGCCAACAGAAATCTTAGCTTTGAGATTTCAGCATTCCTGGTATCCAAGTTTGGATGTGCTAACACTGCCCTTAATGGGGCACTTCAATCACACAATCCCCCAACAATCAATGTCATTTGACATTCACTGGTAGGTGGTGCTAGGAAAAAGACTGATGTGCCAACTCCATGCTGGCTTGACCTATGCCATCTTCAAACCTGGAGCAAGTGGGGCTCCTCTCTCCATGACACCTTTTGTGTAATACCCCAGGAGGACCTCTACCTTGAGACAAAATTATGAAGACTATCTCTACCAGCAAAGATTCCAGTGAGATGTGCCTACATGGATAAAGCTAAAATCTCACTAAAGTGAGGTTGTTGGCAGTGCTGGAGCCTGAACTCAGGGCCTGGGCACTAAGCATTTGTACTCAAGACTAGCCCTTTACCACCTGAGCCCAAACTCCATTCCCAGCTGTTTTTATTTTTGGTAGTAAGAATCTATCAGACTTTCCTGTTCTAGGTGACTTGGAACTTCCATACTCAGATCTCAGCCTCGTGATCAGCCTGGATTAAAAGTGTGGATCAGCCATGTGCCACACCTGAGGACTTCTGCCAGCACATTTTTTCCCAAAAATTGAAAGAGGAAGATGAGGGAGGGTTGGGTTCATCCTGCCCTGCATATGAAGGAGAGCATCAGCGCCTGAACTTCATTCCCTGTTGTAGGCTGCTGGAGGAAAAGGAAGCAAATAGGCACAGGCTGGCAGCAGATGCCACAGAACAACTTGTGACCAAGACTCCCAGAGCAGACCTCAGAATCGATGACAGAGTTGGATCTACCCAGTAACAGAGGCAGTGGTGACACCTGAAACTGCGCGTTTGAGCCTTTGCTGCTAGTAAACAGGGCCACCTATGTCTCAATGAGAAAGGTGAGATTTTGGTGGAGAAGGTGAGATTAAACATTATGTATCATGCAAGAAGACAGACTATAAGGGGTCTTTTATTATTCCAAGTGAAATTTTGGATTTCCTCTTCTGTTTCTTTAAAGAATGACATTGGGATATTGATGAATATTGCACTGTATTTGTAGATAGTCCTTATCAAGATTGCCATTTTTACAATATTACTTCTTCCAAACCAGGAGCATAGGTTTTTGCATTTCCTCAGTTCTGCGTTAATTTCCTTCTCCAGGGTTTATAGTTCCATCAAAAAGGTGCTTTACATTCTAAGTTAATTCCTAGGTATTTTATTTTCTTTGATAGCAAAATGAGTTGCTATCCTGATTCTTGCCTCATTCCTCTCATTTGTTGGCATATAGGAAGGCAGTTGACATTGAGGGTTAATTTTATACCCTCCTACCTTACCAAAGTTTTATATCAGCTCAAGCAGCTTCGGAGTAGAGTCTATAGGGTTCTTAAATACGGAATCATGTCATCTGTAAGGAGAGAAAGTTTCAGTTCCTCTTTCCCTTTTCCTCCTCACTCCAGTTAGAATGGCCAAGATCCAGAAATCTAATAACGTATGCTGGAGGGGATGTGGCCAGGAGCTATCACTACTACACTGTTGGTGGGAGTGCAAACTCGTTCAACCACTATGGAAAGCAATATGGCAGTATCCCCAAAAGACTAAACATAGACCTCCCCTGTGATCCAGCAATTTCACTACTTGCCAATCGTCCAGATAGGACATACTAAATTCACTAGAACAATAACATTTATCACAGCACTATTTACTATAGCAAAGGTATGGAACCAACCCAGATGCCCGTCAGTTGATGAGTAGATCAAATATGGTATTTTTACACAATGGAATTCTGTGCTTCTGTCAGAAAGAATGACAGAGACGAATTTGTAAGGAAATAGAAAGACTGTAAATTTTAGAAATTAGTTTCTGTCTCCTTCTCTCTCTCCTTCTCTGTTTAAAATTTAGAAGTTCCTGTTTCTCTCTCTTTCTCTTTTCTCTCTCTCTCTCTCTCTCTCTCTCTCTCTCTCTCTCTCTCTCTCTCTCTCTCTCTCTCTCTCTCTCTCTCTCTCTGTCTCTCTCCATTCCTTAGGCTTGAACTCAGAGCCTCAGCTACTTTTGCTCAAGGTTAGCACTCTACCATTTGAACCACAGTGCTGCTTCTGGCTTCCTCTTTTTACGTAGTATTGAGGAACCTAATCCAGGCCTTCATCATTGATAGGTTAGCACTCTACCACTAAGCCACACAGTCAGCTTTTAGAGGTTTCTGACAAAGGTTTTCCTACATGCTATTATTTCTTCTGTGAGTGCTCTTAATGCTTGCTGAAGGTTGACTTTGTTTAGAAGACTTACCCTAATGCTCCCATATACAGAGATTCTATATATAGCTAAATGTTTTTCATTACTCAGAATTTCTCTATTGTGTATGTTCTGAAATGTACTGAAGACTGACTTCTGATTAAAAGTCATTGCACATTTGTTCTATTCATTAGTTTTCTTTTCTTCTATGGGAATCAGGTTTGTGATGAACACAGAAGTATGCCTTCCAGGTCAAACACTTTCCACATTTGTAATATTCATAAGGTTTTTCTCTCCTACGTGCATTTTATACATAGTCATGCGTTCATGATGGATTTTTCATATTATTATATTCATACGATTTTTATCCTGTGTCTGTGTGGTATCATGCAAACTCAACTATGAGTTCTTCAAAAAAATTTCCCTTTCATTTTATTCATAGGATGCTATCCTGTGGGTGTTTAGTGATAAATCTTGACTTGTGCCTTCTGGGGAAAAGACTGAACATTTGCTACATTCATTAAGGGTTTTATCTTGTGTTGGTTCTGTGACACAAGCTGAGTTTTCTTCCACAGACTAAAAAGTCTTTCCTATTTATTACATTGCTAAGGCTTCTCATATATGCGAACTCTCTTACACTTCCTGAAAGGTGAATACTGCACGAAAGACTTTCAACTTTGGTTATATTCCTAAGGTTTCTAATATGTGTGAATTCTGTTATGCCTCATGTAATGTGACTTCCATCTGAAGGTCTTACCACATTTGATGCACTCGTACAGTTTCTCTCCTGTGTGTGTTCTCTGATGCAATTTGAGGGAAGACTTCCATTTGAAAGACATTCCACATCGGTTACATTCATAAGGTCTTTTTCCTGTTTGAATTGTCTTATGCATGTTGAGGTTTGGCTTCTGTGTGAAGGACTTTCCACATATGTTACACTCATAAGGTGTTTCTCCTGAGTATATTCTCTGATGAACATGGAGTTTTACCTTCCATTTGAAAGACTTTCCGCATTCACTACATGCATAAGTTTTCTCTCCTGTGTGTGTTCTATTATGCCCATCAAGATATGACTTCCACTTGAAGGTCTTTCCACATTTGTTGCACACATCAGGTTTCTCTCCTGTGTGTGTTCTTTGATGCAATTTGAGGGAAGATTTCTGTCTGAAAGACTTTACACATTGGTTACATTCAAAAGGTTTCAGTCCTGTGTGTATTCTCTGATGAACACGAAGTTTTCCCTTCCCTTGGAAAGACTTTCCACATTCATTACACTTATAAGATTTCTCTCCTGTGTGTGTTATTTGATGAACTCGAAGGTGTATCTTCTGGGTGAAAGACTTTTCACATTTGTTACATTCATAAGGTTTCTCTTCTGTGTGTCTTCTCTGGTGCAAAGTGAGGTATGATTTCAGTCTAAAAGTCTTCCCACATTTATCCCATTCATAAGATTTCTCTTCTGTGTGAGATCTCTGATGTGTGCTGAGAGCTGAATTCTGGGCCGAAATTTTATTACTTTCCTCATATTCATAAGGTTTGTCTTCTCTTGGAGATCGAGGTTGGAGTGTCAGGTCTGACTTCTCAGAAATTAATTTTCACACTTGATGTACGCATCACATATCTCAGGATATTTGCTCTGAGGTATTGTAAGGCGTATTTCATTACTGAAAGATTTCTCACATTCACTACATGTATGAGGAGTCTCTCCTGTGTACGTTTTCGGATGTGTAGTGATGGTCGGTGTTAAGTACAATATTTTTCATCACACAGTACATTTAGCAGTTTTCCTCCCTCCCTGAAGAATTTCTTGGGCAGGGAGAACAGAATTATGATACTGCAGATCTTTTGGACTGTCACAATCATGAATAAAATGCTCTGAATATCCGATGGATTTTTTAAGAACAGGAGACATACGAGATCTATAGGCAGCATGCATCTCTTCAGGCTTAGGAGATAGAAGCATGTTCTGACACTTAATGAACTCCTCAGTCCTCACCCCTAAGTTGTTACCGTTATTACTAATCAGCTCTGGATTATGTGTAGAGCTCAAATTTAAAGTTGTTGCAAATCTCACGTTTTCCTCCACTTCGATACTACTTGCAACTGCTACTTCACAAAGACATTCATGTGGACTTTCCTGGCAGGTCTTGAACACATTTTCCATTACCTGGACATCTAAAATGAGTCATCGAAAAAAAGACACAAACATACATGAGATACAAATATTCCTTACTGTAAAGGTAATGACTTTACATTCCCATCCTAAGTGTTAGATATTTTAAAATATAAAAGTGGAAATTGATTTGTGAGAAATATATGCTTTTCTCCCTAACATATTAAGAAAATGATATTTTACAATGACCAATAATGTTTTTCTGTGTTTTAGTTCTCTTTTTTTGTATTTTTTAATTGTAATTAGTAAAAGGGTTACATGATATTGGCCAGATAGAAGGTGCATTAATTCACATACATTGATACCCTTTCACATGTCTTGGTACCCGTATCCCTCCCCCCCCACACCCCACACCCGTCTTGATTTTCCCCCTTCCCTATCAAATTTCAAATATCCAAATACAAATAAATTCAATAAATCAGATGACAAAGTGAGATACTATACCAATATGAGTTAACCAAGGGACAGCAAAGGAGTGCTCCAGTGGCGCAATCGGTTAGAGCGCGGTACTTATATAATAGTTCTCTTTTTATATCACAGGAAATATTTATTGAAATTACCCATCTATGTATTGCTACAGTTTTAAGCTGAGTACTACCTATAATATACCTGCAGCTGTTTTTTTTCAAATACTGTTTTGTTTATACATTGAGGTATAGCTGCCTTTCTTTTATTTTTGAGAAATAATCTAAATATTGTGTTGTTTTGCATCTTTTTAAAACTTTCTTTTCTTTTCTTTTCTTTTTTTTTTGTAGTTCATAGGCCTCGGCCCTGTCCCTGAACACTTCAGCAGAAGACTATAACCCCTATCCTTGAGCTGCAGCCCCACTTCCTCTTTTCAAGAGTTAACTACAGATAAGAGTCTCAGGTCCTGAGTAGCAGATAGGATTACCTTACCCAGTTTCAATGCTGTTTGCTTATTAACCATTAAGTGAGGAACACGAATTTTTCTAGATTCAGCGGCCACAAGTTTGGTGTATATGTCTGTTGGCTTTGATCCAAGCAAGAACGATTCTTGAGAGTAAGGAATTACACCTATATCCCTTCAGTTACAACTTCTCACTAAAGTCTCAATTTAGGTATTTGTGGGAATTTTGAAATTTATTTCTTTCCATTTGAAGTCTTATAAAAATTCCTTTTCTAACACTCCTGTCCCTTAGAACCATGGAAGACCAGAAAATCCCCAGCTCATTGTCTAGTTAATTTTCTTATGTTGATTGAAACTTTTTTGTTTTTTTCCCCTTCCATTCCTGGGTTTGAACTTAGGACCTAACCACTGTCCTTGGGTTTTCTCAAGACTAGAACCCTACCAATGAAGTCATTACTTCTGGCCTTTTCTATGTATGTGGTAATAAGCAATCAAACCTGTGTCTTTGTGCATGCTAGGCAAGCACTCTACCACTAGGCTCAATTTCTGGTGGAAAGGTCTGGTTCTGAATACCAGTCTCTTCCTACCAGCAAAAAGATATTATCCTTATCAGAGAATAATGCCCTGACTTATTCCTTGTTTGCTCAATCATTTATAGTCTTAGTTTTAAAGAAATGAAATATCATTCATTCTTTCTTTCTTTCTTTCTTTCTTTCTTTCCTTCCTTCCTTCCCTCTTTCTTCCCTCTTTCTTCTTTCTTTCTTTCTTTCTTTCTTTCTTTCTTTCTTTCTTTCTTTCTTTCTTTCTTTCTTTCTTTCTTGTTTTGCAGTCATGGGACTTGAATTCTAGACCAGGCTGTTCTTCCTGAGCTCTTCAGCTCAAGGCTACTGCCCTATGTCTTTAGACTCAACCCCACTTCCCATTTTCTATTGGTTCATTGGAGAGAAGAGTCTAAGGTGTTTTTGTGATAGGTCAGTCTTTGAACCTTGATCCTCAGATCTCAGCCTCCTAAGTAGCTAGGATTACAGGCATGAGCCACGGGCTCATGGCTTTCTCATTTTATTTTGTTTCACAGTGATTTCTACAGAGAAATCTAACTTTAACTCTACTGCCACATAGAATTCGTCATATCACCCTATGATTCTTGGTGCCGGGGGTTTGGGCTAGCATGCACAAAGACCTGGTTCAGTTCCTTGGTACTACATACAAAGAAAAAGCCAGAAGTGGTGCTATGACTCAAGAAGTAGAGAGCTAGCCTTGAGAAAACCCAAGGACCATGCTCAGGCCCTGAGACCAAGCATAGGATTGGGAAAATAAAATGATTCTTGATTCATTCACAAAGAATTCCATAGGTTCCACACAGGATTTAGGGTAACTAAGAATATTATTGCTCAGTACATCACAACATGAACTTACCAATGGGGCTCAGGCTCCAACATCAATATGAAGATGAATTCACTCACCTGTGATATTCTTGTCAGAGGAATTTCCTATCCAGAGTTCTGCACAGTGCTCTAGCTTGTCAATTAATACAGGTTTGGGAACACAGGGCCCTGTAAATTAGAAACAGTAGAGAATTATTGCTTATGCTGTGTCATCATTTCTTTAAGTTCGCAGACATCCTACTCACAAGTTACCTATTAAATCTTTTTTCTCATTTCTCACTGGCTCCATGGTTGACTTTTCCCCAGCTCTGGATTCATTTTGTATGGCATAAACTTAGCTGTCTTGCTCAAGGCTAGAAAAATACCAGTTTGAGTCCCAGCTCCACTTACATGCATAGGTCTTCATGCATGCTAGGCAAGCACTCAACCACAAAGTCAAACCCTTGACACTCCACTAACATTTTTGAGGGGTTACTTGGAGTTATAGAGTTTCATTGCAATTTTTATGCCATTGCTGGCTTCAAATTAGAATTCTTAGATTTCTTCCTCGTGAATATTTTAAGATTACAGGCATGAAACATTGCACCTAGTGCAAGGTTTCCATTATAAACTCACTGTTTAGTGATTTGTAGATCCTATTTCCAATAATGATATATATTCTATTCTGGATGGTTTATCCACTTACAATTACTGTGTAAGTTTGGAATGTCATCTCCATTAGAGGAAACATAATTTAGAACTGTTGTCAAAGTATCCTGAAGCTATCCTGAAGAATGAGTACAAAATTACCTTAGGTTTTCTTTAGAAAGTAATGATACTTCTCAGGGCCTGGAATCTTTCATTTAAATAGTATTGAAAGTTTGATAAACATTCACGTATCTGCAAAATAACAAGGCACTTGGCCTTGCAAGTGAATTTGACTTTTGCTCACCTAAGGACACCAGGTTGCTGTAGGTCTCCAGCCTTACATCTCTGTACAGGGTTCTCTGAGCATTGTCCAGATGCTGCCACTCCTCCCAGCTGAAATCCACAGCTACATCATCAAATGACACCAGCTTCTGGAATGGCACATTTTCATCAAGTAATGAGCACTGAGTTATAAACACACCATGTCTGGAATTTTATTCTTTTTTTGTTGGAATTGTATTCCTTTACTTAAAATGTTTAGACTTACATGAAATATTGACCTGAAAAGCTTAGGGATGGTGCCTAGGCCCAGAGTTCAAGTCCCAAGACCCACAAAAAAATAAAAAGGCAAGCCAGGTGTCGGTGGCTCACGCCTGTCATCCTAGCTACTCAGGAGACTGAGATCTGAGGACCATGGTTCAAAGCCAGCCTAGCACAAAATTCCATGAGACTCCTTTCCAATTAACCGACATAAAATGTTTAATGGCTTGTGGCATATCATGGTAGAGCAATTGTGGTATCGAAAAAATAAGTCGGGGGAGTAGATTTAGGTTATAAATGGAATTATTCCATTGAAAAGGAACTACATTATATGATGACATATGCTGGTACTGTGAGAATATTGCAAAATCTTAGGGTATCAAGTAATAATACTGTGAAGTACACCCAGAATGTTAATGTTCTATGTCTGGCATAATAATCACTTGGGGAAGAAACTTTTTTTTCTTTTTTTTGGCTGGGGGATTTGTAAGGCTTGAACTCTGGGCCTGGGCACTGTCCTGAGCTCTTCAACTCAAGGCTATCGCCCTACCTATGAAGTCACAGTGATATTTCCCATATTCTAGTGGTTAACTGTAGATGAGAGTCTCATAGACTTTCTAATGCCCAGGCTGGCTTTGAACCAAATCTTTAGATATCAGCCTGATATCTGAGTAGCTAGGATTACAGGTAGAAGTCACTGCACCTGGCAAGAAATTTATTTCTTGCTGTTGTATACTACAAATTTACTGTATGTTTTACTTTTTCAAAAAGTCTGAGGATGACCTTTGTTCTGTATATAATGAGAAGAGGGGTAGGGAGCTGTGAGCAGAAGAACTGAGGGGCAATACTCAGGGTAGGACAATAGCCTTAAACTAAAGAGCTCACTGCCCAAGGTCCAAGCCCCATGACTTTCCCCACTACCCCACAAAAAAAGGGAAAAAATTGGAGATTGGAGAGGATTTTCTAAAAAGAATATATAGAAATAGTAGTTCAAAATGTAGAAAGAAGTTCAATATTAACAGTCATGAGAAAAATTAAAATTACAATGAAATCATTACTTTAAATATGTTAATATAAATATAATTTTAAACAAAAAGATCCACATACACACACACAAACACACACACACACACACACACACACATACAAAAAAACAACTTTCAAAGTCTAACTATTACTGGGAAGGTAGTGAGAAGAAGTGGAACTTTGGAATAGTTTTGCAAGGAATATAAAACAATCAAAAATTGCGTGGAGAGTGCTAAAAAAGTAATAAATATAGAATTACATAGAAATATGGTCCAACACTTCTATTTCTAGATTTGTACCTAACGGAAGAGAAAGCAGAGACTAGAACAAATATGTGGAGAATCCATTCACAACTATTAATAATAATCCAAAGATAGAAATATGCAAAACAATGCATTGAAAAGGAAGAACATTTTACTATATTTTACAGATGAATCTTGATTACAGTAAACTAAAAATACAGCAGTCATAAAGGAAGAGCTAGGGTATGTTTTCCCTTCGAGAGCTTCCAAGGATAAACAAACCCTTAGAGCCAAAAAGCACGATGGTTCCAGAGAATGGAGTAGAGAGGAACAGGAGCTGAATGTTTAATGATTATACATGGAAGATGAAGTTCGTCACGTTTTTATTTGTGGATTCTATGAATTCATCCATCTTTCTTTGAAAAACCTTTATTATGGCCTCCTTTATGGCTTCTTCTTTTTCACTTATCACCTTGTTTTTACTTTCCTCTTGTTCAGTTATGGCTTCCTCCATTATCTCTTTCTTTATATTTTCACATTTTCCATTAATGATGTTTATCAATTGCATTTGTGTAGCACTTGGAAGACTCTCCTCTAGGTTTGCCAGTGACTGTTCCATTGTCTATTTACATTGGGTGGGGGATGTTGTTTCTTGATTTGACATTTTTCTTGAGTTTCTTGTTCTGCCCATTTGAAAATGGGAGCAAGATTACTACTAAATACGATTATAGTTTTTCAGATATAACTAACCTAGACCTCTGTAGCTGGCAGACACTAGATGTTCACAAGTTTTGATTGGTATTATCATTCTTTCTTTTTGTGCACTTACAGACCAGTCTAATACAACCACTCATAAGCGATTTATACCCCAAACAATAAGCCTCTCAATCTATCTCTATTGTCTTTAAGTCCCTCTGAGCCTAGAGAATAATTAACCACCTACATATACAATATTGCTCAACAGCCATCAAGTGTAGATCCGTGCAGTATAAGGGTTGAAAGACGAGCAGAGGTCCAGAGATAGAAAAAAGAATGAGAGAGGTCAGGGGAGGTACAAAAGGATTAACGTAGGAGTGTAAGAATATTGTAGTCATGAAGAAAATGTATAGCATAAGGATAACTGACCTAAGTTGGTAAGTAGGTAGCATATTTGAGTACAAAGTTTGGAAAGTATTAGAATAAAACTTATGTGTTGCTGCACGACTAGCTCTTAGCCCAACCAGTGGCCTCACAGTGGACCATGGGATGGATCTGTTTTTCTTGTCTACGTTGAGGGAAAGGGGTATTTCACAAGATGCAGAAGCGAAGATTTCAGAAGCAAATGCTGTGAGTGAATTAGCTCATAAAAAGCATTTTTATTTTCTTTCATCTTTCTGCCAGTCTTGGGGCTTGAATTCAGGGCCTGAGCACTGTCCTCGGGTTTTCTCAAGTCTAGCCCTCTGCCACTTGAGCCACAGTGCCACATCTAGATTTTCTATCTATGTGAGACTGAGCAATCAAACACAGATCTTCATGGATGCTAGGCAAGCACTCTACCACTATGCCAAACTCTCAACCCTGACATAGTAATTATAAAGTCATCATCATCATCATCATATCCAAATATCTTTTCTCCTACAAAGAATGAACACTTCACTGTGTCTAATGCTTTTTTTTTAATTTCACTAATTCTTCTGTGTTTTTCCCTCTTGCATTTTTTACACTTGACAGCAAAGCTAATCATCAGGAAAAAATTGATTAGGATACAGAAACCTAATAATATCCTAGTAGATTGACGTCAAAAATATGTGCAAGATGCCCTGTGTGTTTCACCTAGTGGTGGAGTATTTGGGTACCAAGCAAAAAGGCTCAGGTTTGATTCCTCATTACCACATACATAGAAAACGCTGCAAGTGGTGCTGTGGCTCGGTGGGACAGCTAAAGCCTAAAGAAAGCCCAAGAACAATGTTCACACTCTGAAGTCAAGTCCCAAGACTAGCAAAAACAAAAAAAAATTCGACAAGGGGCAAAATGCAGGCAGAGAAGACACTGTGAAGCAAATGTTTTGTAAAGGATGAGGGCAATATTGACCTGTAAGTTTGGATCTTACCTAAGAAAGTCTCCTTGAGCCTGAGACCAGACTTGTAGTTGGGCCTAGTGGAAGACATTGGGATTGGACAAATAAGGTGTGCTGTTTACTACATCCACATGTATATTGTGAGATTGGAGGAGATGTTCAGCCTCCAGTATGTCTCTGGTGAGGTCTTTTGTGAGCAAGGATCTTTGGTCATTGGGCCCTGAAAGGTGACCCTGCCTCCCTCACAATGGAACAGAATATGGAACCCTGGTAACCAAGCCACTGTAACTAACAACCAGCTCAAGCCAGCTCACTTGGCCTGTGGCTCAGGAGGAAGAAAGATGTTGCTGTGCTGTTGCCAAAGGTCAGGAAACTCGAGTCTCAGGCATGGAAGTTGTGGATGTCTTACTCGAAGATGTACATGCTAGATCATTGCCAAGCCACAAATCCAGTATAACAGAACTTTCTCTAAGAAGAAGGCCAGGAAAATCCAGGGCAACCAGATGAGGTAAATTTCTAAGAAGAAATGTATTTGACCCCATCATCCTCCCTACACACTACAACTTTCCTTTTTTTCATTTTTTTATTGTAATTAGTAAAAGGGTTAGATGATATTTGCCAGATAGAAGGTGCATTAATTCACATACATTGATACCCTTTCACATGTCTTGGTACCCATTTCCCTCCAAC
Organism: Megascapheus bottae; assembly: GCA_024803745.1. Taxonomy (NCBI): domain Eukaryota; kingdom Metazoa; phylum Chordata; class Mammalia; order Rodentia; family Geomyidae; genus Megascapheus; species Megascapheus bottae. The sequence goes on from JANJXV010000311.1 coordinate 824,592, forward strand.
CCCACACCCCCCACCCGTCTTGGTTTTCCCCCCTTCCCTATCAAATTTCAAATATCCAAATACAAATAAATTCAATATATAAGATAAAGTGAGCTACTATACCAATATGGGATAACCAAGGGACAGCAAACGAGATGAGAGACAACATAGTACATTAAGGACAACAATCATTCATTATATGGCTTTTGTGTCAATATCCTGGAGGTCCATTCAATTAGCTTCACATTATATGGCCTTATATATGGCCTTTTGCTCTATTGACAATCTCTGCTAGTAGAGCCCAAGGTTTCTACTGATTATGACGAATGAAGGAAACCACTGAGCCTAAGTTCCTTTGAGTCTGTCTTACTTCACTTAATATGATTTGTTCTAAGTCTTTCCATTTCCTAACAAATAAGGCGATGCCATTCTTTCTGACAGCAGCATAGAATTCCATTGTGTACAAATACCACAACTTGTTGATCCACTCATCAACTGAGGGACATCTGGGTTGGTTCCATATCTTTGCTATGGTGAATAGTGCTGCAATGAACATTGTTGTGCTAGTGGGTTTAGTATGCCCTTGTTTCTGGATTGTTGGGTAAATGCCAAGTAGTGGAATTGCTGGGTCATAGGGGAGTTCTATGTTTAGCCTTTTGAGGCACTGCCACACTGCTTTCCATAGTGGTTGAATGAGTTTGCACTCCCACCAACAGTGTAGTAGTGATCCCTCCTGGCCGCATCCCCTCCAGGATCTGTTGTCATTCGTTTTCCTGATCCTGGCCATTCTAACTGGAGTGAGGTGGAATCTTAGAATTGTTTTGATTTGCATTTCTATTATGACCAGAGATGTGGAGCATTTCTTCATGTGTCTATAGGCCATTTTTGTTTCTTCTTCAGAGAAGACTCTCTTTAAGTCTTTGGCCTATTTTTAATGGGATGGGTGTTACTTTGGAGGTTAGTTTTGGAGTGATTCAATTTTTTGAGTTGTTGATATATTTTAGATATGAGGCCTTTGTCCGTTGTTTGGTTGGTGAAGATCTTCTCCCACTCTGTAGGCTTCCTGATTAGTTTACTAGCTATATCCGTAGCCATACAAAAGCTCTGCACTTTAATGCAGTCCCACTTATCCAGCCTTTCTCTGATTTGTTGTGATTCTTGGTCCCTATTAAGAAAGTTTCGACCTGTGCCAAGGAGGCCTAGTGTATCTCCTATTCCTTCCTGTAAACTTTTCAGTGTGTCAGCTTTTACCTCCAGGTCTGTGATCCATTTGGAGTTAATTCTAGTGCAAGGTGAAAAAGAAGGATCCAACTTTAGTTTTTTGCAGGTGTTTAACCAGTTCTGCCAGCACAACTTGTTGAAGAGGCTATCTTTCTTCCATTCTATTTTTTTGGCTCCCTGGTCAAAGATTAGGTGGCCATAGGTCTGTGGTTTAATATCTGGGTCCGCAGTTCTACTCCATTGGACTTCAGGCCTGTTCTTGTGCCAGTACCAAGCTGTTGTGAGAATTATAGCTCTGTAATAGAGTCTTAAGATTGGAATTGAAATTCCTCCAGCGCTGTTCTTTCTGCTAGGAAGTGTTTTTGCTATACGGGGTCTTTTATTATTCAATATGAAATTTTGAATTGCCTCTTCTATTTCTTTAAAGAATGACATTGGGATGTTGATTGGTATTACATTGATTTTGTAGATAGCCCTTGGCAAGATTGTCATTTTCACAATGTTGATTCTTCCAATCCAGGAGCATGGGAGGTTTTTCCATTTCCTTAGTTCTGCTTTAATTTCCTTTTTTATGGTTTTAAAGTTTTCATCTAAACGGTCCTTTACATTCTTAGTTAAGCTAATTCCTAGGTACTTCATTTTCTTTGAGGCTACTGTGAAAGGAGTTTCTTTCCTGATTATTGCCTCGTTCCTCTCTGTGTTGGCATAAAGTAAGGCAGTTGATTTGTGAGGGTTGATTTTATGGACTGCTACCCTTCCAAAGCTTCGAATCAGCACAAGGAGCTTGGGAGTAGGGTCTATAGGATTCTTTAAATACAGAATCATGTCATCTGCAAAGAGGGATAGTTTTATTTCCTCTTTCCCTACTTGGATCCCCTTTATGCTTGTTTCTTGCCTTATTGCACTGCCTAGGCGTTCTAGTACTATGTTAAAAAGGAGTGGAGAGAATGGGCATCCTGAATGCTAACCCTTAGCACTTTTATGCAAAGCATAGGCCTGTGGCATTTTAAGCACAATTCAACGTTCTGTTTTTTGCTGGTTAATTAGAGGTAAAAGTCTTATGGAATTTATTGCATGCCTGATTTTGACCTGGAATCCTCAGGTCTCAGCTTATCTTGAGTAGCTAGGATTACAGTACTTTTACAACCTGTATGCTCATACACATCGCTTCTGATCCAAACACTTATTGTTCAATTTAACTAACAAGATGTGAGGAAAGATGATTGACTGTAATTTACCAAATGGGCTTCTAGTGAGTATATATTTCCACTTCCACTCTGAAGCCAGGGAAATGTTTCTGGTACATGTTTCAACTATCTCCCAAAGAGGAAATAATGTGTGAGTACGTTTGCTAGTATTTCAGATAGGAGATGGACTTTGGTGTTTGGAACCTGTTGGGCAGAGTGTATCAGCTGGGCTGTGATAACAGAGATGATGTTTCAGACAGGAATATTTTCATCCCAGACAGACTTAATCCAGATCCTTGGATTTCAGGCCTTGAGTAGATAGAATTACAGGTGTGAGCTGCCACCACCACCTGGTTTATTTTGGAAACCTTAATTGCTTCTCATTTGTTCCTTTCCTTTTTTGGAAGATTCATCTAAGCTGGCTGATTCTGCATCACAATGAAGTGATTGGCCTCAGGAATTGCAAATATTTGTTTCATCAGCACGGAATGAATGAAGTTGATATAAACCCAATAGTATTTTCCTTCTGATAAATAGGGAACTTACTTACATCATTTTTCCTTGCCTTTGCCTTCCCAAAGCAAGCAACATGTTTCTCAAAAACTATACTTCATGAGAATATTATAATTAGAAGCTATCTTCTGCACACTTCAGAATAGTCCTTGCATTTATAAACTTATATTACAATATTAGGTGGAAGAATGGTGGCTGTTCGTTTCATAACTATTTCATATGTTTTACTCTTTAAGGCTCATTAACTCAAGAAGGGATTAAATACATTTAGATAATAGTAGAACATAGCTGCTGCTGATTTGATGTGTGTGCAAATGATACACAGGTTTATTAGGATTACTCAAAAGTTTTCTTCAAATTTTCAGTAGTAGACTGCTATGCTAACTGGAAGGTGATAGTAATGATGCTGAAATTCTATGAATCAGCTATGAAGCAGAATTTCGGGGGAGAGTATTTGCTAGGGACTTAATTTCTAAGACGCATATCAAGAATATTGAACTATAACAGTAAATGATGGAGGACTCAGCGTCACATTTTGTTTGTTTTATGCAAGTCTTGGGACTTGAACCCAGGGCCTGGGAACTGTCCTTAAATGTTTTTTTTTTGCTTCAGGCTAGTGTTCTACCACTTGATCCAAAGATCCACCTCCAGATTTTTGGTAATGAACTGTAAATCAGAATATCATGCAATTTGTTTGGGCTGGATTCAAACCTGATTCTCTGTAGATAGGGTTCCAAGTGTGAGCGCACAGAGCCTGGCTAGTATCATTCATCATTCAAGTCATGGGACTGCAATTCTGAACCTGGGTCTTGTCACTGAGCTTTTCAGCTCAAGACTACTGCCCTATCCCTTGAGCCATAGGGCCACTTCAGGGTTTCTGGTGGTTAATTGGAGATAAGAGTCACATGGACTTCAGTGCCCAGGCTGACTTTGAACTGCTATCCTTGGATCCCAGCCTCTTGAGTAGCTACATTTACAAGTGTGAGCCACCACACCCGGCTAAATTATTTTTTAAGTTAATTTCTTTTGTTAAGTCAATATATAGTTGGCATACGGTTACATAAGTAATGAACACATTTCTTAAGAAAATTGTTATCCCCTCCCTCCTTTTTCTCTGTTTTCCTACCCTCAGCCCCCTCTCCACCCAGATTGTTCAGTTCATTTCCGTTTAGTGTCTTCCAAGTATCACTGTTCAATTGGTTCACCCTTTTTCCTTTGTTTTTTTTTTTTACCATTTTATTATACCCTCTCCATTCCCAAAATCACATAAACCTATGTACAAGACACAGGGTAGCCGAATTCAACACAGTGACTACAGAGTATAAAACTAAAGGGAAAAAGAAGAAAAGAGGTAAAAAGCAAAGAAAATGAAAGAACATCATACAGTACCTTAGAAGCAACAACACTGAAAAAACAAAACATAAAACCTTGGGCTGAAAATGAAGCTTGCCTAGCATGTATGAAACCCTGGATTCCATTCCTCAGCACCACATAAACAAAATCTGGAAGTGCCACTGTGACTCAGCTGGTAGATTTCTAACGTTCAGCACAGAGTGTCTCCAAGTGACAAAAATCTGTCACATTTAAGTCAGGCTTCAAAACTTTGCTAGGAACCAGTTACATGATTTGGAAGAAAGTCCAATTTTCAAAAAATCACTAGCCAGGCGCTGGAGGGTCATAATTGTCATTCTACTAGCCAGGGAGAAGGTGATTCAAAGCCTTTGCAAGCAAAAAACGAAAACAAAAAAAACTGTAAGATTCTACTCTCCACTTATCCACCCAAAAACTAAGTGGAGTTGTGGCTAAAACTGGTACAGCATTAGCCTTGAGGAAAAAGAACTAAGAGACCTTGCCCAGGTCCAAAGTTCAAGCTCCCCACCAAGAAAGAAAAAAAAGGAGTCCAGATACCTTAGTTTCAAAAGTATATCTGGATATCTTAGTAGATTTTTCTGATTTTTCCTCATTCATCTGATGGAACCACATAATCTTGATCCTGATCTGACTAAGAGCCTGCATTGTGCTTAATAAATTCATTCCACATATTCCAGTAGAATCTGGACAGCTAACAGCCACTTACCAATGCTTTATTCTACGTTTAGGCCAGTATGTCTTCATACCATCTACACAGTCAGCTATATCATCTTTCCAGAAGTATCATTGAGTGTAGAACACTCAGAACTAAAATAATTGCATAAAGATCTAATAAAACCCTTGATTCATTAAGAAAATTTCTGTACCACTTAGAGCAAGTACATTAGTGGTATTTACCTCTAGCCTCTTTTTAAAAAAAAATTTATTAACATTGAAATTTACATCATATTTCAAATGTCATGTTTAACCAACAAGTATTCAAGAAGGGAATCGCTATACAATCACTGGCACATAGATTTTAGAATATAGTAGTCTTTGTATGTCATAGATACAGATTAATCTATAATAAAACACATGTCTATAGAGTGTATAGTCTATCCTAGATTTTTATGTCTATGTAGTTATGTTTATATCTCCAAAATTATGTCCAAAACTTTGGGTATCAACTATTCAATCATCGCTCTACTACTGTTTGAAACTAATATCCATATATTAAGGATACCATGTACCTTTTGTTCCTTGGTCTTGACTTATCCCACTCAACAGGATTCACTCTAATTTCATCCACTACCCCAAAATGCCATTATTATTTTTCTCTGTGCCGATCTTCTTTTTATGTATTTATTTTTATTGTAATTTATAGAAGGGTTACATTATATTCACCAGATAGAAGGTGCATTACTTCTCAAACTTTGATACCCCATGTAATGATATGGTCCCCATTTCCCTTCCCCTACCCCCACTCATGTTCATTTCCCCCCTTCCCTCTCCAATTTCAAATAACCAATTAGGCACATATGAAATATATCAGAAAACAAGGTGAAATATTGTAACAATATGATATAACCAAGGGATAGCAAAAGAGATAAGAGATCACATAGTTCATTAAGGACAACAATCACTCATTATATGAGTTTTGTTTCTTTATCTTGGAGGTCCTTACATTTAGTGTCATACTATTTGTCACGATGTCTCTAGATTTTGTTCTATTGTAAATCTCTGGTAGCAGAGCCCAAGGTTTCTACTGAATTTGACAAATGAGGGAGACTCTTGGGCCTATGTTCCTTTGAGTTTGGCTTACTTCACTTAATAAGATTTTTTTCCTTTTCATCCACTTCCCCGAGAATGCCATTATTTTATCTTGTCGGTTGGCTATGTATCATTCCATTGTGTGTGCGTGCGTTTGTGTGTGTGTGTGTGTGTGTGTGTGTGTGTGTGTGTGTGTATCACATTTTTTGTAGTAGGGCATCTGGTTGTTTCCATCATCCAGCCTCATTTTCTACAGATATTTTTATAGTCTCTTTTTTATTTTCAGGGTAATGTATAGAGGGGTTACGATTACATTTACAGGAAGTGGACTGCATTACTTCTCACACATTTTTCCACTCCATATGTTTTTGTCCCCAGTTCCCTCTCCCCTCCCCTTCCCAATCATCTTGTTTCCCCCCTTCCCTTTCCTATTTGACATAAACAAATAAACGTATATACAATATGCCAGGGAAAAAATCAGATACAGTAACAATCTGACATTAACCAAAGGGCAAAATAAGAGATGAGAAATAACATAGTAGATTAAGGACAAAAATCACACAAGATTAAGAGCAACGATGACACAAGATATAGCTCTTGTTCCCATATCCTAGAGATCCTTTCATTTAGTCTCATCCTATATGACCTTATATACCTAGGTTTTTGAGTTATTGTAATCCTCTGCTAGGAGAGTCCTAGATGTGAACTAATTATTACAAATGAGGGAAACCATTGAGCTTATGTTTCTTTGGGTCTGGCTTGCTTCACTTAATATGAATTTTTCCAAGTCTTTCAATTTCCTTACAAATGGGGCGATGTCTTTCCTTCTGATGGCAGCATAGCATTCCATTGTGTATAAGTACCACATCTTCTTGATTCAGTCATCTACTGAGTGGCATCTGGGTTGGTTTCATAGCTTTGCTATGGTAAATAGTGCTGCAATGAGCATCATTGTGCTAGTGGCTTTAGTATGTCCTTTTTTCTGGACAATTGGGAATGGAAGCCATCATGCTGGCTCACAACTTAATTTCAGCTACTTAGGAGGCTCAGGGCTTAGGATCACAGGTCAAAGCCAACCAGGGCCCTACAGTGTGTGAGATCAAACTCTGTGAACATACAAAGACTGTAAGAGGAATCTCACTGCCTGGGAATGTAGCCTAATGGTAGAGTGCTCACCTAGAATGCATGAAGACCTAGGTAGTATGCACCGGTAGTGCATACTCAAGAAAAAACCTAGAAGTGGCGCTGTGTCTCAAGAGGCAGAGCACTCACCTTGGGCAAGCGAGTCCAATGAAAATGTCTAGGCCCTGAGTCCAAGCCGTAGGACTGGCAAAAAGAAAAAAAAGAGCAATCTTACTTAAGTAACAAGGAATGTACCCTATAATTATACAGACTGAAAAATTCATTAAGAAATTAGAAAATATGTATAAAGTGCATAATTTCTTTGGTGTGTTGGCACTGGGTCTTCAACTGAGTACTTCAGCTCTATCCCTGACCTTTTCTGCTCAAGGCTAGCACTCTACCAATGCAGCCCCAAATCAACTATCTTCAACTGAGATATAAGCGATGAATATTTCAGGGTGCTTCATGAAAAACATTTTTATAAATTGAAACTTTCAACACAGTCTTATTTTAGTATGAATGTTGAGATGGGAAGAGACAGAAAAAGTGAAATGTTTCCTGATCCCCATAGAGAAGAGACTCAGCAGAACCACTGTGGTCTGCAGGCTTCTTTGTGAGTTTTGTTTGCTTGTTTGATTTTTGTCAATTGTGGGGCTTGAACTCTGGGCCTGGGCACTCTCCCTGAGCTCTTCAGCTCAAGGCTAGTGCTTTAATCTGTGAGCCACAGTGCCACTTCTGGTTTTTCTGGCAGTTAACTGGGTGCTTTGGCTGGCTTTAAACTTTGATTCTCATATTTTAGCCTCCTGAGTAGCTAAGATTATAAGTGTGAGGTACCATCACCAGGCTGCTGCTCTGTTACTATGCAGGTTCTGGATCAAGAACTTCAAGTTCTTACTTCAATTTTTTCTTCTCTTGCCTGATACTCTGCCATTTGAACGAAGCCCCAGTTCCTGGTCTTTGTTGGTTAATGAGAGATATTATGATTTTCTAATATTCAGAGCAATGATTATAAAACCCAGCATTTTACTTACTTGAATAAATTAAGAGACAGGACCTAGTGAGATGGAAAACAAATTTTTTTTTCAAGTTGCTATCCTGTTCTAATGCATAAGTCTGGCTATTTTGCTTACACACAAATATGTATTTTACCAGTTTCTACTCTATTTTTGCTTAGCTTAAAACCACCACTGCCATTTCATAGATTTTGTTGTTGTTGTTTGCGGTGCTTGAACTCTGTGCCTGGGCTGTTCCTCAGATCTTCAGTTCAATGCCAGTGTTCTACTACTTTTGATTTGGCCAGTCCTGGGCTTGAACTCAGGGACTGAGCACTGTCCTTATATTTTCTCAAGGCTAGGGCTCTACCACTTCAGTTTCAGCACCACTTCCAGCATTTTTCTATGTATGGGGTATTGAGGAATTGAACCCAGGTCTTCGTGCATGCTAGGCAAGCACTCTAGCACTAGGCCAAACTCTGTGTGAAGTCACAGAATGGAGGTGTGTGAACTCACAATGGAGGTGAGTGAAGTCACAGAATGGAGGTGTGTGAAGTCATAGAATGGAAGTGTGTGAAGTCATAGAATGGAGGTGTGTGATGAAGAATGGAGGTGTGTGAAGTCACAGAATGGAGGAAGGTGACGTCATAAATGTTGGTGTGTGAAGTCATAGAATGGAGGTGTGAAGTCATAGAATGGAGGTGTGTGAAGTCATAGAATCCAGGTGTGTGAAGTCATAGAATGGAGGTGTGTGAAGTCAGATTGCAGGTGTGTGAAGTAAAAGAATGGAGGTGTGTCAACTCAGAAAGGAGGTGTGTGAAGTCATAGAGTGGAGGTGTGTGAAGTTATAGAATGCAAGTGTGTGAAATCATAGAATGGAGGTGTGTGAAGCCACAGAAAAGAGGTGTTTGAAGTCAAAATGGAAGTGTGTGAAGTCAGAATGGAGGTGTGTGCAGTCATAGAATGGAGGTGTGTGAAGTCATAGAATGGAGGTGTGTGAACTCATAGAATGGAGGAGTGTGAAGTCATAGAAAGGAGGTGTGTGAAGTCACAGATGGAGGTGTGTGAAGTCATACAATGGAGGTGTGTGAAGTCACAGAATGGAGGTGTGTGAAGTCACAGAATGGAGGTGTGTGAACTCAGAATGAAGGTGTGTGAATTCACAGAAGGGAGGTTTGGGAAGTCATAGAATGGATGTTTCTGAAGTAAGAATGAAGGTGTGTGAAGTCATAGAATGGAGGTGTGTGAAGTCAAAATGCAGGTGTGTGAAGTCAAACAATGGAGGGGTGTTAAGTCACAGAATGGAGGTGTGTGAAGTCACAGAATGGAAGTGTGTGAAGTCAAAATGGAGTTGTGTGAAGTCAGAGAATGGAGGTGTGTGAAGTCATAGAATGGAGGTGTGTCAAGTCAGAATGGAGATGTGTGAAGGCACAGAATTGAGGTGTGTGAAGTCACAGAATGTTGGTGTGTGAAGTCATACAATGGAGGTGTATGAAGTCATATAATGGAGGTGTGTGAAGTCATAGAATGGAGGTGTGTGAAATCATAGAATGGAGGTTTATGAAGTCACAGATTGAGGTGTGTGAAATCAGAATGGAGGTGTGTGAAGTCAGAATGGAGGTGTGTAAAGTCATAGAATGGAGGTGTGTGAAGTCAAAATGCAGGTGTGTGAACTCAGAGAATGGAGGTGTGTGAAGTCACAATGTAGGTGTTTGAAATCATCGAATGGAGGTGTGTAAAGTAATAGAATGTAGGTGTGTAAAGTCAAAAAATGGAGCTGTGTGAAGTCATAGAATGGAGGTGTTTGAGTCACAGAATGGAGGTGTGTGAAGTCATAGAATGGAGGTGTGTGAAGTCATAGAATGGAGTTGTGTGAAATCATATATTGGAGGTGTGTGAAGTTACAGAATGGAGGTTTGTGAAGTCACAGAATGGAAGTGTGTGAAGTCATAGAATGGAGGTGTGTGAAGGCACAGAATGGAGGTGTGTGAAATCATAGAATGGAGGTGTGTGAAGTCAGAGAATCGAGGTGTGTGAAGTCACAGAATGGAGGTGTGTAAAGTCATAGAATGGAGGTGTGTGAAGTCAGATTGGAGGTGTGTGAAGTAAAAGGATGGAGGTGTGTCAACTCAGAAAGGAGGTATGTGAAGTCATAGAATGGAGGTGTGTGAAGTCAAAGAATGGAGGTGTGGGAAATCATACAATGGAGGTGTGTGAAGTGACAGAACTGAGGTGTGTGAAGTCAGAATGGAGGTGTGTGTATTGAGAATGAAGGTGTGTGAAGTCAGAGACTGGAGGTGTGTGAAGTCACAATGCAAGTGTGTGAACTGATAGAACGTAGGTGTGTGAAGTCACAATGTAGCTGTGTGAAGTCATAGAACGGAGGTGTGTGAAGTCATAGAATGGAGGTGTGTGAAGTCACAAAATGAAGGTGTGTGAAGTCATATAATGGAGTTGTGTGAAGTCACAGAATGGAGGTGTGTGAACTCAGAATGGAGGTGTGTGAAGTCACAGAATGGAGGTGTGTGAAGTCATAGAATGGAGATGTGTGAAGTCACAGAATGGAGGTGTGTGAAGTCACAGAATGGAGGTGTGAGAAGTCACAGAATGGAGGTGTGTGAACTCACAATGGAGGTGAGTGAAGTCACAGAATGGGGGTGTGTGAAGTCATAGAATGGAAGTGTGTGAAGTCATAGATGGAGGTATGTGATGTCAGAATGGAGGTGTGTGAAGTCACAGAATGGAGGTATGTGACGTCATAAGTGTTGGTGTATGAATTCATAGAATGGAGGTGTGTGAAGTCAAAGAATGGAGGTTTGTGAACTCATAGAATGGAGGTGTGTGAAATCACAGAATGTAGCTGTGTGTAGTCACAGACTGTAGGTGTGTAAATTCACAGAGTGGAGGTGTGTGAAGTCATAGAATGGAGGTGTTTGAAGTCGTAGAATGTTGGTTTTTGAAGACACAGAATGGAGGTGTGTGAAGTCATAGAATGGAGGTGTGTGAAGTCAGATTGGAGGTGTGTGAAGTAACAGAATGGAGGTGTGTCAACTCCGAAAGGAGGTGTGTGAAGTCATAGAATGGAGGTGTGTGAAGTCATAGAATGCAGGTGTCTGAAATCATAGAATGGAGGTGTGTGAAGCCACAGAAATGAGGTGTTTGAAGTCAAAATGGAAGTGTGTGAAGTCAGAATGGAGATGTGTGAAGTCATAGAATGGAGGTGTGTGAAGTCATAGAATGGAGGTGTGTGAAGTCACAGAATGGAGGTGTGTGAACTCATAGAATGGAGGAGTGTGAAGTCATAGAATGGAGATGTGTGAAGACACAGATGGAGGTGTGTGAAATCATAGAATGGAGGTGTGTGAAGTCACAGAATGGCGGTGTGTGAAGTCACAGAATGGAGGTGTGTGAAGTCAGAATGGATGTGTGTGAATTCAAAGAAGGAAGGTTTGTGAAGTCATAGAATGGATGTTTCTGAAGTAAGAATGAAGATGTGTGAAGTCAAATAATGGAGGTGTGTGAAGTCAAAATGCAGGTGTGTGAAGTCAAACAATGGATGTGTGTTAAGTCAAAGAATGGACGTGTGTGAAGTCATAGAATGGAAGTGTGTGAAGTCAAAATGGAGGTGTGTGAAGTCAGAGAATGGAGATGTGTGAAGGCACAGAATGGAGGTGTGTGAAGTCATAGAGCGTTGCTGTGTGAAGTCATACAATGGAGGTGTATAAAGTCATAGAATGGAGGTGTGTGAAGTCATAGAATGGAGGTGTGTGAAATCATAGAATGGAGGTTTGTGACGTCACAGATTGACGTGTGTGAAGTCAGAATGGAGGTGTGTGAAGTCAGAATGGAGGTGTGTAAAGTCATAGAATGGAGGTGTGTGAAGTCACAATGCAGGTGTGTGAACTCAGAGAATGGAGGTGTGTGAAGTCATAGAATGGAGGTGTGTAAAGTCATAGAATATAGGTGTGTAAAGTCAAAAAATGGAGGTGTGTGAAGTCATAGAATGGAGGTGTTTGAGTCACAGAATGGAGGTGTGTGAAGTCATAGAATGGAGGTGTGTGAAGTCATAGAATGGAGGTGTTTGAAGTCATATATTGGAGGTGTGTGAAGATACAGAATGGAGGTGTGTGAAGTCACAGAATGGAGGTGTGTGAACTCAGAATGGAGGTGTGGGAAGTCACAAAATGGAGGTGTGTGAAGTCATAGAATGGAGATGGGTGAAGGCACAGAATGGAAGTGTGTGAAATCATAGAATGGAGGTGTGTGAAGTCACAGAATGGAGGTTTGTGAGATCACAGAATTGAGGTGTGTGAACACACAATGGAGGTGAGTGAAGTCACAGAATGGAGGTATGTGAAGTCAGAGAATCGAGGTGTGTTAAGTCACAGAATGGAGGCGTGTGAAGTCATAGAATGGAGGTGTGTGAAGTCAGATTGGAGGTGTGTGAAGTAAACGGATGGAGGTGTGTCAACTCAGAAAGGATTTATGTGAAGTCATAGAATGGAGGTGTGTGAAGTCAAAGAATGGAGGTGTGGGAAATCATACAATGGAGGTGTGTGAAGTCAGAGAATCGAGGTGTGTGAAGTCACAGAATAGAGGTGTGTGAAGTCACAGAATGGAGGTGTGTGAAGTCAGAGAATCGAGGTGTGTGAAGTCACAGAATGGAGGTGTGAGAAGTCACAGTATGGAGGTGTGTGAACTCACAAAATGGAGGTATGTGATGTCATAAATGTTGGTGTGTGAATTCATAGAATGGAGGTGTGTGAAGTCAAAAATGGAGGTTTGTGAAGTCATAGAATGGAGGTGTGTGAAATCACAGAATGTAGTTGTGTGTAGTCACAGAGTGTAGGTGTGTAAAGTCACAGAGTGGAGGTGTGTGAAGTCTCAGAATGGAGGTGTGTGAAGTCATAGATTGGAGGTGTTTGAAGTCATACAATGTTGGTTTTCGAAGACACAGAATGTAGGTGTGTGAAGTCATAGAATGGAGGTGTGTGAAGTCAGATTGGAGGTGTGTGAAGTAACAGAATGGAGGTGTGTCAACTCCGAAAGGAGGTGTGTGAAGTCATAGAATGGAGGTGTGTGAAGTCATAGAATGCAGGTGTCTGAAATCATAGAATGGAGGTGTGTGAAGCCACAGAAATGAGGTGTTTGAAGTCAAAATGGAAGTGTGTGAAGTCAGAATGGAGATGTGTGAAGTCATAGAATGGAGGTGTGTGAAGTCATAGAATGGAGGTGTGTGAAGTCACAGAATGGAGGTGTGTGAACTCATAGAATGGAGGAGTGTGAAGTCATAGAATGGAGATGTGTGAAGTCACAGATGGAGGTGTGTGAAATCATAGAATGGAGGTGTGTGAAGTCACAGAATGGAGGTGTGTGAAGTCACAGAATGGAGGTGTGTGAAGTCAGAATGGAGGTGTGTGAATTCAAAGAAGGGAGGTTTGTGAAGTCATAGAATGGATGTTTCTGAAGTAAGAATGATGTGTGAAGTCATAAAATGGAGGTGTGTGAAGTCAAAATGCAGGTGTGTGAAGTCAAACAATGGATGTGTGTTAAGTCAAAGAATGGACGTGTGTGAAGTCACAGAATGGAAGTGTGTGAAGTCAAAATGGAGGTGTGTGAAGTCAGAGAATGGAGTTGTGTGAAGTCATAGAATGGAGGAGTGTCAAGTCAGAATGAAGATGTGTGAAGGCACAGAATGGAGGTGTGTGAAGTCATAGAATGTTGCTGTGTGAAGTCATACAATGGAGGTGTATTAAGTCATAGAATGGAGGTGTGTGAAGTCATAGAATGGAGGTGTGTGAAATCATAGAATGGAGGTTTGTGACGTCACAGATTGACGTGTGTGAAGTCAGAATGGAGGTGTGTGAAGTCAGAATGGAGGTGTGTAAAGTCATAGAATGGAGGTGTGTGAAGTCATAGAATGGAGGTGTGTAAAGTCATAGAATGTAGGTGTGTAAAGACAAAAAATGGAGGCGTGTGAAGTCATAGAATGGAAGTGTTTGAGTCACAGAATGGAGGTGTGTGAAGTCATAGAATGTAGGTGTGTGAAGTTAAAGAATGGAGGTGTGTGAAGTCAAAGAATGGAGGTTTGTGAGGTCACAGAATGGAGGTGTGTGAACACACAATGGAGGTGAGTGAAGTCACAGAATGGAGGTGTGTGAAGTCATAGAATGGAGATGTGTGAAGTCACAATATGCAGGTGTGTGAAGTCACAGAATGGAGGTGTGTGAAGTCACAAAATTGAGGTGTGTGAAGTTCTAGAATGGAGGTGTGTGAAGTCAAAGGATGGAGGTGTGTGAAGTCATAGAATGCAGGTGTGTAAAGTCATAAAATGGAGATGTGTGAAGTCACAGAATGGAGCTGTGTGAAATCATAGAATGGAGGTGTGTGAAGTCAGAGAATCGAGGTGTGTGAAGTCACAGAATGGAGGTGCGTGAAGTCAGAATGGCGTTGTGTGAAGTCACAGAATTGAGGTGTGTGAAGTCATAGAATGGAGATGTGTGAAGTCATAGAATGGAGGTGTGTGAAGTCACAGAAGGCAGGTGTGTGAAGTCACAGAATAGAGTTGTGTGAAATCACAATGGTGGTGTGTGAATTCATAGAATGGAGGTGTGTGAAGTGAAAGAATGGAGGTGTGTGAAGTCAGATTGGAGGTGTCTGAAGTAACAGAATGGAGGTGTGTCAACTCAGAAAGGAGGTGTGTGAAGTCATAGAATGGAGGTGTGTGAAGTCATAGAATAGAGGTGTGTGAAATCATAGAATGGAGGTGTGTGAAGTCACAGAAATGAGGTGTTTGAAGTCAAAATGGAAGTGTGTTAAGTTAGAATGGAGGTGTGTGAAGTCATAGAATGGAGGTGTGTGAAGTCACAGAATGGAGGTGTGAGAAGTCACAGAATGCAGGTGTGTGAACTCACAATGGAGGTGAGTGAAGTCACAGAATGGGGGTGTGTGAAGTCATAGAATGGAAGTGTGTGAAGTCATAGATGGAGGTGTGTGATGTCAGAATGGAGGTGTGTGAAGCCACAGAATGGAGGTATGTGACGTCATAAATGTTGGTGTGTGAATTCATAGAATGGAGGTGTGTGAAGTCAAAAATGGAGGTTTGTGAAGTCATAGAATGGAGGTGTGTGAAATCACAGAATGTAGTTGTGTGTAGTCACAGAGTGTAGGTGTGTAAAGTCACAGAGTGGAGGTGTGTGAAGTCTCAGAATGGAGCTGTGTGAAGTCATAGATTGGAGGTGTTTGAAGTCATACAATGTTGGTTTTTGAAGACACAGAATGGAGGTGTGTGAAGTCATAGAATGGAGGTGTGTGAAGTAAGATTGGAGGTGTGTGAAGTAACAGAATGGAGGTGTGTCAACTCCGAAAGGAGGTGTGTGAAGTCATAGAATGGAGGTGTGTGAAGTCATAGAATGCAGGTGTCTGAAATCATAGAATGGAGGTGTGTGAAGCCACAGAAATGAGGTGTTTGAAGTCAAAATGGAAGTGTGTGAAGTCAGAATGGAGATGTGTGAAGTCATAGAATGGAGGTGTGTGAAGTCATAGAATGGAGGTGTGTGAAGTCACAGAATGGAGGTGTGTGAACTCATAGAATGGAGGAGTGTGAAGTCATAGAATGGAGATGTGTGAAGTCACAGATGGAGGTGTGTGAAATCATAGAATGGAGGTGTGTGAAGTCACAGAATGGAGGTGTGTGAAGTCACAGAATGGAGGTGTGTGAAGTCAGAATGGAGGTGTGTGAATTCAAAGAAGGGAGGTTTGTGAAGTCATAGAATGGATGTTTCTGAAGTAAGAATGAAGATGTGTGAAGTCATAAAATGGAGGTGTGTGAAGTCAAAATGCAGGTGTGTGAAGTCAAACAATGGATGTGTGTTAAGTCAAAGAATGGACGTGTGTGAAGTCACAGAATGGAAGTGTGTGAAGTCAAAATGGAGGTGTGTGAAGTCAGAGAATGGAGATGTGTGAAGGCACAGAATGGAGGTGTGTGAAGTCATAGAGCGTTGCTGTGTGAAATCATACAATGGAGGTGTATGAAGTCATAGAATGGAGGTGTGTGAAGTCATAGAATGGAGGTGTGTGAAGTCACAGAATGGAGGTGTGTGAACTCATAGAATGGAGGAGTGTGAAGTCATAGAATGGAGATGTGTGAAGACACAGATGGAGGTGTGTGAAATCATAGAATGGAGGTGTGTGAAGTCACAGAATGGCGGTGTGTGAAGTCACAGAATGGAGGTGTGTGAAGTCAGAATGGATGTGTGTGAATTCAAAGAAGGAAGGTTTGTGAAGTCATAGAATGGATGTTTCTGAAGTAAGAATGAAGATGTGTGAAGTCAAATAATGGAGGTGTGTGAAGTCAAAATGCAGGTGTGTGAAGTCAAACAATGGATGTGTGTTAAGTCAAAGAATGGACGTGTGTGAAGTCATAGAATGGAAGTGTGTGAAGTCAAAATGGAGGTGTGTGAAGTCAGAGAATGGAGATGTGTGAAGGCACAGAATGGAGGTGTGTGAAGTCATAGAGCGTTGCTGTGTGAAGTCATACAATGGAGGTGTATAAAGTCATAGAATGGAGGTGTGTGAAGTCATAGAATGGAGGTGTGTGAAATCATAGAATGGAGGTTTGTGACGTCACAGATTGACGTGTGTGAAGTCAGAATGGAGGTGTGTGAAGTCAGAATGGAGGTGTGTAAAGTCATAGAATGGAGGTGTGTGAAGTCACAATGCAGGTGTGTGAACTCAGAGAATGGAGGTGTGTGAAGTCATAGAATGGAGGTGTGTAAAGTCATAGAATATAGGTGTGTAAAGTCAAAAAATGGAGGTGTGTGAAGTCATAGAATGGAGGTGTTTGAGTCACAGAATGGAGGTGTGTGAAGTCATAGAATGGAGGTGTGTGAAGTCATAGAATGGAGGTGTTTGAAGTCATATATTGGAGGTGTGTGAAGATACAGAATGGAGGTGTGTGAAGTCACAGAATGGAGGTGTGTGAACTCAGAATGGAGGTGTGGGAAGTCACAAAATGGAGGTGTGTGAAGTCATAGAATGGAGATGGGTGAAGGCACAGAATGGAAGTGTGTGAAATCATAGAATGGAGGTGTGTGAAGTCACAGAATGGAGGTTTGTGAGATCACAGAATTGAGGTGTGTGAACACACAATGGAGGTGAGTGAAGTCACAGAATGGAGGTATGTGAAGTCAGAGAATCGAGGTGTGTTAAGTCACAGAATGGAGGCGTGTGAAGTCATAGAATGGAGGTGTGTGAAGTCAGATTGGAGGTGTGGGAAGTAAAAGGATGGAGGTGTGTCAACTCAGAAAGGATTTATGTGAAGTCATAGAATGGAGGTGTGTGAAGTCAAAGAATGGAGGTGTGGGAAATCATACAATGGAGGTGTGTGAAGTCAGAGAATCGAGGTGTGTGAAGTCACAGAATAGAGGTGTGTGAAGTCACAGAATGGAGGTGTGTGAAGTCAGAGAATCGAGGTGTGTGAAGTCACAGAATGGAGGTGTGAGAAGTCACAGTATGGAGGTGTGTGAACTCACAAAATGGAGGTATGTGATGTCATAAATGTTGGTGTGTGAATTCATAGAATGGAGGTGTGTGAAGTCAAAAATGGAGGTTTGTGAAGTCATAGAATGGAGGTGTGTGAAATCACAGAATGTAGTTGTGTGTAGTCACAGAGTGTAGGTGTGTAAAGTCACAGAGTGGAGGTGTGTGAAGTCTCAGAATGGAGGTGTGTGAAGTCATAGATTGGAGGTGTTTGAAGTCATACAATGTTGGTTTTCGAAGACACAGAATGTAGGTGTGTGAAGTCATAGAATGGAGGTGTGTGAAGTCAGATTGGAGGTGTGTGAAGTAACAGAATGGAGGTGTGTCAACTCCGAAAGGAGGTGTGTGAAGTCATAGAATGGAGGTGTGTGAAGTCATAGAATGCAGGTGTCTGAAATCATAGAATGGAGGTGTGTGAAGCCACAGAAATGAGGTGTTTGAAGTCAAAATGGAAGTGTGTGAAGTCAGAATGGAGATGTGTGAAGTCATAGAATGGAGGTGTGTGAAGTCATAGAATGGAGGTGTGTGAAGTCACAGAATGGAGGTGTGTGAACTCATAGAATGGAGGAGTGTGAAGTCATAGAATGGAGATGTGTGAAGTCACAGATGGAGGTGTGTGAAATCATAGAATGGAGGTGTGTGAAGTCACAGAATGGAGGTGTGTGAAGTCACAGAATGGAGGTGTGTGAAGTCAGAATGGAGGTGTGTGAATTCAAAGAAGGGAGGTTTGTGAAGTCATAGAATGGATGTTTCTGAAGTAAGAATGATGTGTGAAGTCATAAAATGGAGGTGTGTGAAGTCAAAATGCAGGTGTGTGAAGTCAAACAATGGATGTGTGTTAAGTCAAAGAATGGACGTGTGTGAAGTCACAGAATGGAAGTGTGTGAAGTCAAAATGGAGGTGTGTGAAGTCAGAGAATGGAGTTGTGTGAAGTCATAGAATGGAGGAGTGTCAAGTCAGAATGAAGATGTGTGAAGGCACAGAATGGAGGTGTGTGAAGTCATAGAATGTTGCTGTGTGAAGTCATACAATGGAGGTGTATTAAGTCATAGAATGGAGGTGTGTGAAGTCATAGAATGGAGGTGTGTGAAATCATAGAATGGAGGTTTGTGACGTCACAGATTGACGTGTGTGAAGTCAGAATGGAGGTGTGTGAAGTCAGAATGGAGGTGTGTAAAGTCATAGAATGGAGGTGTGTGAAGTCATAGAATGGAGGTGTGTAAAGTCATAGAATGTAGGTGTGTAAAGACAAAAAATGGAGGCGTGTGAAGTCATAGAATGGAAGTGTTTGAGTCACAGAATGGAGGTGTGTGAAGTCATAGAATGTAGGTGTGTGAAGTTAAAGAATGGAGGTGTGTGAAGTCAAAGAATGGAGGTTTGTGAGGTCACAGAATGGAGGTGTGTGAACACACAATGGAGGTGAGTGAAGTCACAGAATGGAGGTGTGTGAAGTCATAGAATGGAGATGTGTGAAGTCACAATATGGAGGTGTGTGAAGTCACAGAATGGAGGTGTGTGAAGTCACAAAATTGAGGTGTGTGAAGTTCTAGAATGGAGGTGTGTGAAGTCAAAGGATGGAGGTGTGTGAAGTCATAGAATGCAGGTGTGTAAAGTCATAAAATGGAGATGTGTGAAGTCACAGAATGGAGCTGTGTGAAATCATAGAATGGAGGTGTGTGAAGTCAGAGAATCGAGGTGTGTGAAGTCACAGAATGGAGGTGCGTGAAGTCAGAATGGCGTTGTGTGAAGTCACAGAATTGAGGTGTGTGAAGTCATAGAATGGAGATGTGTGAAGTCATAGAATGGAGGTGTGTGAAGTCACAGAAGGCAGGTGTGTGAAGTCACAGAATAGAGTTGTGTGAAATCACAATGGTGGTGTGTGAATTCATAGAATGGAGGTGTGTGAAGTGAAAGAATGGAGGTGTGTGAAGTCAGATTGGAGGTGTCTGAAGTAACAGAATGGAGGTGTGTCAACTCAGAAAGGAGGTGTGTGAAGTCATAGAATGGAGGTGTGTGAAGTCATAGAATAGAGGTGTGTGAAATCATAGAATGGAGGTGTGTGAAGTCACAGAAATGAGGTGTTTGAAGTCAAAATGGAAGTGTGTTAAGTTAGAATGGAGGTGTGTGAAGTCATAGAATGGAGGTGTGTGAAGTCACAGAATGGAGGTGTGAGAAGTCACAGAATGCAGGTGTGTGAACTCACAATGGAGGTGAGTGAAGTCACAGAATGGGGGTGTGTGAAGTCATAGAATGGAAGTGTGTGAAGTCATAGATGGAGGTGTGTGATGTCAGAATGGAGGTGTGTGAAGCCACAGAATGGAGGTATGTGACGTCATAAATGTTGGTGTGTGAATTCATAGAATGGAGGTGTGTGAAGTCAAAAATGGAGGTTTGTGAAGTCATAGAATGGAGGTGTGTGAAATCACAGAATGTAGTTGTGTGTAGTCACAGAGTGTAGGTGTGTAAAGTCACAGAGTGGAGGTGTGTGAAGTCTCAGAATGGAGCTGTGTGAAGTCATAGATTGGAGGTGTTTGAAGTCATACAATGTTGGTTTTTGAAGACACAGAATGGAGGTGTGTGAAGTCATAGAATGGAGGTGTGTGAAGTAAGATTGGAGGTGTGTGAAGTAACAGAATGGAGGTGTGTCAACTCCGAAAGGAGGTGTGTGAAGTCATAGAATGGAGGTGTGTGAAGTCATAGAATGCAGGTGTCTGAAATCATAGAATGGAGGTGTGTGAAGCCACAGAAATGAGGTGTTTGAAGTCAAAATGGAAGTGTGTGAAGTCAGAATGGAGATGTGTGAAGTCATAGAATGGAGGTGTGTGAAGTCATAGAATGGAGGTGTGTGAAGTCACAGAATGGAGGTGTGTGAACTCATAGAATGGAGGAGTGTGAAGTCATAGAATGGAGATGTGTGAAGTCACAGATGGAGGTGTGTGAAATCATAGAATGGAGGTGTGTGAAGTCACAGAATGGAGGTGTGTGAAGTCACAGAATGGAGGTGTGTGAAGTCAGAATGGAGGTGTGTGAATTCAAAGAAGGGAGGTTTGTGAAGTCATAGAATGGATGTTTCTGAAGTAAGAATGAAGATGTGTGAAGTCATAAAATGGAGGTGTGTGAAGTCAAAATGCAGGTGTGTGAAGTCAAACAATGGATGTGTGTTAAGTCAAAGAATGGACGTGTGTGAAGTCACAGAATGGAAGTGTGTGAAGTCAAAATGGAGGTGTGTGAAGTCAGAGAATGGAGATGTGTGAAGGCACAGAATGGAGGTGTGTGAAGTCATAGAGCGTTGCTGTGTGAAATCATACAATGGAGGTGTATGAAGTCATAGAATGGAGGTGTGTGAAGTCATAGAATGGAGGTGTGTGAAATCATAGAACGGAGGTTTGTGACGTCACAGATTGACGTGTTTGAAGTCAGAATGGAGGTGTGTGAAGTCAGAATGGAGGTGTGTAAAGTCATAGAATTGAGGTGTGTGAAGTCACAATGCAGGTGTGTGAACTCAGAGAATGGAGGTGTGTGAAGTCATAGAATGGAGGTGTTTAAAGTCATAGAATATAGGTGTGTAAAGTCAAAAAATGGAGGTGTGTGAAGTCATAGAATGGAGGTGTTTGAGTCACAGAATGGAGGTGTGTGAAGTTATAGAATGGAGGTGTGTGAAGTCATAGAATGGAGGTGTTTGAAGTCATATATTGGAGGTGTGTGAAGTTACAGAATGGAGGTGTGTGAAGTCACAGAATGGAGGAGTGTGAACTCAGAATGGAGGTGTGGGAAGTCACAAAATGGAGTTGTGTGAAGTCATAGAATGGAGATGGGTGAAGGCACAGAATGGAAGTGTGTGAAATCATAGAATGGAGGTGTGTGAAGTCACAGAATGGAGGTTTGTGAGATCACAGAATGGAGGTGTGTGAACACCCAATGGAGGTGAGTGAAGTCACAGAATGGAGGTGTGTGAATTCAGAGAATCGAGGTGTGTGAAGTCACAGAATGGAGGTGTGTGAAGTCATAGAATTGAGGTGTGTGAAGTCAGATTGGAGGTGTGTGAAGTAAAAGGATGGAGGTGTGTCAACTCAGAAAGGATATATGTGAAGTCATAGAATGGAGGTGTGTGAAGTCAAAGAATGGAGGTGTGGGAAATCATACAATGGAGGTGTGTGAAGTGACAGAACTGAGGTGTGTGAAGTCAGAATGGAGGTGTGTGTATTCAGAATGGAGGTGTGTGAAGTCAGAGACGGGAGGTGTGTGAAGTCACAATGCAGGTATGTGAACTGATAGAACGTAGGTGTGTGAAGTCACAATGTAGGTGTGTGAAGTCATAGAATGGAGGTGTGTGAAGTCATAGAATGGAGGTGTGTGAAGTCACAAAATGGAGGTGTGTGAAGTCATATAATGGAGGTGTGTGAAGTCACAGAATGTAGGTGTGTGAACTCAGAATGGAGGTGTGTGAAGTCACAGAATGGAGGTGTGTGAAGTCATAGAATGGAGATGTGTGAAGTCACAGAATGGAGGTGTGTGAAGTCACAGAATGGAGGTGTGTGAAGTCAGAGAATCGAGGTGTGTGAAGTCACAGAATGGAGGTGTGAGAAGTCACAGAATGCAGGTGTGTGAACTCACAATGGAGGTGAGTGAAGTCACAGAATGGGGGTGTGGGAAGTCATAGAATGGAAGTGTGTGAAGTCATAGATGGAGGTGTGTGATGTCAGAATGGAGGTGTGTGAAGTCACAGAATGGAGGTATGTGACGTCATAAATGTTGGTGTGTGAATTCATAGAATGGAAGTGTGTGAAGTCAAAGAATGGAGGTATGCGAAGTCATAGAATGGAGGTGTGTGAAATCACAGAATGTAGTTGTGTGTAGTCACAGAGTGTAGGTGTGTAAAGTCACAGAGTGGAGGTGTGTGAAGTCTCAGAATGGTGCTGTGTGAAGTCATAGATTGGAGGTGTTTGAAGTCATAGAATGTTGGTTTTTGAAGACACAGAATGGAGGTGTGTGAAGTCATAGAATGGAGGTGTGTGAAGTCAGATTGGAGGTGTGTGAAGTAACAGAATCGAGGTGTGTGAAGTCATAGAATGGAGGTGTGTGAAGTCACAGAATGGAGGTGTGTGAACTCATAGAATGGAGGAGTGTGAAGTCATAGAATGGAGATGTGTGAAGTCACAGATGGAGGTGTGTGAAGTCACAGAATGGAGGTGTGTGAACTCATAGAATGGAGGAGTGTGAAGTCATAGAATGGAGATGTGTGAAGTCACAGATGGAGGTGTGTGAAATCATAGAATGGAGGTCTGTGAAGTCATAGAATGGAGGTGTGTGAAGTCACAGAATGGAGGTGTGTGAAGTCAGAATGGAGGTGTGTGAATTCAAAGAAGGGAGGTTTGTGAAGTCATAGAATGGATGTTTCTGACGTAAGAATGAAGATGTGTGAAGTCATAAAATGGAGGTGTGTGAAGTCAAAATGCAGGTGTGTGAAGTCAAACAATGGATGTGTGTTAAGTCAAAGAATGGACGTGGGTGAAGTCACAGAATGGAAGTGTGTGAAGTCAAAATGGAGGTGTGTGAAGTCAGAGAATGGAGTTGTGTGAAGTCATAGAATGGAGGTGTGTCAAGACAGAATGAAGATGTGTGAAGGCACAGAATGGAGGTGTGTGAAGTCATAGAATGTTGCTGTGTGAAGTCATACAATAGAGTTGTATTAAGTCATAGAATGGAGGTGTGTGAAGTCATAGAATGGAGGTGTGTGAAATCATAGAATGGAGCTTTGTGACGTCACAGATTGACGTGTGTGAAGTCAGAATGGAGGTGTGTGAAGTCAGAATGGAGGTGTGTAAAGTCATAGAATGGAGGTGTGTGAAGTCACAATGCAGGTGTGTGAACTCAGAGAATGGAGGTGTGTGAAGTCATAGAATGGAGCTGTGTAAAGTCATAGAATGTAGGTGTGTAAAGTCAAAAAATGGAGGTGTGTGAAGTCATAGAATGGAGGTGTTTGAGTCACAGAATGGAGGTGTGTGAAGTCATAGAATGGTGGTGTGTGAAGTCAAAGAATGGAGGTGTGTGAAGTCACAGAATGGAGGTTTGTGAGGTCACAGAATGGAGGTGTGTGAACACACAATGGAGGTGAGTGAAGTCACAGAATGGAGGTGTGTGAAGTCATAGAATGGAGATGTGTGAAGTCACAGAATGGAGGTGTGTGAAGTCATAGAATGGAGGTGTGTGAAGTCACAAAATTGAGGTGTGTGAAGTTCTAGATTGGAGGTGTGTGAAGTCAAAGGATGGAGGTGTTTGAAGTCATAGAATGCAGGTGTGTAAAGTCATAAAATGGAGATGTGTGAAGTCACAGAATGAAGCTGTGTGAAATCATAGAATGGAGGTGTTTGAAGTCAGAGAATCGAGGTGTGTGAAGTCACAGAATGGAGGTGCGTGAAGTCAGAATGGCGTTGTGTGAAGTCACAGAATTGAGGTGTGTGAAGTCATAGAATGGAGATGTGTGAAGTCATAGAATGGAGGTGTGTGAAGTCACAGAAGGCAGGTGTGTGAAGTCACAGAATAGAGTTGTGTGAAATCACAATGGAGGTGTGTGAATTCATAGAATGGAGGTGTGTGAAGTGAAAGAATGGAGGTGTGTGAAGTCAGATTGGAGGTGTCTGAAGTAACAGAATGGAGGTGTGTCAACTCAGAAAGGAGGTGTGTGAAGTCATAGAATGGAGGTGTGTGAAGTCATAGAATAGAGGTGTGTGAAATCATAGAATGGAGGTGTGTGAAGTCACAGAAATGAGGTGTTTAAAGTCAAAATGGAAGTGTGTTAAGTTAGAATGGAGGTGTGTGAAGTCATAGAATGGAGGTGTGTGCAGTCATAGAATGGAGGTGTGTGAAGTCACAGAATGGAGGTGTGTGAACTCATAGAATGGAGGAGTTTGAAGTCATGGAATGGAGGTGTGTGAAGTCACAGATGGAGGTGTTTGAAGTCATAGAATGGAGGTGTGTGAAGTCACAGAATGGAGGTGTGTGAAGTCACAGAATGGAGGTGTGTGAACTCAGAATGGAGGTGTGTGAATTCACAGAAGGGAGGTTTGTGAAGTTATAGGATGGATGTTTCTGAAGTAAGAATGAAGGTGTGTAAAGCCATAGAATGGAGGTGTGTGAAGTCAAAATGAAGGTGTGTGAAGTCACAGAATGGAGGTGTGTGAAGTTACAGAATGGAAGTGTGTGAAGTCAAAATGGAGGTGTGTGAAGTCAGAGAATTGAGGTGTGTGAAGTCAAATCATGGACGTGTGTGAAGTCGAAATTGTGGTGTGTGAAGTCACAAATGCAGGTGTGTGAAATCACAGAATGGAGGTGTGTGAAGTCAAAATGGAGGTGTGAGAAGTCAAAGAATGGATGTGTTTGAAGTCATAGAATGGAGGTGTATGAAGTCATGGAATGGAGGTTTGTGAAGTCAAACATTGGAAGTGTGTGAAGTTACAGAATGGAGGTGTGTGAAGTCATAGAATGGAGGTGTGTGAAGTCAGAGAATGGAGGTGTGTGAAGTCAGAATGCAGGTGTGTGAAGTCATAGAATGGAGGTGTGTGAAGCCATAGATTGGAAGTGTGTGTAGTCATAGAATGGAGGTGTGTGAAGTCATAGATTGAAGGTGTGTGGAAGTCATAGTATGGAGGTGTGTGAAGTCACAGAAAGGAGTTGTGTGAAGTCACAGAATGGAGTTGTGTGAAGTCACAATGGAGGTGTGTGAAGTCATAGAATGGAGGTCTGTGAAATCAAAGAATGGAGGTTTGTTAAGTCATAGAATGGATTGTGTGTGAAATCATAGAATGGAGGTGTGTGAAGTCACAGATTGCAAGTGTGTGATGTCAAAATTGAGGTGTGTGAAGTCACAGAATGGAGGTGTGTGAAGTCAAAATGGAGTTGTGTGAAGTCAAAGAAAGAGGTGTGTGAAGTCATAGAATGGAGGTGTGTGAAGTCACAGAAGGCAGTTGTGTGATGTCAGAATGGAGGTGTGTGAAGTCACCGAATGGAGGTATGTGACGTCATAAATGTTGGTGTGTGAAGACATAGAATGGAGGTGTGAAGTCATAGAATGGAGGTGTGTGAAGTCACAGAAGGCAGGTGTGTGAAGTCACAGAATACAGTTGTGTGAAGTCACGTAATGGAGGTGGGAGAAGGCACAGAATGGAGGTGTGTGAACTCAAAATGGAGGTGAGTGAAGTCACAGAATGGGGGTGTGTGAAGTCATAGAATGGAAGTGTGTGAAGTCATAGATGGAGGTGTGTGATGTCAGAATGGAGGTGTGTGAAGTCACAGAATGGAGGTATGTGACGTCATAAATGTTGGTGTGTGAACTCATAGAATGGTGGTGTGTGCAGTCAAAGAATGGAGGTTTGTCAAGTCATAGAATGGAGGTGTGTGAAATCACAGAATGTAGTTGTGTGTAGTCACAGAGTGTAGGTGTGTAAAGTCACAGAGTGGAGGTGTGTGAAGTCTCAGAATGGAGGTGTGTGAAGTCATAGAATGGAGGTGTTTGAAGTCATAGAATGTTGGTTTTTGAAGACACAGAATGGAGGTGTGTGAAGTCATAGAATGGAGGTGTGTGAAGTCAGATTGGAGGTGTGTGAAGTAACAGAATGGAGGTGTGTCAACTCCGAAAGGAGGTGTGTGAAATCATAGAATGGAGGTGTGTGAAGTCATAGAATGCAGGTGTCTGAAATCATAGAATGGAGGTGTGTGAAGCCACAGAAATGAGGTGTTTGAAGTCAAAATGGAAGTGTGTGAAGTCAGAATGGAGATGTGTGAAGTCATAGAATGGAGGTGTGTGAAGTCATAGAATGGAGGTGTGTGAAGTCACAGAATGGAGGTGTGTGAACTCATAGAATGGAGGAGTGTGAAGTCATAGAATGGAGATGTGTGAAGTCACAGATGGAGGTGTGTGAATTCATAGAATGGAGGTGTGTGAAGTCATAGAATGGAGGTGTGTGAAGTGACAGAATGGAGGTGTGTGAAGTCAGAATGGAGGTGTGTGAATTCAAAGAAGGGAGGTTTGTGAAGTCATTGAATGGATGTTTCTGAAGTAAGAATGAAGATGTGTGAAGTCATAGAATGGAGGTGTGTGAAGTCAAAATGCAGGTGTGTGAAGTCAAACAATGGATGTGTGTTAAGTCAAAGAATGGACGTGTGTGAAGTCACAGAATGGAAGTGTGTGAAGGCAAAATGGAGGTGTGTCAAGTCATAATGGAGATGTGTGAAGGCAGAGAATGGAGGTGTTTGAGTCACAGATTGGAGGTGTGTGAAGTCATAGAATGGAGGTGTGTGAAGTCATAGAATGGAGGTGTGTGAAGTCATATATTGGAGGTGTGTGAAGTTACGGAATGGAGGTGTGTGAAGTCAGAGAATGGAGGTGTGTGAACTCAGAATGGAGGTGTGGGAAGTCACAAAATGGACGTGTGTGAAGTCATAGAATGGAGATGGGTGAAGGCACAGAATGGAAGTGTGTGAAATCATAGATTGGAGGTGTGTGAAGTCAGAGAATCGAGGTGTGTGAAGTCACAGAATGGAGGTTTGTGAGGTCACAAAATGGAGGTGTGTGAACACACAATGGAGGTGAGTGAAGTCACAGAATGGAGGTGTGTGAAGTCATAGAATGGAGATGTGTGAAGTCACAGAATGGAGGTGTGTGAAGTCATAGAATGGAGGTGTGTGAAGTCACAAAATTGAGGTGTGTGAAGTCCTAGAATGGAGTTGTGTGAAGTCAAAGGATGGAGGTGTGTGAAGTCATAGAATGCAGGTGTGTAAAGTCATAAAATGGAGATGTGTGACAATGGAGGTGTGTGAAGTCACAGAATGGAGCTGTGTGAATAACAATGTAGGTTTCTGAAGTCATAGAATGGAGGTGTGTGAAGTCATAGAATGGAGGTGTGTGAAGTCACAGAAATGAGGTGTTTGAAGTCAAATGGAAGTCTGTGAAGGCAGAATGGAGGTGTGTGAAGTCACAGAATGGAGGTGTGTGAACTCAGAATGGAGGTGTGTGAATTCACAGAAGGGAGGTTTGTGAAGTCATAGAATGGAGATTTCTGCAGTAAGAATGAAGGTGTGTGAAGACATAGAATGGAGGTGTGTGTGGTCAGATTGGAGGGGTGTGAAGTAACAGAATGGAGGTGTGTCAACTCAGAAAGGAGGTGTGTGAAGTCATAGAATGGAGGTGTTTGAAGTCATAGAATTTAGGTGTGTGAAATCATAGAATAGAGGTGTGTGAAGTCACAGAAATGAGGTGTTTGAAGTCAAATGGAAATCTGTGAAGGCAGAATGGATGTGTGTGAAGTCATAGAAAGGAGGTGTGTGAAGTCATAGAATGGAGGTGTGTGAAGTAACAGAATGGAGGTGTGTGAAGTCACAGAATGGAGGTGTGTGAACTCAGAATGGAGGTGTGTGAATTCACAGAAGGGAGGTTTGTGAAGTCATAGAATGGAGATTTCTGCAGTAAGAATGAAGCTGTGTGAAGACATAGAATGGAGGTGTGTGTAGTCAAAATGGAGGTGTGTGAAGGCAAACAATGGAGGTGTGTGAAGTCATAGAATGGAGGTGTGTGAAGTAACAATGTAGGTTTCTGAAGTCATAGAATGGAGGTGTGTGAAGTCATAGAATGGAGGTGTGTGAAGTCACAGAATGGAGGCGTGTGATATCATAGAATGGAGGTGTGTGAAGTCACAGAATGGAGGTGTGTGAAGGCATAAAATGGAGGTGTGTGAAGTCATAGAATGGAGGTGTGTGAAGTCATAGAATGGAGGTGTGTGAAGTCACAGAATGGAGGTATGTGAAGTCACAGTATGGAGGTGTGTGAACTCAAATTTAAGGTGTGTGAAGGCACAGAGTGCAGGGGTGTGAAGTCAAAGAATGGAGGTATGTGAAGTCACAGAATGGAGGGGTGTGAAGTCAGAATAGAGGTTTGCGAAGTCATAGAATGGACGTGTGTGAAGTCAGAATGGAGCTGTGTGAACTCATAGAATGGAGGTGTGTGAAGTCACAATGGAGATGTGCGAAGTCATAGAATGGTGGTTTTTGAAGTCACAGAATGGAGGTGTGTGAAGTCATAGAATGGAGGTGTGTGAAGTCAGATTGGAGGTATGTGAAGTCACAGAATGGAGGTGTGTCAACTCAGAAATGAGGTATGTGAAGTCATAGAATGGAGGTGTGTGAAGTCACAGAATTGAGCTGTGTGAAGTCAGAATGGAGGTGTGTGAATTCAGAATGGAGGTGTGTGAAGTCAGAGAATGGAGGTTTGTGAAGTCACAATGCAGGTGTGTGAACTGATAGAACGTAGGTGTGTGAAGTCACAATGTAGGTGTGTGAAGTGACAGAATGGAGGTGTGTGAAGTCATAGAATGGAGGTGTGTGAAGTCATAGAATGGAGGTGTTTGAAGTCATAGAATGTGGGTTTTTGAAGTCACACAATGCAGGTGTGTGAAGTCATTGAATGGAGGTGTGTGAAGTCAGATTGGAGGGGTGTAAAGTAACAGAATGGAGGTGTGTCAACTCAGAAAGGAGGTGTGTGAAGTCATAGAATGGAGGTGTTTGAAGTCATAGAATGGAGGTGTGTGAAATCATAGAATGGAGGTGTGTGAAGTCACAGAAATGAGGTGTTTGAAGTCAAATGGAAGTCTGTGAAGGCAGAATGGAGGTGTGAGAAGTCATAGAATGGAGGTGTGTGAAGTCATAGAATGGAGGTGTGTGAAGTCACAGAAATGAGGTGTTTGAAGTCAAATGGAAGTCTGTGAAGGCAGAATGGAGGTGTGTGAAGTCATAGAATGGAGGTGTGTGAAGTCATAGAATGGAGGTGTGTGAAGTCACAGAATGGAGGTGTGTGAACTCAGAATGGAGGTGTGTGAATTCACAGAAGGGAGGTTTGTGAAGTCATAGAATGGAGATTTCTGCAGTAAGAATGAAGGTGTGTGAAGACATAGAATGGAGGTGTGTGTAGTCAAAATGGAGGTGTGTGAAGGCAAACAATGGAGGTGTGTGAAGTCACAGAATGGAGCTGTGTGAATAACAATGTAGGTTTCTGAAGTCATAGAATGGAGGTGTGTGAAGTCATAGAATGGAGGTGTGTGAAGTCACAGAATGGAGACGTGTGATGTCATAGAATGGAGGTGTGTGTAGTCACAGAATGGAGGTGTGTGAAGTCAAAAAGGTGGTGTGTGAAGTCATAAATGGACGTGTGTAAAGTCACAGAATGGAGGTGTGTGAAGTCAAAATGGAGGTGTGTGAAGTCAAAGAATGGAGGTGTGTGAAGTCATCGAATGGAAGTATGTAAAGTCATGTCATGGAGGTGTGTGAAGTCACAGAAGGGAGGTTTGTGAAGTCATAGAATGGAGATTTCTGCAGTAAGAATGAAGGTGTGTGAAGACATAGAATGGAGGTGTGTGTAGTCAAAATGGAGGTGTGTGAAGGCAAACAATGGAGGTGTGTGAAGTCACAGAATGGAGCTGTGTGAATAACAATGTAGGTTTCTGAAGTCATAGAATGGAGGTGTGTGAAGTCATAGAATGGAGGTGTGTGAAGTCACAGAAATGAGGTGTTTGAAGTCAAATGGAAGTCTGTGAAGGCAGAATGGAGGTGTGTGAAGTCACAGAATGGAGGTGTGTGAACTCAGAATGGAGGTGTGTGAATTCACAGAAGGGAGGTTTGTGAAGTCATAGAATGGAGATTTCTGCAGTAAGAATGAAGGTGTGTGAAGACATAGAATGGAGGTGTGTGTAGTCAAAATGGAGGTGTGTGAAGGCAAACAATGGAGGTGTGTGAAGTCACAGAATGGAGCTGTGTGAATAACAATGTAGGTTTCTGAAGTCATAGAATGGAGGTGTGTGAAGTCATAGAATGGAGGTGTGTGAAGTCACAGAAATGAGGTGTTTGAAGTCAAATGGAAGTCTGTGAAGGCAGAATGGAGGTGTGTGAAGTCACAGAATGGAGGTGTGTGAACTCAGAATGGAGGTGTGTGAATTCACAGAAGGGAGGTTTGTGAAGTCATAGAATGGAGATTTCTGCAGTAAGAATGAAGGTGTGTGAAGACATAGAATGGAGGTGTGTGTAGTCAAAATGGAGGTGTGTGAAGGCAAACAATGGAGGTGTGTGAAGTCACAGAATGGAGCTGTGTGAATAACAATGTAGGTTTCTGAAGTCATAGAATGGAGGTGTGTGAAGTCATAGAATGGAGGTGTGTGAAGTCACAGAATGGAGACGTGTGATGTCATAGAATGGAGGTGTGTGTAGTCACAGAATGGAGGTGTGTGAAGTCAAAAAGGTGGTGTGTGAAGTCATAAATGGACGTGTGTAAAGTCACAGAATGGAGGTGTGTGAAGTCAAAATGGAAGTGTGTGAAGTCAAAGAATGGAGGTGTGTGAAGTCATCGAATGGAGGTATGTAAAGTCATGTCATGGAGGTGTGTGAAGTCACAGAATGGAGGTGTGTGAAATCAGAATTGAGGTGTGCTAAGTCATAAAATAGAGGTGTGTGAAGTCACAATGGAGGTGTGTGAAATCATAGAATGGAGGTGTGTGAAGTCAGAATGGAGGTGTGTGAACTCATAGAATGGAGGTATGTGAAGTCACAATGGAGGTGTGTGAAGTCATAGAATGGTGGTATGTGAAGTTACAGAATGGAGGTGTGGAAGTCATAGAATGGAAGTGTGTGAAGTCAGAAATTGAGGTGTGTGAAGTCACGGAATATAGGTGTGTGAATTCAGAATGGAGGTGTGTGAAGTCATAGAATGGAGGTGTGTGAAGTCATGGAATGGAGGTGTGTGAAATTATAGAATGGAGGTGTGTGAAGTCACAGAATGGAGGTGTGTGAAGTAAGAATGGAGGTGTGTGAAGTGATAGAATTTAGGTGTGTAAAGTCAGAATGGAGGTGTGTGAACACATAGAAGAGAGGTGTGTGAAATCACAATGGAGGTGTGTGAAGTCATAGAATAGAGGTGTGTGAAGTCACAGAAGGAGGTGTGTGAAGTCATAGAAAGGAGCTGTGTGAATTCAGAATGGAGGTGTGTGAAGTCACAGAATGGAGGTGTGTGAAGTCATAGAATGGAGATGTGTGAAGTCACAGAATGGAGGTGTGTGAAATCGTAGAATGGAGGTATGTGATTCAGAGAATCAAGGTGTGTGAAGTAAATGAATGGAGGTGTGTGAAGTCACAGAATGGATGTGTGTGAACTCACAATGGAGGTGAGTGAAGTCACAGAATGGAGGTGTGTGAAGTCATAGAATGGAAGTGTGTGAAGTCATAGAATGTAGGTGTGTGATGTCAGAATGGAGGTGTGTGAAGTCACAGAATGGAGGTGTGTGACGTCATAAATATTGGTGTGTGAATTCATAGAATGGAGGTGTGAAGCCATAGAATGGAGGTGTGAAGTCATAGAATGGAGGTGTGTGAAGTCATAGAATGGAGGTGTGTGAAGTCACAGAAGGGAGGTGTGTGAAGTCACAGAATGGATGTTGCAGAAGTAAGAATGAAGGTGTGTGAAGTCATAGAATGGAGGTGTCTGAAGTCATAGAATGGATGTTGCTGAAGTAAGAATGGAGGTGTGTGAACTCATAGAATGGACGTGTGTGAACTCATAGAATGGAGGTGTGTGAATTCATGGAACGGAGGTGTGTGAAGTCAAAGAATGGAGGTGTATGATGTCAAACAATGGAAGTGTGTGAAGTGATAGAATGGAAGTGTGTGAAGTCTTAGAATGGAGGTGTGTGAAGTCACAGAAGGGAGGTGTGTGAAGTTACAGAATGGAGTTGTGTAAAGTCACAGAGTGGAGGTGTGTGAAGGCAGAGTATTGAGGGGTGTGAAGTCAAAGAATGGAGGTATGTGAAGTCACAGAATGGAGGGGTGTGAAGTCAGAATAGAGGTGTGCGAAGTCATAGAATGGAGGTGTGTGAAGTCAGAAAGGAGCTGTGTGAACTCATAGAATGGAGGTGTGTGAAGTCACAGTGGAGATGTGTGAAGTCATAGAATGGTGGTTTTTGAAGTCACAGAATGGAGGTGTGTGAAGTCATAGAATGGAGGTGTGTGAAGTCAGATTGGAGGTATGTGAAGTCACAGAATGGAGGTGTGTCAACTCAGAAAGGAGGTATGTGAAGTCATAGAATGGAGGTGTGTGAAGTCAAAGAATGGTGGTGTGGGAAATCATAGAATGGAGGTATGTGAAGTCACAGAATTGAGGTGTATGAAGTCAGAATGGAGGTGTGTGAATTCAGAATGGAGGTGTCTGAAGTCATAGAATGGAGGTGTGTGAAGTCATGGAATGGAGGTGTGTGAAATCCAAGAATGGAGGTGTGTGAAATCAAACATTGGAGGTGTATGAAGTCACAGAATGGAGATGTGTGAAGTCACAGAATGGAAGTGTGTGAAGTCAAAATTGAGGTGTGTGAAGTCACAGAATGGAGGTGTGTGAAGTCACAGAATATAGGTGTGTGAAGTCAAAATGGAGGTGTGTGAACTCATAGAATAGAGGTGTGTGACCTCATAGAATGGAGGTGTGTGAAGTCATGGAATGGAGATGTGTGAAATCCAAGAATGGAGGTGTGTGAAATCAAACAATAGAGGTGTATGAAGTCACAGAATGGAGATGTGTGAAGTCACAGAATGGAAGTGTGTGAAGTCAAAATTGAGGTGTGTGAAGTCACAGAATGGAGGTGTGTGAAGTCAAAATTTTGATGTGTGAAGTCACAAATGGAGGTGTGTGAATTCACAGAATTGTGGTGTGTGAAGTCAAAATGGAGGTGTGTGAAGTCAAAGAAAGGAGGTGTGTGAAGTCATAGAATGGAGGTGTATGAAGTCTTGGAATTGAGGTTTCTGAAGTCATAGAATGGAGATTTGTGAAGTCATAGAATGGATGTGTGTGAAGTCAGAATGGAGATATGTGAAGTCACAGAATGGAGGTGTGTGAAGTCAAAGAATGTTGGTGTGTGGAGTCATAGAATGGAGGTGTATGAAGTCATGGAATGGAGGTGTGTGAAGTCAGAATGCACGTGTGTGAAGTCATAGAATGGAGTTGTGTGAAGTCATAGAACGGAGGTGTGTGAAGTCACAAAATGGAGGTGTGTGAAGTCATAGAATGGAAGTGTGTGAAGTCATAGAATGGAGGTGTGTGAAGTCACAGAATGGAGGTGTGTCAACTCAGAAAGGAGGTATGTGAAGTCATAGAATGGAGGTGTGTGAAGTCAAAGAATGGTGGTGTGGGAAATCATAGAATGGAGGTATGTGAAGTCACAGAATTGAGGTGTATGAAGTCAGAATGGAGGTGTGTGAATTCAGAATGGAGGTGTCTGAAGTCATAGAATTGAGGTGTGTGACGTCATGGAATGGAGGTGTGTGAAATCCAAGAATGGAGGTGTGTGAAATCAAACATTGGAGGTGTATGAAGTCACAGAATGGAGATGTGTGAAGTCACAGAATGGAAGTGTGTGAAGTCAAAATTGAGGTGTGTAAAGTCACAGAATGGAGGTGTGTGAAGTCACAGAATATAGGTGTGTGAAGTCAAAATGGAGGTGTGTGAACTCATAGAATAGAGGTGTGTGACCTCATAGAATGGAGGTGTGTGAAGTCATGGAATGGAGATGTGTGAAATCCAAGAATGGAGGTGTGTGAAATCAAACAATAGAGGTGTATGAAGTCACAGAATGGAGATGTGTGAAGTCACAGAATGGAAGTGTGTGAAGTCAAAATTGAGGTGTGTGAAGTCAGAATGGAAGTGTGTGAAGTCAGAGAATGGAGGTTTGTGAAGTCACAATGCAGGTGTGTGAACTGATAGAACGTAGGTGTGTGAAGTCACAATGTAGGTGTGTGAAGTGATAGAATGGAGGTGTGTGAAGTGATAGAATGGAGGTGTGTGAAGTCATAGAATGGAGTTCTGTGAAGTCATAGAATGGAGGTGTGTGAAGTCAGATTGGAGGTATGTGAAGTCACAGAATATAAGTGTGTCAACTCAGAAATGAGGTATATGAATTCATAGAATGGAGGTGTGTGAAGTCACAGAATTGAGGTGTGTGAAGTCTTAGAATGGAGGTGTGTGAAGTCTTACAATGGAGGTGTGTGAAGTCATAGAATGGAGGTGTGTGAAGTCACAGAAGGGAGGTGCGTGAAGTCACAAAATGGATGTGGCTGAAGTAATAATGAAGGTGTGTGAAGTCATAGAATGGAGGTGTCTGAAGTTATAGAATGGATGTTGCTGAAGTAAGAATGGAGGTGTGTGAACTCATAGAATGGAGGTGTGTGAACTCATAGAATGGAGGTGTGTGAATTCATGGAACGGAGGTGTGTGAAGTCAAAGAATGGAGGTGTGTGAAGTCACAGGAGAGAGGTGTGTGAAGTAACAATGTAGGTTTCTGAAGTCATAGAATGGAGGTGTGTGAAGTCACAGAATTGAGGTGTGTGAAGTCAGAATGGAAGTGTGTGAAGTCAGAGAATGGAGGTTTGTGAAGTCACAATGCAGGTGTGTGAACTGATAGAACGTAGGTGTGTGAAGTCACAATGTAGGTGTGTGAAGTGATAGAATGGAGGTGTGTGAAGTGATAGAATGGAGGTGTGTGAAGTCATAGAATGGAGTTCTGTGAAGTCATAGAATGGAGGTGTGTGACGTCAGATTGGAGGTATGTGAAGTCACAGAATATAAGTGTGTCAACTCAGAAATGAGGTATATGAATTCATAGAATGGAGGTGTGTGAAGTCACAGAATTGAGGTGTGTGAAGTCAGAATGGAGGCGTGTGAATTCAGAATGGTGGTGTGTGAAGTCAGAGAATGGAGGTTTGTGAAGTCACAATGCAGGTGTGTGAACTGATAGAACGTAGGGGTGTGAAGTCACAATGTAGGTGTGTGAAGTGATAGAATGGAGGTGTGTGAAGTCACAAAATGGAGGTGTGTGAAGTCATATAATGGAGGATTGTGAAGTCACAGAATGGAGGTGTGTGAACTCAGAATGGAGCTGTGTGAAGTCACAGAATGGAGGTGTGTGAAATCATAGAATTCAGATGTGTGAAGTCAAGGAATGGAGGTGTGTGAAATCGTAGAATGGAGGTATGTGAAGTCAGAGAATCAAGGTGTGTGAAGTCAATGAATGGCGGTGTGTGAAGTCACAGAATGGATGTGTGTGAACTCACAATGGAGGTGAGTGAAGTCACAGAATGGAGGTGTGTGAAGTCATAGAATGGAAGTGCGTGAAGTCATAGAATGTACGTGTGTGATGTCAGAATGGAGGTGTGTGAAGTCACAGAATGGAGGTGTGTGACGTCATAAATGTTGGTGTGTGAAGTCATAGAATAGAGGTGTGAAGCCATAGAATGGAGGTGTGAAGTCATAGAATGGAGGTGTGTGAAGTCATAGAATGGAGGTGTGTGAAGTCACAGAATGGAGGTGTGTGAAATCACAGAATGGAAGTGTATGTACTCACAGAGTGGAGGTGTGTAAAGTCACAGAACGGAGGTGTGTGAAGTCTCAGAATGGAGGTGTGTGAAGTCATAGAATGGAGGTGTTTGAAGTCATAGAATGTTGGTTTTTGAAGTCAGAGAATGGAGGTGTGTGAAGTCATAGAATGGAGGTGTGTGAGGTCAGATTGGAGGTGTGTGAAGTCACAGAATGGAAGTGTGTCAACTCAGAAAGGAGGTGTGTGAAGTCATAGAATGGAGGTGTGTGAAGTCATAGAATGGAGGTGTGTGAAATCATAGAATGGAGGTGTGTGAAGTCACAGAAATGAGGTGTTTGAAGTCAAAATGGAAGTATGTGAAGTCAGAATGCAGGTGTGTGAAGTCATAGAATGGAGGTGTGAAGTCAAAGAATGCAGGTGTGTGAAGTCACAAAAAGAGTTGTGTGAACTCATAGAATTGAGGAGTGTGAAGTCATAGAATGGAGGTGTGTGAAGTCACAGATGGAGGTGTGTGAAGTCATAGAATGGAGGTGTGTGAAGTCACAGAATGGAGGTGTGTGAAGTCACAGAATGGAGGTGTGTGAACCCAGAATGGAGATGTGTGAATTCACAGAAGGGAGGTTTTTGAAGTCATAGAATGGATTGTGTGTGAAATCACAGAATGGAGGTGTGTGAAGTCACAGAATGGAGGTGTGTGAAGTCACAGAACGCAGGTGTGTGAAGTCAGGACAGAGGTGTGCGAAGTCATAGAATGGAGGAGTGTGAAGTGAAAATGGAGCTGTGTGAAGTCATAGAATTGAAGTGTGTGAAGTCAGAATGGAGGTGTGTGAACTCATAGAATGGAGGTATAAGAAGTCACAATGGAGGTGTGTGAAGTCATAGAATGGAGGTGTGTGAAATCAAAGAATGGAGGTTTGTGAAGTCATAGAATGGATTGTGTGTGAAATCACAGAATGGAAGTGTGTGAAGTCACAGAATGGAGGTGTGTAAAGTCACAGAGTGGAGGTGTGTGAAGTCACAGAATGGAGGTGTGTGAAGTCATAGAATGGAGGTGTGTGAAGTCACAGAATGCAGGTGTGTGAAGTCAGAATAGAGGTGTGCGAAGTCATAGAATGGAGGTGTGTGAAGTCAGAATGGAGCTCTGTGAAGTCATAGAATGGAAGTGTGTGAAGTCAGAATGGAGGTGTGTGAACTCATAGAATGGAGGTGTTTGAAGTCATAGAATGTTGGTTTTTGAAGTCAGAGAATGGAGGTGTGTGAAGTCATAGAATGGAGGTGTGTGAGGTCAGATTGGAGGTGTGTGAAGTCACAGAATGGAAGTGTGTCAACTCAGAAAGGAGGTGTGTGAAGTCATAGAATGGAGGTGTGTGAAGTCATAGAATGGAGGTGTGTGAAATCATAGAATGGAGGTGTGTGAAGTCACAGAAATGAGGTGTTTGAAGTCAAAATGGAAGTATGTGAAGTCAAAATGGAGGTGTGTGAAGTCATAGAATGGAGGTGTGTGAAGTCATAGAATGCAGGTTTGTGAAGTCACAAAAAGAGTTGTGTGAACTCATAGAATGGAGGAGTGTGAAGTCATAGAATGGAGGTGTGTGAAGTCACAGATGGAGGTGTGTGAAGTCACAGAATAGAGGTGTGTGAACCCAGAATGGAGATTTGTGAATTCACAGAAGGGAGGTTTGTGAAGTCATAGAATGGATTGTGTGTGAAATCACAGAATGGAGGTGTGTGAAGTCACA
Organism: Megascapheus bottae; assembly: GCA_024803745.1. Classification (NCBI taxonomy): domain Eukaryota; kingdom Metazoa; phylum Chordata; class Mammalia; order Rodentia; family Geomyidae; genus Megascapheus; species Megascapheus bottae. Next base: position 862,394 of record JANJXV010000311.1, read on the forward strand.
GAATGGAGGTGTGTGAAGTCACAGAATGCAGGTGTGTGAAGTCATAACAGAGGTGTGCGAAGTCATAGAATGGAGGAGTGTGAAGTGAAAATGGAGCTGTGTTAAGTCATAGAATTGAAGTATGTGAAGTCAGAATGGAGGTGTGTGAACTCATAGAATGGATGTATAAGAAGTCACAATGGAGGTGTGTGAAATCATAGAATGGAGGTGTGTGAAATCAAAGAATGGAGGTTTGTGAAGTCAGAATGGATTGTGTGTGAAATCACAGAATGCAGGTGTGAACTCAGAATAGAGGTGTGCGAAGTCATAGAATGGAGGTGTGTGAAGTCAGAATGGAGCTGTGTGAAGTCACAGAATAGAGGTGTGTGAAGTCAGAATGGAGGTGTGTGAACTCATAGAATGGAGGTGTATGAAGTCACAATGGAGGTGTGTGAAGTCACAGAATGGATGTGTGTGAACTCAGAAAGGAGGTGTGGGAAGTCATAGAATTGAGGTCTGTGAAGTCATAGAATGGAGGTGTGTGAAATCATAGAATGGAGGTGTGTGAAGTCACAGAATTGAGGTGTGTGAAGTCAGAATGGAGGTGTGTGAAGTCAGAATGGAGGTGTGTGAAGTCAGAGAATGGAGGTGTGTGAAGTCACAATGCAGGTTTGTGAACTCATAGAATGGAGGTGTGTGAAGTCACAATGTAGGTTTCTGAAGTCATAGAATGGAGGTGTGTGAAGTCATAGAATGGAGGTGTGTGAAGTCACAGAATGGAGGTGTGTGATGTCATAGAATGGAGGTGTGTGAAGTCACAGAATGGAGGTGTGTAAAGGCAAAGAATGGAGGTGTGTGAAGTCATAGAATGGAGGTGTGTGAAGTCATAGAATGGGGGTGTGTGAAGTCACAGAATGGAGGTGTGTGAAGTCACGCTATGGAGGGGTGTGAACTCAGATTTGAGGTGTGTGAGGTCACAGAATGGAGGTGTGTGAAGTCATATAACGAGGTGCGTGAAGTCACAGAATGGAGGTGTGTGAAGACACAGAATGGAGGTGTGTGAACTCAGAGTGGAGGGGTGTGAAGTCACAGAATGGAGGTGTGTGAAGTCATAGAATGGAAGTGTGTGAAGTCATAGAATGGAGGTGTGTGAAATCAGAATGGAGGTGTGTGAAGTCACAAGTGGAGGTGTGTTAACTCAGAATGGAGGTGTGTGAAGTCACAGAATGGAGGTGTGTGAAGTCAAAATTGTGATGTGTGAAGTCACAAATGGAGGTGTGTGAAGTCACAGAGTGGAGGTGTGTGAAATCAAAATGGAATTTTGTGAAGTCAAAGAAAGGAGTTGTGTGAAGTCATAGAAAGGATGTGTATGAAGTCATGGAATGGAGGTTGGTGAAGTAAAATATTGGAAGTGTGTGAAGTTACAGAATGGAGGTGTGTGAAGTCACAGAATGCAGGTGTGTGAAATCGTAGAATGGAGGTATGTGAAGTCAGAGAATCAAGGTGTGTCATGTCAATGAATGGAGGTGTGTGAACTCACAATGGAGGTGAGTGAAGTCACAAAATGGAGGTGTGTGAAGTCATAGAATGGAAGTGCGGAAGTCATAGAATGTAGGTGTGTGATGTCAGAATGGAGGTGTGTGAAGTCACAGAATGGAGGTGTGTGACGTCATAAATGTTGGTGTGTGAAGTCATAGAATGGAGGTGTGAAGCCATAGAATGGAGGTGTGAAGTCATAGAATGGAGGTGTGTGAAGTCACAGAAGGCAGGTGTGTGAAGTCACAGAATAGAGTTGTGTGATGTCATAATGGAGGTGTGTGAAGTCATAGAATGGAGGTGTGTGAAGTCACAGAAATGAGGTGTTTGAAGTCAAAATGGAAGTATGTGAAGTCAGAATGGAGGTGTGTGAAGTCATAGAATGGAGGTGTGTGAAGTCAGAATGGAGCTGTGTGAACTCATAGAATGGAGGTGTGTGAAGTCACAATGGAGATGTGCGAAGTCATAGAATGGTGGTTTTTGAAGTCACAGAATGGAGGTGTGTGAAGTCATAGAATGGAGGTGTGTGAAGTCAGATTGGAGGTATGTGAAGTCACAGAATGGAGGTGTGTCAACTCAGAAATGAGGTATGTGAAGTCATAGAATGGAGGTGTGTGAAGTCACAGAATTGAGGTGTGTGAAGTCAGAATGGAAGTGTGTGAAGTCAGAGAATGGAGGTTTGTGAAGTCACAATGCAGGTGTGTGAACTGATAGAACGTAGGTGTGTGAAGTCACAATGTAGGTGTGTGAAGTGATAGAATGGAGGTGTGTGAAGTGATAGAATGGAGGTGTGTGAAGTCATAGAATGGAGTTCTGTGAAGTCATAGAATGGAGGTGTGTGAAGTCAGATTGGAGGTATGTGAAGTCACAGAATATAAGTGTGTCAACTCAGAAATGAGGTATATGAATTCATAGAATGGAGGTGTGTGAAGTCACAGAATTGAGGTGTGTGAAGTCTTAGAATGGAGGTGTGTGAAGTCTTACAATGGAGGTGTGTGAAGTCATAGAATGGAGGTGTGTGAAGTCACAGAAGGGAGGTGCGTGAAGTCACAAAATGGATGTGGCTGAAGTAATAATGAAGGTGTGTGAAGTCATAGAATGGAGGTGTCTGAAGTTATAGAATGGATGTTGCTGAAGTAAGAATGGAGGTGTGTGAACTCATAGAATGGAGGTGTGTGAACTCATAGAATGGAGGTGTGTGAATTCATGGAACGGAGGTGTGTGAAGTCAAAGAATGGAGGTGTGTGAAGTCACAGGAGAGAGGTGTGTGAAGTAACAATGTAGGTTTCTGAAGTCATAGAATGGAGGTGTGTGAAGTCACAGAATTGAGGTGTGTGAAGTCAGAATGGAAGTGTGTGAAGTCAGAGAATGGAGGTTTGTGAAGTCACAATGCAGGTGTGTGAACTGATAGAACGTAGGGGTGTGAAGTCACAATGTAGGTGTGTGAAGTGATAGAATGGAGGTGTGTGAAGTCACAAAATGGAGGTGTGTGAAGTCATATAATGGAGGATTGTGAAGTCACAGAATGGAGGTGTGTGAACTCAGAATGGAGCTGTGTGAAGTCACAGAATGGAGGTGTGTGAAATCATAGAATTCAGATGTGTGAAGTCAAGGAATGGAGGTGTGTGAAATCGTAGAATGGAGGTATGTGAAGTCAGAGAATCAAGGTGTGTGAAGTCAATGAATGGCGGTGTGTGAAGTCACAGAATGGATGTGTGTGAACTCACAATGGAGGTGAGTGAAGTCACAGAATGGAGGTGTGTGAAGTCATAGAATGGAAGTGCGTGAAGTCATAGAATGTACGTGTGTGATGTCAGAATGGAGGTGTGTGAAGTCACAGAATGGAGGGGTGTGACGTCATAAATGTTGGTGTGTGAAGTCATAGAATAGAGGTGTGAAGCCATAGAATGGAGGTGTGAAGTCATAGAATGGAGGTGTGTGAAGTCATAGAATGGAGGTGTGTGAAGTCACAGAATGGAGGTGTGTGAAATCACAGAATGGAAGTGTATGTACTCACAGAGTGGAGGTGTGTAAAGTCACAGAACGGAGGTGTGTGAAGTCTCAGAATGGAGGTGTGTGAAGTCATAGAATGGAGGTGTTTGAAGTCATAGAATGTTGGTTTTTGAAGTCAGAGAATGGAGGTGTGTGAAGTCATAGAATGGAGGTGTGTGAGGTCAGATTGGAGGTGTGTGAAGTCACAGAATGGAAGTGTGTCAACTCAGAAAGGAGGTGTGTGAAGTCATAGAATGGAGGTGTGTGAAGTCATAGAATGGAGGTGTGTGAAATCATAGAATGGAGGTGTGTGAAGTCACAGAAATGAGGTGTTTGAAGTCAAAATGGAAGTATATGAAGTCAGAATGCAGGTGTGTGAAGTCATAGAATGGAGGTGTGAAGTCAAAGAATGCAGGTGTGTGAAGTCACAAAAAGAGTTGTGTGAACTCATAGAATGGAGGAGTGTGAAGTCATAGAATGGAGGTGTGTGAAGTCACAGATGGAGGTGTGTGAAGTCATAGAATGGAGGTGTGTGAAGTCACAGAATGGAGGTGTGTGAAGTCACAGAATGGAGGTGTGTGAACCCAGAATGGAGATGTGTGAATTCACAGAAGGGAGGTTTTTGAAGTCATAGAATGGATTGTGTGTGAAATCACAGAATGGAGGTGTGTGAAGTCACAGAATGGAGGTGTGTGAAGTCACAGAACGCAGGTGTGTGAAGTCAGGACAGAGGTGTGCGAAGTCATAGAATGGAGGAGTGTGAAGTGAAAATGGAGCTGTGTGAAGTCATAGAATTGAAGTGTGTGAAGTCAGAATGGAGGTGTGTGAACTCATAGAATGGAGGTATAAGAAGTCACAATGGAGGTGTGTGAAGTCATAGAATGGAGGTGTGTGAAATCAAAGAATGGAGGTTTGTGAAGTCATAGAATGGATTGTGTGTGAAATCACAGAATGGAAGTGTGTGAAGTCACAGAATGGAGGTGTGAAAAGTCACAGAGTGGAGGTGTGTGAAGTCACAGAATGGAGGTGTGTGAAGTCATAGAATGGAGGTGTGTGAAGTCACAGAATGCAGGTGTGTGAAGTCAGAATAGAGGTGTGCGAAGTCATAGAATGGAGGTGTGTGAAGTCAGAATGGAGCTCTGTGAAGTCATAGAATGGAAGTGTGTGAAGTCAGAATGGAGGTGTGTGAACTCATAGAATGGAGGTGTTTGAAGTCATAGAATGTTGGTTTTTGAAGTCAGAGAATGGAGGTGTGTGAAGTCATAGAATGGAGGTGTGTGAGGTCAGATTGGAGGTGTGTGAAGTCACGGAATGGAAGTGTGTCAACTCAGAAAGGAGGTGTGTGAAGTCATAGAATGGAGGTGTGTGAAGTCATAGAATGGAGGTGTGTGAAATCATAGAATGGAGGTGTGTGAAGTCACAGAAATGAGGTGTTTGAAGTCAAAATGGAAGTATGTGAAGTCAAAATGGAGGTGTGTGAAGTCATAGAATGGAGGTGTGTGAAGTCATAGAATGCAGGTTTGTGAAGTCACAAAAAGAGTTGTGTGAACTCATAGAATGGAGGAGTGTGAAGTCATAGAATGGAGGTGTGTGAAGTCACAGATGGAGGTGTGTGAAGTCACAGAATAGAGGTGTGTGAACCCAGAATGGAGATTTGTGAATTCACAGAAGGGAGGTTTGTGAAGTCATAGAATGGATTGTGTGTGAAATCACAGAATGGAGGTGTGTGAAGTCACAGAATGGAGGTGTGTGAAGTCACAGAATGCAGGTGTGTGAAGTCATAACAGAGGTGTGCGAAGTCATAGAATGGAGGAGTGTGAAGTGAAAATGGAGCTGTGTTAAGTCATAGAATTGAAGTTTGTGAAGTCAGAATGGAGGTGTGTGAACTCATAGAATGGATGTATAAGAAGTCACAATGGAGGTGTGTGAAATCATAGAATGGAGGTGTGTGAAATCAAAGAATGGAGGTTTGTGAAGTCATAGAATGGATTGTGTGTGAAATCACAGAATGCAGTTGTGTGAACTCAGAATAGAGGTGTGCGAAGTCATAGAATGGAGGTGTGTGAAGTCAGAATGGAGCTGTGTGAAGTCACAGAATAGAAGTGTGTGAAGTCAGAATGGAGGTGTGTGAACTCATAGAATGGAGGTGTATGAAGTCACAATGGAGGTGTGTGAAGTCACAGAATGGATGTGTGTGAACTCAGAAAGGAGGTGTGGGAAGTCATAGAATTGAGGTCTGTGAAGTCATAGAATGGAGGTGTGTGAAATCATAGAATGGAGGTGTGTGAAGTCACAGAATTGAGGTGTGTGAAGTCAGAATGGAGGTGTGTGAAGTCAGAATGGAGGTGTGTGAAGTCAGAGAATGGAGGTGTGTGAAGTCACAATGCAGGTTTGTGAACTCATAGAATGGAGGTGTGTGAAGTCACAATGTAGGTTTCTGAAGTCATAGAATGGAGGTGTGTGAAGTCATAGAATGGAGGTGTGTGAAGTCACAGAATGGAGGTGTGTGAAGTCACAGAATGGAGGTGTGTAAAGGCAAACAATGGAGGTGTGTGAAGTCATAGAATGGAGGTGTGTGAAGTCATAGAATGGGGGTGTGTGAAGTCACAGAATGGAGGTGTGTGAAGTCACGCTATGGAGGGGTGTGAACTCAGATTTGAGGTGTGTGAGGTCACAGAATGGAGGTGTGTGAAGTCATATAACTAGGTGCGTGAAGTCACAGAATGGAGGTGTGTGAAGACACAGAATGGAGGTGTGTGAACTCAGAGTGGAGGGGTGTGAAGTCACAGAATGGAGGTGTGTGAAGTCATAGAATGGAAGTGTGTGAAGTCATAGAATGGAGGTGTGTGAAATCAGAATGGAGGTGTGTGAAGTCACAAGTGGAGGTGTGTTAACTCAGAATGGAGGTGTGTGAAGTCACAGAATGGAGGTGTGTGAAGTCAAAATTGTGATGTGTGAAGTCACAAATGGAGGTGTGTGAAGTCACAGAGTGGAGGTGTGTGAAATCAAAATGGAATTTTGTGAAGTCAAAGAAAGGAGTTGTGTGAAGTCATAGAAAGGATGTGTATGAAGTCATGGAATGGAGGTTGGTGAAGTAAAATATTGGAAGTGTGTGAAGTTACAGAATGGAGGTTTGTGAAGTCACAGAATGCAGGTGTGTGAAATCGTAGAATGGAGGTATGTGAAGTCAGAGAATCAAGGTGTGTCATGTCAATGAATGGAGGTGTGTGAACTCACAATGGAGGTGAGTGAAGTCACAAAATGGAGGTGTGTGAAGTCATAGAATGGAAGTGCGGAAGTCATAGAATGTAGGTGTGTGATGTCAGAATGGAGGTGTGTGAAGTCACAGAATGGAGGTGTGTGACGTCATAAATGTTGGTGTGTGAAGTCATAGAATGGAGGTGTGAAGCCATAGAATTGAGGTGTGAAGTCATAGAATGGAGGTGTGTGAAGTCACAGAAGGCAGGTGTGTGAAGTCACAGAATAGAGTTGTGTGATGTCATAATGGAGGTGTGTGAAGTCATAGAATGGAGGTGTGTGAAGTCACAGAAATGAGGTGTTTGAAGTCAAAATGGAAGTATGTGAAGTCAGAATGGAGGTGTGTGAACTCATAGAATGGAGGTGTGTGAAGTCATAGAATGGAGGTGTGTGAAGTCACAAAAAGAGTTGTGTGAACTCATAGAATGGAGGAGTGTGAAGGCATAGAATGGAGGTGTGTGAAGTTACAGATAGAGGTGTGTGAAGTCATAGAATGGAGGTGTGTGAAGTCACAGAATGGAGGTGTGTGAAGTCACAGAATGGAGGTGTGTGAACCCAGAATGGAGATGTGTGAATTCACAGAAGGGAGGTTTGTGAAGTCATAGAATGGATTGTGTGTGAAATCACAGAATGAAGTTCTGTGAAGTCACAGAATGGAGGTGTGTGAAGTCACAGAATGCAGGTGTGTGAAGTCAGAACAGAGGTGTGCGAAGTCATAGAATGGAGGAATGTGAAGTGAAAATGGAGCTGTGTGAAGTCATAGAATTGAAGTGTGTGAAGTCAGAATGAGGTGTGTGAACTCATAGAATGGAGGTATATGAAGTCACAATGGAGGTGTGTGAAGTCATAGAATGGAGGTGTGTGAAATAAAAGAATGGAGGTTTGTGAAGTCATAGAATGGAAGTGTGTGAAGTCACAGAATGGAGGTGTGTAAAGTCACAGAGTGGAGGTGTGTGAAGTCATAGAATGGAGGTGTGTGAAGTCATAGAATGGGGGTGTGTGAAGTCACAGAATGGAGGTGTGTGAAGTCACACTATGGAGGTGTGTGAACTCAGATTTGAGGTGTGTGAGGTCACAGAATGGAGGTGTGTGAAGTCATATAACGAGGTGTGTGAAGTCACAGAATGGAGGTGTGTGAAGTCATAGAATGGAAGTGTGTGAAGTCATAGAATGGAGGTGTGTGAAGTCAGAATGGAGGTGTGTGAAGTCACAAATGGAGGTGTGTTAACTCAGAATGGAGGTGTGTGAAGTCACAGAATGGAGGTGTGTGAAGTCAAAATTGTGATGTGTGAAGTCACAAATGGAGGTGTGTGAAGTCACAGATTGGAGGTGTGTGAAATCAAAATGGCATTTTGTGAAGTCAAAGAAAGGAGCTGTGTGAAGTCATAGAATGGATGTGTATGAAGTCATGGAATGGAGGTTGGTGAAGTCAAACATTGGAAGTGTGTGAAGTTACAGAATGGAGGTGTGTGAAGTCATAGAAGGGAGATGTGTGAAGTCAAAGATTGGAGGTGTGTGAAGTCAGAATGGAGATGTGTGAAGTCAGAGAATGGAGGTGTGAAATCATAGAATGGAGGTGTGTGAAGTCAGAATGCAGATGTGTGAAGTCATAGAATGGATGTGTGTGAAGTCATAGATGGAGGTGTGTCTAGTCACAGAATAGAAGTGTGTGAAGTCATAGAATGGAGGTGTGTGAAGTCATAGAATGGAGGTGTGTGAAGTCATAGAATGGAGGTGTGTAAAGTCACAGAATGGAGGTGTGTGAAGTCACAGAATGGAGGTGTGTAAAGTCACAGAATGGAGGTGTGTGAAGTCACAGAATGGAGGTTTGTGAAGTTATAGAATGGAGGTGTGTGAAGTCACAGAATGCAGGTGTGTGAAGTCAGAACAGAGGTGTGCGAAGTCATAGAATGGAGGAGTGTGAAGTGAGAATGGAGCTGTGTGAAGTCATAGAATGGAAATGTATGAAGTCAGAATGGAGGTGTGTGAACTCATAGAATGGAGGGGTATGAAGTCACAATGGAGGTGTGTGAAGTCACAGAATGGATGTGTGTGAACTCAGAAAGGAGGTGTGTAAAGTTATAGAATGGAGGTCTGTGAAGTCACAGAATGGAGGTGTGTGAAATCATAGAATGGAAGTGTGTGAAGTCACAGAATGGAGGTGTGTGAAGTCACAGAATGGAGGTGTGTGAAGACAGAGAATGGAGGTGTGTAAAGTCACAGAGTGGAGGTGTGTGAAGTCACAGAATGGAGGTGTGTGGAGTCAGAGAATGGAGGTGTGTGAAGTCATAGAATCGAGGTGTGTGAAGTCATAGAATGGAGGTATGTCTAGTCACAGAATAGAAGTGTGTGAAGTCATCGAATGGAGGTGTGTGAAGTCATAGAATGGAGGTGTGTGAAGTCATAGAATGGAGGTGTGTGAAATCATAGAATGGAGGTGTGTGAAATCACAGGATGGAGGTGTGTGAAGACACAGAATGGAGGTGTGTAATGTCACAGAGTGGAGGTGTGTGAAGTCACAGAATGGAGGTGTGTGAACTCAGAAAGGAGGTGTGTAAAGTCATAGAATGGAGGTGTGTGAAGTCATAGAATGGAGGTGTGTGAAATCATAGAATGGAGGTGTGTGAAGTCACAGAATTGAGGTGTGTGAAGTCAGAATGGAGGTGTGTGAAGTCACAGAATGGAGGTGTGTGAAATCATAGAATGGAGGTGTGTGTAGTCACAGGGTGGAGGTGTGTAAAGTCACAGAGTGGAGGTGTGTGAAGTCTCAGAATGGAGGTGTGTGAAGTCATAGAATGGAGGTGTTTGAAGTCATAGAATGTTGGTTTTTGAAGTCAGAGAATGGAGGTGTGTGAAGTCATAGAATGGAGGTGTGTGAGGTCAGATTGGAGGTGTGTGACATCACAGAATGGAAGTGTGTCAACTCAGAAAGTAGGTGTGTGAAGTCATAGAATGGAGGTGTGTGAAGTCATAGAATGGAGGTGTGTGAAGTCACAGAAATGAGGTGTTTGAAGTCAAAATGGAAGTGTGTGAAGTCAGAAAGCAGATGTGTGAAGTCATAGAATGGATGTGTGTGAAGTCAGAGAATGGAGGTGTGTCTAGTCACAGAATAGAAGTGTGTGAAGTCATAGAATTGAGGTGTGTGAAGTCATAGAATGGACGTGTGTGAAGTCACAGATGGAGGTGTGTGAAGTCATAGAATGGAGGTGTGTGAAATCACAGGATGGAGGTGTGTGAAGACACAGAATGGAGGTGTGTGAAGTCTCAGAATGGAGGTATGTGAAGTCACAGTATGGAGGTGTGTGAACTCAGATTTAAGGTGTGTGAAGGCACAGAGTGCAGGGGTGTGAAGTCAAAGAATGGAGGTATGTGAAGTCACAGAATGGAGGGGTGTGAAGTCAGAATAGAGGTTTGCGAAGTCATAGAATGGAGGTGTGTGAAGTCATAATGGAGCTGTGTGAACTCATAGAATGGAGGTGTGTGAAGTCACAATGGAGATGTGCGAAGTCATAGAATGGTGGTTTTTGAAGTCACAGAATGGAGGTGTGTGAAGTCATAGAATGGAGGTGTGTGAAGTCAGATTGGAGGTATGTGAAGTCACAGAATGGAGGTGTGTCAACTCAGAAATGAGGTATGTGAAGTCATAGAATGGAGGTGTGTGAAGTCACAGAATTGAGGTGTGTGAAGTCAGAATGGAAGTGTGTGAAGTCAGAGAATGGAGGTTTGTGAAGTCACAATGCAGGTGTGTGAACTGATAGAACGTAGGTGTGTGAAGTCACAATGTAGGTGTGTGAAGTGATAGAATGGAGGTGTGTGAAGTGATAGAATGGAGGTGTGTGAAGTCATAGAATGGAGTTCTGTGAAGTCATAGAATGGAGGTGTGTGAAGTCAGATTGGAGGTATGTGAAGTCACAGAATATAAGTGTGTCAACTCAGAAATGAGGTATATGAATTCATAGAATGGAGGTGTGTGAAGTCACAGAATTGAGGTGTGTGAAGTCTTAGAATGGAGGTGTGTGAAGTCTTACAATGGAGGTGTGTGAAGTCATAGAATGGAGGTGTGTGAAGTCACAGAAGGGAGGTGCGTGAAGTCACAAAATGGATGTGGCTGAAGTAATAATGAAGGTGTGTGAAGTCATAGAATGGAGGTGTCTGAAGTTATAGAATGGATGTTGCTGAAGTAAGAATGGAGGTGTTTGAACTCATAGAATGGAGGTGTGTGAACTCATAGAATGGAGGTGTGTGAATTCATGGAACGGAGGTGTGTGAAGTCAAAGAATGGAGGTGTGTGAAGTCACAGGAGAGAGGTGTGTGAAGTAACAATGTAGGTTTCTGAAGTCATAGAATGGAGGTGTGTGAAGTCACAGAATTGAGGTGTGTGAAGTCAGAATGGAAGTGTGTGAAGTCAGAGAATGGAGGTTTGTGAAGTCACAATGCAGGTGTGTGAACTGATAGAACGTAGGTGTGTGAAGTCACAATGTAGGTGTGTGAAGTGATAGAATGGAGGTGTGTGAAGTGATAGAATGGAGGTGTGTGAAGTCATAGAATGGAGTTCTGTGAAGTCATAGAATGGAGGTGTGTGACGTCAGATTGGAGGTATGTGAAGTCACAGAATATAAGTGTGTCAACTCAGAAATGAGGTATATGAATTCATAGAATGGAGGTGTGTGAAGTCACAGAATTGAGGTGTGTGAAGTCAGAATGGAGGCGTGTGAATTCAGAATGGTGGTGTGTGAAGTCAGAGAATGGAGGTTTGTGAAGTCACAATGCAGGTGTGTGAACTGATAGAACGTAGGGGTGTGAAGTCACAATGTAGGTGTGTGAAGTGATAGAATGGAGGTGTGTGAAGTCACAAAATGGAGGTGTGTGAAGTCATATAATGGAGGATTGTGAAGTCACAGAATGGAGGTGTGTGAACTCAGAATGGAGCTGTGTGAAGTCACAGAATGGAGGTGTGTGAAATCATAGAATTCAGATGTGTGAAGTCAAGGAATGGAGGTGTGTGAAATCGTAGAATGGAGGTATGTGAAGTCAGAGAATCAAGGTGTGTGAAGTCAATGAATGGCGGTGTGTGAAGTCACAGAATGGATGTGTGTGAACTCACAATGGAGGTGAGTGAAGTCACAGAATGGAGGTGTGTGAAGTCATAGAATGGAAGTGCGTGAAGTCATAGAATGTACGTGTGTGATGTCAGAATGGAGGTGTGTGAAGTCACAGAATGGAGGTGTGTGACGTCATAAATGTTGGTGTGTGAAGTCATAGAATAGAGGTGTGAAGCCATAGAATGGAGGTGTGAAGTCATAGAATGGAGGTGTGTGAAGTCATAGAATGGAGGTGTGTGAAGTCACAGAATGGAGGTGTGTGAAATCACAGAATGGAAGTGTATGTACTCACAGAGTGGAGGTGTGTAAAGTCACAGAACGGAGGTGTGTGAAGTCTCAGAATGGAGGTGTGTGAAGTCATAGAATGGAGGTGTTTGAAGTCATAGAATGTTGGTTTTTGAAGTCAGAGAATGGAGGTGTGTGAAGTCATAGAATGGAGGTGTGTGAGGTCAGATTGGAGGTGTGTGAAGTCACAGAATGGAAGTGTGTCAACTCAGAAAGGAGGTGTGTGAAGTCATAGAATGGAGGTGTGTGAAGTCATAGAATGGAGGTGTGTGAAATCATAGAATGGAGGTGTGTGAAGTCACAGAAATGAGGTGTTTGAAGTCAAAATGGAAGTATGTGAAGTCAGAATGCAGGTGTGTGAAGTCATAGAATGGAGGTGTGAAGTCAAAGAATGCAGGTGTGTGAAGTCACAAAAAGAGTTGTGTGAACTCATAGAATGGAGGAGTGTGAAGTCATAGAATGGAGGTGTGTGAAGTCACAGATGGAGGTGTGTGAAGTCATAGAATGGAGGTGTGTGAAGTCACAGAATAGAGGTGTGTGAAGTCACAGAATGGAGGTGTGTGAACCCAGAATGGAGATGTGTGAATTCACAGAAGGGAGGTTTTTGAATTCATAGAATGGATTGTGTGTGAAATCACAGAATGGAGGTGTGTGAAGTCACAGAATGGAGGTGTGTGAAGTCACAGAACGCAGGTGTGTGAAGTCAGGACAGAGGTGTGCGAAGTCATAGAATGGAGGAGTGTGAAGTGAAAATGGAGCTGTGTGAAGTCATAGAATTGAAGTGTGTGAAGTCAGAATGGAGGTGTGTGAACTCATAGAATGGAGGTATAAGAAGTCACAATGGAGGTGTGTGAAGTCATAGAATGGAGGTGTGTGAAATCAAAGAATGGAGGTTTGTGAAGTCATAGAATGGATTGTGTGTGAAATCACAGAATGGAAGTGTGTGAAGTCACAGAATGGAGGTGTGTAAAGTCACAGAGTGGAGGTGTGTGAAGTCACAGAATGGAGGTGTGTGAAGTCATAGAATGGAGGTGTGTGAAGTCACAGAATGCAGGTGTGTGAAGTCAGAATAGAGGTGTGCGAAGTCATAGAATGGAGGTGTGTGAAGTCAGAATGGAGCTCTGTGAAGTCATAGAATGGAAGTGTGTGAAGTCAGAATGGAGGTGTGTGAACTCATAGAATGGAGGTGTTTGAAGTCATAGAATGTTGGTTTTTGAAGTCAGAGAATGGAGGTGTGTGAAATCATAGAATGGAGGTGTGTGAAGTCACAGAAATGAGGTGTTTGAAGTCAAAATGGAAGTGTGTGAAGTCAGAAAGCAGATGTGTGAAGTCATAGAATGGATGTGTGTGAAGTCAGAGAATGGAGGTGTGTCTAGTCACAGAATAGAAGTGTGTGAAGTCATAGAATTGAGGTGTGTGAAGTCATAGAATGGACGTGTGTGAAGTCACAGATGGAGGTGTGTGAAGTCATAGAATGGAGGTGTGTGAAATCACAGGATGGAGGTGTGTGAAGACACAGAATGGAGGTGTGTGAAGTCTCAGAATGGAGGTATGTGAAGTCACAGTATGGAGGTGTGTGAACTCAGATTTAAGGTGTGTGAAGGCACAGAGTGCAGGGGTGTGAAGTCAAAGAATGGAGGTATGTGAAGTCACAGAATGGAGGGGTGTGAAGTCAGAATAGAGGTTTGCGAAGTCATAGAATGGAGGTGTGTGAAGTCATAATGGAGCTGTGTGAACTCATAGAATGGAGGTGTGTGAAGTCACAATGGAGATGTGCGAAGTCATAGAATGGTGGTTTTTGAAGTCACAGAATGGAGGTGTGTGAAGTCATAGAATGGAGGTGTGTGAAGTCAGATTGGAGGTATGTGAAGTCACAGAATGGAGGTGTGTCAACTCAGAAATGAGGTATGTGAAGTCATAGAATGGAGGTGTGTGAAGTCACAGAATTGAGGTGTGTGAAGTCAGAATGGAAGTGTGTGAAGTCAGAGAATGGAGGTTTGTGAAGTCACAATGCAGGTGTGTGAACTGATAGAACGTAGGTGTGTGAAGTCACAATGTAGGTGTGTGAAGTGATAGAATGGAGGTGTGTGAAGTGATAGAATGGAGGTGTGTGAAGTCATAGAATGGAGTTCTGTGAAGTCATAGAATGGAGGTGTGTGAAGTCAGATTGGAGGTATGTGAAGTCACAGAATATAAGTGTGTCAACTCAGAAATGAGGTATATGAATTCATAGAATGGAGGTGTGTGAAGTCACAGAATTGAGGTGTGTGAAGTCTTAGAATGGAGGTGTGTGAAGTCTTACAATGGAGGTGTGTGAAGTCATAGAATGGAGGTGTGTGAAGTCACAGAAGGGAGGTGCGTGAAGTCACAAAATGGATGTGGCTGAAGTAATAATGAAGGTGTGTGAAGTCATAGAATGGAGGTGTCTGAAGTTATAGAATGGATGTTGCTGAAGTAAGAATGGAGGTGTTTGAACTCATAGAATGGAGGTGTGTGAACTCATAGAATGGAGGTGTGTGAATTCATGGAACGGAGGTGTGTGAAGTCAAAGAATGGAGGTGTGTGAAGTCACAGGAGAGAGGTGTGTGAAGTAACAATGTAGGTTTCTGAAGTCATAGAATGGAGGTGTGTGAAGTCACAGAATTGAGGTGTGTGAAGTCAGAATGGAAGTGTGTGAAGTCAGAGAATGGAGGTTTGTGAAGTCACAATGCAGGTGTGTGAACTGATAGAACGTAGGTGTGTGAAGTCACAATGTAGGTGTGTGAAGTGATAGAATGGAGGTGTGTGAAGTGATAGAATGGAGGTGTGTGAAGTCATAGAATGGAGTTCTGTGAAGTCATAGAATGGAGGTGTGTGACGTCAGATTGGAGGTATGTGAAGTCACAGAATATAAGTGTGTCAACTCAGAAATGAGGTATATGAATTCATAGAATGGAGGTGTGTGAAGTCACAGAATTGAGGTGTGTGAAGTCAGAATGGAGGCGTGTGAATTCAGAATGGTGGTGTGTGAAGTCAGAGAATGGAGGTTTGTGAAGTCACAATGCAGGTGTGTGAACTGATAGAACGTAGGGGTGTGAAGTCACAATGTAGGTGTGTGAAGTGATAGAATGGAGGTGTGTGAAGTCACAAAATGGAGGTGTGTGAAGTCATATAATGGAGGATTGTGAAGTCACAGAATGGAGGTGTGTGAACTCAGAATGGAGCTGTGTGAAGTCACAGAATGGAGGTGTGTGAAATCATAGAATTCAGATGTGTGAAGTCAAGGAATGGAGGTGTGTGAAATCGTAGAATGGAGGTATGTGAAGTCAGAGAATCAAGGTGTGTGAAGTCAATGAATGGCGGTGTGTGAAGTCACAGAATGGATGTGTGTGAACTCACAATGGAGGTGAGTGAAGTCACAGAATGGAGGTGTGTGAAGTCATAGAATGGAAGTGCGTGAAGTCATAGAATGTACGTGTGTGATGTCAGAATGGAGGTGTGTGAAGTCACAGAATGGAGGTGTGTGACGTCATAAATGTTGGTGTGTGAAGTCATAGAATAGAGGTGTGAAGCCATAGAATGGAGGTGTGAATTCATAGAATGGAGGTGTGTGAAGTCATAGAATGGAGGTGTGTGAAGTCACAGAATGGAGGTGTGTGAAATCACAGAATGGAAGTGTATGTACTCACAGAGTGGAGGTGTGTAAAGTCACAGAACGGAGGTGTGTGAAGTCTCAGAATGGAGGTGTGTGAAGTCATAGAATGGAGGTGTTTGAAGTCATAGAATGTTGGTTTTTGAAGTCAGAGAATGGAGGTGTGTGAAGTCATAGAATGGAGGTGTGTGAGGTCAGATTGGAGGTGTGTGAAGTCACAGAATGGAAGTGTGTCAACTCAGAAAGGAGGTGTGTGAAGTCATAGAATGGAGGTGTGTGAAGTCATAGAATGGAGGTGTGTGAAATCATAGAATGGAGGTGTGTGAAGTCACAGAAATGAGGTGTTTGAAGTCAAAATGGAAGTATGTGAAGTCAGAATGCAGGTGTGTGAAGTCATAGAATGGAGGTGTGAAGTCAAAGAATGCAGGTGTGTGAAGTCACAAAAAGAGTTGTGTGAACTCATAGAATGGAGGAGTGTGAAGTCATAGAATGGAGGTGTGTGAAGTCACAGATGGAGGTGTGTGAAGTCATAGAATGGAGGTGTGTGAAGTCACAGAATAGAGGTGTGTGAAGTCACAGAATGGAGGTGTGTGAACCCAGAATGGAGATGTGTGAATTCACAGAAGGGAGGTTTTTGAAGTCATAGAATGGATTGTGTGTGAAATCACAGAATGGAGGTGTGTGAAGTCACAGAATGGAGGTGTGTGAAGTCACAGAACGCAGGTGTGTGAAGTCAGGACAGAGGTGTGCGAAGTCATAGAATGGAGGAGTGTGAAGTGAAAATGGAGCTGTGTGAAGTCATAGAATTGAAGTGTGTGAAGTCAGAATGGAGGTGTGTGAACTCATAGAATGGAGGTATAAGAAGTCACAATGGAGGTGTGTGAAGTCATAGAATGGAGGTGTGTGAAATCAAAGAATGGAGGTTTGTGAAGTCATAGAATGGATTGTGTGTGAAATCACAGAATGGAAGTGTGTGAAGTCACAGAATGGAGGTGTGTAAAGTCACAGAGTGGAGGTGTGTGAAGTCACAGAATGGAGGTGTGTGAAGTCATAGAATGGAGGTGTGTGAAGTCACAGAATGCAGGTGTGTGAAGTCAGAATAGAGGTGTGCGAAGTCATAGAATGGAGGTGTGTGAAGTCAGAATGGAGCTCTGTGAAGTCATAGAATGGAAGTGTGTGAAGTCAGAATGGAGGTGTGTGAACTCATAGAATGGAGGTGTTTGAAGTCATAGAATGTTGGTTTTTGAAGTCAGAGAATGGAGGTGTGTGAAGTCATAGAATGGAGGTGTGTGAGGTCAGATTGGAGGTGTGTGAAGTCACAGAATGGAAGTGTGTCAACTCAGAAAGGAGGTGTGTGAAGTCATAGAATGGAGGTGTGTGAAGTCATAGAATGGAGGTGTGTGAAATCATAGAATGGAGGTGTGTGAAGTCACAGAAATGAGGTGTTTGAAGTCAAAATGGAAGTATGTGAAGTCAAAATGGAGGTGTGTGAAGTCATAGAATGGAGGTGTGTGAAGTCATAGAATGCAGGTTTGTGAAGTCACAAAAAGAGTTGTGTGAACTCATAGAATGGAGGAGTGTGAAGTCATAGAATGGAGGTGTGTGAAGTCACAGATGGAGGTGTGTGAAGTCACAGAATAGAGGTGTGTGAACCCAGAATGGAGATTTGTGAATTCACAGAAGGGAGGTTTGTGAAGTCATAGAATGGATTGTGTGTGAAATCACAGAATGGAGGTGTGTGAAGTCACAGAATGGAGGTGTGTGAAGTCACAGAATGCAGGTGTGTGAAGTCATAACAGAGGTGTGCGAAGTCATAGAATGGAGGAGTGTGAAGTGAAAATGGAGCTGTGTTAAGTCATAGAATTGAAGTTTGTGAAGTCAGAATGGAGGTGTGTGAACTCATAGAATGGATGTATAAGAAGTCACAATGGAGGTGTGTGAAATCATAGAATGGAGGTGTGTGAAATCAAAGAATGGAGGTTTGTGAAGTCATAGAATGGATTGTGTGTGAAATCACAGAATGCAGTTGTGTGAACTCAGAATAGAGGTGTGCGAAGTCATAGAATGGAGGTGTGTGAAGTCAGAATGGAGCTGTGTGAAGTCACAGAATAGAAGTGTGTGAAGTCAGAATGGAGGTGTGTGAACTCATAGAATGGAGGTGTATGAAGTCACAATGGAGGTGTGTGAAGTCACAGAATGGATGTGTGTGAACTCAGAAAGGAGGTGTGGGAAGTCATAGAATTGAGGTCTGTGAAGTCATAGAATGGAGGTGTGTGAAATCATAGAATGGAGGTGTGTGAAGTCACAGAATTGAGGTGTGTGAAGTCAGAATGGAGGTGTGTGAAGTCAGAATGGAGGTGTGTGAAGTCAGAGAATGGAGGTGTGTGAAGTCACAATGCAGGTTTGTGAACTCATAGAATGGAGGTGTGTGAAGTCACAATGTAGGTTTCTGAAGTCATAGAATGGAGGTGTGTGAAGTCATAGAATGGAGGTGTGTGAAGTCACAGAATGGAGGTGTGTGATGTCATAGAATGGAGGCGTGTGAAGTCACAGAATGGAGGTGTGTAAAGGCAAAGAATGGAGGTGTGTGAAGTCATAGAATGGAGGTGTGTGAAGTCATAGAATGGGGGTGTGTGAAGTCACAGAATGGAGGTGTGTGAAGTCACGCTATGGAGGGGTGTGAACTCAGATTTGAGGTGTGTGAGGTCACAGAATGGAGGTGTGTGAAGTCATATAACGAGGTGCGTGAAGTCACAGAATGGAGGTGTGTGAAGACACAGAATGGAGGTGTGTGAACTCAGAGTGGAGGTGTGTGAAGTCACAGAATGGAGGTGTGTGAAGTCATAGAATGGAGGTGTGTGAAATCAGAATGGAGGTGTGTGAAGTCACAAGTGGAGGTGTGTTAACTCAGAATGGAGGTGTGTGAAGTCACAGAATGGAGGTGTGTGAAGTCAAAATTGTGATGTGTGAAGTCACAAATGGAGGTGTGTGAAGTCACAGAGTGAAGGATGTGTGAAATCAAAATGGAATTTTGTGAAGTCAAGGAAAGGAGTTGTGTGAAGTCATAGAAAGGATGTGTATGAAGTCATGGAATGGAGGTTGGTGAAGTAAAATATTGGAAGTGTGTGAAGTTACAGAATGGAGGTGTGTGAAGTCACAGAATGCAGGTGTGTGAAATCGTAGAATGGAGGTATGTGAAGTCAGAGAATCAAGGTGTGTCATGTCAATGAATGGAGGTGTGTGAACTCACAATGGAGGTGAGTGAAGTCACAAAATGGAGGTGTGTGAAGTCATAGAATGGAAGTGCGGAAGTCATAGAATGTAGGTGTGTGATGTCAGAATGGAGGTGTGTGAAGTCACAGAATGGAGGTGTGTGACGTCATAAATGTTGGTGTGTGAAGTCATAGAATGGAGGTGTGAAGCCATAGAATGGAGGTGTGAAGTCATAGAATGGAGGTGTGTGAAGTCACAGAAGGCAGGTGTGTGAAGTCACAGAATAGAGTTGTGTGATGTCATAATGGAGGTGTGTGAAGTCATAGAATGGAGGTGTGTGAAGTCACAGAAATGAGGTGTTTGAAGTCAAAATGGAAGTATGTGAAGTCAGAATGGAGGTGTGTGAAGTCATAGAATGGAGGTGTGTGAAGTCATAGAATGGAGGTGTGTGAAGTCACAAAAAGAGTTGTGTGAACTCATAGAATGGAGGAGTGTGAAGGCATAGAATGGAGGTGTGTGAAGTTACAGATGGAGGTGTGTGAAGTCATAGAATGGAGGTGTGTGAAGTCACAGAATGGAGGTGTGTGAAGTCACAGAATGGAGGTGTGTGAACCCAGAATGGAGATGTGTGAATTCACAGAAGGGAGGTTTGTGAAGTCATAGAATGGATTGTGTGTGAAATCACAGAATGAAGTTGTGTGAAGTCACAGAATGGAGGTGTGTGAAGTCACAGAATGCAGGTGTGTGAAGTCAGAACAGAGGTGTGCGAAGTCATAGAATGGAGGAATGTGAAGTGAAAATGGAGCTGTGTGAAGTCATAGAATTGAAGTGTGTGAAGTCAGAATGAGGTGTGTGAACTCATAGAATGGAGGTATATGAAGTCACAATGGAGGTGTGTGAAGTCATAGAATGGAGGTGTGTGAAATAAAAGAATGGAGGTTTGTGAAGTCATAGAATGGAAGTGTGTGAAGTCACAGAATGGAGGTGTGTAAAGTCACAGAGTGGAGGTGTGTGAAGTCATAGAATGGAGGTGTGTGAAGTCATAGAATGGGGGTGTGTGAAGTCACAGAATGGAGGTGTGTGAAGTCACACTATGGAGGTGTGTGAACTCAGATTTGAGGTGTGTGAGGTCACAGAATGGAGGTGTGTGAAGTCATATAACGAGGTGTGTGAAGTCACAGAATGGAGGTGTGTGAAGTCATAGAATGGAAGTGTGTGAAGTCATAGAATGGAGGTGTGTGAAGTCAGAATGGAGGTGTGTGAAGTCACAAATGGAGGTGTGTTAACTCAGAATGGAGGTGTGTGAAGTCACAGAATGGAGGTGTGTGAAGTCAAAATTGTGATGTGTGAAGTCACAAATGGAGGTGTGTGAAGTCACAGATTGGAGGTGTGTGAAATCAAAATGGCATTTTGGGAAGTCAAAGAAAGGAGCTGTGTGAAGTCATAGAATGGATGTGTATGAAGTCATGGAATGGAGGTTGGTGAAGTCCAACATTGGAAGTGTGTGAAGTTACAGAATGGAGGTGTGTGAAGTCATAGAAGGGAGATGTGTGAAGTCAAAGATTGGAGGTGTGTGAAGTCAGAATGGAGATGTGTGAAGTCAGAGAATGGAGGTGTGAAATCATAGAATGGAGGTGTGTGAAGTCAGAATGCAGATGTGTGAAGTCATAGAATGGATGTGTGTGAAGTCATAGATGGAGGTGTGTCTAGTCACAGAATAGAAGTGTGTGAAGTCATAGAATGGAGGTGTGTGAAGTCATAGAATGGAGGTGTGTGAAGTCATAGAATGGAGGTGTGTGAAGTCACAAAATGGAGGTGTGTGAAGTCACAGAATGGAGGTGTGTGAAGTCACAGAATGGAGGTGTGTAAAGTCACAGAATGGAGGTGTGTGAAGTCACAGAATGGAGGTTTGTGAAGTTATAGAATGGAGGTGTGTGAAGTCACAGAATGCAGGTGTGTGAAGTCAGAACAGAGGTGTGCGAAGTCATAGAATGGAGGAGTGTGAAGTGAGAATGGAGCTGTGTGAAGTCATAGAATGGAAATGTATGAAGTCAGAATGGAGGTGTGTGAACTCATAGAATGGAGGGGTATGAAGTCACAATGGAGGTGTGTGAAGTCACAGAATGGATGTGTGTGAACTCAGAAAGGAGGTATGTAAAGTTATAGAATGGAGGTCTGTGAAGTCACAGAATGGAGGTGTGTGAAATCATAGAATGGAGGTGTGTGAAGTCACAGAATGGAGGTGTGTGAAGTCACAGAATGGAGGTGTGTGAAGACACACAATGGAGGTGTGTAAAGTCACAGAGTGGAGGTGTGTGAAGTCACAGAATGGAGGTGTGTGGAGTCAGAGAATGGAGGTGTGTGAAGTCATAGAATCGAGGTGTGTGAAGTCATAGAATGGAGGTATGTCTAGTCACAGAATAGAAGTGTGTGAAGTCATAGAATGGAGGTGTGTGAAGTCATAGAATGGAGGTGTGTGAAGTCATAGAATGGAGGTGTGTGAAATCATAGAATGGAGGTGTGTGAAATCACAGGATGGAGGTGTGTGAAGACACAGAATGGAGGTGTGTAATGTCACAGAGTGGAGGTGTGTGAAGTCACAGAATGGAGGTGTGTGAACTCAGAAAGGAGGTGTGTAAAGTCATAGAATGGAGGTGTGTGAAATCATAGAATGGAGGTGTGTGAAGTCACAGAATTGAGGTGTGTGAAGTCAGAATGGAGGTGTGTGAAGTCACAGAATGGAGGTGTGTGAACCCAGAATGGAGATGTGTGAATTCACAGAAGGGAGGTTTGTGAAGTCATAGAATGGATTGTGTGTGAAATCACAGAATGAAGTTGTGTGAAGTCACAGAATGGAGGTGTGTGAAGTCACAGAATGCAGGTGTGTGAAGTCAGAACAGAGGTGTGCGAAGTCATAGAATGGAGGAATGTGAAGTGAAAATGGAGCTGTGTGAAGTCATAGAATTGAAGTGTGTGAAGTCAGAATGAGGTGTGTGAACTCATAGAATGGAGGTATATGAAGTCACAATGGAGGTGTGTGAAGTCATAGAATGGAGGTGTGTGAAATAAAAGAATGGAGGTTTGTGAAGTCATAGAATGGAAGTGTGTGAAGTCACAGAATGGAGGTGTGTAAAGTCACAGAGTGGAGGTGTGTGAAGTCATAGAATGGAGGTGTGTGAAGTCATAGAATGGGGGTGTGTGAAGTCACAGAATGCAGGTGTGTGAAGTCAGAACAGAGGTGTGCGAAGTCATAGAATGGAGGAATGTGAAGTGAAAATGGAGCTGTGTGAAGTCATAGAATTGAAGTGTGTGAAGTCAGAATGAGGTGTGTGAACTCATAGAATGGAGGTATATGAAGTCACAATGGAGGTGTGTGAAGTCATAGAATGGAGGTGTGTGAAATAAAAGAATGGAGGTTTGTGAAGTCATAGAATGGAAGTGTGTGAAGTCACAGAATGGAGGTGTGTAAAGTCACAGAGTGGAGGTGTGTGAAGTCATAGAATGGAGGTGTGTGAAGTCATAGAATGGGGGTGTGTGAAGTCACAGAATGGAGGTGTGTGAAGTCACACTATGGAGGTGTGTGAACTCAGATTTGAGGTGTGTGAGGTCACAGAATGGAGGTGTGTGAAGTCATATAACGAGGTGTGTGAAGTCACAGAATGGAGGTGTGTGAAGTCATAGAATGGAAGTGTGTGAAGTCATAGAATGGAGGTGTGTGAAGTCAGAATGGAGGTGTGTGAAGTCACAAATGGAGGTGTGTTAACTCAGAATGGAGGTGTGTGAAGTCACAGAATGGAGGTGTGTGAAGTCAAAATTGTGATGTGTGAAGTCACAAATGGAGGTGTGTGAAGTCACAGATTGGAGGTGTGTGAAATCAAAATGGCATTTTGTGAAGTCAAAGAAAGGAGCTGTGTGAAGTCATAGAATGGATGTGTATGAAGTCATGGAATGGAGGTTGGTGAAGTCCAACATTGGAAGTGTGTGAAGTTACAGAATGGAGGTGTGTGAAGTCATAGAAGGGAGATGTGTGAAGTCAAAGATTGGAGGTGTGTGAAGTCAGAATGGAGATGTGTGAAGTCAGAGAATGGAGGTGTGAAATCATAGAATGGAGGTGTGTGAAGTCAGAATGCAGATGTGTGAAGTCATAGAATGGATGTGTGTGAAGTCATAGATGGAGGTGTGTCTAGTCACAGAATAGAAGTGTGTGAAGTCATAGAATGGAGGTGTGTGAAGTCATAGAATGGAGGTGTGTGAAGTCATAGAATGGAGGTGTGTGAAGTCACAAAATGGAGGTGTGTGAAGTCACAGAATGGAGGTGTGTGAAGTCACAGAATGGAGGTTTGTGAAGTTATAGAATGGAGGTGTGTGAAGTCACAGAATGCAGGTGTGTGAAGTCAGAACAGAGGTGTGCGAAGTCATAGAATGGAGGAGTGTGAAGTGAGAATGGAGCTGTGTGAAGTCATAGAATGGAAATGTATGAAGTCAGAATGGAGGTGTGTGAACTCATAGAATGGAGGGGTATGAAGTCACAATGGAGGTGTGTGAAGTCACAGAATGGATGTGTGTGAACTCAGAAAGGAGGTATGTAAAGTTATAGAATGGAGGTCTGTGAAGTCACAGAATGGAGGTGTGTGAAATCATAGAATGGAGGTGTGTGAAGTCACAGAATGGTGGTGTGTGAAGTCACAGAATGGAGGTGTGTGAAGACACACAATGGAGGTGTGTAAAGTCACAGAGTGGAGGTGTGTGAAGTCACAGAATGGAGGTGTGTGGAGTCAGAGAATGGAGGTGTGTGAAGTCATAGAATCGAGGTGTGTGAAGTCATAGAATGGAGGTATGTCTAGTCACAGAATAGAAGTGTGTGAAGTCATAGAATGGAGGTGTGTGAAGTCATAGAATGGAGGTGTGTGAAGTCATAGAATGGAGGTGTGTGAAATCATAGAATGGAGGTGTGTGAAATCACAGGATGGAGGTGTGTGAAGACACAGAATGGAGGTGTGTAATGTCACAGAGTGGAGGTGTGTGAAGTCACAGAATGGAGGTGTGTGAACTCAGAAAGGAGGTGTGTAAAGTCATAGAATGGAGGTGTGTGAAGTCATAGAATGGAGGTGTGTGAAATCATAGAATGGAGGTGTGTGAAGTCACAGAATTGAGGTGTGTGAAGTCAGAATGGAGGTGTGTGAAGTCACAGAATGGAGGTGTGTGAAATCATAGAATGGAGGTGTGTGTAGTCACAGGGTGGAGGTGTGTAAAGTCACAGAGTGGAGGTGTGTGAAGTCTCAGAATGGAGGTGTGTGAAGTCATAGAATGGAGGTGTTTGAAGTCATAGAATGTTGGTTTTTGAAGTCAGAGAATGGAGGTGTGTGAAGTCATAGAATGGAGGTGTGTGAGGTCAGATTGGAGGTGTGTGACATCACAGAATGGAAGTGTGTCAACTCAGAAAGTAGGTGGGTGAAGTCATAGAATGGAGGTGTGTGAAGTCATAGAATGGAGGTGTGTGAAGTCACAGAAATGAGGTGTTTGAAGTCAAAATGGAAGTGTGTGAAGTCAGAAAGCAGATGTGTGAAGTCATAGAATGGATGTGTGTGAAGTCAGAGAATGGAGGTGTGTCTAGTCACAGAATAGAAGTGTGTGAAGTCATAGAATTGAGGTGTGTGAAGTCATAGAATGGACGTGTGTGAAGTCACAGATGGAGGTGTGTGAAGTCATAGAATGGAGGTGTGTGAAATCACAGGATGGAGGTGTGTGAAGACACAGAATGGAGGTGTGTAAAGTCACAGAGTGGAGGTGTGTGAAGTCACAGAATGGAGGTGTGTGAAGTCAGAGAACGGAGGTGTGTGAAGTCATAGAATGGAGGTGTGTGAAGTCATAGAATGGAGGTGTGTCTAGTCACAGAATAGAAGTGTGTGAAGTCATAGAATGGAGGTGTGTGAAGTCATAGAATGGAGGTGTGTGAAGTCATAGAATGGAGGTGTGTGAAATCCCAGGATGGAGGTGTGTGAAGACACAGAATGGAGGTGTGTACAGTCACAGAGTGGAGGTGTGTGAAGTCACAGAATGGAGGTGTGTGAACTCAGAAAGGAGGTGTGTAAAGTCATAGAATGGAGGTCTGAGAAGTCATAGAATGGAGGTGTGTGAAATCATAGAATGGAGGTGTGTGAAGTCAAAATTTTGATGTGTGAAGTCACAAATGGAGGTGTGTGAAGTCACAGAATTGTGGTGTGTGAAGTCAAAATGGAGGTGTGTGAAGTCAAAGAAAGGAGGTGTGTGAAGTCATAGAATGGAGGTGTATGAAGTCTTGGAATTGAGGTTTCTGAAGTCATAGAATGGAGATTTGTGAAGTCATAGAATGGATGTGTGTGAAGTCAGAATGGAGATATGTGAAGTCACAGAATGGAGGTGTGTGAAGTCAAAGAATGTTGGTGTGTGGAGTCATAGAATGGAGGTGTATGAAGTCATGGAATGGAGGTGTGTGAAGTCAGAATGCACGTGTGTGAAGTCATAGAATGGAGTTGTGGGAAGTCATAGAATGGAGGTGTGTGAAGTCACAAAATGGAGGTGTGTGAAGTCATAGAATGGAAGTGTGTGAAGTCATAGAATGGAGGTGTGTGAAGTCTTAGAATGGAGGTGTGTGAAGTCTTAGAATGGAGGTGTGTGAAGTCATAGAATGGAGGTGTGTGAAGTCACAGAAGGGAGGTGCGTGAAGTCACAAAATGGATGTGGCTGAAGTAATAATGAAGGTGTGTGAAGTCATAGAATGGAGGTGTCTGAAGTTATAGAATAGATGTTGCTGAAGTAAGAATGGAGGTGTGTGAACTCATAGAATGGAGGTGTGTGAACTCATAGAATGGAGGTGTGTGAAGTCAAAGAATGGAGGTGTGTGAAGTCACAGGAGAGAGGTGTGTGAAGTAACAATGTAGGTTTCTGAAGTCATAGAATGGAGGTGTGTGAAGTCATAGAATGGAGGTGTGTGAAGTCACAGAATGGAGGCGTGTGATGTCATAGAATGGAGGTGTGTGAAGTCACAGAATGGAGGTGTGTGAAGGCATAAAATGGAGGTGTGTGAAGTCATAGAATGGAGGTGTGTGAAGTCATAGAATGGAGGTGTGTGAAGTCTCAGAATGGAGGTATGTGAAGTCACAGTATGGAGGTGTGTGAACTCAGATTTAAGGTGTGTGAAGGCACAGAGTGCAGGGGTGTGAAGTCAAAGAATGGAGGTATGTGAAGTCACAGAATTGAGGGGTGTGAAGTCAGAATAGAGGTTTGCGAAGTCATAGAATGGAGGTGTGTGAAGTCAGAATGGAGCTGTGTGAACTCATAGAATGGAGGTGTGTGAAGTCACAATGGAGATGTGCGAAGTCATAGAATGGTGGTTTTTGAAGTCACAGAATGGAGGTGTGTGAAGTCATAGAATGGAGGTGTGTGAAGTCAGATTGGAGGTATGTGAAGTCACAGAATGGAGGTGTGTCAACTCAGAAATGAGGTATGTGAAGTCATAGAATGGAGGTGTGTGAAGTCACAGAATTGAGGTGTGTGAAGTCAGAATGGAAGTGTGTGAAGTCAGAGAATGGAGGTTTGTGAAGTCACAATGCAGGTGTGTGAACTGATAGAACGTAGGTGTGTGAAGTCACAATGTAGGTGTGTGAAGTGATAGAATGGAGGTGTGTGAAGTGATAGAATGGAGGTGTGTGAAGTCATAGAATGGAGTTCTGTGAAGTCATAGAATGGAGGTGTGTGAAGTCAGATTGGAGGTATGTGAAGTCACAGAATATAAGTGTGTCAACTCAGAAATGAGGTATATGAATTCATAGAATGGAGGTGTGTGAAGTCACAGAATTGAGGTGTGTGAAGTCATAGAATGGAGGTGTCTGAAGTTATAGAATGGATGTTGCTGAAGTAAGAATGGAGGTGTGTGAACTCATAGAATGGAGGTGTGTGAACTCATAGAATGGAGGTGTGTGAAGTCAAAGAATGGAGGTGTGTGAAGTCACAGGAGAGAGGTGCGTGAAGTAACAATGTAGGTTTCTGAAGTCATAGAATTGAGGTGTGTGAAGTCATAGAATGGAGGTGTGTGAAGTCACAGAATGGAGGCGTGTGATGTCATAGAATGGAGGTGTGTAGAGTCACAGAATGGAGGTGTGTGAAGGCATAAAATGGAGGTGTGTGAAGTCATAGAATGGAGGTGTGTGAAGTCATAGAATGGAGGTGTGTGAAGTCTCAGAATGGAGGTATGTGAAGTCACAGAATGGAGGGGTGTGAAGTCAGAATAGAGGTTTGCGAAGTCATAGAATGGAGGTGTGTGAAGTCAGAATGGAGCTGTGTGAACTCATAGAATGGAGGTGTGTGAAGTCACAATGGAGATGTGCGAAGTCATAGAATGGTGGTTTTTGAAGTCACAGAATGGAGGTGTGTGAAGTCATAGAATGGAGGTGTGTGAAGTCAGATTGGAGGTATGTGAAGTCACAGAATGGAGGTGTGTCAACTCAGAAATGAGGTATGTGAAGTCATAGAATGGAGGTGTGTGAAGTCACAGAACTGAGGTGTGTGAAATCATAGAATGAAGGTGTGTGAAGTCATAGAATGGAAGTGTGTGAAGTCACAGAATGGAGGTGTGTGAAGTCACAGAATGGAGATGTGTGAAATCACAGAATAGAGGTGTGTGAACTCAGAATGGAAGTGTGTGTAGTCAGAGAATGGAGGTGTGTGAAGTCATAGAATGGAAGTGTGTGATGTCAGAATATAGGTGTGTGAAGACACAGAATGGAGGTTTGTGAAGTCATAGAATGGAGGTGTGTGAAGTCATAGAATGGATGTTTCTCAAGTAAGAATGAAGGTGTGTGAAGTCATAGAATGGAGGTGTGTGAAGTCATAGAATGGAGGTGGGTGAAGTCACAGAATGGAGGTGTGTGAAGTCAGAATGGAGGTGTGTAGTCATAGATTGGAGTTGGGTGAAGTCATAGAAAGAGGTGTGGGTAGTCATAGAGTGCAGGTGAGTGAAGTCATAGAATGGATGTGTGTGAAGTCATAGAATGGAGGTGTGTGAAGTCACAGAATGGAGGCGTGTGATGTCATAGAATGGAGGTGTGTGAAGTCACAGAATGGAGGTGTGTGAAGGCATAAAATGGAGGTGTGTGAAGTCATAGAATGGAGGTGTGTGAAGTCATAGAATGGAGGTGTGTGAAGTCTCAGAATGGAGGTATGTGAAGTCACAGTATGGAGGTGTGTGAACTCAGATTTAAGGTGTGTGAAGGCACAGAGTGCAGGGGTGTGAAGTCAAAGAATGGAGGTATGTGAAGTCACAGAATGGAGGGGTGTGAAGTCAGAATAGAGGTTTGCGAAGTCATAGAATGGAGGTGTGTGAAGTCAGAATGGAGCTGTGTGAACTCATAGAATGGAGGTGTGTGAAGTCACAATGGAGATGTGCGAAGTCATAGAATGGTGGTTTTTGAAGTCACAGAATGGAGGTGTGTGAAGTCATAGAATGGAGGTGTGTGAAGTCAGATTGGAGGTATGTGAAGTCACAGAATGGAGGTGTGTCAACTCAGAAATGAGGTATGTGAAGTCATAGAATGGAGGTGTGTGAAGTCACAGAATTGAGGTGTGTGAAGTCAGAATGGAAGTGTGTGAAGTCAGAGAATGGAGGTTTGTGAAGTCACAATGCAGGTGTGTGAACTGATAGAACGTAGGTGTGTGAAGTCACAATGTAGGTGTGTGAAGTGATAGAATGGAGGTGTGTGAAGTGATAGAATGGAGGTGTGTGAAGTCATAGAATGGAGTTCTGTGAAGTCATAGAATGGAGGTGTGTGAAGTCAGATTGGAGGTATGTGAAGTCACAGAATATAAGTGTGTCAACTCAGAAATGAGGTATATGAATTCATAGAATGGAGGTGTGTGAAGTCACAGAATTGAGGTGTGTGAAGTCATAGAATGGAGGTGTCTGAAGTTATAGAATGGATGTTGCTGAAGTAAGAATGGAGGTGTGTGAACTCATAGAATGGAGGTGTGTGAACTCATAGAATGGAGGTGTGTGAAGTCAAAGAATGGAGGTGTGTGAAGTCACAGGAGAGAGGTGCGTGAAGTAACAATGTAGGTTTCTGAAGTCATAGAATGGAGGTGTGTGAAGTCATAGAATGGAGGTGTGTGAAGTCACAGAATGGAGGCGTGTGATGTCATAGAATGGAGGTGTGTAGAGTCACAGAATGGAGGTGTGTGAAGGCATAAAATGGAGGTGTGTGAAGTCATAGAATGGAGGTGTGTGAAGTCATAGAATGGAGGTGTGTGAAGTCTCAGAATAGAGGTATGTGAAGTCACAGAATGGAGGGGTGTGAAGTCAGAATAGAGGTTTGCGAAGTCATAGAATGGAGGTGTGTGAAGTCAGAATGGAGCTGTGTGAACTCATAGAATGGAGGTGTGTGAAGTCACAATGGAGATGTGCGAAGTCATAGAATGGTGGTTTTTGAAGTCACAGAATGGAGGTGTGTGAAGTCATAGAATGGAGGTGTGTGAAGTCAGATTGGAGGTATGTGAAGTCACAGAATGGAGGTGTGTCAACTCAGAAATGAGGTATGTGAAGTCATAGAATGGAGGTGTGTGAAGTCACAGAACTGAGGTGTGTGAAATCATAGAATGAAGGTGTGTGAAGTCATAGAATGGAAGTGTGTGAAGTCACAGAATGGAGGTGTGTGAAGTCACAGAATGGAGATGTGTGAAATCACAGAATAGAGGTGTGTGAACTCAGAATGGAAGTGTGTGTAGTCAGAGAATGGAGGTGTGTGAAGTCATAGAATGGAAGTGTGTGATGTCAGAATATAGGTGTGTGAAGACACAGAATGGAGGTTTGTGAAGTCATAGAATGGAGGTGTGTGAAGTCATAGAATGGATGTTTCTCAAGTAAGAATGAAGGTGTGTGAAGTCATAGAATGGAGGTGTGTGAAGTCATAGAATTGAGGTGGGTGAAGTCACAGAATGGAGGTGTGTGAAGTCAGAATGGAGGTGTGTAGTCATAGATTGGAGTTGGGTGAAGTCATAGAAAGAGGTGTGGGTAGTCATAGAGTGCAGGTGAGTGAAGTCATAGAATGGATGTGTGTGAAGTCATAGAATGGAGGTGTGTGAAGTCACAGAATGGAGGCGTGTGATGTCATAGAATGGAGGTGTGTGAAGTCACAGAATGGAGGTGTGTGAAGGCATAAAATGGAGGTGTGTGAAGTCATAGAATGGAGGTGTGTGAAGTCATAGAATGGAGGTGTGTGAAGTCTCAGAATGGAGGTATGTGAAGTCACAGTATGGAGGTATGTGAACTCAGATTTAAGGTGTGTGAAGGCACAGAGTGCAGGGGTGTGAAGTCAAAGAATGGAGGTATGTGAAGTCACAGAATGGAGGGGTGTGAAGTCAGAATAGAGGTTTGCGAAGTCATAGAATGGAGGTGTGTGAAGTCAGAATGGAGCTGTGTGAACTCATAGAATGGAGGTGTGTGAAGTCACAATGGAGATGTGCGAAGTCATAGAATGGTGGTTTTTGAAGTCACAGAATGGAGGTGTGTGAAGTCATAGAATGGAGGTGTGTGAAGTCAGATTGGAGGTATGTGAAGTCACAGAATGGAGGTGTGTCAACTCAGAAATGAGGTATGTGATGTCATAGAATGGAGGTGTGTGAAGTCACAGAATTGAGGTGTGTGAAGTCAGAATGGAAGTGTGTGAAGTCAGAGAATGGAGGTTTGTGAAGTCACAATGCAGGTGTGTGAACTGATAGAACGTAGGTGTGTGAAGTCACAATGTAGGTGTGTGAAGTGATAGAATGGAGGTGTGTGAAGTGATAGAATGGAGGTGTGTGAAGTCATAGAATGGAGTTCTGTGAAGTCATAGAATGGAGGTGTGTGAAGTCAGATTGGAGGTATGTGAAGTCACAGAATATAAGTGTGTCAACTCAGAAATGAGGTATATGAATTCATAGAATGGAGGTGTGTGAAGTCACAGAATTGAGGTGTGTGAAGTCATAGAATGGAGGTGTCTGAAGTTATAGAATGGATGTTGCTGAAGTAAGAATGGAGGTGTGTGAACTCATAGAATGGAGGTGTGTGAACTCATAGAATGGAGGTGTGTGAAGTCAAAGAATGGAGGTGTGTGAAGTCACAGGAGAGAGGTGCGTGAAGTAACAATGTAGGTTTCTGAAGTCATAGAATGGAGGTGTGTGAAGTCATAGAATGGAGGTGTGTGAAGTCACAGAATGGAGGCGTGTGATGTCATAGAATGGAGGTGTGTAGAGTCACAGAATGGAGGTGTGTGAAGGCATAAAATGGAGGTGTGTGAAGTCATAGAATGGAGGTGTGTGAAGTCATAGAATGGAGGTGTGTGAAGTCTCAGAATGGAGGTATGTGAAGTCACAGAATGGAGGGGTGTGAAGTCAGAATAGAGGTTTGCGAAGTCATAGAATGGAGGTGTGTGAAGTCAGAATGGAGCTGTGTGAACTCATAGAATGGAGGTGTGTGAAGTCACAATGGAGATGTGCGAAGTCATAGAATGGTGGTTTTTGAAGTCACAGAATGGAGGTGTGTGAAGTCATAGAATGGAGGTGTGTGAAGTCAGATTGGAGGTATGTGAAGTCACAGAATGGAGGTGTGTCAACTCAGAAATGAGGTATGTGAAGTCATAGAATGGAGGTGTGTGAAGTCACAGAACTGAGGTGTGTGAAATCATAGAATGAAGGTGTGTGAAGTCATAGAATGGAAGTGTGTGAAGTCACAGAATGGAGGTGTGTGAAGTCACAGAATGGAGATGTGTGAAATCACAGAATAGAGGTGTGTGAACTCAGAATGGAAGTGTGTGTAGTCAGAGAATGGAGGTGTGTGAAGTCATAGAATGGAAGTGTGTGATGTCAGAATATAGGTGTGTGAAGACACAGAATGGAGGTTTGTGAAGTCATAGAATGGAGGTGTGTGAAGTCATAGAATGGATGTTTCTCAAGTAAGAATGAAGGTGTGTGAAGTCATAGAATGGAGGTGTGTGAAGTCATAGAATGGAGGTGGGTGAAGTCACAGAATGGAGGTGTGTGAAGTCAGAATGGAGGTGTGTAGTCATAGATTGGAGTTGGGTGAAGTCATAGAAAGAGGTGTGGGTAGTCATAGAGTGCAGGTGAGTGAAGTCATAGAATGGATGTGTGTGAAGTCATAGAATGGAGGTGTGTGAAGTCACAGAATGGAGGCGTGTGATGTCATAGAATGGATGTGTGTGAAGTCACAGAATGGAGGTGTGTGAAGGCATAAAATGGAGGTGTGTGAAGTCATAGAATGGAGGTGTGTGAAGTCATAGAATGGAGGTGTGTGAAGTCTCAGAATGGAGGTATGTGAAGTCACAGTATGGAGGTGTGTGAACTCAGATTTAAGGTGTGTGAAGGCACAGAGTGCAGGGGTGTGAAGTCAAAGAATGGAGGTATGTGAAGTCACAGAATGGAGGGGTGTGAAGTCAGAATAGAGGTTTGCGAAGTCATAGAATGGAGGTGTGTGAAGTCTGAATGGAGCTGTGTGAACTCATAGAATGGAGGTGTGTGAAGTCACAATGGAGATGTGCGAAGTCATAGAATGGTGGTTTTTGAAGTCACAGAATGGAGGTGTGTGAAGTCATAGAATGGAGGTGTGTGAAGTCAGATTGGAGGTATGTGAAGTCACAGAATGGAGGTGTGTCAACTCAGAAATGAGGTATGTGAAGTCATAGAATGGAGGTGTGTGAAGTCACAGAATTGAGGTGTGTGAAGTCAGAATGGAAGTGTGTGAAGTCAGAGAATGGAGGTTTGTGAAGTCACAATGCAGGTGTGTGAACTGATAGAACGTAGGTGTGTGAAGTCACAATGTAGGTGTGTGAAGTGATAGAATGGAGGTGTGTGAAGTGATAGAATGGAGGTGTGTGAAGTCATAGAATGGAGTTCTGTGAAGTCATAGAATGGAGGTGTGTGAAGTCAGATTGGAGTTATGTGAAGTCACAGAATATAAGTGTGTCAACTCAGAAATGAGGTATATGAATTCATAGAATGGAGGTGTGTGAAGTCACAGAATTGAGGTGTGTGAAGTCATAGAATGGAGGTGTCTGAAGTTATAGAATGGATGTTGCTGAAGTAAGAATGGAGGTGTGTGAACTCATAGAATGGAGGTGTGTGAACTCATAGAATGGAGGTGTGTGAAGTCAAAGAATGGAGGTGTGTGAAGTCACAGGAGAGAGGTGCGTGAAGTAACAATGTAGGTTTCTGAAGTCATAGAATGGAGGTGTGTGAAGTCATAGAATGGAGGTGTGTGAAGTCACAGAATGGAGGCGTGTGATGTCATAGAATGGAGGTGTGTAGAGTCACAGAATGGAGGTGTGTGAAGGCATAAAATGGAGGTGTGTGAAGTCATAGAATGGAGGTGTGTGAAGTCATAGAATGGAGGTGTGTGAAGTCTCAGAATGGAGGTATGTGAAGTCACAGAATGGAGGGGTGTGAAGTCAGAATAGAGGTTTGCGAAGTCATAGAATGGAGGTGTGTGAAGTCAGAATGGAGCTGTGTGAACTCATAGAATGGAGGTGTGTGAAGTCACAATGGAGATGTGCGAAGTCATAGAATGGTGGTTTTTGAAGTCACAGAATGGAGGTGTGTGAAGTCATAGAATGGAGGTGTGTGAAGTCAGATTGGAGGTATGTGAAGTCAGAGAATGGAGGTGTGTCAACTCAGAAATGAGGTATGTGAAGTCATAGAATGGAGGTGTGTGAAGTCACAGAACTGAGGTGTGTGAAATCATAGAATGAAGGTGTGTGAAGTCATAGAATGGAAGTGTGTGAAGTCACAGAATGGAGGTGTGTGAAGTCACAGAATGGAGATGTGTGAAATCACAGAATAGAGGTGTGTGAACTCAGAATGGAAGTGTGTGTAGTCAGAGAATGGAGGTGTGTGAAGTCATAGAATGGAAGTGTGTGATGTCAGAATATAGGTGTGTGAAGACACAGAATGGAGGTTTGTGAAGTCATAGAATGGAGGTGTGTGAAGTCATAGAATGGATGTTTCTGAAGTAAGAATGAAGGTGTGTGAAGTCATAGAATGGAGGTGTGTGAAGTCAGAATGGAGGTGTGTAGTCATAGATTGGAGTTGGGTGAAGTCATAGAAAGAGGTGTGGGTAG
This sequence comes from Megascapheus bottae, assembly GCA_024803745.1. Lineage (NCBI taxonomy): Eukaryota > Metazoa > Chordata > Mammalia > Rodentia > Geomyidae > Megascapheus > Megascapheus bottae. The sequence continues at coordinate 896,527 of JANJXV010000311.1, forward strand.
TCATAGAGTGCAGGTGAGTGAAGTCATAGAATGGATGTGTGTGAAGTCAGAGAATGGAGGTGTGTCTAGTCACAGAATAGAAGTGTGTGAAATCATAGAATGGAGGTGTGAAGTCATAGAATGGAGGGGTGTGAAGTCATATAATGGAGGTGTGTGAAATCATAGAATGGAGGTGTGTGAAATCACAGGATGGAGGTGTGTGAAGACACAGAATGGAGGTGTGTAAAGTCACAGAGTGGAGGTGTGTAAAGTCACAGAATGGAGGTGTGTGAAGTCAGAGAATGGAGGTGTGAGAAGTCATAGAATGGAGGTGTGTGAAGTCATAGAATGGAGGTGTGTCTAGTCACAGAATAGAAGTGTGTGAAGTCATAGAATGGAGGTGTGAAGTCATAGAATGGAGGTGTGTGAAGTCAGAATGGAGCTGTGTGAACTCATAGAATGGAGGTGTGTGAAGTCACAATGGAGATGTGCGAAGTCATAGAATGGTGGTTTTTGAAGTCACAGAATGGAGGTGTGTGAAGTCATAGAATGGAGGTGTGTGAAGTCAGATTGGAGGTATGTGAAGTCACAGAATGGAGGTGTGTCAACTCAGAAATGAGGTATGTGAAGTCATAGAATGGAGGTGTGTGAAGTCACAGAATTGAGGTGTGTGAAATCATAGAATGAAGGTGTGTGAAGTCATAGAATGGAAGTGTGTGAAGTCACAGAATGGAGGTGTGTGAAGTCACAGAATGGAGATGTGTGAAATCACAGAATAGAGGTGTGTGAACTCAGAATGGAAGTGTGTGTAGTCAGAGAATGGAGGTGTGTGAAGTCATAGAATGGAAGTGTGTGATGTCAGAATATAGGTGTGTGAAGACACAGAATGGAGGTTTGTGAAGTCATAGAATGGAGGTGTGTGAAGTCATAGAATGGATGTTTCTGAAGTAAGAATGAAGGTGTGTGAAGTCATAGAATGGAGGTGTGTGAAGTCATAGAATGGAGGTGGGTGAAGTCACAGAATGGAGGTGTGTGAAGTCAGAATGGAGGTGTGTAGTCATAGATTGGAGTTGGGTGAAGTCATAGAAAGAGGTGTGGGTAGTCATAGAGTGCAGGTGAGTGAAGTCATAGAATGGATGTGTGTGAAGTCAGAGAATGGAGGTGTGTCTAGTCACAGAATAGAAGTGTGTGAAATCATAGAATGGAGGTGTGTGAAGTCATAGAATGGAGGTGTGTGAAGTCATAGAATGGAGGTGTGTGAAATCATAGAATGGAGGTGTGTGAAATCACAGGATGGAGGTGTGTGAAGACACAGAATGGAGGTGTGTAAAGTCACAGAGTGGAGGTGTGTGAAGTCACAGAATGGAGGTGTGTGAAGTCAGAGAATGGAGGTGTGTGAAGTCATAGAATGGAGGTGTGTGAAGTCATAGAATGGAGGTGTGTCTAGTCACAGAATAGAAGTGTGTGAAGTCATAGAATGGAGGTGTGAAGTCATAGAATGGAGGTGTGTGAAGTCATAGAATGGAGTTGTGTGAAATCACAGGATGGAGGTGTGTGAAGACACAGAATAGAGGTGTGTATAGTCACAGAGTGGAGGTGTGTGAAGTCACAGAATGGAGGTGTGTGAACTCAGAAAGGAGGTGTGTAAAGTCATAGAATGGAGGTCTGAGAAGTCATAGAATGGAGGTGTGTGAAATCATAGAATGGAGGTGTGTGAAGTCAGAATGGAGGTGTGTTAAGTCATAGAATGGAGGTGTGTGAAATTATAGAATGGAGGTGTGTGTAGTCACAGAGTGGAGGTGTGTAAAGTCACAGAATGGAGGTGTGTGAAGTCTCAGAATGGAGGTGTGTGAAGTCATAGAATGGAGGTGTTTGAAGTCATAGAATGTTGGTTTTTGAAGTCAGAGAATGGAGGTGTGTGAGGTCATTGAATGGAGGTGTTTGAGGTCAGATTGGAGGTGTGTGAAGTCACAGAATGGAAGTGTGTCAACTCAGAAAGGAGGTGTGTGAAGTCATAGAATGGAGGTGTGTGAAGTCATAGAATGGAGGTGTGTGAAGTCACAGAAATGAGGTGTTTGAAGTCAAAATGGAAGTGTGTGAAGTCAGAATGCAGGTGTGTGAAGTCATAGAATGGAGGTGTGTGAAGTCATAGAATGGAGGTGTGTGAAGTCACAGAATGGAGGTGTGTGAACTCATAGAATGGAGGAGTGTGAAGTCATAGAATGGACATGTGTGAAGTCACAGTTGGAGGTGTGTGAATTCACAGAAGGGAGGTTTGTGAAGTCATAGAATGGATTGTGTGTGAAATCACAGAATGGATGTGTGTGAAATCGTAGAATGGAGGTATGTGAAGTCAGAGAATCAAGGTGTGTCATGTCAATGAATGGAGGTGTGTGAACTCACAATGGAGGTGAGTGAAGTCACAAAATGGAGGTGTGTGAAGTCATAGAATGGAAGTGCGGAAGTCATAGAATGTAGGTGTGTGATGTCAGAATGGAGGTGTGTGAAGTCACAGAATGGAGGTGTGTGATGTCATAAATGTTGGTGTGTGAAGTCATAGAATGGAGGTGTGAAGCCATAGAATGGAGGTGTGAAGTCATAGAATGGAGGTGTGTGAAGTCACAGAAGGCAGGTGTGTGAAGTCACAGAATAGAGTTGTGTGATGTCATAATGGAGGTGTGTGAAGTCATAGAATGGAGGTGTGTGAAGTCACAGAAATGTGGTGTTTGAAGTCAAAATGGAAGTATGTGAAGTCAGAATGGAGGTGTGTGAAGTCATAGAATGGAGGTGTGTGAAGTCATAGAATGGAGGTGTGTGAAGTCACAAAAAGAGTTGTGTGAACTCATAGAATGGAGGAGTGTGAAGACATAGAATGGAGGTGTGTGAAGTTACAGATGGAGGTGTGTGAAGTCATAGAATGGAGGTGTGTGAAGTCACAGAATGGAGGTGTGTGAAGTCACAGAAGGGAGGTTTGTGAAGTCATAGAATGGATTGTGTGTGAAATCACAGAATGAAGTTGTGTGAAGTCACAGAATGGAGGTGTGTGAAGTCACAGAATGCAGGTGTGTGAAGTCAGAACAGAGGTGTGCGAAGTCATAGAATGGAGGAATGTGAAGTGAAAATGGAGCTGTGTGAAGTCATAGAATTGAAGTGTGTGAAGTCAGAATGAGGTGTGTGAACTCAGAGAATGGAGGTATATGAAGTCACAATGGAGGTGTGTGAAGTCATAGAATGGAGGTGTGTGAAATAAAAGAATGGAGGTTTGTGAAGTCATAGAATGGAAGTGTGTGAAGTCACAGAATGGAGGTGTGTAAAGTCACAGAGTGGAGGTGTGTGAAGTCATAGAATGGAGGTGTGTGAAGTCATAGAATGGGGGTGTGTGAAGTCACAGAATGGAGGTGTGTGAAGTCACACTATGGAGGTGTGTGAACTCAGATTTGAGGTGTGTGAGGTCACAGAATGGAGGTGTGTGAAGTCATATAACGAGGGGTGTGAAGTCACAGAATGGAGGTGTGTGAGGTCATAGAATGGAAGTGTGTGAAGTCATAGAATGGAGGTGTGTGAAGTCAGAATGGAGGTGTGTGAAGTCACAAATGGAGGTGTGTTAACTCAGAATGGAGGTGTGTGAAGTCACAGAATGGAGGTGTGTGAAGTCAAAATTGTGATGTGTGAAGTCACAAATGGAGGTGTGTGAAGTCACAGATTGGAGGTGTGTGAAATCAAAATGGCATTTTGTGAAGTCAAAGAAAGGAGCTGTGTGAAGTCATAGAATGGATGTGTATGAAGTCATGGAATGGAGGTTGGTGAAGTCAAACATTGGAAGTGTGTGAAGTTACAGAATGGAGGTGTGTGAAGTCATAGAAGGGAGATGTGTGAAGTCATAGATTGGAGGTGTGTGAAGTCAGAATGGAGATGTGTGAAGTCAGAGAATGGAGGTGTGAAATCATAGAATGGAGGTGTGTGAAGTCAGAATGCAGATGTGTGAAGTCATAGAATGGATGTGTGTGAAGTCATAGATGGAGGTGTGTCTAGTCACAGAATAGAAGTGTGTGAAGTCATAGAATGGAGGTGTGTGAAGTCATAGAATGGAGGTGTGTGAAGTCATAGAATGGAGGTGTGTGAAGTCACAAAATGGAGGTGTGTGAAGTCACAGAATGGAGGTGTGTGAAGTCACAGAATGGAGGTGTGTAAAGTCACAGAATGGAGGTGTGTGAAGTCACAGAATGGAGGTTTGTGAAGTTATAGAATGGAGGTGTGTGAAGTCACAGAATGCAGGTGTGTGAAGTCAGAACAGAGGTGTGCGAAGTCATAGAATGGAGGAGTGTGAAGTGAGAATGGAGCTGTGTGAAGTCATAGAATGGAAATGTATGAAGTCAGAATGGAGGTGTGTGAACTCATAGAATGGAGGGGTATGAAGTCACAATGGAGGTGTGTGAAGTCACAGAATGGATGTGTGTGAACTCAGAAAGGAGGTGTGTAAAGTTATAGAATGGAGGTCTGTGAAGTCACAGAATGGAGGTGTGTGAAATCATAGAATGGAGGTGTGTGAAGTCACAGAATGGAGGTGTGTGAAGTCACAGAATGGAGGTGTGTGAAGACACAGAACGGAGGTGTGTAAAGTCACAGAGTGGAGGTGTGTGAAGTCACAGAATGGAGGTGTGTGGAGTCAGAGAATGGAGGTGTGTGAAGTCATAGAATCGAGGTGTGTGAAGTCATAGAATGGAGGTATGTCTAGTCACAGAATAGAAGTGTGTGAAGTCATAGAATGGAGGTGTGTGAAGTCATAGAATGGAGGTGTGTGAAGTCATAGAATGGAGGTGTGTGAAATCATAGAATGGAGGTGTGTGAAATCACAGGATGGAGGTGTGTGAAGACACAGAATGGAGGTGTGTAATGTCACAGAGTGGAGGTGTGTGAAGTCACAGAATGGAGGTGTGTGAACTCAGAAAGGAGGTGTGTAAAGTCATAGAATGGAGGTGTGTGAAGTCATAGAATGTAGGTGTGTGAAATCATAGAATGGAGGTGTGTGAAGTCACAGAATTGAGGTGTGTGAAGTCAGAACAGAGGTGTGCGAAGTCATAGAATGGAGGAGTGTGAAGTGAGAATGGAGCTGTGTGAAGTCATAGAATGGAAATGTATGAAGTCAGAATGGAGGTGTGTGAACTCATAGAATGGAGGGGTATGAAGTCACAATGGAGGTGTGTGAAGTCACAGAATGGATGTGTGTGAACTCAGAAAGGAGGTGTGTAAAGTTATAGAATGGAGGTCTGTGAAGTCACAGAATGGAGGTGTGTGAAATCATAGAATGGAGGTGTGTGAAGTCACAGAATGGAGGTGTGTGAAGTCACAGAATGGAGGTGTGTGAAGACACAGAACGGAGGTGTGTAAAGTCACAGAGTGGAGGTGTGTGAAGTAACAGAATGGAGGTGTGTGGAGTCAGAGAATGGAGGTGTGTGAAGTCATAGAATCGAGGTGTGCGAAGTCATAGAATGGAGGTATGTCTAGTCACAGAATAGAAGTGTGTGAAGTCATAGAATGGAGGTGTGTGAAGTCATAGAATGGAGGTGTGTGAAGTCATAGAATGGAGGTGTGTGAAATCATAGAATGGAGGTGTGTGAAATCACAGGATGGAGGTGTGTGAAGACACAGAATGGAGGTGTGTAATGTCACAGAGTGGAGGTGTGTGAAGTCACAGAATGGAGGTGTGTGAAGTCATAGAATGGAGGTGTGTCTAGTCACAGAATAGAAGTGTGTGAAGTCATAGAATGGAGGTGTGAAGTCATAGAATGGAGGTGTGTGAAGTCATAGAATGGAGTTGTGTGAAATCACAGGATGGAGGTGTGTGAAGACACAGAATAGAGGTGTGTATAGTCACAGAGTGGAGGTGTGTGAAGTCACAGAATGGAGGTGTGTGAACTCAGAAAGCAGGTGTGTAAAGTCATAGAATGGAGGTCTGAGAAGTCATAGAATGGAGGTGTGTGAAATCATAGAATGGAGGTGTGTGAAGTCAGAATGGAGGTGTGTTAAGTCATAGAATGGAGGTGTGTGAAATTATAGAATGGAGGTGTGTGTAGTCACAGAGTGGAGGTGTGTAAAGTCACAGAATGGAGGTGTGTGAAGTCTCAGAATGGAGGTGTGTGAAGTCATAGAATGGAGGTGTTTGAAGTCATAGAATGTTGGTTTTTGAAGTCAGAGAATGGAGGTGTGTGAGGTCATTGAATGGAGGTGTTTGAGGTCAGATTGGAGGTGTGTGAAGTCACAGAATGGAAGTGTGTCAACTCAGAAAGGAGGTGTGTGAAGTCATAGAATGGAGGTGTGTGAAGTCATAGAATGGAGGTGTGTGAAGTCACAGAAATGAGGTGTTTGAAGTCAAAATGGAAGTGTGTGAAGTCAGAATGCAGGTGTGTGAAGTCATAGAATGGAGGTGTGTGAAGTCATAGAATGGAGGTGTGTGAAGTCACAGAATGGAGGTGTGTGAACTCATAGAATGGAGGAGTGTGAAGTCATAGAATGGACATGTGTGAAGTCATAGTTGGAGGTGTGTGAATTCACAGAAGGGAGGTTTGTGAAGTCATAGAATGGATTGTGTGTGAAATCACAGAATGGATGTGTGTGAAATCGTAGAATGGAGGTATGTGAAGTCAGAGAATCAAGGTGTGTCATGTCAATGAATGGAGGTGTGTGAACTCACAATGGAGGTGAGTGAAGTCACAAAATGGAGGTGTGTGAAGTCATAGAATGGAAGTGCGGAAGTCATAGAATGTAGGTGTGTGATGTCAGAATGGAGGTGTGTGAAGTCACAGAATGGAGGTGTGTGACGTCATAAATGTTGGTGTGTGAAGTCATAGAATGGAGGTGTGAAGCCATAGAATGGAGGTGTGAAGTCATAGAATGGAGGTGTGTGAAGTCACAGAAGGCAGGTGTGTGAAGTCACAGAATAGAGTTGTGTGATGTCATAATGGAGGTGTGTGAAGTCGTAGAATGGAGGTGTGTGAAGTCACAGAAATGAGGTGTTTGAAGTCAAAATGGAAGTATGTGAAGTCAGAATGGAGGTGTGTGAAGTCATAGAATGGAGGTGTGTGAAGTCATAGAATGGAGGTGTGTGAAGTCACAAAAAGAGTTGTGTGAACTCATAGAATGGAGGAGTGTGAAGACATAGAATGGAGGTGTGTGAAGTTACAGATGGAGGTGTGTGAAGTCATAGAATGGAGGTGTGTGAAGTCACAGAATGGAGGTGTGTGAAGTCACAGAAGGGAGGTTTGTGAAGTCATAGAATGGATTGTGTGTGAAATCACAGAATGAAGTTGTGTGAAGTCACAGAATGGAGGTGTGTGAAGTCACAGAATGCAGGTGTGTGAAGTCAGAACAGAGGTGTGCGAAGTCATAGAATGGAGGAATGTGAAGTGAAAATGGAGCTGTGTGAAGTCATAGAATTGAAGTGTGTGAAGTCAGAATGAGGTGTGTGAACTCAGAGAATGGAGGTATATGAAGTCACAATGGAGGTGTGTGAAGTCATAGAATGGAGGTGTGTGAAATAAAAGAATGGAGGTTTGTGAAGTCATAGAATGGAAGTGTGTGAAGTCACAGAATGGAGGTGTGTAAAGTCACAGAGTGGAGGTGTGTGAAGTCATAGAATGGAGGTGTGTGAAGTCATAGAATGGGGGTGTGTGAAGTCACAGAATGGAGGTGTGTGAAGTCACACTATGGAGGTGTGTGAACTCAGATTTGAGGTGTGTGAGGTCACAGAATGGAGGTGTGTGAAGTCATATAACGAGGTGTGTGAAGTCACAGAATGGAGGTGTGTGAGGTCATAGAATGGAAGTGTGTGAAGTCATAGAATGGAGGTGTGTGAAGTCAGAATGGAGGTGTGTGAAGTCACAAATGGAGGTGTGTTAACTCAGAATGGAGGTGTGTGAAGTCACAGAATGGAGGTGTGTGAAGTCAAAATTGTGATGTGTGAAGTCACAAATGGAGGTGTGTGAAGTCACAGATTGGAGGTGTGTGAAATCAAAATGGCATTTTGTGAAGTCAAAGAAAGGAGCTGTGTGAAGTCATAGAATGGATGTGTATGAAGTCATGGAATGGAGGTTGGTGAAGTCAAACATTGGAAGTGTGTGAAGTTACAGAATGGAGGTGTGTGAAGTCATAGAAGGGAGATGTGTGAAGTCATAGATTGGAGGTGTGTGAAGTCAGAATGGAGATGTGTGAAGTCAGAGAATGGAGGTGTGAAATCATAGAATGGAGGTGTGTGAAGTCAGAATGCAGATGTGTGAAGTCATAGAATGGATGTGTGTGAAGTCATAGATGGAGGTGTGTCTAGTCACAGAATAGAAGTGTGTGAAGTCATAGAATGGAGGTGTGTGAAGTCATAGAATGGAGGTGTGTGAAGTCATAGAATGGAGGTGTGTGAAGTCACAAAATGGAGGTGTGTGAAGTCACAGAATGGAGGTGTGTGAAGTCACAGAATGGAGGTGTGTAAAGTCACAGAATGGAGGTGTGTGAAGTCACAGAATGGAGGTTTGTGAAGTTATAGAATGGAGGTGTGTGAAGTCACAGAATGCAGGTGTGTGAAGTCAGAACAGAGGTGTGCGAAGTCAAAGAATGGAGGAGTGTGAAGTTAGAATGGAGCTGTGTGAAGTCATAGAATGGAAATGTATGAAGTCAGAATGGAGGTGTGTGAACTCATAGAATTGAGGGGTATGAAGTCACAATGGAGGTGTGTGAAGTCACAGAATGGATGTGTGTGAACTCAGAAAGGAGGTGTGTAAAGTTATAGAATGGAGGTCTGTGAAGTCACAGAATGGAGGTGTGTGAAATCATAGAATGGAGGTGTGTGAAGTCACAGAATGGAGGTGTGTGAAGTCACAGAATGGAGGTGTGTGAAGACACAGAACGGAGGTGTGTAAAGTCACAGAGTGGAGGTGTGTGAAGTCACAGAATGGAGGTGTGTGGAGTCAGAGAATGGAGGTGTGTGAAGTCATAGAATCGAGGTGTATGAAGTCATAGAATGGAGGTATGTCTAGTCACAGAATAGAAGTGTGTGAAGTCATAGAATGGAGGTGTGTGAAGTCATAGAATGGAGGTGTGTGAAGTCATAGAATGGAGGTGTGTGAAATCATAGAATGGAGGTGTGTGAAATCACAGGATGGAGGTGTGTGAAGACACAGAATGGAGGTGTGTAATGTCACAGAGTGGAGGTGTGTGAAGTCACAGAATGGAGGTGTGTGAACTCAGAAAGGAGGTGTGTAAAGTCATAGAATGGAGGTGTGTGAAGTCATAGAATGTAGGTGTGTGAAATCATAGAATGGAGGTGTGTGAAGTCACAGAATTGAGGTGTGTGAAGTCAGAATGGAGGTGTGTGAAGTCACAGAATGGAGGTGTGTGAAATCATAGAATGGAGGTGTGTGTAGTCACAGGGTGGAGGTGTGTAAAGTCACAGAGTGGAGGTGTGTGAAGTCTCAGAATGGAGGTGTGTGAAGTCATAGAATGGAGGTGTTGAAGTCATAGAATGTTGGTTTTTGAAGTCAGAGAATGGAGGTGTGTGAAGTCATAGAATGGAGGTGTGTGAGGTCAGATTGGAGGTGTGTGACATCACAGAATGGAAGTGTGTCAACTCAGAAAGTAGGTGTGTGAAGTCATAGAATGGAGGTGTGTGAAGTCATAGAATGGAGGTGTGTGAAGTCACAGAAATGAGGTGTTTGAAGTCAAAATGGAAGTGTGTGAAGTCAGAAAGCAGATGTGTGAAGTCATGGAATGGATGTGTGTGAAGTCAGAGAATGGAGGTGTTTCTAGTCACAGAATAGAAGTGTGTGAAGTCATAGAATTGAGGTGTGTGAAGTCATAGAATGGACGTGTGTGAAGTCACAGATGGAGGTGTGTGAAGTCATAGAATGGAGGTGTGTGAAGTCACAGAATGGAGGTGTGTGAAGACACAGAATGGAGGTGTGTAAAGTCACAGAGTGGAGGTGTGGGAAGTCACAGAATGGAGGTGTGTGAACTCAGAAAGGAGGTGTGTAAAGTCATAGAATGGAGGTGTGTGAAGTCATAGAATGGAGGTGTGTGAAATCATAGAATGCAGGTGTGTGAAGTCACAGAATTGAGGTGTGTGAAGTCAGAATGGAGGTGTGTGAAGTCATAGAATGGAGGTGTGTGAAGTCATAGAATGGAGGTGTTTGAAGTCATAGAATGTTGGTTTTTGAAGTCAGAGAATGGAGGTGTGTGAAGTCATAGAATGGAGGTGTGTGAGGTCAGATTGGAGGTGTGTGAAGTCACAGAATGGAAGTGTGTCAACTCAGAAAGGAGGTGTGTAAAGTCATAGAATGGGGGTGTGTGAAGTCATAGAATGGAGGTGTGTGAAGTCACAGAAATGAGGTGTTTGAAGTCAAAATGGAAGTGTGTGAAGTCAGAATGCAGGTGTGTGAAGTCATAGAATGGAGGTGTGTGAAGTCATAGAATGGAGGTGTGTGAAGTCACAGAATGGAGGTGTGTGAACTCATAGAATGGAGGAGTGTGAAGTCATAGAATGGACGTGTGTGAAGTCACAGATAGAGGTGTGTGAAGTCATAGAATGGAGGTGTGTGAAGTCACAGAATGGAGGTGTGTGAAGTCACAGAATGGAGGTGTGTGAAGTCACAGAATTGAGGTGTGTAAAGTCACAGAGTTGAGGTGTGTGAAGTCACAGAATGGAGGTTTGTGAAGTTATAGAATGGAGGTGTGTGAAGTCACAGAATGCAGGTGTGTGAAGTCAGAACAGAGGTGTGCGAAGTCATAGAATGGAGTAGTGTGAAGTGAGAATGGAGCTGTGTGAAGTCATAGAATGGAAGTGTGTGAAGTCAGAATGGAGGTGTGTGAACTCATAGAATGGAGGTGTATGAAGTCACAATGGAGGTGTGTGAAGTCACAGAATGGATGTGTGTGAACTCAGAAAGGAGGTGTGCAAAGTCATAGAATGGAGGTCTGTGAAGTCACCGAATGGAGGTGTGTGAAATCATAGAATGGAGGTGTGTGAAGTCACAGAATTGAGGTGTGTGAAGTCAGAATGGAGGTGTGTGAAGTCAGAATGGAGGTGTGTGAAGTCAGATAATGGAGGTGTGTGAAGTCACAATGCAGGTGTGTGAACTCATAGAATGGAGGTGTGTGAAGTATCAATGTAGGTTTCTGAAGTCATAGAATGGAAGTGTGTGAAATCATAAAATGGGGGCGTGTGAAGTCATAGAATGGAGGTGTGTGATGTCATAGAATGGAGGTGTGTGAAGTCACAGAATGGAGTTGTGTGAAGGCATAGAATGGAGGTGTGTGAAGTCATAGAATGGAGGTGTGTGAAGTCACAGAATAGAGGTGTGTGAAGTCACAGTATGGAGGTGTGTGAACTCAGATTTGAGGTGTGTGAAGTCACAGAATGGAGGTGTGTGAAGTCATAGAAGTAGGTGTGTGAAGTCACAGAATGGAGGTGTGTGAAGTCATAGAATGGAAGTGCGTTAAGTCATAGAATGTAGGTGTGTGATATCAGAATGGAGGTGTGTGAAGTCACAGAATGGAGGTGTGTGATGTCATAAATGTTGGTGTGTGAAGTCATAGAATGGAGGTGTGAAGCAATAGAATGGAGGTGTGAAGTCATAGAATGGAGGTGTGTGAAGTCACAGAAGGCAGGTGTGTGAAGTCACAGAATAGAGTTGTGCGATGTCATAATGGAGGTGTGTGAATTCATAGAATGGAGGTGTGTGAAGTCAAAGAATGGAGGTGTGTGAAATCACAGAATGGAAGTGTATGTACTCACAGAGTGGAGGTGTGTAAAGTCACAGAACGGAGGTGTGTGAAGTCTCAGAATGGAGGTGTGTGAAGTCATAGAATGGAGGTGTTTGAAGTCATAGAATGTTGGTTGTTGAAGTCAGAGAATGGAGGTGTGTGAAGTCATATAATGGAGGTGTGTGAGGTCAGATTGGAGGTGTGTGAAGTCACAGAATGGAAGTGTGTCAACTCAGAAAGGAGGTGTGTGAAGTCATGGAATGGAGGTGTGTGAAGTCATAGAATGGAGGTGTGTGAAATCATAGAATGGAGGTGTGTGAAGTCACAGAAATGAGGTGTTTGAAGTCAAAATGGAAGTATGTGTAGTCAGAATGGAGGTGTGTGAAGTCATAGAATGGATGTGTATGAAGTCATAGAATGGAGGTGTGTGAAGTCACAAAAAGGAGTTGTGTGAACTCATAGAATGGAGGAGTGTGAAGTCATAGAATGGAGGTGTGTGAAGTCACAGATGGAGGTGTGTGAACCCAGAATGGAGATGTGTGAATTCACAGACGGGAGGTTTGTGAAGTCATAGAATGGATTGTGTGTGAAATCACAGAATGGAGGTGTGTGAAGTCACAGAATGGAGGTGTGTGAAGTCACAGAACGCAGGTGTGTGAAGTCAGGACAGAGGTGTGCGAAGTCATAGAATGGAGGAGTGTGAAGTGAAAATGGAGCTGTGTGAAGTCATAGAATTGAAGTGTGTGAAGTCAGAAGGGAGGTGTGTGAACTCATAGAATGGAGGTATATGAAGTCACAATGGAGTTGTGTGAAGTCATAGAATGGAGGTGTGTGAAATCAAAGAATGGAGGTTTGTGAAGTCATAGAAGGGATTGTGTGTGAAATCACAGAATGGAAGTGTGTGAAGTCACAGAATGGAGGTGTGTAAAGTCACAGAGTGGAGGTGTGTGAAGTCACAGAATGGAGGTGTGTGAAGTCATAGAATGGAGGTGTGTGAAGTCACAGAATGCAGGTGTGTGAAGTCAGAATAGAGGTGTGCGAAGTCATAGAATGGAGGTGTGTGAAGTCAGAATGGAGCTGTGTGAAGTCATAGAATGGAAGTGTTTGAAGTCAGAATGGAGGTGTGTGAACTCATAGAATGGAGGTGTATGAAGTCACAATGGAGGTGTGTGAAGTCACAGAATGGATGTGTGTGAACTCAGAAAGGAGGTGTGGGAAGTCATAGAATGGAGGTCTGTGAAGTCATAGAATGGAGGTGTGTGAAATCATAGAATGGAGGTGTGTGAAGTCACAGAATTGAGGTGTGTGAAGTCAGAATGGAGGTGTGTGAAGTCAGAATGGAGGTGTGTGAAGTCAGAGAATGGAGGTGTGTGAAGTCACAATGCAGGTGTGTGAACTCATAGAATGGAGGTGTGTGAAGTCACAATGTAGGTTTCTGAAGTCATAGAATGGAGGTGTGTGAAGTCATAGAATGGAGGTGTGTGAAGTCACAGAATGAAGGTGTGTGATGTCATAGAATGGAGGTGTGTGAAGTCACAGAATGGAGGTGTGTAATGGCATAGAATGGAGGTGTGTGAAGTCATAGAATGGAGGTGTGTGAAGTCATAGAATGGGGGTGTGTGAAGTCACAGAATGGAGGTGTGGGAAGTCACACTATGGAGGGGTATGAACTCAGATTTGAGGTGTGTGAGGTCACAGAATGGAGGTGTGTGAAGTCATATAACGAGGTGTGTGAAGTCACAGAATGGAGGTGTGTGAAGACACAGAATGTAGGTGTGTGAACTCAGAGTGGAGGTGTGTGAAGTCACAGAATGGAGGTGTGTGAAGTCATAGAATGGAAGTGTGTGAAGTCATAGAATGGAGGTGTGTGAAGTCAGAATGGAGGTGTGTGAAGTCACAAATGGAGGTGTGTTAACTCAGAATGGAGGTGTGTAAAGTCACAGAATGGAGGTGTGTGAAGTCAAAATTGTGATGTGTGAAGTCACAAATGGAGGTGTGTGAAGTCACAGAGTGGAGGTGTGTGAAATCAAAATGGAATTTTGTGAAGTCAAAGAAAGGAGTTTTGTGAAGTCATAGAATGTATGTGTATGAAGTCATGGAATGGAGGTTGGTGAAGTCAAACATTGGAAGTGTGTGTAGTTACAGAATGGAGGTGTGTGAAGTCATAGAAGGGAGATGTGTGAAGTCATAGATTGGAGGTGTGTGAAGTCAGAATGGAGATGTGTGAAGTCAGACAATGGAGGTGTGAAATCATAGAATGGAGGTGTGTGAAGTCAGAATGCAGGTGTATGAAGTCATAGAATGGATGTGTGTGAAGTCATAGAATGGAGGTGTGTCTAGTCACAGAATAGAAGTGTGTGAAGTCTAGAATGGAGGTGTGTGAAGTCATAGAATGGAGGTGTGTGAAGTCATAGAATGGAGATGTGTGAAGTCACAGAAAGGAGGTGTGGGAAGTCACAGAATGGAGGTGTGTGAAGTCACAGAATGGAGGTGTGTAAAGTCACAGAATGGAGGTGTGTGAAGTCACAGAATGGAGGTTGGTGAAGTTATAGAATGGAGGTGTGTGAAGTCACAGAATGCAGGTGTGTGAAGTCAGAACAGAGGTGTGCGAAGTCACAGAATGGAGGAGTGTGAAGTGAGAATGGAGCTGTGTGAAGTCATAGAATGGAAGTGTGTGAAGTCAGAATGGAGGTGTGTGAACTCATAGAATGGAGGTGTATGAAGTCACAATGGAGGTGTGTGAAGTCACAGAATGGATGTGTGTGAACTCAGAAAGGAGGTGTGTGAAATCATAGAATGGAGTTGTGTGAAGTCACAGAATTGAGGTGTGTGAAGTCAGAATGGAGGTGTGCGAAGTCAGAATGGAGGTGTGTGAAGTCAGATAATGGAGGTGTGTGAAGTCACAATGCAGGTGTGTGAACTCATAGAATGGAGGTGTGTGAAGTATCAATGTAGGTTTCTGAAGTCATAGAATGGAGGTGTGTGAAGTCATAAAATGGAGGTGTGTGAAGTCATAGAATGGAGGTGTGTAATGTCATAGAATGGAGGTGTGTGAAATCACAGAATGGAGTTGTGTGAAAGCATAGAATGGAGGTGTGTCAAGTCATAGAATGGAGGTGTGTGAAGTCACAGAATAGAGGTGTGTGAAGTCACAGTATGGAGGTGTGTGAACTCAGATTTGAGGTGTGTGAAGTCACAGAATGGAGGTGTGTGAAGTCATAGAAGTAGGTGTGTGAAATCACAGAATGGAGGTGTGTGAAGTCATAGAATGGAAGTGCGTGAAGTCATAGAATGTAGGTGTGTGATGTCAGAATGGAGGTGTGTGAAGTCACAGAATGGAGGTGTGTGACGTCATAAATGTTGGTGTGTGAAGTCATAGAATGGAGGTGTGAAGCCATAGAATGGAGGTGTGTGAAGTCACAGAAGCCAGGTGAGTGAAGTCACAGAATAGAGTTCTGCGATGTCATAATGGAGGTGTGTGAATTCATAGAATGGAGGTGTGTGAAGTGAAAGAATGGAGGTGTGTGAAATCACAGAATGGAAGTGTATGTACTCACAGAGTGGAGGTGTGTAAAGTCACAGAACGGAGGTGTGTGAAGTCTCAGAATGGAGGTGTGTGAAGTCATAGAATGGAGGTGTTTGAAGTCATAGAATGTTGGTTGTTGAAGTCAGAGAATGGAGGTGTGTGAAGTCATAGAATGGAGGTGTGTGAGGTCAGATTGGAGGTGTGTGAAGTCACAGAATGGAAGTGTGTCAACTCAGAAAGTAGGTGTGTGAAGTCATAGAATGGAGGTGTGTGAAGTTATAGAATGGAGGTGTGTGAAATCATAGAATGGAGGTGTGTGAAGTCACAGAAATGAGGTGTTTGAAGTCAAAATGGAAGTATGTGTAGTCAGAATGGAGGTGTGTGAAGTCATAGAATGGATGTGTATGAAGTCATAGAATGGAGGTGTGTGAAGTCACAAAAAGGAGTTGTGTGAACTCATAGAATGGAGGAGTGTGAAGTCATAGAATGGAGGTGTGTGAAGTCACAGATGGAGGTGTGTGAACCCAGAATGGAGATGTGTGAATTCACAGACGGGAGGTTTGTGAAGTCATAGAATGGATTGTGTGTGAAATCACAGAATGGAGGTGTGTGAAGTCACAGAATGGAGGTGTGTGAAGTCACAGAACGCAGGTGTGTGAAGTCAGGACAGAGGTGTGCGAAGTCATAGAATGGAGGAGTGTGAAGTGAAAATGGAGCTGTGTGAAGTCATAGAATTGAAGTGTGTGAAGTCAGAAGGGAGGTGTGTGAACTCATAGAATGGAGGTATATGAAGTCACAATGGAGTTGTGTGAAGTCATAGAATGGAGGTGTGTGAAATCAAAGAATGGAGGTTTGTGAAGTCATAGAAGGGATTGTGTGTGAAATCACAGAATGGAAGTGTGTGAAGTCACAGAATGGAGGTGTGTAAAGTCACAGAGTGGAGGTGTGTGAAGTCACAGAATGGAGGTGTGTGAAGTCATAGAATGGAGGTGTGTGAAGTCACAGAATGCAGGTGTGTGAAGTCAGAATAGAGGTGTGCGAAGTCATAGAATGGAGGTGTGTGAAGTCAGAATGGAGCTGTGTGAAGTCATAGAATGGAAGTGTTTGAAGTCAGAATGGAGGTGTGTGAACTCATAGAATGGAGGTGTATGAAGTCACAATGGAGGTGTGTGAAGTCACAGAATGGATGTGTGTGAACTCAGAAAGGAGGTGTGGGAAGTCATAGAATGGAGGTCTGTGAAGTCATAGAATGGAGGTGTGTGAAATCATAGAATGGAGGTGTGTGAAGTCACAGAATTGAGGTGTGTGAAGTCAGAATGGAGGTGTGTGAAGTCAGAATGGAGGTGTGTGAAGTCAGAGAATGGAGGTGTGTGAAGTCACAATGCAGGTGTGTGAACTCATAGAATGGAGGTGTGTGAAGTCACAATGTAGGTTTCTGAAGTCATAGAATGGAGGTGTGTGAAGTCATAGAATGGAGGTGTGTGAAGTCACAGAATGAAGGTGTGTGATGTCATAGAATGGAGGTGTGTGAAGTCACAGAATGGAGGTGTGTAATGGCATAGAATGGAGGTGTGTGAAGTCATAGAATGGAGGTGTGTGAAGTCATAGAATGGGGGTGTGTGAAGTCACAGAATGGAGGTGTGGGAAGTCACACTATGGAGGGGTATGAACTCAGATTTGAGGTGTGTGAGGTCACAGAATGGAGGTGTGTGAAGTCATATAACGAGGTGTGTGAAGTCACAGAATGGAGGTGTGTGAAGACACAGAATGTAGGTGTGTGAACTCAGAGTGGAGGTGTGTGAAGTCACAGAATGGAGGTGTGTGAAGTCATAGAATGGAAGTGTGTGAAGTCATAGAATGGAGGTGTGTGAAGTCAGAATGGAGGTGTGTGAAGTCACAAATGGAGGTGTGTTAACTCAGAATGGAGGTGTGTAAAGTCACAGAATGGAGGTGTGTGAAGTCAAAATTGTGATGTGTGAAGTCACAAATGGAGGTGTGTGAAGTCACAGAGTGGAGGTGTGTGAAATCAAAATGGAATTTTGTGAAGTCAAAGAAAGGAGTTTTGTGAAGTCATAGAATGTATGTGTATGAAGTCATGGAATGGAGGTTGGTGAAGTCAAACATTGGAAGTGTGTGTAGTTACAGAATGGAGGTGTGTGAAGTCATAGAAGGGAGATGTGTGAAGTCATAGATTGGAGGTGTGTGAAGTCAGAATGGAGATGTGTGAAGTCAGACAATGGAGGTGTGAAATCATAGAATGGAGGTGTGTGAAGTCAGAATGCAGGTGTATGAAGTCATAGAATGGATGTGTGTGAAGTCATAGAATGGAGGTGTGTCTAGTCACAGAATAGAAGTGTGTGAAGTCTAGAATGGAGGTGTGTGAAGTCATAGAATGGAGGTGTGTGAAGTCATAGAATGGAGATGTGTGAAGTCACAGAAAGGAGGTGTGGGAAGTCACAGAATGGAGGTGTGTGAAGTCACAGAATGGAGGTGTGTAAAGTCACAGAATGGAGGTGTGTGAAGTCACAGAATGGAGGTTGGTGAAGTTATAGAATGGAGGTGTGTGAAGTCACAGAATGCAGGTGTGTGAAGTCAGAACAGAGGTGTGCGAAGTCACAGAATGGAGGAGTGTGAAGTGAGAATGGAGCTGTGTGAAGTCATAGAATGGAAGTGTGTGAAGTCAGAATGGAGGTGTGTGAACTCATAGAATGGAGGTGTATGAAGTCACAATGGAGGTGTGTGAAGTCACAGAATGGATGTGTGTGAACTCAGAAAGGAGGTGTGTGAAATCATAGAATGGAGTTGTGTGAAGTCACAGAATTGAGGTGTGTGAAGTCAGAATGGAGGTGTGCGAAGTCAGAATGGAGGTGTGTGAAGTCAGATAATGGAGGTGTGTGAAGTCACAATGCAGGTGTGTGAACTCATAGAATGGAGGTGTGTGAAGTATCAATGTAGGTTTCTGAAGTCATAGAATGGAGGTGTGTGAAGTCATAAAATGGAGGTGTGTGAAGTCATAGAATGGAGGTGTGTAATGTCATAGAATGGAGGTGTGTGAAGTCACAGAATGGAGTTGTGTGAAGGCATAGAATGGAGGTGTGTCAAGTCATAGAATGGAGGTGTGTGAAGTCACAGAATAGAGGTGTGTGAAGTCACAATATGGAGGTGTGTGAACTCAGATTTGAGGTGTGTGAAGTCACAGAATGGAGGTGTGTGAAGTCATAGAAGTAGGTGTGTGAAATCACAGAATGGAGGTGTGTGAAGTCATAGAATGGAAGTGCGTGAAGTCATAGAATGTAGGTGTGTGATGTCAGAATGGAGGTGTGTGAAGTCACAGAATGGAGGTGTGTGACGTCATAAATGTTGGTGTGTGAAGTCATAGAATGGAGGTGTGAAGCCATAGAATGGAGGTGTGTGAAGTCACAGAAGCCAGGTGAGTGAAGTCACAGAATAGAGTTCTGCGATGTCATAATGGAGGTGTGTGAATTCATAGAATGGAGGTGTGTGAAGTGAAAGAATGGAGGTGTGTGAAATCACAGAATGGAAGTGTATGTACTCACAGAGTGGAGGTGTGTAAAGTCACAGAACGGAGGTGTGTGAAGTCTCAGAATGGAGGTGTGTGAAGTCATAGAATGGAGGTGTTTGAAGTCATAGAATGTTGGTTGTTGAAGTCAGAGAATGGAGGTGTGTGAAGTCATAGAATGGAGGTGTGTGAGGTCAGATTGGAGGTGTGTGAAGTCACAGAATGGAAGTGTGTCAACTCAGAAAGTAGGTGTGTGAAGTCATAGAATGGAGGTGTGTGAAGTTATAGAATGGAGGTGTGTGAAATCATAGAATGGAGGTGTGTGAAGTCACAGAAATGAGGTGTTTGAAGTCAAAATGGAAGTATGTGAAGTCAGAATGGAGGTGTGTGAAGTCATAGAATGGATGTGTATGAAGTCATAGAATGGAGGTGTGTGAAGTCACAAAAAGGAGTTGTGTGAACTCATAGAATGGAGGAGTGTGAAGTCATAGAATGGAGGTGTGTGAAGTCACAGATGGAGGTGTGTGAAGTCACAGAATGGAGGTGTGTGAAGTCACAGAATGGAGGTGTGTGAACCCAGAATGGAGATGTGTGAATTCACAGAAGGGAGGTTTGTGAAGTCATAGAATGGATTGTGTGTGAAATCACAGAATGAAGGTGTGTGAAGTCACAGAATGGAGGTGTGTGAAGTCACAGAACGCAGGTGTGTGAAGTCAGGAGAGAGGTGTGCGAAGTCATAGAATAAAGGAGTGTGAAGTGAAAATGGAGCTGTGTGAAGTCATAGAATTGAAGTGTGTGAAGTCAGAAGGGAGGTGTGTGAACTCATAGAATGGAGGTATATGAAGTCACAATGGAGTTGTGTGAAGTCATAGAATGGAGGTGTGTGAAATCAAAGAATGGAGGTTTGTGAAGTCATAGAATGGATTGTGTGTGAAATCACAGAATGGAAGTGTGTGAAGTCACAGATTGGAGGTGTGTGAAGTCATAGAATGGAGGTGTGTGAAGTCACAGAATGCAGGTGTGTGAAGTCAGAATAGAGGTGTGCGAAGTCATAGAATGGAGGTGTGTGAAGTCAGAATGGAGCTGTGTGAAGTCATAGAATGGAAGTGTGTGAAGTCAGAATGGAGGTGTGTGAACTCATAGAATGGAGGTGTATGAAGTCACAATGGAGGTGTGTGAAGTCACAGAATGGATGTGTGTGAACTCAGAAAGGAGGTGTGGGAAGTCATAGAATGGAGGTTTGTGAAGTCATAGAATGGAGGTGTGTGAAATCATAGAATGGAGGTGTGTGAAGTCACAGAATTGAGGTGTGTGAAGTCAGAATGGAGGTGTGTGAAGTCAGAATGGAGGTGTGTGAAGTCAGAGAATGGAGGTGTGTGAAGTCACAATGCAGGTGTGTGAACTCATAGAATATAGGTTTGTGAAGTCACAATGTAGGTTTCTGAAGTCATAGAATGGAGGTGTGTGAAGTCATAGAATGGAGGTGTGTGAAGTCACAGAATGGAGGTGTGTCATGTCATAGAATGGAGGTGTGTGAAGTCACAGAATGGAGGTGTGTAATGGCATAGAATGGAGGTGTGTGAAGTCATAGAATGGAGGTGTGTGAAGTCATAGAATGGGGGTGTGTGAAGTCACAGAATGGAGGTGTGGGAAGTCACACTATGGAGGGGTGTGAACTCAGATTTGAGGTGTGTGAGGTCACAGAAGGGAGGTGTGTGAAGTCATATAACGAGGTGTGTGAAGTCACAGAATGGAGGTGTGTGAAGACACAGAATGTAGGTGTGTGAACTCAGAGTGGAGGTGTGTGAAGTCACAGAAAGGAGGTGTGTGAAGTCATAGAATGGAAGTGTGTGAAGTCATAGAATGGAGGTGTGTGAAGTCAGAATGGAGGTGCGTGAAGTCACAAATGGAGGTGTGTTAACTCAGAATGGAGGTGTGTAAAGTCACAGAATGGAGGTGTGTGAAGTCAAAATTGTGATGTGTGAAGTCACAAATGGAGGTGTGTGAAGTCACAGAGTGGAGGTGTGTGAAATCAAAATGGAATTTTGTGAAGTCAAAGAAAGGAGTTTTGTGAAGTCATAGAATGTATGTGTATGAAGTCATGGAATGGAGGTTGGTGAAGTCAAACATTGGAAGTGTGTGTAGTTACAGAATGGAGGTGTGTGAAGTCATAGAAGGGAGATGTGTGAAGTCATAGATTGGAGGTGTGTGAAGTCAGAATGGAGATGTGTGAAGTCAGACAATGGAGGTGTGAAATCATAGAATGGAGGTGTGTGAAGTCAGAATGCAGATGTGTGAAGTCATAGAATGGATGTGTGTGAAGTCATAGAATGGAGGTGTGTCTAGTCACAGAATAGAAGTGTGTGAAGTCTAGAATGGAGGTGTGTGAAGTCATAGAATGGAGGTGTGTGAAGTCATAGAATGGAGGTGTGTGAAGTCACAGAAAGGAGGTGTGGGAAGTCACAGAATGGAGGTGTGTGAAGTCACAGAATGGAGGTGTGTAAAGTCACAGAATGGAGGTGTGTGAAGTCACAGAATGGAGGTTGGTGAAGTTATAGAATGGAGGTGTGTGAAGTCACAGAATGCAGGTGTGTGAAGTCAGAAGAGAGGTGTGCGAAGTCACAGAATGGAGGAGTGTGAAGTGAGAATGGAGCTGTGTGAAGTCATAGAATGGAAGTGTGTGAAGTCAGAATGGAGGTGTGTGAACTCATAGAATGGAGGTGTATGAAGTCACAATGGAGGTGTGTGAAGTCACAGAATGGATGTGTGTGAACTCAGAAAGGAGGTGTGTGAAATCATAGAATGGAGTTGTGTGAAGTCACAGAATTGAGGTGTGTGAAGTCAGAATGGAGGTGTGCGAAGTCAGAATGGAGGTGTGTGAAGTCAGATAATGGAGGTGTGTGAAGTCACAATGCAGGTGTGTGAACTCATAGAATGGAGGTGTGTGAAGTATCAATGTAGGTTTCTGAAGTCATAGAATGGAGGTGTGTGAAGTCATAAAATGGAGGTGTGTGAAGTCATAGAATGGAGGTGTGTAATGTCATAGAATGGAGGTGTGTGAAGTCACAGAATGGAGTTGTGTGAAGGCATAGAATGGAGGTGTGTCAAGTCATAGAATGGAGGTGTGTGAAGTCACAGAATAGAGGTGTGTGAAGTCACAGTATGGAGGTGTGTGAACTCAGATTTGAGGTGTGTGAAGTCACAGAATGGAGGTGTGTGAAGTCATAGAAGTAGGTGTGTGAAATCACAGAATGGAGGTGTGTGAAGTCATAGAATGGAAGTGCGTGAAGTCATAGAATGTAGGTGTGTGATGTCAGAATGGAGGTGTGTGAAGTCACAGAATGGAGGTGTGTGACGTCATAAATGTTGGTGTGTGAAGTCATAGAATGGAGGTGTGAAGCCATAGAATGGAGGTGTGTGAAGTCACAGAAGCCAGGTGAGTGAAGTCACAGAATAGAGTTCTGCGATGTCATAATGGAGGTGTGTGAATTCATAGAATGGAGGTGTGTGAAGTGAAAGAATGGAGGTGTGTGAAATCACAGAATGGAAGTGTATGTACTCACAGAGTGGAGGTGTGTAAAGTCACAGAACGGAGGTGTGTGAAGTCTCAGAATGGAGGTGTGTGAAGTCATAGAATGGAGGTGTTTGAAGTCATAGAATGTTGGTTGTTGAAGTCAGAGAATGGAGGTGTGTGAAGTCATAGAATGGAGGTGTGTGAGGTCAGATTGGAGGTGTGTGAAGTCACAGAATGGAAGTGTGTCAACTCAGAAAGTAGGTGTGTGAAGTCATAGAATGGAGGTGTGTGAAGTTATAGAATGGAGGTGTGAGAAATCATAGAATGGAGGTGTGTGAAGTCACAGAAATGAGGTGTTTGAAGTCAAAATGGAAGTATGTGAAGTCAGAATGGAGGTGTGTGAAGTCATAGAATGGATGTGTATGAAGTCATAGAATGGAGGTGTGTGAAGTCACAAAAAGGAGTTGTGTGAACTCATAGAATGGAGGAGTGTGAAGTCATAGAATGGAGGTGTGTGAAGTCACAGATGGAGGTGTGTGAAGTCACAGAATGGAGGTGTGTGAAGTCACAGAATGGAGGTGTGTGAACCCAGAATGGAGATGTGTGAATTCACAGAAGGGAGGTTTGTGAAGTCATAGAATGGATTGTGTGTGAAATCACAGAATGAAGGTGTGTGAAGTCACAGAATGGAGGTGTGTGAAGTCACAGAACGCAGGTGTGTGAAGTCAGGAGAGAGGTGTGCGAAGTCATAGAATGGAGGAGTGTGAAGTGAAAATGGAGCTGTGTGAAGTCATAGAATTGAAGTGTGTGAAGTCAGAAGGGAGGTGTGTGAACTCATAGAATTGAGGTATATGAAGTCACAATGGAGTTGTGTGAAGTCATAGAATGGAGGTGTGTGAAATCAAAGAATGGAGGTTTGTGAAGTCATAGAATGGATTGTGTGTGAAATCACAGAATGGAAGTGTGTGAAGTCACAGAATGGAGGTGTGTAAAGACACAGAGTGGAGGTGTGTGAAGACACAGATTGGAGGTGAGTGAAGTCATAGAATGGAGGTGTGTGAAGTCACAGAATGCAGGTGTGTGAAGTCAGAATAGAGGTGTGCGAAGTCATAGAATGGAGGTGTGTGAAGTCAGAATGGAGCTGTGTGAAGTCATAGAATGGAAGTGTGTGAAGTCAGAATGGAGGTGTGTGAACTCATAGAATGGAGGTGTGTGAACTCAGAAAGGAGGTGTGGGAAGTCATAGAATGGAGGTTTGTGAAGTCATAGAATGGAGGTGTGTGAAATCATAGAATGGAGGTGTGTGAAGTCACAGAATTGAGGTGTGTGAAGTCAGAATGGAGGTGTGTGAAGTCAGAATGGAGGTGTGTGAAGTCAGAGAATGGAGGTGTGTGAAGTCACAATGCAGGTGTGTGAACTCATAGAATATAGGTTTGTGAAGTCACAATGTAGGTTTCTGAAGTCATAGAATGGAGGTGTGTGAAGTCATAGAATGGAGGTGTGTGAAGTCACAGAATGGAGGTGTGTCATGTCATAGAATGGAGGTGTGTGAAGTCACAGAATGGAGGTGTGTAATGGCATAGAATGGAGGTGTGTGAAGTCATAGAATGGAGGTGTGTGAAGTCATAGAATGGGGGTGTGTGAAGTCACAGAATGGAGGTGTGGGAAGTCACACTATGGAGGGGTGTGAACTCAGATTTGAGGTGTGTGAGGTCACAGAAGGGAGGTGTGTGAAGTCATATAACGAGGTGTGTGAAGTCACAGAATGGAGGTGTGTGAAGACACAGAATGTAGGTGTGTGAACTCAGAGTGGAGGTGTGTGAAGTCACAGAATGGAGGTGTGTGAAGTCATAGAATGGAAGTGTGTGAAGTCATAGAATGGAGGTGTGTGAAGTCAGAATGGAGGTGTGTGAAGTCACAAATGGAGGTGTGTTAACTCAGAATGGAGGTGTGTAAAGTCACAGAATGGAGGTGTGTGAAGTCAAAATTGTGATGTGTGAAGTCACAAATGGAGGTGTGTGAAGTCACAGAGTGGAGGTGTGTGAAATCAAAATGGAATTTTGTGAAGTCAAAGAAAGGAGTTGTGTGAAGTCATAGAATGGATGTGTATGAAGTCATGGAATGGAGGTTGGTGAAGTCAAACATTGGAAGTGTGTGAAGTTACAGAATGGAGGTGTGTGAAGTCATAGAAGGGAGATGTGTGAAGTCATAGATTGGAGGTGTGTGAAGTCAGAATGGAGATGTGTGAAGTCAGACAATGGAGGTGTGAAATCATAGAATGGAGGTGTGTGAAGTCAGAATGCAGGTGTGTGAAGTCATAGAATGGATGTGTGTGAAGTCATAGAATGGAGGTGTGTCTAGTCACAGAATAGAAGTGTGTGAAGTCTAGAATGGAGGTGTGTGAAGTCATAGAATGGAGGTGTGTGAAGTCATAGAATGGAGGTTTGTGAAATCATAGAATGGAGGTGTGTGAAATCACAGGATGGAGGTGTGTGAAGACACAGAATGGAGGTGTGTAAAGTCACAGAGTGGAGGTGTGTGAAGTCACAGAATGGAGGTGTGTGAAGTCAGAGAATGGAGGTGTGTAAAGTCATAGAATGGAGGTGTGTGAAGTCATAGAATGGAGGTGTGTCTAGTCACAAAATAGAAGTGTGTGAAGTCATAGAATGGAGGTGTGTGATGTCATAGAATGGAGGTGTGTGAAGTCACAGAATGGAGTTGTGTGAAGGCATAGAATGGAGGTGTGTGAAGTCATAGAATGGAGGTGTGTGAAGTCACAGAATAGAGGTGTGTGAGGTCACAGTATGGAGGTGTGTGAACTCAGATTTGAGGTGTGTGAAGTCACAGAATGGAGGTGTGTGAAGTCGTAGAAGTAGGTGTGTGAGGTCACAGAATGGAGGTGTGTGAAGTCATAGAATGGAAGTGCGTGAAGTCATAGAATGTAGGTGTGTGATGTCAGAATGGAGGTGTGTGAAGTCACAGAATGGAGGTGTGTGACGTCATAAATGTTGGTGTGTGAAGTCATAGAATGGAGGTGTGAAGCAATAGAATGGAGGTGTGAAGTCATAGAATGGAGGTGTGTGAAGTCACAGAAGGCAGGTGTGTGAAGTCACAGAATAGAGTTGTGCGATGTCATAATGGAGGTGTGTGAATTCATAGAATGGAGGTGTGTGAAGTCAAAGAATGGAGGTGTGTGAAATCACAGAATGGAAGTGTATGTACTCACAGAGTGGAGGTGAGTAAAGTCACAGAACGGAGGTGTGTGAAGTCTCAGAATGGAGGTGTGTGAAGTCATAGAATGGAGGTGTTTGAAGTCATAGAATGTTGGTTGTTGAAGTCAGAGAATGGAGGTGTGTGAAGTCATAGAATGGAGGTGTGTGAGGTCATATTGGAGGTGTGTGAAGTCACAGAATGGAAGTGTGTCAACTCAGAAAGGAGGTGTGTGAAGTCATAGAATGGAGGTGTGTGAAGTCATAGAATGGAGGTGTGTGAAATCATAGAATGTAGGTGTGTGCAGTCACAGAAATGAAGTGTTTGAAGTCAAAATGGAAGTATGTTAAGTCAGAATGGAGGTGTGTGAAGTCATACAATGGATGTGTATGAAGTCATAGAATGGAGGTGTGTGAAGTCACAAAAAGGAGTTGTGTGAACTCATAGAATGGAGGAGTGTGAAGTCATAGAATGGAGGTGTGTGAAGTCACAGATGGAGGTGTGTGAAGTCACAGAATGGAGGTGTGTGAAGTCACAGAATGGAGGTGTGTGAACCCAGAATGGAGATGTGTGAATTCACAGAAGGGAGGTTTGTGAAGTCATAGAATGGATTGTGTGTGAAATCACAGAATGGAGGTGTGTGAAGTCACAGAATGGAGGTGTGTGAAGTCACAGAACGCAGGTGTGTGAAGTCAGGAGAGAGGCGGGGGAAGTCATAGAATGGAGGAGTGTGAAGTGAAAATGGAGCTGTGTGAAGTCATAGAATTGAAGTGTGTGAAGTCAGAAGGGAGGTGTGTGAACTCATAGAATGGAGGTATATGAAGTCACAATGGAGTTGTGTGAAGTCATAGAATGGAGGTGTGTGAAATCAAAGAATTGAGGTTTGTGAAGTCATAGAATGGATTGTGTGTGAAATCACAGAATGGAAGTGTGTGAAGTCACAGAATGGAGGTGTGTAAAGTCACAGAGTGGAGGTGTGTGAAGTCACAGAATGGAGGTGTGTGAAGTCATAGAATGGAGGTGTGTGAAGTCACAGAATGCAGGTGTGTGAAGTCAGAATAGAGGTGTGCGAAGTCATAGAATGGAGGTGTGTGAAGTCAGAATGGAGCTGTGCGAAGTCATAGAATGGAAGTGTGTGAAGTCAGAATCGAGGTGTGTGAACTCATAGAATGGAGGTGTATGAAGTCACAATGGAGGTGTGTGAAGTCACAGAATGGATGTGTGTGAACTCAGAAAGGAGGTGTGGGAAGTCATAGAATGGAGGTTTGTGAAGTCATAGAATGGAGGTGTGTGAAATCATAGAATGGAGGTGTGTGAAGTCACAGAATTGAGGTGTGTGAAGTCAGAAAGGAGGTGTGTGAAGTCAGAATGGAGGTGTGTGAAGTCAGAGAATGGAGGTGTGTGAAGTCACAATGCAGGTGTGTGAACTCATAGAATGGAGGTGTGTGAAGTCACAATGTAGGTTTCTGAAGTCATAGAATGGAGGTGTGTGAAGTCATAGAATGGAGGTGTGTGAAGTCACAGAATGGAGGTGTGTGATGTCATAGAATGGAGGTGTGTGAAGTCACAGAATGGAGGTGTGTAATGGCATACAATGGAGGTGTGTGAAGTCCTAGAATGGAGGTGTGTGAAGTCATAGAATAGGGGTGTGTGAAGTCACAGATTGTAGGTGTGGGAAGTCACACTATGGAGGGGTGTGAACTCAGATTTGAGGTGTGTGAGGTCACAGAAGGGAGGTGTGTGAAGTCATATAACGAGGTGTGTGAAGTCACAGAATGGAGGTGTGTGAAGACACAGAATGGAGGTGTGTGAACTCAGAGTGGAGGTGTGTGAAGTCACAGAATGGAGGTGTGTGAAGTCATAGAATGGAAGTGTGTGAAGTCATAGAATGGAGGTGTGTGAAGTCAGAATGGAGGTGTGTGAAGTCACAAATGGAGGTGTGTTAACTCAGAATGGAGGTGTGTAAAGTCACAGAATGGAGGTGTGTGAAGTCATAGAATGGAAGTGTGTGAAGTCATAGAATGGAGGTGTGTGAAGTCAAAATTGTGATGTGTGAAGTCACAAATGGAGGTGTGTGAAGTCACAGAGTGGAGGTGTGTGAAATCAAAATGGAATTTTGTGAAGTCAAAGAAAGGAGTTGTGTGAAGTCATAGAATGGATGTGTATGAAGTCATGGAATGGAGGTTGGTGAAGTCAAACATTGGAAGTGTGTGAAGTTACAGAATGGAGGTGTGTGAAGTCATAGAAGGGAGATGTGTGAAGTCATAGATTGGAGGTGTGTGAAGTCAGAATGGAGATGTGTGAAGTCAGAAAATGGAGGTGTGAAATCATAGAATGGAGGTGTGTGAAATCATAGAATGGAGGTGTGTGAAGTCATAGAATGGCGGTGTCTGAAATCATAGAATGGAGGTGTGTGAAATCACAGTATGGAGGTGTGTGAAGACACAGAATGGAGGTGTGTAAAGTCACAGAGTGGAGGTGTGTGAAGTCACAGAATGGAGGTGTGTGAAGTCAGAGAATGTAGGCGTATGAAGTCATAGAATGGAGGTGTGTGAAGTCATAGAATGGAGGTGTGTCTAGTCACAGAATAGAAGTGTGTGAAGTCATAGAATGGAGGTGTGTGAAGTCATAGAATGGAGGTGTGTGAAGTCATAGAATGGAGGTGTGTGAAATCATAGAAAGGAGGTGTGTGAAATCACAGGATGGAGGTGTGTGAAGACACAGAATGCAGGTGTGTAAAGTCAAAGAGTGGAGGTGTGTGAAGTCACAGAATGGAGGTGTGTGAACTCAGAAAGGAGGTGTGTAAAGTCATAGAATGGAGTTCTGAGAAGTCATAGAATGGAGGTGTGTGAAATCATAGAATGGAGGTGTGTGAAGTCACAGAATTGAGGTGTGTGAAGTCAGAATGGAGGTGTGTGAAGTCATAGAATGGAGGTGTGTGAAATCATGGAATGGAGGTGTGTGTAGTCACAGAGTAGAGGTGTGTAAAGTCACAGAGTGGAGGTGTGTGAAGTCTCAGAATGGAGGTGTGTGAAGTCATAGAATGGAGGTGTTTGACGTCATAGAATGTTGGTTTTTGAAGTCAGAGAATGGAGGTGTGTGAAGTCATAGAATGGAGGTGTGTGAGGTCAGATTGGAGGTGTGTGAAGTCACAGAATGGAAGTGTGTCAACTCAGAAAGGAGGTGTGTGAAGTCATAGAATGGAAGTGTGTGAAGTCATAGAATGGAGGTGTGTGAAGTCACAGAAATGAGATGTTTGAAGTCAAAATGGAAGTGTGTGAAGTCAGAATGGAGGTGTGTGAAGTCATAGAATGGAGGTGTGTGAAGTAATAGAATGGAGGTGTGTGAAGTCAAAGAATGGAAGTATGTGAAGTCACAGAATGGAGGGGTGTGAATTCAAAGAATGGAGGTATGTGAAGTCACAGAATGGAGGGGTGTGAAGTCAGAATAGAGGTGTACGAAGTCATAGAATGGAGGTGTGTGAAGTCAGAATGGAGCTGTGTGAACTCATAGAATGGAGGTGTATGAAGTCACAATGGAGGTGTGTGAAGTCACAAAAGTGAGTTGTGTGAACTCATAGAATGGAGGAGTGTGAAGTCATAGAATGGAGGTGTGTGAAGTCACAGATGGAGGTGTATGAACTCATAGAATGGAGGTATATGAAGTCACAATGGAGGTGTGTGAAGTCATAGAATGGAGGTGTGTGAAATCAAGAATGGAGGTTTGTGAAGTCATGGAATGGATTGTGTGTGAAATCACAGAATGGAAGTGTGTAAAGTCACAGAATGGAGGTGTGTAAAGTCACAGAGTGGAGGTGTGTGAAGTCACAGAATGGATGTGTGTGAAGTCAAAGAATGCAGTTGTGTGAAGTCAGAATAGAGGTGTGCGAAGTCATAGAATGGAGGTGTGTGAAGTCAGAATGGAGCTGTGTGAAGTCATAGAATGGAAGTCTGTGAAGTCAGAATGGAGGTGTGTGAACTCATAGAATGGAGGTGTATGAAGTCACAATGGAGGTGTGTGAAGTCACAGAATGGATGTGTGTGAACTCAGAAAGGAGGTGTGGGAATTCATAGAATGGAGGTCTGTGAAGTCATAGAATGGAGGTGTGTGAAATCATAGAATGGAGGTGTGTGAAGTCACAGAATTGAGGTGTGTGAAGTCAGAATGGAGGTGTGTGAAGTCAGAATGGAGGTGTGTGAAGTCAGAGAATGGAGGTGTGTGAAGTCACAATGCAGGTGTGTGAACTCATAGAATGGAGGTGTGTGAAGTCAGAATGCAGGTGTGTGAAGTCATAGAATGGAGGTGTGTGAAGTCATAGAATGGAGGTGTGTGAAGTCACAGAATGGAGGTTTGTGAACTCATAGAATGGAGGAGTGTGAAGTCATAGAATGGACGTGTGTGAATTCACAGATGTAGGTGTGTGAAGTCATAGAATGGAGGTGTGTGAAGTCAAAGAATGGAGGTGTGTGAAGTCACAGAATGGAGGTGTGTGAACCCAGAATGGAGGTGTGTGAATTCACAGAAGGGAGGTTTGTGAAGTCATAGAATGGATTGTGTGTGAAATCACAGAATGGAGGTGTGTGAAGTCAGAGAATGGAGGTGTGTAAAGTCACAGAGTGGAGGTGTGTGAAGTCACAGAATGCAGGTGTGTGAAGTCAGAACAGGTGTGTGCGAAGTCATAGAATGGAGGAGTGTGAAGTGAGAATGGAGCTGTGTGAAGTCATACAATGGAAGTGTTTGAAGTCAGAATGGAGTTGTGTGAACTCATAGAATGGAGGTGTATGAAGTCACAATGGAAGTGTGTGAAGTCACAGAATGGATGTGTGTGAACTCAGAAAGGAGGTGTGTAAAGTCATAGAATGGATGTCTGTGAAGTCACAGAATGGAGGTGTGTGAAATCATAGAATGGAGGTGTGTGAAGTCACAGAATTGAGGTGTGTGAAGTCAGAAAGGAGGTGTGTGAAGTCAGAATGGAGGTGTGTGAAGTCAGAGAATGGAGGTGTGTGAAGTCACAATGCAGGTGTGTGAACTCATAGAATGGAGGTGTGTGAAGTATCAATGTAGGTTTCTGAAGTCATAGAATGGAGTGTGTGAAGTCATAAAATGGAGGTGTGTGAAGTCACAGAATGGAGGTGTGTGATGTCATAGAATGGAGGTGTGTGAAGTCACAGAATGGAGGTGTGTGAAGTCATAGAATGGAGGTGTGTGAAGTCATAGAACGGAGGTGTGTGAAGTCACAGAATAGAGGTGTGTGAAGTCACAGTATGGAGGTGTGTGAACTCAGATTTGAGGTGTGTGAAGTCTCAGAATGGAGGTGTGTGAAGTCATAGAAGTAGGTGTGTGAGGTCACAGAATGGAGGTGTGTGAAGACACAGAATGGAGGTGTGTGAACTCAGTGAGGAGGTGTGTGAAGTCACAGAATGGAGGTGTGTGAAGTCATAGAATGAAAGTGTGTGAAGTCATAGAATGGAGATGTGTGAAGTCAGAATAGAGGTGTGTGAACCCAGAATGGAGGTGTGTGAAGTCACAGAATGGAGGTTTGTGAAGTCATAGAATGGAGGTGTGTGAAGTCATAGAATGGATGTTGCTGAAGTAAGAATGAGGGTGTGTGAACTCATAGAATGGAGGTGTGTGAACTCATAGAATGGAGTTCTGAGAAGTCATAGAATGGAGGTGTGTGAAATCATAGAATGGAGGTGTGTGAAGTCACAGAATTGAGGTGTGTGAAGTCAGAATGGAGGTGTGTGAAGTCATAGAATGGAGGTGTGTGAAATCATAGAATGGAGGTGTGTGTAGTCAGAGAGTGGAGGTGTGTAAAGTCACAGAGTGGAGGTGTGTGAAGTCTCAGAATGGAGGTGTGTGAAGTCATAGAATAGAGGTGTTTGAAGTCATAGAATGTTGGTTTTTGAAGTCAGAGAATGGAGGTGTGTGAAGTCATAGAATGGAGGTGTGTGAGGTCAGATTGGAGGTGTGTGAAGTCACAGAATGGAGGTGTGTCAACTCAGAAAGGAGGTGTGTGAAGTCATAGAATGGAGGTGTGTGAAGTCATAGAATGGAGGTGTGTGAAGTCATAGAATGGAGGTGTGTGAAGTCACAGAATGGAGGTGTGTGAACTCATAGAATGGAGGAGTGTGAAGTCATAGAATGGACGTGTGTGAAGTCACAGATGGAGGTGTGTGAAGTCATAGAATGGAGGTGTGTGAAGTCACAGAATGGAGGTGTGTGAAGTCACAGAATGGAGGTGTGTAAAGTCACAGAGTGGAGGTGTGTGAAGTCACAAAATGGAAGTTTGTGAAGTTATAGAATGGAGGTGTGTGAAGTCACAGAATGCAGGTGTGTGAAGTCAGAACAGAGGTGTGCGAAGTCATAGAATGGAGGAGTGTGAAGTGAGAATGGAGCTGTGTGAAGTCATAGAATGGAAGTGTGTGAAGTCAGAATGGAGGTGTGTGAACTCATAGAATGGAGGTGGATGAAGTCACAATGGAGGTGTGTGAAGTCACAGAATGGATGTGTGTGAAATCAGAAAGGAGGTGTGTAAAGTCATAGAATGGAGGTCTGTGAAGTCACAGAATGGAGGTGTGTGAAATCATAGAATGGATGTGTGTGAAGTCACAGAATTGAGGTGTGTGAAGTCAGAATGGAGGTGTGTGAAGTCACAATGCAGGTGTGTGAACTCATAGAATGGAGGTGTGTGAAGTCACAATGCAGGTGTGTGAACTCATAGAATGGAGGTGTGTGAAGTATCAATGTAGGTTTCTGAAGTCATAGAAGGGAGGTGTGTGAAGTCATAAAATGGAGGTGTGTGAAGTCACAGAATGGAGGTGTGTGAAGGCATAGAATGGACGTGTGTGACGTCATAGAATGGAGGTGTGTGAAGCCACAGAGTAGAGGTGTGTGAAGTCACAGTATGGAGGTGTGTGAACTCAGATTTGAGGTGTGTGAAGTCACAGAAGGGAGGTGTGTGAAGTCATAGAAGTAGGTGTGTGAAGTCACAGAATGGAGGTGTGTGAAGACACAGAATGGAGGTGTGTAAACTCAGTGAGGAGGTGTGTGAAGTCACAGAATGGAGGTGTGTGAAGTCATAGAATGGAAGTGTGTGAAGTCATAGAATGGAGGTGTGTGAAGTCAGAATAGAGGTGTGTGAAGTCACAGAATGGAGGTGTGTGAACCCAGAATGGAGGTGTGTGGAGTCACAGAATGGAGGTTTGTGAAGTCATAGAATGGAGGTGTGTGAAGTTATAGAATGGATGTTGCTGAAGTAAGAATGAAGGTGTGTGAAGTCATAGAATGGAGGTGTCTTAAGTCATAGAATGGATGTTGCTGAAAAAAGAATGAAGGTGTGTGAACTCATAGAATGAAGGTGTGTGAACTCATAGAATGGAGGTGTGTGAATTCATGTAACGGAGGTGTGTGGAATCAAAAAATGGAGGTGTATGATGTCAAACAATGGAAGTGTGTGAAGTCATAGAATGGAGGTGTGTGAAGTCTTAGAATGGAGGTGTGTGAAGTCATAGAATGGAGGTGTGTGAAGTCACAGAAGGGAGGTGTGTGAAGTCACAAAGTGGAGGTGTGTGAATGCACAGAATGGAGGGGTGTGAAGTCAAAGAATGGAGGTATGTGAAGTCACAGAATGGAGGGGTGTGAAGTCAAAGAATGGAGGTATGTGAAGTCACAGAATGGAGGGGTGTGAAGTCAAAGAATGGAGGTATGTGTAGTCACAGAATGGAGGTGTGTGAAGTCAGAATGGAGCTGTGTGAACTCATAGAATGGAGGTGTATGAAGTCACAATGGAGGTGTGTGAAGTCACAAAAATGAGTTGTGTGAACTCATAGAATGGAGGAGTGTGAAGTCATAGAATGGACGTGTGTGAATTCACAGATGTAGGTGTGTGAAGTCATAGAATGGAGGTGTGTGAAGTCAAAGAATGGAGGTGTGTGAAGTCACAGAATGGAGGTGTGTGAACCCAGAATGGAGGTGTGTGAATTCACAGAAGGGAGGTTTGTGAAGTCATAGAATGGATTGTGTGTGAAATCACAGAATGGAGGTGTGTGAAGTCAGAGAATGGAGGTGTGTAAAGTCACAGAGTGGAGGTGTGTGAAGTCACAGAATGCAGGTGTGTGAAGTCAGAACAGGTGTGTGCGAAGTCATAGAATGGAGGAGTGTGAAGTGAGAATGGAGCTGTGTGAAGTCATACAATGGAAGTGTGTGAAGTCAGAATGGAGTTGTGTGAACTCATAGAATGGAGGTGTATGAAGTCACAATGGAAGTGTGTGAAGTCACAGAATGGATGTGTGTGAACTCAGAAAGGAGGTGTGTAAAGTCATAGAATGGATGTCTGTGAAGTCACAGAATGGAGGTGTGTGAAATCATAGAATGGAGGTGTGTGAAGTCACAGAATTGAGGTGTGTGAAGTCAGAAAGGAGGTGTGTGAAGTCAGAATGGAGGTGTGTGAAGTCAGAGAATGGAGGTGTGTGAAGTCACAATGCAGGTGTGTGAACTCATAGAATGGAGGTGTGTGAAGTATCAATGTAGGTTTCTGAAGTCATAGAATGGAGTGTGTGAAGTCATAAAATGGAGGTGTGTGAAGTCACAGAATGGAGGTGTGTGATGTCATAGAATGGAGGTGTGTGAAGTCACAGAATGGAGGTGTGTGAAGTCATAGAATGGAGGTGTGTGAAGTCATAGAACGGAGGTGTGTGAAGTCACAGAATAGAGGTGTGTGAAGTCACAGTATGGAGGTGTGTGAACTCAGATTTGAGGTGTGTGAAGTCTCAGAATGGAGGTGTGTGAAGTCATAGAAGTAGGTGTGTGAGGTCACAGAATGGAGGTGTGTGAAGACACAGAATGGAGGTGTGTGAACTCAGTGAGGAGGTGTGTGAAGTCACAGAATGGAGGTGTGTGAAGTCATAGAATGAAAGTGTGTGAAGTCATAGAATGGAGATGTGTGAAGTCAGAATAGAGGTGTGTGAACCCAGAATGGAGGTGTGTGAAGTCACAGAATGGAGGTTTGTGAAGTCATAGAATGGAGGTGTGTGAAGTCATAGAATGGATGTTGCTGAAGTAAGAATGAGGGTGTGTGAACTCATAGAATGGAGGTGTGTGAACTCATAGAATGGAGTTCTGAGAAGTCATAGAATGGAGGTGTGTGAAATCATAGAATGGAGGTGTGTGAAGTCACAGAATTGAGGTGTGTGAAGTCAGAATGGAGGTGTGTGAAATCATAGAATGGAGGTGTGTGAAATCATAGAATGGAGGTGTGTGTAGTCAGAGAGTGGAGGTGTGTAAAGTCACAGAGTGGAGGTGTGTGAAGTCTCAGAATGGAGGTGTGTGAAGTCATAGAATAGAGGTGTTTGAAGTCATAGAATGTTGGTTTTTGAAGTCAGAGAATGGAGGTGTGTGAAGTCATAGAATGGAGGTGTGTGAGGTCAGATTGGAGGTGTGTGAAGTCACAGAATGGAGGTGTGTCAACTCAGAAAGGAGGTGTGTGAAGTCATAGAATGGAGGTGTGTGAAGTCATAGAATGGAGGTGTGTGAAGTCATAGAATGGAGGTTTGTGAAGTCACAGAATGGAGGTGTGTGAACTCATAGAATGGAGGAGTGTGAAGTCATAGAATGGACGTGTGTGAAGTCACAGATGGAGGTGTGTGAAGTCATAGAATGGAGGTGTGTGAAGTCACAGAATGGAGGTGTGTGAAGTCACAGAATGGAGGTGTGTAAAGTCACAGAGTGGAGGTGTGTGAAGTCACAAAATGGAAGTTTGTGAAGTTATAGAATGGAGGTGTGTGAAGTCACAGAATGCAGGTGTGTGAAGTCAGAACAGAGGTGTGCGAAGTCATAGAATGGAGGAGTGTGAAGTGAGAATGGAGCTGTGTGAAGTCATAGAATGGAAGTGTGTGAAGTCAGAATGGAGGTGTGTGAACTCATAGAATGGAGGTGGATGAAGTCACAATGGAGGTGTGTGAAGTCACAGAATGGATGTGTGTGAACTCAGAAAGGAGGTGTGTAAAGTCATAGAATGGAGGTCTGTGAAGTCACAGAATGGAGGTGTGTGAAATCATAGAATGGATGTGTGTGAAGTCACAGAATTGAGGTGTGTGAAGTCAGAATGGAGGTGTGTGAAGTCACAATGCAGGTGTGTGAACTCATAGAATGGAGGTGTGTGAAGTCACAATGCAGGTGTGTGAACTCATAGAATGGAGGTGTGTGAAGTATCAATGTAGGTTTCTGAAGTCATAGAAGGGAGGTGTGTGAAGTCATAAAATGGAGGTGTGTGAAGTCACAGAATGGAGGTGTGTGAAGGCATAGAATGGACGTGTGTGACGTCATAGAATGGAGGTGTGTGAAGTCACAGAGTAGAGGTGTGTGAAGTCACAGTATGGAGGTGTGTGAACTCAGATTTGAGGTGTGTGAAGTCACAGAAGGGAGGTGTGTGAAGTCATAGAAGTAGGTGTGTGAAGTCACAGAATGGAGGTGTGTGAAGACACAGAATGGAGGTGTGTAAACTCAGTGAGGAGGTGTGTGAAGTCACAGAATGGAGGTGTGTGAAGTCATAGAATGGAAGTGTGTGAAGTCATAGAATGGAGGTGTGTGAAGTCAGAATAGAGGTGTGTGAAGTCACAGAATGGAGGTGTGTGAACCCAGAATGGAGGTGTGTGGAGTCACAGAATGGAGGTTTGTGAAGTCATAGAATGGAGGTGTGTGAAGTTATAGAATGGATGTTGCTGAAGTAAGAATGAAGGTGTGTGAAGTCATAGAATGGAGGTGTCTTAAGTCATAGAATGGATGTTGCTGAAAAAAGAATGAAGGTGTGTGAACTCATAGAATGAAGGTGTGTGAACTCATAGAATGGAGGTGTGTGAATTCATGTAACGGAGGTGTGTGGAATCAAAAAATGGAGGTGTATGATGTCAAACAATGGAAGTGTGTGAAGTCATAGAATGGAGGTGTGTGAAGTCTTAGAATGGAGGTGTGTGAAGTCATAGAATGGAGGTGTGTGAAGTCACAGAAGGGAGGTGTGTGAAGTCACAAAGTGGAGGTGTGTGAATGCACAGAATGGAGGGGTGTGAAGTCAAAGAATGGAGGTATGTGAAGTCACAGAATGGAGGGGTGTGAAGTCAAAGAATGGAGGTATGTGAAGTCACAGAATGGAGGGGTGTGAAGTCAAAGAATGGAGGTATGTGTAGTCACAGAATGGAGGTGTGTGAAGTCAGAATGGAGCTGTGTGAACTCATAGAATGGAGGTGTATGAAGTCACAATGGAGGTGTGTGAAGTCACAAAAATGAGTTGTGTGAACTCATAGAATGGAGGAGTGTGAAGTCATAGAATGGAGGTGTGTGAAGTCACAGATGGAGGTGTGTGAACTCATAGAATGGAGGTATATGAAGTCACAATGGAGGTGTGTGAAGTCATAGAATGGAGGTGTGTGAAATCAAAGAATGGAGGTTTGTGAAGTCATAGAATGGATTGTGTGTGAAATCACAGAATGGAAGTGTGTGAAGTCACAGAATGGAGGTGTGTGCAATCATAGAATGGATGTGTGTGTAGTCACAGAGTGGAGGGGTGTAAAGTCACAGAGTGGAGGTGTGTGAAGTCTCAGAATGGAGGTGTGTGAAGTCATAGAATGGAGGTGTTTGAAGTCATAGAATGTTGGTTTTTGAGTCAGAGAATGGAGGTGTGTGAAGTCATAGAATGGAGGTGTGTGAGGTCAGATTGGAGGTGTGTGAAGTCACAGAATGGAAGTGTGTCAACTCAGAAAGGAGGTGTGTGAAGTCATAGAATGGAGGTGTGTGAAGTCATAGAATGGAGGTGTGTGAAGTCACAGAAATGAGATGTTTGAAGTCAAAATGGAAGTGTGTGAAGTCAGAATGCAGGTGTGTGAAGTCATAGAATGGAGGTGTGTGAAGTAATACAATGGAGGTGTGTGAAGTCATAGAATGGAGGTGTGTGAAGTCACAGAATGGAGGTGTGTGAACTCATAGAATGGAGGAGTGTGAAGTCATAGAATGGACGTGTGTGAAGTCACAGATGCAGGTGTGTGAAGTCATAGAATGGAGGTGTGTGAAGTCACAGAATGGAGGTGTGTGAAGTCACAAAATGGAGGTGTGTAAAGTCACAGAGTGGAGGTGTGTGAAGTAACAGAATGGAGGTTTGTGAAGTTATAGAATGGAGGTGTGTGAAGTCACAGAATGCAGGTGTGTGAAGTCAGAACAGAGGTGTGCGAAGTCATAGAATGGAGGAGTGTGAAGTGAGAATGGAGCTGTGTGAAGTCATAGAATGGAAGTGTGTGAAGTCAGAATGGAGGTGTGTGAACTCATAGAATGGAGGTGGATGAAGTCACAATGGAGGTGTGTGAAGTCACAGAATGGATGTGTGTGAACTCAGAAAGGAGGTGTGTAAAGTCATAGAATGGAGGTCTGTGAAGTCACAGAATGGAGGTGTGTGAAATCATAGAATGGATGTGTGTGAAGTCACAGAATTGAGGTGTGTGAAGTCAGAATGGAGGTGTGTGAAGTCACAATGCAGGTGTGTGAACTCATAGAATGGAGGTGTGTGAAGTAACAATGCAGGTGTGTGAACTCATAGAATGGAGGTGTGTGAAGTATCAATGTAGGTTTCTGAAGTCATAGAAGGGAGGTGTGTGAAGTCATAAAATGGAGGTGTGTGAAGTCACAGAATGGAGATGTGTGAAGGCATAGAATGGACGTGTGTGACGTCATAGAATTGAGGTGTGTGAAGTCACAGAGTAGAGGTGTGTGAAGTCACAGTATGGAGGTGTGTGAACTCAGATTTGAGGTGTGTGAAGTCACAGAATGGAGGTGTGTGAAGTCATAGAAGTAGGTGTGTGAAGTCACAGAATGGAGGTTTGTGAAGACACAGAATGGAGGTGTGTAAACTCAGTGAGGAGGTGTGTGAAGTCACAGAATGGAGGTGTGTGAAGTCATAGAATGGAAGTGTGTGAAGTCATAGAATGGAGGTGTGTGAAGTCAGAATAGAGGTGTGTGAAGTCACAGAATGGAGGTGTGTGAACCCAGAATGGAGGTGTGTGAAGTCACAGAATGGAGGTTTGTGAAGTCATAGAATGGAGGTGTGTGAAGTTATAGAATGGATGTTGCTGAAGTAAGAATGAAGGTGTGTGAAGTCATAGGATGGAGGTGTCTTAAGTCATAGAATGGATGTTGCTGAAAAAAGAATGAAGGTGTGTGAAGTCATAGGATGGAGGTGTCTTAAGTCATAGAATGGATGTTGCTGAAAAAAGAATGAAGGTGTGTGAACTCATAGAATGGAGGTGTGTGAACTCATAGAATGGAGGTGTGTGAATTCATGTAACGGAGGTGTGTGGAATCAAAAAATGGAGGTGTATGATGTCAAACAATGGAAGTGTGTGAAGTCATAGAATGGAGGTGTGTGAAGTCTTAGAATGGAGGTGTGTGAAGTCATAGAATGGAGGTGTGTGAAGTCATAGAAGGGAGGTGTGTGAAGTCACAAAGTGGAGGTGTGTGAATGCACAGAATGGAGGGGTGTGAAGTCAAAGAATGGAGGTATGTGAAGTCACAGAATGGAGGGGTGTGAAGTCAAAGAATGGAGGTATGTGAAGTCACAGAATGGAGGGGTGTGAAGTCAAAGAATCGAGGTATGTGAAGTCACAGAATGGAGGTGTTTGAAGTCAGAATGGAGCTGTGTGAACTCATAGAATGGAGGTGTATGAAGTCACAATGGAGGTGTGTGAAGTCACAAAAATGAGTTGTGTGAACTCATAGAATGGAGGAGTGTGAAGTCATAGAATGGAGGTGTGTGAAGTCACAGATGGAGGTGTGTGAACTCATAGAATGGAGGTATATGAAGTCACAATGGAGGTGTGTGAAGTCATAGAATGGAGGTGTGTGAAATCAAAGAATGGAGGTTTGTGAAGTCATAGAATGGATTGTGTGTGAAATCACAGAATGGAAGTGTGTGAAGTCACAGAATGGAGGTGTGTGCAATCATAGAATGGAGGTGTGTGTAGTCACAGAGTGGAGGTGTGTAAAGTCACAGAGTGGAGGTGTGTGAAGTCTCAGAATGGAGGTGTGTGAAGTCATAGAATGGAGGTGTTTGAAGTCATAGAATGTTGGTTTTTGAGTCAGAGAATGGAGGTGTGTGAAGTCATAGAATGGAGGTGTGTGAGGTCAGATTGGAGGTGTGTGAAGTCACAGAATGGAAGTGTGTCAACTCAGAAAGGAGGTGTGTGAAGTCATAGAATGGAGGTGTGTGAAGTCATAGAATGGAGGTGTGTGAAGTCACAGAAATGAGATGTTTGAAGTCAAAATGGAAGTGTGTGAAGTCAGAATGCACGTGTGTGAAGTCATAGAATGGAGGTGTGTGAAGTAATACAATGGAGGTGTGTGAAGTCATAGAATGGAGGTGTGTGAAGTCACAGAATGGAGGTGTGTGAACTCATAGAATGGAGGAGTGTGAAGTCATAGAATGGACGTGTGTGAAGTCACAGATGGAGGTGTGTGAAGTCATAGAATGGAGGTGTGTGAAGTCACAGAATGGAGGTGTGTGAAGTCACAGAATGGAGGTGTGTAAAGTCACAGAGTGGAGGTGTGTGAAGTAACAGAATGGAGGTTTGTGAAGTTATAGAATGGAGGTGTGTGAAGTCACAGAATGCAGGTGTGTGAAGTCAGAACAGAGGTGTGCGAAGTCATAGAATGGAGGAGTGTGAAGTGAGAATGGAGCTGTGTGAAGTCATAGAATGGAAGTGTGTGAAGTCAGA
The DNA here is from genome assembly GCA_024803745.1 of Megascapheus bottae. Lineage (NCBI taxonomy): Eukaryota > Metazoa > Chordata > Mammalia > Rodentia > Geomyidae > Megascapheus > Megascapheus bottae. The sequence goes on from JANJXV010000311.1 coordinate 936,773, forward strand.
ATGGAGGTGTGTGAACTCATAGAATGGAGGTGGATGAAGTCACAATGGAGGTGTGTGAAGTCACAGAATGGATGTGTGTGAACTCAGAAAGGAGGTGTGTAAAGTCATAGAGTGGAGGTCTGTGAAGTCACAGAATGGAGGTGTGTGAAATCATAGAATGGAGGTGTGTGAAGTCACAGAATTGAGGTGTGTGAAGTCAGAATGGAGGTGTGTGAAGTCACAATGCAGGTGTGTGAACTCATAGAATGGAGGTGTGTGAAGTCACAATGCAGGTGTGTGAACTCATAGAATGGAGGTGTGTGAAGTATCAATGTAGGTTTCTGAAGTCATAGAATGGAGGTGTGTGAAGTCATAAAATGGAGGTGTGTGAAGTCACAGAATGGAGGTGTGTGAAGGCATAGAATGGACGTGTGTGAAGTTATAGAATGGAGGTGTGTGAAGTCACAGAATATAGGTGTGTGAAGCCACAGTATGGAGGTGTGTGAACTCAGATTTGAGGTGTGTGAAGTCACAGAATGGAGGTGTGTGAAGTCATAGAAGTAGGTGTGTGAAGTCACAGAAGGGAGGTGTGTGAAGACACAGAATGGAGATGTGTGAACTCAGTGAGGAGGTGTGTGAAGTCACAGAATGGAGGTGTGTGAAGTCATAGAATGGAAGTGTGTGAAGTCATAGAATGGATGTTGCTGAAGTAAGAATGAAGGTGTGTGAAGTCATAGAATGGAGGTGTCTTAAGTCATGGAATGGATGTTGCTGAAATAAGAATGAAGGTGTGTGAACTCATAGAATGGAGGTGTGTGAACTCATAGAATGGAGGGGTGAATTCATGGAACGGAGGTGTGTGAAGTCAAAAAATGGAGGTGAATGATGTCAAACAATGGAAGTGTGTGAAGTCATAGAATGGAGGTGTGTGAAGTCTTAGAATGGAGGTGTGTGAAGTCATAGAATGGAGGTGTGTGAAGTCACAGAAGGGAGGTGTGTGAAGTCACAGAATGGAGGTGTGTAAAGTCACAAAGTGGAGGTGTGTGAAGGCACAGAATGGAGGGGTGTGAAGTCAAAGAATGGAGGTATGTGAAGTCACAGAATGGAGGGGTGTGAAGTCAAAGAATGGAGGTATGTGAAGTCACAGAATGGAGGGGTGTGAAGTCAGAATAGAGGTGTACGAAGTCATAGAATGGAGGTGTGTGAAGTCAGAATGGAGCTGTGTGAACTCATAGAATGGAGGTGTGTGAAGTCACAAAAAGGAGTTGTGTGAACTCATAGAATGGAGGAGTGTGAAGTCATAGAATGGAGGTGTGTGAAGTCACAGATGGAGGTGTGTGAACTCATAGAATGGAGGTGTATGAAGTCACAATGGAGGTGTGTGAAGTCACAGAATGCATGTGTGTGAACTCAGAAAGGAGGTGTTGGAAGTCATAGAATGGAGGTCTCTGAAGTCATAGAATGGAGGTGTGTGAAATCATAGAATGGAGGTGTGTGAAGTCACAGAATTGAGGTGTGTGAAGTCAGAATGGAGGTGTGTGAAGTCAGACAATGGAGGTGTGTGAAGTCACAATGCAGGTGTGTGAACTCATAGAATGGAGGTGTGTGAAGTCAAAATATAGGTTTCTGAAGTCATAGAATGGAGGTGTGTGAAGTCATAGAATGGAGGTGTGTGAAGTCACAGAATGGAGGTGTGTGATGTCATAGAATGGAGGTGTGTGAAGTCACAGAATGGAGGTGTGTAAAGGCATAGAATGGAGGTGTGTGAAGTCATAGAATGGAGGTGTGTGAAGTCATAGAATGGGGGTGTGTGAAGTCACAGAATGGAGGTGTGTGAAGTCACACTATGGAGGTGTGTGAACTCAGATTTGAGGTGTGTGAAGTCTCAGAATGGAGGTGTGTGAAGTCATAGAAGTAGGTGTGTGAAGTCACAGAACGGAGGTGTGTGAAGACACAGAATGGAGGTGAGTGAACTCAGTGAGGAGGTGTGTGAAGTCACAGAATGGAGGTGTGTGAAGTCATAGAATGGAAGTGTGTGAAGTCATAGAATGGAGGTGTGTGAAGTCAGAATAGAGGAGTGTGAAGTCACAGAATGGAGGTGTGTGAACCCAGAATGGAGGTGTGTGAAGTCACAGAGTGGAGGTTTGTGAAGTCATAGAATGGAGGTGTGTGAAGTCATAGAATGGATGTTGCTGAAGTAAGAATGAAGGTGTGTGAAGTCATAGAATGGAGGTGTCTTAAGTCATAGAATGGATGTTGCTGAAATAAGAATGAAGGTGTGTGAACTCATAGAATGGAGTTGTGTGAACTCATAGAATGGAGGTGTGTGAATTCATGGAACGGAGGAGTGTGAAGTCAAAAAATGGAGGTGTATGATGTCAAACAATGGAAGTGTGTGAAGTCATAGAATGGAGGTGTGTGAAGTCTTAGAATGGAGGTGTGTGAAGTCATAGAATGGAGGTGTGTGAAGTCACAGAAGGGAGGTGTGTGAAGTCACAGAATGGAGGTGTGTGAAGTCACAAAGTGGAGGTGTGTGAAGGCACAGAATGGAGGGGTGTGAAGTCAAAGAATGGAGGTATGTGAAGTCACAGAATGGAGGGGTGTGAATTCAAAGAATGGAGGTATGTGAAGTCACAGAATGGAGGGGTGTGAAGTCAGAATAGAGGTGTACGAAGTCATAGAATGGAGGTGTGTGAAGTCAGAATGGAGCTGTGTGAACTCATAGAATGGAGGTGTATGAAGTCACAATGGAGGTGTGTGAAGTCACAAAAATGAGTTGTGTGAACTCATAGAATGGAGGAGTGTGAAGTCATAGAATGGAGGTGTGTGAAGTCACAGATGGAGGTGTGTGAACTCATAGAATGGAGGTATATGAAGTCACAATGGAGGTGTGTGAAGTCATAGAATGGAGGTGTGTGAAATCAAAGAATGGAGGTTTGTGAAGTCATAGAATGGATTGTGTGTGAAATCACAGAATGGAAGTGTGTGAAGTCACAGAATGGAGGTGTGTGTAGTCACAGAGTGGAGGTGTGTGAAGTCACAGAATGGATGTGTGTGAAGTCAAAGAATGCAGTTGTGTGAAGTCAGAATAGGGGTGTGCGAAGTCATAGAATGGAGGTGTGTGAAGTCAGAATGGAGCTGTGTGAAGTCATAGAATGGAAGTCTGTGAAGTCAGAATGGAGGTGTGTGAACTCATAGAATGGAGGTGTATGAAGTCACAATGGAGGTGTGTGAAGTCACAGAATGGATGTGTGTGAACTCAGAAAGGAGGTGTGTGAATTCATAGAATGGAGGTCTGTGAAGTCATAGAATGGAGGTGTGTGAAATCATAGAATGGAGGTGTGTGAAGTCACAGAATTGAGGTGTGTGAAGTCAGAATGGAGGTGTGTGAAGTCAGAATGGAGGTGTGTGAAGTCAGAGAATGGAGGTGTGTGATGTCACAATGCAGGTGTGTGAACTCATAGAATGGAGGTGTGTGAAGTCAGAATGCAGGTGTGTGAAGTCATAGAATGGAGGTGTGTGAAGGCATAGAATGGAGGTGTGTGAAGTCACAGAATGGAGGTGTGTGAACTCATAGAATGGAGGAGTGTGAAGTCATAGAATGGACGTGTGTGAAGTCACAGATGGAGGTGTGTGAAGTCATAGAATGGAGGTGTGTGAAGTCACAGAATGGAGGTGTGTGAAGTCACAGAATGGAGGTGTGTGAACCCAGAATGGAGGTGTGTGAATTCACAGAAGGGAGGTTTGTGAAGTCATAGAATGGATTGTGTGTGAAATCACAGAATGGAGGTGTGTGAAGTCACAGAATGGAGGTGTGTAAAGTCACAGAGTCGAGGTGTGTGAAGTCACAGAATGCAGGTGTGTGAAGTCAGAACAGGGGTGTGCGAAGTCATAGAATGGAGGAGTGTGAAGTGAGAATGGAGCTGTGTGAAGTCATAGAATGGAAGTGTGTGAAGTCAGAATGGAGGTGTGTGAACTCATAGAATGGAGGTGTATGAAGTCACAATGGAAGTGTGTGAAGTCACAGAATGGATGTGTGTGAACTCAGAAAGGAGGTGTGTAAAGTCATAGAATGGAGGTCTGTGAAGTCACAGAATGGAGGTGTGTGAAATCATAGAACGGAGGTGTGTGAAGTCACAGAATTGAGGTGTGTGAAGTCAGAATGGAGGTGTGTGAAGTCGGAATGGAGGTGTGTGAAGTCAGATAATGGAGGTGTGTGAAGTCACAATGCAGGTGTGTGAACTCATAGAATGGAGGTGTGTGAAGTATCAATGTAGGTTTCTGAAGTCATAGAATGGAGTGTGTGAAGTCATAAAATGGAGGTGTGTGAAGTCACAGAATGGAGGTGTGTGATGTCATAGAATGGAGGTGTGTGAAGTCACAGAATGGAGGTGTGTGAAGGCATAGAATGGAGGTGTGTGAAGTCATAGAACGGAGGTGTGTGAAGTCACAGAATAGAGGTGTGTGAAGTCACAGTATGGAGGTGTGTGAACTCAGATTTGAGGTGTGTGAAGTCTCAGAATGGTGGTGTGTGAAGTCTTAGAAGTAGGTGTGTGAAGTCACAGAATGGAGGTGTGTGAAGACACAGAATGGAGGTGTGTGAACTCAGTGAGGAGGTGTGTGAAGTCACAGAATGGAGGTGTGTGAAGTCATAGAATGGAAGTGTGTGAAGTCATAGAATGGAGGTGTGTGAAGTCAGAATAGAGGTGTGTGAACCCAGAATGGAGGTGTGTGAAGTCACAGAATGGAGGTTTGTGAAGTCATAGAATGGAGGTGTGTGAAGTCATAGAATGGATGTTGCTGAAGTAAGAATCAAGGTGTGTGAACTCATAGAATGGAGGTGTGTGAAGTCATAGAATGGAGTTCTGAGAAGTCATAGAATGGAGGTGTGTGAAATCATAGAATGGAGGTGTGTGAAGTCACAGAATTGAGGTGTGTGAAGTCAGAATGGAGGTGTGTGAAGTCATAGAATGGAGGTGTGTGAAATCATAGAATGGAGGTGTGTGTAGTCAGAGAGTGGAGGTATGTAAAGTCACAGAGTGGAGGTGTGTGAAGTCTCAGAATGGAGGTGTGTGAAGTCATAGAATAGAGGTGTTTGAAGTCATAGAATGTTGGTTTTTGAAGTCAGAGAATGGAGGTGTGTGAAGTCATAGAATGGAGGTGTGTGAGGTCAGATTGGAGGTGTGTGAAGTCACAGAATGGAGGTGTGTCAACTCAGAAAGGAGGTGTGTGAAGTCATAGAATGGAGGTGTGTGAAGTCATAGAATGGAGGTGTGTGAAGTCACAGAAATGAGATGTTTGAAGTCAAAATGGAAGTGTGTGAAGTCAGAATGCAGGTGTGTGAAGTTATAGAATGGAGGTGTGTGAAGTAATAGAATGGAGGTGTGTGAAGTCATAGAATGGAGGTGTGTGAAGTCACAGAATGGAGGTGTGTGAAGTCACAGAATGGAGGTGTGTAAAGTCACAGAGTGGAGGTGTGTGAAGTCACAGAATGGAAGTTTGTGAAGTTATAGAATGGAGGTGTGTGAAGTCACAGAATGCAGGTGTGTGAAGTCAGAACAGAGGTGTGCGAAGTCATAGAATGGAGGAGTGTGAAGTGAGAATGGAGCTGTGTGAAGTCATAGAATGGAAGTGTGTGAAGTCAGAATGGAAGTGTGTGAACTCATAGAATGGAGGTGTATGAAGTCACAATGGAGGTGTGTGAAGTCACCGAATGGATGTGTGTGAACTCAGAAAGGAGGTGTGTAAAGTCATAGAATGGAGGTCTGTGAAGTCACAGAATGGAGGTGTGTGAAATCATAGAATGGAGGTGTGTGAAGTCACAGAATTGAGGTGTGTGAAGTCAGAATGGAGGTGTGTGAAGTCACAATGCAGGTGTGTGAACTCATAGAATGGAGGTGTGTGAAGTCACAATGCAGGTGTGTGAACTCATAGAATGGAGGTGTGTAAAGTATCAATGTAGGTTTCTGAAGTCATAGAAGGGAGGTGTGTGAAGTCATAAAATGGAGGTGTGTGAAGTCACAGAATGGAGGTGTGTGAAGGCATAGAATGGACGTGTGTGAAGTCATAGAATGGAGGTGTGTGAAGTCACAGAGTAGAGGTGTGTGAAGTCACAGTATGGAGGTGTGTGAACTCAGATTTGAGGTGTGTGAAGTCACAGAATGGAGGTGTGTGAAGTCATAGAATGGAGGTGTGTGAAGTCACAGAGTAGAGGTGTGTGAAGTCACAGTATGGAGGTGTGTGAACTCAGATTTGAGGTGTGTGAAGTCACAGAATGGAGGTGTGTGAAGTCATAGAATGGAGGTGTGTGAAGTCATAGAATGGATGTTGCTGAAGTAAGAATGAAGGTGTGTGAAGTCATAGAATGGAGGTGTCTTAAGTCATAGAATGGATGTTGCTGAAATAAGAATGAAGGTGTGTGAACTCATAGAATGGAGGTGTGTGAACTCATAGAATGGAGGTGTGTGAATTCATGGAACGGAGGTGTGTGAAATCAAAAAATGGAGGTGTATGATGTCAAACAATGGAAGTGTGTGAAGTCATAGAATGGAGGTGTGTGAAGTCTTAGAATGGAGGTGTGTGAAGTCATAGAATGGAGGTGTGTGAAGTCACAGAAGGGAGGTGTGTGAAGTCACAAAGTGGAGGTGTGTGAAGGCACAGAATGGAGTGGTGTGAAGTCAAAGAATGGAGGTATGTGAAGTCACAGAATGGAGGGGTGTGAAGAAAAAGAATGGAGGTATGTGAAGTCACAGAATGGAGGGGTGTGAAGTCAAAGAATGGAGGTATGTGAAGTCACAGAATGGAGGTGTGTGAAGTCAGAATGGAGCTGTGTGAACTCATAGAATGGAGGTGTATGAAGTCACAATGGAGGTGTGTGAAGTCACAAAAATGAGTTGTGTGAACTCATAGAATGGAGGAGTGTGAAGTCATAGAATGGAGGTGTGTGAAGTCACAGATGGAGGTGTGTGAACTCATAGAATGGAGGTATATGAAGTCACAATGGAGGTGTGTGAAGTCATAGAATGGAGGTGTGTGAAATCAAAGAATGGAGGTTTGTGAAGTCATAGAATGGATTGTGTGTGAAATCACAGAATGGAAGTGTGTGAAGTCACAGAATGGAGGTGTGTGCAATCATAGAATGGAGGTGTGTGTAGTCACAGAGTGGAGGTGTGTAAAGTCACAGAGTGGAGGTGTGTGAAGTCTCAGAATGGAGGTGTGTGAAGTCATAGAATGGAGGTGTTTGAAGTCATAGAATGTTGGTTTTTGAGTCAGAGAATGGAGGTGTGTGAAGTCATAGAATGGAGGTGTGTGAGGTCAGATTGGAGGTGTGTGAAGTCACAGAATGGAAGTGTGTCAACTCAGAAAGGAGGTGTGTGAAGTCATAGAATGGAGGTGTGTGAAGTCATAGAATGGAGGTGTGTGAAGTCACAGAAATGAGATGTTTGAAGTCAAAATGGAAGTGTGTGAAGTCAGAATGCAGGTGTGTGAAGTCATAGAATGGAGGTGTGTGAAGTAATAGAATGGAGGTGTGTGAAGTCATAGAATGGAGGTGTGTGAAGTCATAGAATGGAGGTGTGTGAAGTCATTGAATGGAGGTGTGTGAAGTCAAAATGGAAGTGTGTGATGTCACAATTGAGGAATATGAAATCACAGAATGGAGGAGTGTGAAGTCATAGAATGGTGGTGTGTGAAGTCAAAATGGATGTGTTTGATATCACAATTGAGGAATGTGAAGTCACAGAATGGATGTGTGTGAAATCATACAATGGAGGTGTGTGAAGTCAAAAATGGAAGTGTGTGATGTCACAATTGTGGAATGTGAAGTCACAGAATGGAGTTGTGTGAAGTCAAAATGGAGGTGTGTGAAGTCACAGAATGGATGTGTGTGAATTCACAGAATGAAGGTGTGAAGTCAAAATGGAGGTTTGTGAAGTCATTGAATTGAGGTGTGTGAAGTCATAGATTGGAGGTGTGTGAAGTCATAGAATGGAGGTGTGTGAAGTCACAGAATGTATGTGTGTGAAGGCATAGAATGGACGTTTGTGAAGTCACAATGGAGGTGTGTGTAGTCATTGAATGGAGGAGTGTGAAGTCACAGAATGGGGGTGTGTAAAGTCAGAATGGAGGTGTGCGAAGTCATAGAATGGAGGTGTGTGAAGTCATAAAATAGAGGTGTGAAAAGTCAGACTTGAGGTGTGTGAAGTAATAGAATGGAGGTTTGTGAAGTCACAGAATGGAGGTGTGTGAAGTCAGAATGGAGGTGTACGAAGTCATAGAATGGAGGTGTGTGAAGTCATAGAATGGAGGTGTGTAAATCATAGAATGGATGTGTGTGAAGTTCTAGAATGGAGGTGTGTGAAGTCATAGAATGGAGGTGTGTGAAGTCATAGAATGGAGTTGTGTGAAGTCATAGAATGGAGGTGTGTGAGGTCACAGAATGGAGTTGTGTGAAGTCATAGAATGGAGCTGTGTGAAGTCACAGAATGGAGGCGTGTGAAGTCAAACAGGAGGTGTGTGAAGTCAGAATGGAGGTCTGTGAAGTCACAGAGTGGAGGTGTGTGAAGTCTCAGATGGACATGTGTTAAGTCATAGAACGGAGGAGTGTGAAGTCATAGAATGTAGGCGTGTGAAGTCAGAATGGAGATGTGTGAAGACAGAATGGAGGTGTGTGAAGTCATAGAATGAATGTTTTTGAAGTAAGAATGGAGGTGTGTAAAGTGACAGAATGTAGGTGTGTGAAGTCACAGAATGGAGGTGTGTGAAGTCACAGAATGGAGTTTTGTGAAGTCACAGAATGGAGGGGTGTGAAGTCAAAGAATGGAGGTATGTGAAGTCACAGAATGGAGGGGTGTGAAGTCAAAGAATGGAGGTATGTGAAGTCACAGAATGGAGGTGTGTGAAGTCAGAATGGAGCTGTGTGAACTCATAGAATGGAGGTGTATGAAGTCACAATGGAGGTGTGTGAAGTCACAAAAATGAGTTGTGTGAACTCATAGAATGGAGGAGTGTGAAGTCATAGAATGGAGGTGTGTGAAGTCACAGATGGAGGTGTGTGAACTCATAGAATGGAGGTATATGAAGTCACAATGGAGGTGTGTGAAGTCATAGAATGGAGGTGTGTGAAATCAAAGAATGGAGGTTTGTGAAGTCATAGAATGGATTGTGTGTGAAATCACAGAATGGAAGTGTGTGAAGTCACAGAATGGAGGTGTGTGCAATCATAGAATGGAGGTGTGTGTAGTCACAGAGTGGAGGTGTGTAAAGTCACAGAGTGGAGGTGTGTGAAGTCTCAGAATGGAGGTGTGTGAAGTCATAGAATGGAGGTGTTTGAAGTCATAGAATGTTGGTTTTTGAGTCAGAGAATGGAGGTGTGTGAAGTCATAGAATGGAGGTGTGTGAGGTCAGATTGGAGGTGTGTGAAGTCACAGAATGGAAGTGTGTCAACTCAGAAAGGAGGTGTGTGAAGTCATAGAATGGAGGTGTGTGAAGTCATAGAATGGAGGTGTGTGAAGTCACAGAAATGACATGTTTGAAGTCAAAATGGAAGTGTGTGAAGTCAGAATGCAGGTGTGTGAAGTCATAGAATGGAGGTGTGTGAAGTAATACAATGGAGGTGTGTGAAGTCATAGAATGGAGGTGTGTGAAGTCACAGAATGGAGGTGTGTGAACTCATAGAATGGAGGAGTGTGAAGTCATAGAATGGACGTGTGTGAAGTCTCAGATGGAGGTGTGTGAAGTCATAGAATGGAGGTGTGTGAAGTCACAGAATGGAGATGTGTGAAGTCACAGAATGGAGGTGTGTAAAGTCACAGAGTGGAGGTGTGTGAAGTAACAGAATGGAGGTTTGTGAAGTTATAGAATGGAGGTGTGTGAAGTCACAGAATGCAGGTGTGTGAAGTCAGAACAGAGGTGTGCGAAGTCATAGAATGGAGGAGTGTGAAGTGAGAATGGAGCTGTGTGAAGTCATAGAATGGAAGTGTGTGAAGTCAGAATGGAGGTGTGTGAACTCATAGAATGGAGGTGGATGAAGTCACAATGGAGGTGTGTGAAGTCACAGAATGGATGTGTGTGAACTCAGAAAGGAGGTGTGTAAAGTCATAGAATGGAGGTCTGTGAAGTCACAGAATGGAGGTGTGTGAAATCATAGAATGGATGTGTGTGAAGTCACAGAATTGAGGTGTGTGAAGTCAGAATGGAGGTGTGTGAAGTCACAATGCAGGTGTGTGAACTCATAGAATGGAGGTGTGTGAAGTCACAATGCAGGTGTGTGAACTCATAGAATGGAGGTGTGTGAAGTATCAATGTAGGTTTCTGAAGTCATAGAAGGGAGGTGTGTGAAGTCATAAAATGGAGGTGTGTGAAGTCACAGAATGGAGGTGTGTGAAGGCATAGAATGGACGTGTGTGACGTCATAGAATTGAGGTGTGTGAAGTCACAGAGTAGAGGTGTGTGAAGTCACAGTATGGAGGTGTGTGAACTCAGATTTGAGGTGTGTGAAGTCACAGAATGGAGGTGTGTGAAGTCATAGAAGTAGGTGTGTGAAGTCACAGAATGGAGGTGTGTGAAGACACAGAATGGAGGTGTGTAAACTCAGTGAGGAGGTGTGTGAAGTCACAGAATGGAGGTGTGTGAAGTCATAGAATGGAAGTGTGTGAAGTCATAGAATGGAGGTGTGTGAAGTCAGAATAGAGGTGTGTGAAGTCACAGAATGGAGGTGTGTGAACCCAGAATGGAGGTGTGTGAAGTCACAGAATGGAGGTTTGTGAAGTCATAGAATGGAGGTGTGTGAAGTTATAGAATGGATGTTGCTGAAGTAAGAATGAAGGTGTGTGAAGTCATAGGATGGAGGTGTCTTAAGTCATAGAATGGATGTTGCTGAAAAAAGAATGAAGGTGTGTGAACTCATAGAATGGAGGTGTGTGAACTCATAGAATGGAGGTGTGTGAATTCATGTAACGGAGGTGTGTGGAATCAAAAAATGGAGGTGTATGATGTCAAACAATGGAAGTGTGTGAAGTCATAGAATGGAGGTGTGTGAAGTCTTAGAATGGAGGTGTGTGAAGTCATAGAATGGAGGTGTGTGAAGTCACAGAAGGGAGGTGTGTGAAGTCACAAAGTGGAGGTGTGTGAATGCACAGAATGGAGGGGTGTGAAGTCAAAGAATGGAGGTATGTGAAGTCACAGAATGGAGGGGTGTGAAGTCAAAGAATGGAGGTATGTGAAGTCACAGAATGGAGGGGTGTGAAGTCAAAGAATGGAGGTATGTGAAGTCACAGAATGGAGGTGTTTGAAGTCAGAATGGAGCTGTGTGAACTCATAGAATGGAGGTGTATGAAGTCACAATGGAGGTGTGTGAAGTCACAAAAATGAGTTGTGTGAACTCATAGAATGAAGGAGTGTGAAGTCATAGAATGGAGGTGTGTGAAGTCACAGATGGAGGTGTGTGAACTCATAGAATGGAGGTATATGAAGTCACAATGGAGGTGTGTGAAGTCATAGAATGGAGGTGTGTGAAATCAAAGAATGGAGGTTTGTGAAGTCATAGAATGGATTGTGTGTGAAATCACAGAATGGAAGTGTGTGAAGTCACAGAATGGAGGTGTGTGCAATCATAGAATGGAGGTGTGTGTAGTCACAGAGTGGAGGTGTGTAAAGTCACAGAGTGGAGGTGTGTGAAGTCTCAGAATGGAGGTGTGTGAAGTCATAGAATGGAGGTGTTTGAAGTCATAGAATGTTGGTTTTTGAGTCAGAGAATGGAGGTGTGTGAAGTCATAGAATGGAGGTGTGTGAGGTCAGATTGGAGGTGTGTGAAGTCACAGAATGGAAGTGTGTCAACTCAGAAAGGAGGTGTGTGAAGTCATAGAATGGAGGTGTGTGAAGTCATAGAATGGAGGTGTGTGAAGTCACAGAAATGACATGTTTGAAGTCAAAATGGAAGTGTGTGAAGTCAGAATGCAGGTGTGTGAAGTCATAGAATGGAGGTGTGTGAAGTAATACAATGGAGGTGTGTGAAGTCATAGAATGGAGGTGTGTGAAGTCACAGAATGGAGGTGTGTGAACTCATAGAATGGAGGAGTGTGAAGTCATAGAATGGACGTGTGTGAAGTCTCAGATGGAGGTGTGTGAAGTCATAGAATGGAGGTGTGTGAAGTCACAGAATGGAGGTGTGTGAAGTCACAGAATGGAGGTGTGTAAAGTCACAGAGTGGAGGTGTGTGAAGTAACAGAATGGAGGTTTGTGAAGTTATAGAATGGAGGTGTGTGAAGTCACAGAATGCAGGTGTGTGAAGTCAGAACAGAGGTGTGCGAAGTCATAGAATGGAGGAGTGTGAAGTGAGAATGGAGCTGTGTGAAGTCATAGAATGGAAGTGTGTGAAGTCAGAATGGAGGTGTGTGAACTCATAGAATGGAGGTGGATGAAGTCACAATGGAGGTGTGTGAAGTCACAGAATGGATGTGTGTGAACTCAGAAAGGAGGTGTGTAAAGTCATAGAATGGAGGTCTGTGAAGTCACAGAATGGAGGTGTGTGAAATCATAGAATGGATGTGTGTGAAGTCACAGAATTGAGGTGTGTGAAGTCAGAATGGAGGTGTGTGAAGTCACAATGCAGGTGTGTGAACTCATAGAATGGAGGTGTGTGAAGTCACAATGCAGGTGTGTGAAATCATAGAATGGAGGTGTGTGAAGTATCAATGTAGGTTTCTGAAGTCATAGAAGGGAGGTGTGTGAAGTCATAAAATGGAGGTGTGTGAAGTCACAGAATGGAGGTGTGTGAAGGCATAGAATGGACGTGTGTGACGTCATAGAATTGAGGTGTGTGAAGTCACAGAGTAGAGGTGTGTGAAGTCACAGTATGGAGGTGTGTGAACTCAGATTTGAGGTGTGTGAAGTCACAGAATGGAGGTGTGTGAAGTCATAGAAGTAGGTGTGTGAAGTCACAGAATGGAGGTGTGTGAAGACACAGAATGGAGGTGTGTAAACTCAGTGAGGAGGTGTGTGAAGTCACAGAATGGAGGTGTGTGAAGTCATAGAATGGAAGTGTGTGAAGTCATAGAATGGAGGTGTGTGAAGTCAGAATAGAGGTGTGTGAAGTCACAGAATGGAGGTGTGTGAACCCAGAATGGAGGTGTGTGAAGTCACAGAATGGAGGTTTGTGAAGTCATAGAATGGAGGTGTGTGAAGTTATAGAATGGATGTTGCTGAAGTAAGAATGAAGGTGTGTGAAGTCATAGGATGGAGGTGTCTTAAGTCATAGAATGGATGTTGCTGAAAAAAGAATGAAGGTGTGTGAACTCATAGAATGGAGGTGTGTGAACTCATAGAATGGAGGTGTGTGAATTCATGTAACGGAGGTGTGTGGAATCAAAAAATGGAAGTGTATGATGTCAAACAATGGAAGTGTGTGAAGTCATAGAATGGAGGTGTGTGAAGTCTTAGAATGGAGGTGTGTGAAGTCATAGAATGGAGGTGTGTGAAGTCACAGAAGGGAGGTGTGTGAAGTCACAAAGTGGAGGTGTGTGAATGCACAGAATGGAGGGGTGTGAAGTCAAAGAATGGAGGTATGTGAAGTCACAGAATGGAGGGGTGTGAAGTCAAAGAATGGAGGTATGTGAAGTCACAGAATGGAGGGGTGTGAAGTCAAAGAATGGAGGTATGTGAAGTCACAGAATGGAGGTGTTTGAAGTCAGAATGGAGCTGTGTGAACTCATAGAATGGAGGTGTATGAAGTCACAATGGAGGTGTGTGAAGTCACAAAAATGAGTTGTGTGAACTCATAGAATGAAGGAGTGTGAAGTCATAGAATGGAGGTGTGTGAAGTCACAGATGGAGGTGTGTGAACTCATAGAATGGAGGTATATGAAGTCACAATGGAGGTGTGTGAAGTCATAGAATGGAGGTGTGTGAAATCAAAGAATGGAGGTTTGTGAAGTCATAGAATGGATTGTGTGTGAAATCACAGAATGGAAGTGTGTGAAGTCACAGAATGGAGGTGTGTGCAATCATAGAATGGAGGTGTGTGTAGTCACAGAGTGGAGGTGTGTAAAGTCACAGAGTGGAGGTGTGTGAAGTCTCAGAATGGAGGTGTGTGAAGTCATAGAATGGAGGTGTTTGAAGTCATAGAATGTTGGTTTTTGAGTCAGAGAATGGAGGTGTGTGAAGTCATAGAATGGAGGTGTGTGAGGTCAGATTGGAGGTGTGTGAAGTCACAGAATGGAAGTGTGTCAACTCAGAAAGGAGGTGTGTGAAGTCATAGAATGGAGGTGTGTGAAGTCATAGAATGGAGGTGTGTGAAGTCACAGAAATGACATGTTTGAAGTCAAAATGGAAGTGTGTGAAGTCAGAATGCAGGTGTGTGAAATCATAGAATGGAGGTGTGTGAAGTAATACAATGGAGGTGTGTGAAGTCATAGAATGGAGGTGTGTGAAGTCACAGAATGGAGGTGTGTGAACTCATAGAATGGAGGAGTGTGAAGTCATAGAATGGACGTGTGTGAAGTCACAGATGGAGGTGTGTGAAGTCATAGAATGGAGGTGTGTGAAGTCACAGAATGGAGGTGTGTGAAGTCACAGAATGGAGGTGTGTAAAGTCACAGAGTGGAGGTGTGTGAAGTAACAGAATGGAGGTTTGTGAAGTTATAGAATGGAGGTGTGTGAAGTCACAGAATGCAGGTGTGTGAAGTCAGAACAGAGGTGTGCGAAGTCATAGAATGGAGGAGTGTGAAGTGAGAATGGAGCTGTGTGAAGTCATAGAATGGAAGTGTGTGAAGTCAGAATGGATGTGTGTGAACTCATAGAATGGAGGTGGATGAAGTCACAATGGAGGTGTGTGAAGTCACAGAATGGATGTGTGTGAACTCAGAAAGGAGGTGTGTAAAGTCATAGAGTGGAGGTCTGTGAAGTCACAGAATGGAGGTGTGTGAAATCATAGAATGGAGGTGTGTGAAGTCACAGAATTGAGGTGTGTGAAGTCAGAATGGAGGTGTGTGAAGTCACAATGCAGGTGTGTGAACTCATAGAATGGAGGTGTGTGAAGTCACAATGCAGGTGTGTGAACTCATAGAATGGAGGTGTGTGAAGTATCAATGTAGGTTTCTGAAGTCATAGAAGGGAGGTGTGTGAAGTCATAAAATGGAGGTGTGTGAAGTCACAGAATGGAGGTGTGTGAAGGCATAGAATGGACGTGTGTGAAGTTATAGAATGGAGGTGTGTGAAGTCACAGAATATAGGTGTGTGAAGCCACAGTATGGAGGTGTGTGAACTCAGATTTGAGGTGTGTGAAGTCACAGAATGGAGGTGTGTGAAGTCATAGAAGTAGGTGTGTGAAGTCACAGAATGGAGGTGTGTGAAGACACAGAATGGAGATGTGTGAACTCAGTGAGGAGGTGTGTGAAGTCACAGAATGGAGGTATGTGAAGTCATAGAATGGAGGTGTGTGAAGTCATAGAATGGATGTTGCTGAAGTAAGAATGAAGGTGTGTGAAGTCATAGAATGGAGGTGTCTTAAGTCATGGAATGGATGTTGCTGAAATAAGAATGAAGGTGTGTGAACTCATAGAATGGAGGTGTGTGAACTCATAGAATGGAGGGGTGAATTCATGGAACGGAGGTGTGTGAAGTCAAAAAATGGAGGTGTATGATGTCAAACAATGGAAGTGTGTGAAGTCATAGAATGGAGGTGTGTGAATTCTTAGAATGGAGGTGTGTGAAGTCATAGAATGGAGGTGTGTGAAGTCACAGAAGGGAGGTGTGTGAAGTCACAGAATGGAGGTGTGTAAAGTCACAAAGTGGAGGTGTGTGAAGGCACAGAATGGAGGGGTGTGAAGTCAAAGAATGGAGGTATGTGAAGTCACAGAATGGAGGGGTGTGAAGTCAAAGAATGGAGGTATGTGAAGTCACAGAATGGAGGGGTGTGAAGTCAGAATAGAGGTGTACGAAGTCATAGAATGGAGGTGTGTGAAGTCAGAATGGAGCTGTGTGAACTCATAGAATGGAGGTGTGTGAAGTCACAAAAAGGAGTTGTGTGAACTCATAGAATGGAGAAGTGTGAAGTCATAGAATGGAGGTGTGTGAAGTCACAGATGGAGGTGTGTGAACTCATAGAATGGAGGTGTATGAAGTCACAATGGAGGTGTGTGAAGTCACAGAATGCATGTGTGTGAACTCAGAAAGGAGGTGTTGGAAGTCATAGAATGGAGGTCTCTGAAGTCATAGAATGGAGGTGTGTGAAATCATAGAATGGAGGTGTGTGAAGTCACAGAATTGAGGTGTGTGAAGTCAGAATGGAGGTGTGTGAAGTCAGACAATGGAGGTGTGTGAAGTCACAATGCAGGTGTGTGAACTCATAGAATGGAGGTGTGTGAAGTCAAAATATAGGTTTCTGAAGTCATAGAAGGGAGGTGTGTGAAGTCATAAAATGGAGGTGTGTGAAGTCACAGAATGGAGGTGTGTGAAGGCATAGAATGGACGTGTGTGACGTCATAGAATTGAGGTGTGTGAAGTCACAGAGTAGAGGTGTGTGAAGTCACAGTATGGAGGTGTGTGAACTCAGATTTGAGGTGTGTGAAGTCACAGAATGGAGGTGTGTGAAGTCATAGAAGTAGGTGTGTGAAGTCACAGAATGGAGGTGTGTGAAGACACAGAATGGAGGTGTGTAAACTCAGTGAGGAGGTGTGTGAAGTCACAGAATGGAGGTGTGTGAAGTCATAGAATGGAAGTGTGTGAAGTCATAGAATGGAGGTGTGTGAAGTCAGAATAGAGGTGTGTGAAGTCAGAGAATGGAGGTGTGTGAACCCAGAATGGAGGTGTGTGAAGTCACAGAATGGAGGTTTGTGAAGTCATAGAATGGAGGTGTGTGAAGTTATAGAATGGATGTTGCTGAAGTAAGAATGAAGGTGTGTGAAGTCATAGGATGGAGGTGTCTTAAGTCATAGAATGGATGTTGCTGAAAAAAGAATGAAGGTGTGTGAACTCATAGAATGGAGGTGTGTGAACTCATAGAATGGAGGTGTGTGAATTCATGTAACGGAGGTGTGTGGAATCAAAAAATGGAGGTGTATGATGTCAAACAATGGAAGTGTGTGAAGTCATAGAATGGAGGTGTGTGAAGTCTTAGAATGGAGGTGTGTGAAGTCATAGAATGGAGGTGTGTGAAGTCACAGAAGGGAGGTGTGTGAAGTCACAAAGTGGAGGTGTGTGAATGCACAGAATGGAGGGGTGTGAAGTCAAAGAATGGAGGTATGTGAAGTCACAGAATGGAGGGGTGTGAAGTCAAAGAATGGAGGTATGTGAAGTCACAGAATGGAGGGGTGTGAAGTCAAAGAATGGAGGTATGTGAAGTCACAGAATGGAGGTGTTTGAAGTCAGAATGGAGCTGTGTGAACTCATAGAATGGAGGTGTATGAAGTCACAATGGAGGTGTGTGAAGTCACAAAAATGAGTTGTGTGAACTCATAGAATGGAGGAGTGTGAAGTCATAGAATGGAGGTGTGTGAAGTCACAGATGGAGGTGTGTGAACTCATAGAATGGAGGTATATGAAGTCACAATGGAGGTGTGTGAAGTCATAGAATGGAGGTGTGTGAAATCAAAGAATGGAGGTTTGTGAAGTCATAGAATGGATTGTGTGTGAAATCACAGAATGGAAGTGTGTGAAGTCACAGAATGGAGGTGTGTGCAATCATAGAATGGAGGTGTGTGTAGTCACAGAGTGGAGGTGTGTAAAGTCACAGAGTGGAGGTGTGTGAAGTCTCAGAATGGAGGTGTGTGAAGTCATAGAATGGAGGTGTTTGAAGTCATAGAATGTTGGTTTTTGAGTCAGAGAATGGAGGTGTGTGAAGTCATAGAATGGAGGTGTGTGAGGTCAGATTGGAGGTGTGTGAAGTCACAGAATGGAAGTGTGTCAACTCAGAAAGGAGGTGTGTGAAGTCATAGAATGGAGGTGTGTGAAGTCATAGAATGGAGGTGTGTGAAGTCACAGAAATGAGATGTTTGAAGTCAAAATGGAAGTGTGTGAAGTCAGAATGCAGGTGTGTGAAGTCATAGAATGGAGGTGTGTGAAGTAATACAATGGAGGTGTGTGAAGTCATAGAATGGAGGTGTGTGAAGTCACAGAATGGAGGTGTGTGAACTCATAGAATGGAGGAGTGTGAAGTCATAGAATGGACGTGTGTGAAGTCACAGATGGAGGTGTGTGAAGTCATAGAATGGAGGTGTGTGAAGTCACAGAATGGAGGTGTGTGAAGTCACAGAATGGAGGTGTGTAAAGTCACAGAGTGGAGGTGTGTGAAGTAACAGAATGGAGGTTTGTGAAGTTATAGAATGGAGGTGTGTGAAGTCACAGAATGCAGGTGTGTGAAGTCAGAACAGAGGTGTGCGAAGTCATAGAATGGAGGAGTGTGAAGTGAGAATGGAGCTGTGTGAAGTCATAGAATGGAAGTGTGTGAAGTCAGAATGGAGGTGTGTGAACTCATAGAATGGAGGTGGATGAAGTCACAATGGAGGTGTGTGAAGTCACAGAATGGATGTGTGTGAACTCAGAAAGGAGGTGTGTAAAGTCATAGAATGGAGGTCTGTGAAGTCACAGAATGGAGGTGTGTGAAATCATAGAATGGATGTGTGTGAAGTCACAGAATTGAGGTGTGTGAAGTCAGAATGGAGGTGTGTGAAGTCACAATGCAGGTGTGTGAACTCATAGAATGGAGGTGTGTGAAGTCACAATGCAGGTGTGTGAACTCATAGAATGGAGGTGTGTGAAGTATCAATGTAGGTTTCTGAAGTCATAGAAGGGAGGTGTGTGAAGTCATAAAATGGAGGTGTGTGAAGTCACAGAATGGAGGTGTGTGAAGGCATAGAATGGACGTGTGTGACGTCATAGAATTGAGGTGTGTGAAGTCACAGAGTAGAGGTGTGTGAAGTCACAGTATGGAGGTGTGTGAACTCAGATTTGAGGTGTGTGAAGTCACAGAATGGAGGTGTGTGAAGTCATAGAAGTAGGTGTGTGAAGTCACAGAATGGAGGTGTGTGAAGACACAGAATGGAGGTGTGTAAACTCAGTGAGGAGGTGTGTGAAGTCACAGAATGGAGGTGTGTGAAGTCATAGAATGGAAGTGTGTGAAGTCATAGAATGGAGGTGTGTGAAGTCAGAATAGAGGTGTGTGAAGTCACAGAATGGAGGTGTGTGAACCCAGAATGGAGGTGTGTGAAGTCACAGAATGGAGGTTTGTGAAGTCATAGAATGGAGGTGTGTGAAGTTATAGAATGGATGTTGCTGAAGTAAGAATGAAGGTGTGTGAAGTCATAGGATGGAGGTGTCTTAAGTCATAGAATGGATGTTGCTGAAAAAAGAATGAAGGTGTGTGAACTCATAGAATGGAGGTGTGTGAACTCATAGAATGGAGGTGTGTGAATTCATGTAACGGAGGTGTGTGGAATCAAAAAATGGAGGTGTATGATGTCAAACAATGGAAGTGTGTGAAGTCATAGAATGGAGGTGTGTGAAGTCTTAGAATGGAGGTGTGTGAAGTCATAGAATGGAGGTGTGTGAAGTCACAGAAGGGAGGTGTGTGAAGTCACAAAGTGGAGGTGTGTGAATGCACAGAATGGAGGGGTGTGAAGTCAAAGAATGGAGGTATGTGAAGTCACAGAATGGAGGGGTGTGAAGTCAAAGAATGGAGGTATGTGAAGTCACAGAATGGAGGGGTGTGAAGTCAAAGAATGGAGGTATGTGAAGTCACAGAATGGAGGTGTTTGAAGTCAGAATGGAGCTGTGTGAACTCATAGAATGGAGGTGTATGAAGTCACAATGGAGGTGTGTGAAGTCACAAAAATGAGTTGTGTGAACTCATAGAATGAAGGAGTGTGAAGTCATAGAATGGAGGTGTGTGAAGTCACAGATGGAGGTGTGTGAACTCATAGAATGGAGGTATATGAAGTCACAATGGAGGTGTGTGAAGTCATAGAATGGAGGTGTGTGAAATCAAAGAATGGAGGTTTGTGAAGTCATAGAATGGATTGTGTGTGAAATCACAGAATGGAAGTGTGTGAAGTCACAGAATGGAGGTGTGTGCAATCATAGAATGGAGGTGTGTGTAGTCACAGAGTGGAGGTGTGTAAAGTCACAGAGTGGAGGTGTGTGAAGTCTCAGAATGGAGGTGTGTGAAGTCATAGAATGGAGGTGTTTGAAGTCATAGAATGTTGGTTTTTGAGTCAGAGAATGGAGGTGTGTGAAGTCATAGAATGGAGGTGTGTGAGGTCAGATTGGAGGTGTGTGAAGTCACAGAATGGAAGTGTGTCAACTCAGAAAGGAGGTGTGTGAAGTCATAGAATGGAGGTGTGTGAAGTCATAGAATGGAGGTGTGTGAAGTCACAGAAATGACATGTTTGAAGTCAAAATGGAAGTGTGTGAAGTCAGAATGCAGGTGTGTGAAATCATAGAATGGAGGTGTGTGAAGTAATACAATGGAGGTGTGTGAAGTCATAGAATGGAGGTGTGTGAAGTCACAGAATGGAGGTGTGTGAACTCATAGAATGGAGGAGTGTGAAGTCATAGAATGGACGTGTGTGAAGTCACAGATGGAGGTGTGTGAAGTCATAGAATGGAGGTGTGTGAAGTCACAGAATGGAGGTGTGTGAAGTCACAGAATGGAGGTGTGTAAAGTCACAGAGTGGAGGTGTGTGAAGTAACAGAATGGAGGTTTGTGAAGTTATAGAATGGAGGTGTGTGAAGTCACAGAATGCAGGTGTGTGAAGTCAGAACAGAGGTGTGCGAAGTCATAGAATGGAGGAGTGTGAAGTGAGAATGGAGCTGTGTGAAGTCATAGAATGGAAGTGTGTGAAGTCAGAATGGAGGTGTGTGAACTCATAGAATGGAGGTGGATGAAGTCACAATGGAGGTGTGTGAAGTCACAGAATGGATGTGTGTGAACTCAGAAAGGAGGTGTGTAAAGTCATAGAGTGGAGGTCTGTGAAGTCACAGAATGGAGGTGTGTGAAATCATAGAATGGAGGTGTGTGAAGTCACAGAATTGAGGTGTGTGAAGTCAGAATGGAGGTGTGTGAAGTCACAATGCAGGTGTGTGAACTCATAGAATGGAGGTGTGTGAAGTCACAATGCAGGTGTGTGAACTCATAGAATGGAGGTGTGTGAAGTATCAATGTAGGTTTCTGAAGTCATAGAAGGGAGGTGTGTGAAGTCATAAAATGGAGGTGTGTGAAGTCACAGAATGGAGGTGTGTGAAGGCATAGAATGGACGTGTGTGAAGTTATAGAATGGAGGTGTGTGAAGTCACAGAATATAGGTGTGTGAAGCCACAGTATGGAGGTGTGTGAACTCAGATTTGAGGTGTGTGAAGTCACAGAATGGAGGTGTGTGAAGTCATAGAAGTAGGTGTGTGAAGTCACAGAATGGAGGTGTGTGAAGACACAGAATGGAGATGTGTGAACTCAGTGAGGAGGTGTGTGAAGTCACAGAATGGAGGTATGTGAAGTCATAGAATGGAGGTGTGTGAAGTCATAGAATGGATGTTGCTGAAGTAAGAATGAAGGTGTGTGAAGTCATAGAATGGAGGTGTCTTAAGTCATGGAATGGATGTTGCTGAAATAAGAATGAAGGTGTGTGAACTCATAGAATGGAGGTGTGTGAACTCATAGAATGGAGGGGTGAATTCATGGAACGGAGGTGTGTGAAGTCAAAAAATGGAGGTGTATGATGTCAAACAATGGAAGTGTGTGAAGTCATAGAATGGAGGTGTGTGAATTCTTAGAATGGAGGTGTGTGAAGTCATAGAATGGAGGTGTGTGAAGTCACAGAAGGGAGGTGTGTGAAGTCACAGAATGGAGGTGTGTAAAGTCACAAAGTGGAGGTGTGTGAAGGCACAGAATGGAGGGGTGTGAAGTCAAAGAATGGAGGTATGTGAAGTCACAGAATGGAGGGGTGTGAAGTCAAAGAATGGAGGTATGTGAAGTCACAGAATGGAGGGGTGTGAAGTCAGAATAGAGGTGTACGAAGTCATAGAATGGAGGTGTGTGAAGTCAGAATGGAGCTGTGTGAACTCATAGAATGGAGGTGTGTGAAGTCACAAAAAGGAGTTGTGTGAACTCATAGAATGGAGGAGTGTGAAGTCATAGAATGGAGGTGTGTGAAGTCACAGATGGAGGTGTGTGAACTCATAGAATGGAGGTGTATGAAGTCACAATGGAGGTGTGTGAAGTCACAGAATGCATGTGTGTGAACTCAGAAAGGAGGTGTTGGAAGTCATAGAATGGAGGTCTCTGAAGTCATAGAATGGAGGTGTGTGAAATCATAGAATGGAGGTGTGTGAAGTCACAGAATTGAGGTGTGTGAAGTCAGAATGGAGGTGTGTGAAGTCAGACAATGGAGGTGTGTGAAGTCACAATGCAGGTGTGTGAACTCATAGAATGGAGGTGTGTGAAGTCAAAATATAGGTTTCTGAAGTCATAGAAGGGAGGTGTGTGAAGTCATAAAATGGAGGTGTGTGAAGTCACAGAATGGAGGTGTGTGAAGGCATAGAATGGACGTGTGTGACGTCATAGAATTGAGGTGTGTGAAGTCACAGAGTAGAGGTGTGTTAAGTCACAGTATGGAGGTGTGTGAACTCAGATTTGAGGTTTGTGAAGTCACAGAATGGAGGTGTGTGAAGTCATAGAAGTAGGTGTGTGAAGTCACAGAATGGAGGTGTGTGAAGACACAGAATGGAGGTGTGTAAACTCAGTGAGGAGGTGTGTGAAGTCACAGAATGGAGGTGTGTGAAGTCATAGAATGGAAGTGTGTGAAGTCATAGAATGGAGGTGTGTGAAGTCAGAATAGAGGTGTGTGAAGTCAGAGAATGGAGGTGTGTGAACCCAGAATGGAGGTGTGTGAAGTCACAGAATGGAGGTTTGTGAAGTCATAGAATGGAGGTGTGTGAAGTTATAGAATGGATGTTGCTGAAGTAAGAATGAAGGTGTGTGAAGTCATAGGATGGAGGTGTCTTAAGTCATAGAATGGATGTTGCTGAAAAAAGAATGAAGGTGTGTGAACTCATAGAATGGAGGTGTGTGAACTCATAGAATGGAGGTGTGTGAATTCATGTAACGGAGGTGTGTGGAATCAAAAAATGGAGGTGTATGATGTCAAACAATGGAAGTGTGTGAAGTCATAGAATGGAGGTGTGTGAAGTCTTAGAATGGAGGTGTGTGAAGTCATAGAATGGAGGTGTGTGAAGTCACAGAAGGGAGGTGTGTGAAGTCACAAAGTGGAGGTGTGTGAATGCACAGATTGGAGGGGTGTGAAGTCAAAGAATGGAGGTATGTGAAGTCACAGAATGGAGGGGTGTGAAGTCAAAGAATGGAGGTATGTGAAGTCACAGAATGGAGGGGTGTGAAGTCAAAGAATGGAGGTATGTGAAGTCACAGAATGGAGGTGTTTGAAGTCAGAATGGAGCTGTGTGAACTCATAGAATGGAGGTGTATGAAGTCACAATGGAGGTGTGTGAAGTCACAAAAATGAGTTGTGTGAACTCATAGAATGGAGGAGTGTGAAGTCATAGAATGGAGGTGTGTGAAGTCACAGATGGAGGTGTGTGAACTCATAGAATGGAGGTATATGAAGTCACAATGGAGGTGTGTGAAGTCATAGAATGGAGGTGTGTGAAATCAAAGAATGGAGGTTTGTGAAGTCATAGAATGGATTGTGTGTGAAATCACAGAATGGAAGTGTGTGAAGTCACAGAATGGAGGTGTGTGCAATCATAGAATGGAGGTGTGTGTAGTCACAGAGTGGAGGTGTGTAAAGTCACAGAGTGGAGGTGTGTGAAGTCTCAGAATGGAGGTGTGTGAAGTCATAGAATGGAGGTGTTTGAAGTCATAGAATGTTGGTTTTTGAGTCAGAGAATGGAGGTGTGTGAAGTCATAGAATGGAGGTGTGTGAGGTCAGATTGGAGGTGTGTGAAGTCACAGAATGGAAGTGTGTCAACTCAGAAAGGAGGTGTGTGAAGTCATAGAATGGAGGTGTGTGAAGTCATAGAATGGAGGTGTGTGAAGTCACAGAAATGAGATGTTTGAAGTCAAAATGGAAGTGTGTGAAGTCAGAATGCAGGTGTGTGAAGTCATAGAATGGAGGTGTGTGAAGTAATACAATGGAGGTGTGTGAAGTCATAGAATGGAGGTGTGTGAAGTCACAGAATGGAGGTGTGTGAACTCATAGAATGGAGGAGTGTGAAGTCATAGAATGGACGTGTGTGAAGTCACAGATGGAGGTGTGTGAAGTCATAGAATGGAGGTGTGTGAAGTCACAGAATGGAGGTGTGTGAAGTCACAGAATGGAGGTGTGTAAAGTCACAGAGTGGAGGTGTGTGAAGTAACAGAATGGAGGTTTGTGAAGTTATAGAATGGAGGTGTGTGAAGTCACAGAATGCAGGTGTGTGAAGTCAGAACAGAGGTGTGCGAAGTCATAGAATGGAGGAGTGTGAAGTGAGAATGGAGCTGTGTGAAGTCATAGAATGGAAGTGTGTGAAGTCAGAATGGAGGTGTGTGAACTCATAGAATGGAGGTGGATGAAGTCACAATGGAGGTGTGTGAAGTCACAGAATGGATGTGTGTGAACTCAGAAAGGAGGTGTGTAAAGTCATAGAGTGGAGGTCTGTGAAGTCACAGAATGGAGGTGTGTGAAATCATAGAATGTAGGTGTGTGAAGTCACAGAATTGAGGTGTGTGAAGTCAGAATGGAGGTGTGTGAAGTCACAATGCAGGTGTGTGAACTCATAGAATGGAGGTGTGTGAAGTCACAATGCAGGTGTGTGAACTCATAGAATGGAGGTGTGTGAAGTATCAATGTAGGTTTCTGAAGTCATAGAATGGAGGTGTGTGAAGTCATAAAATGGAGGTGTGTGAAGTCACAGAATGGAGGTGTGTGAAGGCATAGAATGGACGTGTGTGAAGTTATAGAATGGAGGTGTGTGAAGTCACAGAATATAGGTGTGTGAAGCCACAGTATGGAGGTGTGTGAACTCAGATTTGAGGTGTGTGAAGTCACAGAATGGAGGTGTGTGAAGTCATAGAAGTAGGTGTGTGAAGTCACAGAAGGGAGGTGTGTGAAGACACAGAATGGAGATGTGTGAACTCAGTGAGGAGGTGTGTGAAGTCACAGAATGGAGGTGTGTGAAGTCATAGAATGGAAGTGTGTGAAGTCATAGAATGGATGTTGCTGAAGTAAGAATGAAGGTGTGTGAAGTCATAGAATGGAGGTGTCTTAAGTCATGGAATGGATGTTGCTGAAATAAGAATGAAGGTGTGTGAACTCATAGAATGGAGGTGTGTGAACTCATAGAATGGAGGGGTGAATTCATGGAACGGAGGTGTGTGAAGTCAAAAAATGGAGGTGAATGATGTCAAACAATGGAAGTGTGTGAAGTCATAGAATGGAGGTGTGTGAAGTCTTAGAATGGAGGTGTGTGAAGTCATAGAATGGAGGTGTGTGAAGTCACAGAAGGGAGGTGTGTGAAGTCACAGAATGGAGGTGTGTGAAGTCATAGAATGGAAGTGTGTGAAGTCATAGAATGGATGTTGCTGAAGTAAGAATGAAGGTGTGTGAAGTCATAGAATGGAGGTGTCTTAAGTCATGGAATGGATGTTGCTGAAATAAGAATGAAGGTGTGTGAACTCATAGAATGGAGGTGTGTGAACTCATAGAATGGAGGGGTGAATTCATGGAACGGAGGTGTGTGAAGTCAAAAAATGGAGGTGAATGATGTCAAACAATGGAAGTGTGTGAAGTCATAGAATGGAGGTGTGTGAAGTCTTAGAATGGAGGTGTGTGAAGTCATAGAATGGAGGTGTGTGAAGTCACAGAAGGGAGGTGTGTGAAGTCACAGAATGGAGGTGTGTAAAGTCACAAAGTGGAGGTGTGTGAAGGCACAGAATGGAGGGGTGTGAAGTCAAAGAATGGAGGTATGTGAAGTCACAGAATGGAGGGGTGTGAAGTCAAAGAATGGAGGTATGTGAAGTCACAGAATGGATGGGTGTGAAGTCAGAATAGAGGTGTACGAAGTCATAGAATGGAGGTGTGTGAAGTCAGAATGGAGCTGTGTGAACTCATAGAATGGAGGTGTGTGAAGTCACAAAAAGGAGTTGTGTGAACTCATAGAATGGAGGAGTGTGAAGTCATAGAATGGAGGTGTGTGAAGTCACAGATGGAGGTGTGTGAACTCATAGAATGGAGGTGTATGAAGTCACAATGGAGGTGTGTGAAGTCACAGAATGCATGTGTGTGAACTCAGAAAGGAGGTGATGGAAGTCATAGAATGGAGGTCTCTGAAGTCATAGAATGGAGGTGTGTGAAATCATAGAATGGAGGTGTGTGAAGTCACAGAATTGAGGTGTGTGAAGTCAGAATGGAGGTGTGTGAAGTCAGACAATGGAGGTGTGTGAAGTCACAATGCAGGTGTGTGAACTCATAGAATGGAGGTGTGTGAAGTCAAAATATAGGTTTCTGAAGTCATAGAATGGAGGTGTGTGAAGTCATAGAATGGAGGTGTGTGAAGTCACAGAATGGAGGTGTGTGATGTCATAGAATGGAGGTGTGTGAAGTCACAGAATGGAGGTGTGTAAAGGCATAGAATGGAGGTGTGTGAAGTCATAGAATGGAGGTGTGTGAAGTCATAGAATGGGGGTGTGTGAAGTCACAGAATGGAGGTGTGTGAAGTCACACTATGGAGGTGTGTGAACTCAGATTTGAGGTGTGTGAAGTCTCAGAATGGAGGTGTGTGAAGTCATAGAAGTAGGTGTGTGAAGTCACAGAACGGAGGTGTGTGAAGACACAGAATGGAGGTGAGTGAACTCAGTGAGGAGGTGTGTGAAGTCACAGAATGGAGGTGTGTGAAGTCATAGAATGGAAGTGTGTGAAGTCATAGAATGGAGGTGTGTGAAGTCAGAATAGAGGAGTGTGAAGTCACAGAATGGAGGTGTGTGAACCCAGAATGGAGGTGTGTGAAGTCACAGAATGGAGGTTTGTGAAGTCATAGAATGGAGGTGTGTGAAGTCATAGAATGGATGTTGCTGAAGTAAGAATGAAGGTGTGTGAAGTCATAGAATGGAGGTGTCTTAAGTCATAGAATGGATGTTGCTGAAATAAGAATGAAGGTGTGTGAACTCATAGAATGGAGTTGTGTGAACTCATAGAATGGAGGTGTGTGAATTCATGGAACGGAGGTGTGTGAAGTCAAAAAATGGAGGTGTATGATGTCAAACAATGGAAGTGTGTGAAGTCATAGAATGGAGGTGTGTGAAGTCTTAGAATGGAGGTGTGTGAAGTCATAGAATGGAGGTGTGTGAAGTCACAGAAGGGAGGTGTGTGAAGTCACAGAATGGAGGTGTGTAAAGTCACAAAGTGGAGGTGTGTGAAGGCACAGAATGGAGGGGTGTGAAGTCAAAGAATGGAGGTATGTGAAGTCACAGAATGGAGGGGTGTGAATTCAAAGAATGGAGGTATGTGAAGTCACAGAATGGAGGGGTGTGAAGTCAGAATAGAGGTGTACGAAGTCATAGAATGGAGGTGTGTGAAGTCAGAATGGAGCTGTGTGAACTCATAGAATGGAGGTGTATGAAGTCACAATGGAGGTGTGTGAAGTCACAAAAATGAGTTGTGTGAACTCATAGAATGGAGGAGTGTGAAGTCATAGAATGGAGGTGTGTGAAGTCACAGATGGAGGTGTGTGAACTCATAGAATGGAGGTATATGAAGTCACAATGGAGGTGTGTGAAGTCATAGAATGGAGGTGTGTGAAATCAAAGAATGGAGGTTTGTGAAGTCATAGAATGGATTGTGTGTGAAATCACAGAATGGAAGTGTGTGAAGTCACAGAATGGAGGTGTGTGTAGTCACAGAGTGGAGGTGTGTGAAGTCACAGAATGGATGTGTGTGAAGTCAAAGAATGCAGTTGTGTGAAGTCAGAATAGGGGTGTGCGAAGTCATAGAATGGAGGTGTGTGAAGTCAGAATGGAGCTGTGTGAAGTCATAGAATGGAAGTCTGTGAAGTCAGAATGGAGGTGTGTGAACTCATAGAATGGAGGTGTATGAAGTCACAATGGAGGTGTGTGAAGTCACAGAATGGATGTGTGTGAACTCAGAAAGGAGGTGTGGGAATTCATAGAATGGAGGTCTGTGAAGTCATAGAATGGAGGTGTGTGAAATCATAGAATGGAGGTGTGTGAAGTCACAGAATTGAAGTGTGTGAAGTCAGAATGGAGGTGTGTGAAGTCAGAATGGAGGTGTGTGAAGTCAGAGAATGGAGGTGTGTGATGTCACAATGCAGGTGTGTGAACTCATAGAATGGAGGTGTGTGAAGTCAGAATGCAGGTGTGTGAAGTCATAGAATGGAGGTGTGTGAAGTCATAGAATGGAGGTGTGTGAAGTCACAGAATGGAGGTGTGTGAACTCACAGAATGGAGGAGTGTGAAGTCATAGAATGGACGTGTGTGAAGTCACAGATGGAGGTGTGTGAAGTCATAGAATGGAGGTGTGTGAAGTCACAGAATGGAGGTGTGTGAAGTCACAGAATGGAGGTGTGTGAACCCAGAATGGAGGTGTGTGAATTCACAGAAGGGAGGTTTGTGAAGTCATAGAATGGATTGTGTGTGAAATCACAGAATGGAGGTGTGTGAAGTCACAGAATGGAGGTGTGTAAAGTCACAGAGTCGAGGTGTGTGAAGTCACAGAATGCAGGTGTGTGAAGTCAGAACAGGGGTGTGCGAAGTCATAGAATGGAGGAGTGTGAAGTGAGAATGGAGCTGTGTGAAGTCATAGAATGGAAGTGTGTGAAGTCAGAATGGAGGTGTGTGAACTCATAGAATGGAGGTGTATGAAGTCACAATGGAAGTGTGTGAAGTCACAGAATGGATGTGTGTGAACTCAGAAAGGAGGTGTGTAAAGTCATAGAATGGAGGTCTGTGAAGTCACAGAATGGAGGTGTGTGAAATCATAGAACGGAGGTGTGTGAAGTCACAGAATTGAGGTGTGTGAAGTCAGAATGGAGGTGTGTGAAGTCGGAATGGAGGTGTGTGAAGTCAGATAATGGAGGTGTGTGAAGTCACAATGCAGGTGTGTGAACTCATAGAATGGAGGTGTGTGAAGTATCAATGTAGGTTTCTGAAGTCATAGAATGGAGTGTGTGAAGTCATAAAATGGAGGTGTGTGAAGTCACAGAATGGAGGTGTGTGATGTCATAGAATGGAGGTGTGTGAAGTCACAGAATGGAGGTGTGTGAAGGCATAGAATGGAGGTGTGTGAAGTCATAGAACGGAGGTGTGTGAAGTCACAGAATAGAGGTGTGTGAAGTCACAGTATGGAGGTGTGTGAACTCAGATTTGAGGTGTGTGAAGTCTCAGAATGGTGGTGTGTGAAGTCTTAGAAGTAGGTGTGTGAAGTCACAGAATGGAGGTGTGTGAAGACACAGAATGGAGGTGTGTGAACTCAGTGAGGAGGTGTGTGAAGTCACAGAATGGAGGTGTGTGAAGTCATAGAATGGAAGTGTGTGAAGTCATAGAATGGAGGTGTGTGAAGTCAGAATAGAGGTGTGTGAACCCAGAATGGAGGTGTGTGAAGTCACAGAATGGAGGTGTGTGAAGTCATAGAATGGATGTTGCTGAAGTAAGAATCAAGGTGTGTGAACTCATAGAATGGAGGTGTGTGAACTCATAGAATGGAGTTCTGAGAAGTCATAGAATGGAGGTGTGTGAAATCATAGAATGGAGGTGTGTGAAGTCACAGAATTGAGGTGTGTGAAGTCAGAATGGAGGTGTGTGAAGTCATAGAATGGAGGTGTGTGAAATCATAGAATGGAGGTGTGTGTAGTCAGAGAGTGGAGGTATGTAAAGTCACAGAGTGGAGGTGTGTGAAGTCTCAGAATGGAGGTGTGTGAAGTCATAGAATAGAGGTGTTTGAAGTCATAGAATGTTGGTTTTTGAAGTCAGAGAATGGAGGTGTGTGAAGTCATAGAATGGAGGTGTGTGAGGTCAGATTGGAGGTGTGTGAAGTCACAGAATGGAGGTGTGTCAACTCAGAAAGGAGGTGTGTGAAGTCATAGAATGGAGGTGTGTGAAGTCATAGAATGGAGGTGTGTGAAGTCACAGAAATGAGATGTTTGAAGTCAAAATGGAAGTGTGTGAAGTCAGAATGCAGGTGTGTGAAGTTATAGAATGGAGGTGTGTGAAGTAATAGAATGGAGGTGTGTGAAGTCATAGAATGGAGGTGTGTGAAGTCACAGAATGGAGGTGTGTGAAGTCACAGAATGGAGGTGTGTAAAGTCACAGAGTGGAGGTGTGTGAAGTCACAGAATGGAAGTTTGTGAAGTTATAGAATGGAGGTGTGTGAAGTCACAGAATGCAGGTGTGTGAAGTCAGAACAGAGGTGTGCGAAGTCATAGAATGGAGGAGTGTGAAGTGAGAATGGAGCTGTGTGAAGTCATAGAATGGAAGTGTGTGAAGTCAGAATGGAAGTGTGTGAACTCATAGAATGGAGGTGTATGAAGTCACAATGGAGGTGTGTAAAATCACAGAATGGATGTGTGTGAACTCAGAAAGGAGGTGTGTAAAGTCATAGAATGGAGGTCTGTGAATTCACAGAATGGAGGTGTGTGAAATCATAGAATGGAGGTGTGTGAAGTCACAGAATTGAGGTGTGTGAAGTCAGAATGGAGGTGTGTGAAGTCACAATGCAGGTGTGTGAACTCATAGAATGGAGGTGTGTGAAGTCACAATGCAGGTGTGTGAACTCATAGAATGGAGGTGTGTAAAGTATCAATGTAGGTTTCTGAAGTCATAGAAGGGAGGTGTGTGAAGTCATAAAATGGAGGTGTGTGAAGTCACAGAATGGAGGTGTGTGAAGGCATAGAATGGACGTGTGTGAAGTCATAGAATGGAGGTGTGTGAAGTCACAGAGTAGAGGTGTGTGAAGTCACAGTATGGAGGTGTGTGAACTCAGATTTGAGGTGTGTGAAGTCACAGAATGGAGGTGTGTGAAGTCATAGAATGGAGGTGTGTGAAGTCACAGAGTAGAGGTGTGTGAAGTCACAGTATGGAGGTGTGTGAACTCAGATTTGAGGTGTGTGAAGTCACAGAATGGAGGTGTGTGAAGTCATAGAATGGAGGTGTGTGAAGTCATAGAATGGATGTTGCTGAAGTAAGAATGAAGGTGTGTGAAGTCATAGAATGGAGGTGTCTTAAGTCATAGAATGGATGTTGCTGAAATAAGAATGAAGGTGTGTGAACTCATAGAATGGAGGTGTGTGAACTCATAGAATGGAGGTGTGTGAATTCATGGAACGGAGGTGTGTGAAATCAAAAAATGGAGGTGTATGATGTCAAACAATGGAAGTGTGTGAAGTCATAGAATGGAGGTGTGTGAAGTCTTAGAATGGAGGTGTGTGAAGTCATAGAATGGAGGTGTGTGAAGTCACAGAAGGGAGGTGTGTGAAGTCACAAAGTGGAGGTGTGTGAAGGCACAGAATGGAGGGGTGTGAAGTCAAAGAATGGAGGTATGTGAAGTCACAGAATGGAGGGGTGTGAAGAAAAAGAATGGAGGTATGTGAAGTCACAGAATGGAGGGGTGTGAAGTCAAAGAATGGAGGTATGTGAAGTCACAGAATGGAGGTGTGTGAAGTCAGAATGGAGCTGTGTGAACTCATAGAATGGAGGTGTATGAAGTCACAATGGAGGTGTGTGAAGTCACAAAAATGAGTTGTGTGAACTCATAGAATGGAGGAGTGTGAAGTCATAGAATGGAGGTGTGTGAAGTCACAGATGGAGGTGTGTGAACTCATAGAATGGAGGTATATGAAGTCACAATGGAGGTGTGTGAAGTCATAGAATGGAGGTGTGTGAAATCAAAGAATGGAGGTTTGTGAAGTCATAGAATGGATTGTGTGTGAAATCACAGAATGGAAGTGTGTGAAGTCACAGAATGGAGGTGTGTGCAATCATAGAATGGAGGTGTGTGTAGTCACAGAGTGGAGGTGTGTAAAGTCACAGAGTGGAGGTGTGTGAAGTCTCAGAATGGAGGTGTGTGAAGTCATAGAATGGAGGTGTTTGAAGTCATAGAATGTTGGTTTTTGAGTCAGAGAATGGAGGTGTGTGAAGTCATAGAATGGAGGTGTGTGAGGTCAGATTGGAGGTGTGTGAAGTCACAGAATGGAAGTGTGTCAACTCAGAAAGGAGGTGTGTGAAGTCATAGAATGGAGGTGTGTGAAGTCATAGAATGGAGGTGTGTGAAGTCACAGAAATGAGATGTTTGAAGTCAAAATGGAAGTGTGTGAAGTCAGAATGCAGGTGTGTGAAGTCATAGAATGGAGGTGTGTGAAGTAATAGAATGGAGGTGTGTGAAGTCATAGAATGGAGGTGTGTGAAGTCATAGAATGGAGGTGTGTGAAGTCATTGAATGGAGGTGTGTGAAGTCAAAATGGAAGTGTGTGATGTCACAATTGAGGAATATGAAATCACAGAATGGAGGAGTGTGAAGTCATAGAATGGTAGTGTGTGAAGTCAAAATGGATGTGTTTGATATCACAATTGAGGAATGTGAAGTCCCAGAATGGATGTGTGTGAAATCATACAATGGAGGTGTGTGAAGTCAAAAATGGAAGTGTGTGATGTCACAATTGTGGAATGTGAAGTCACAGAATGGAGTTGTGTGAAGTCAAAATGGAGGTGTGTGAAGTCACAGAATGTATGTGTGTGAAGGCATAGAATGGACGTTTGTGAAGTCACAATGGAGGTGTGTGTAGTCATTGAATGGAGGAGTGTGAAGTCACAGAATGGGGGTGTGTAAAGTCAGAATGGAGGTGTGCGAAGTCATAGAATGGAGGTGTGTGAAGTCATAAAATAGAGGTGTGAAAAGTCAGACTTGAGGTGTGTGAAGTCATAGAATGGAGGTGTGTGAAGTCACAGAATGGAGGTGTGTGAAGTCAGAATGGAGGTGTACGAAGTCATAGAATGGAGGTGTGTGAAGTCATAGAATGGAGGTGTGTAAATCATAGAATGGATGTGTGTGAAGTTCTAGAATGGAGGTGTGTGAAGTCATAGAATGGAGGTGTGTGAAGTCATAGAATGGAGTTGTGTGAAGTCATAGAATGGAGGTGTGTGAGGTCACAGAATGGAGTTGTGTGAAGTCATAGAATGGAGCTGTGTGAAGTCACAGAATGGAGGCGTGTGAAGTCAAACAGGAGGTGTGTGAAGTCAGAATGGAGGTCTGTGAAGTCACAGAGTGGAGGTGTGTGAAGTCTCAGATGGACATGTGTTAAGTCCTAGAACGGAGGAGTGTGAAGTCATAGAATGTAGGCGTGTGAAGTCAGAATGGAGATGTGTGAAGACAGAATGGAGGTGTGTGAAGTCATAGAATGAATGTTTTTGAAGTAAGAATGGAGGTGTGTAAAGTGACAGAATGTAGGTGTGTGAAGTCACAGAATGGAGGTGTGTGAAGTCACAGAATGGAGTTTTGTGAAGTCACAGAATTGAGGTGTGTGAAGTCACAGAATTGAGGTGTGTGAAGTCACAGAATTGAGGTGTGTGAAGTCACAGAATAGAGGTGTGTGAAGTCACAGAATGGAGGTGTGTGAAGTCACAGAATGGAAGTGTCTGAAGTCATAGAATGGAGGTTTGTGAAGTCACAGAATGGAGGTGTGTGAAGTCACAGAATGGAGCCAAAATGGAGGTGTGTGAAGTCATAGAATGGAGGTGTGTGAAGTCAGAGAATGGAGGTGTGTGAGTCATAGAATTGAAGTGTGTGAGGTCACAGAATGGAGGTGTGTGAAGTCATAGAATGGAGGTGTGTGAAGTCACAGAATGGAGATGTGTGAAGTCACAGAATGGAGGTGTGTGAAGTCAGAATGGAGGTGTGTGAAGTCATAGAATGGAGTGGTTTGAAGTCAGAATGGAGGTGTGTGAAGTCATAGAATGGACGTATGTGAAGTCACAGAATTCAGGTGTGTGAAGTCATAGAATGGAGGTGTGTGAAGTCATAGAATGGAGGTGTGTGAAGTCACATAATGGAGGTATGTGAAGTTCTAGAATGGAGGTGTGTGAAGTCACAGAATTGAAGTGTGTGAAGTGATAGAATGGAGGTGTGTGAAGTCACAGAATGGAGGTGGGTGAAGTCAGAATGGAGGTGTGTGAAGTCATAGAATGGAGGTGTGTGAGGTCATAGAATAGTGGTGTGTGAAATCATAGAATGGAGGTGTGTGACATTCTAGAATGGAGGTGTGTGAAGTCACAGAATGGAGGTGTGTGAAGTCATAGAATGGAGGTGTGTGAAGTCACAGAATGGAGGTGTGTGAAGTCATAGAATGGAGGTGTGTGAAGTCACAGAATTGAGGTGTATGAAGTCAGAGAATTGAGGTGTGTGAAGTCACAGAAAGGAGGTGTGTGAAATCAGAGAATGGAGGTGTGTGAAGTCATAGAATGGAAGTCTGTGAAGTCACAGAATTGAGGTGTGTGAAGTCACAGAATGGAGGTGTGTGAAGTCACAGAAGGGAGGTGTGTGAAGTCATAGAATGGAGGTGTTTGAAGCCAAAATGGAGTGGTGTGAAGTCATAGAATGGAGCTGTGTGAAGTCAGACAAGGAAGGTGTGTGAAATCACAGAATGGATGTGTCTGAAGTCATAGAATGGAGGTGTGTGAAGTCAGACAAGGAAGGTGTGTGAAGTCACAGAATGGATGTGTCTGAAGTCATAGAATGGAGGTGTGTGAAGTCACAGAATGGAGGTGTGTGAGTCACAGAATGGAGCCAAAATGGAGGTGTGTGAAGTCATAGAATGGAGGTGTGTGAGTCAGAGAATGGAGGTGTGTGAGGCATAGAATTGAAGTGTGTGAAGTCACAGAATGGAGGTGTGTGAAGTCATCGAATGGAAGTGTGTGAAGTTACAGAATGGAGATGTGTGAAGTCACAGAATGGAGGTGTGTGAAGTCAGAATGGAGGTGTGTGAAGTCATAGAATGGAGGTGTGTGAAGTCAGAATGGAGGTGTGTGAAGTCATAGAATGGACGTATGTGAAGTCACAGAATTCAGGTGTGTGAAGTCATAGAATGGAGGTGTGTGAAGTCATAGAATGGAGGTGAGTGAAGTCACATAATGGACGTGTGTGAATTTCTAGAATTGAGCGGTGTGAAGTCATAGAATGGAGGTGTGTGAAGTCACAGAATTGAGGTGTGTGAGGTCGTAGAATGGAGGTGTGTGAAGTCACAGAATGGAGGTGTGTGAAGTCAGAATTGAGGAGTGTGAAGTCATAGAATGGAGGTGTGTGAAGTTCTAGAATGGAGGTGTGTGAAGTCATAGAATGGAGGTGTGTGAAGTCACAGAATGGAGTTTTGTGAAGTTATAGAATGGAGGTGTGTGAAGTCACAGAATTGAGGTATGTGAAATCACAGAATTGAGGTGTGTGAAGTCACAGAATGGAGGTGTGTGAAGTCACAGAATGGAGGTGTGTGAAGTCCCAGAATGGAGGTGTGTGAAGTCACGGAATGGAGGTGTGTGAAGCCAAAATGGAGGTGTGTGAAGTCATAGAATGGAGGTGTGTGAAGTCAGAGAATGGAGGTGTGTTAGTCATGGAATTGAAATGTGTGAAGTCACAGAATGGAAGTGTGTGAAGACATAGAATGGAGGTGTGTGAAGTCAAAAAGGAGGTGTGTGAAGTCAGAATGGAGGTCTGTGAAGTCACAGAATGGAGGTTTGTGAAGTCACAGATGGACATGTGTTAAGTTATAGAACGGAGATGTGTGAAGTCATAGAATGGAGGCGTGTGAAGTCAGAATGGAGATGTGTGAAGTCAGAATGGAGGTGTGTGCAGTCATAGAATGGATGTTTTTGAAATAAGAATGGAGGTGTGTAAAGTCATAGAATGGAGGTGTGTGAAATCACAGAATCGAGGTTTGTGAAGTCACAGATTGGAGGTGTGTGAAGTCACAAAATGGATGTGTGTGAATTCACAGAATGGAGGTGTGTGAAATCACAGAATGGAAGCGTGTGAAGTCACAGCATAAAGGTGTGTGAAATCATAGAATGGAGGTGTGGGAAGTCAAAATGGAAGTGTGTGATGACACAATTGAGGAATGTGAAGTCACAGAAAGGAGGTGTGTTAAGTCAAAATGGAGGTGTGTGAAGTCACAGAATGCAGGTATGTGAAGTCACAGAATGAAGGTGTGTGAAGTCAAAATGGAGGTTTGTGAAGTGTCTGAAATGAGGTGTGTGAAGTCAAACATTGGTGGTGTGTGAAGTCATAGAATGGAGGTGTGTGAAATCACTAATGGAGGTGTGTGAAGTCACAATGAAGGTGTGTGAAGTCACAGAATGGAGGTGTGTGAAGTCACAGAATGGAGGTGTGTAAAGTCAGAATGGAGGTGTGCGAAGTCATAGAATGGAGTTGTGTAAACTCATAGAATGGAGGTTTTTGAAGTCAGAATTGAGGTGTGTGAAGTCATAGAATGGAGGTTTGTGAAGTCACAGAATGGACGTGTGTGAAGTCAGAATGGAGTTGTATGAAGTCATAGAATGGAAGTGTGTGAAGTAATAGAATGGAGGTGTTTGAAATCATAGAATGGAGGTGTGTGAAGTCATAGAATGGACGGGTGTGAAGTCATAAAATGGAGACGTGTGAAGTCATAGAATGGAGGTGTGTGAAGTCATAGAATGGAGGTGTGTGAAGTCACAGAATGGAGGTGTGTGAAGTCCCAGAATGGAGGTGTGTGAAGTCCCAGAACGGAGGTGTGTGAAGTCACGGAATGGAGGTGTGTGAAGCCAAATTGGAGGTGTGTGAAGTCAGAGAATGGAGGTGTGTGAGTCATAGAATTGAAGTGTGTGAAGTCACAGAATGGAGGTGTGTGAAGTCATAGAATGGAGGTGTGTGAAGTCACAGAATGGAGATGTGTGAAGTCACAGAATGGAGGTGTGTGAGGTCAGAATGGAGGTGTGTGAAGTCATAGAATGGAGTTGTGTGAAGTCAGAATGGAGGTGTGTGAAGTCATAGAATGGACGAATGTGAAGTCACAGAATTCAGGTGTGTGAAGTCATAGAATGGAGGTGTGTGAAGTCATAGAATGGAGGTGTGTGAAGTCACATAATGGAGGTGTGTGAAGGTCTTTAATGGAGGTGTGTGAAGTCACAGAATTGAGGTGTGTGAAGTGACAGAATGGAGGTGTGTGAAGTCACACAATGGAGGTGTGTGAAGTCAGAATGGAGGTGTGTGAAGTCATAGAATGGAGGTGTGTGAAGTCATAGAATGGTGGTGTGTGAAATCATAGAATGGAGGTGTGTGACATTCTAGAATGGAGGTGTGTGAAGTCACAGAATGGAGGTGTGTGAAGTCTCAGATGGACATGTGTTAAGTCATAGAACGGAGGAGTGTGAAGTCATAGAATGTAGGCGTGTGAAGTCAGAATGGAAATGTGTGAAGACAGAATGGAGGTGTGTGAAGTCATAGAATGAATGTTTTTGAAGTAAGAATGGAGGTGTGTAAAGTGACAGAATGTAGGTGTGTGAAGTCACAGAATGGAGGTGTGTGAAGTCACAGAATGGAGTTTTGTGAAGTCACAGAATTGAGGTGTGTGAAGTCACAGAATTGAGGTGTGTGAAGTCACAGAATTGAGGTGTGTGAAGTCACAGAATAGAGGTGTGTGAAGTCACAGAATGGAGGTGTGTGAAGTCACAGAATGGAAGTGTCTGAAGTCATAGAATGGAGGTTTGTGAAGTCACAGAATGAAGGTGTGTGAAGTCACAGAATGGAGCCAAAATGGAGGTGTGTGAAGTCATAGAATGGAGGTGTGTGAAGTCACAGAATGGAGATGTGTGAAGTCACAGAATGGAGGTGTGTGAAGTCAGAATGGAGATGTGTGAAGTCATAGAATGGAGTGGTTTGAAGTCAGAATGGAGGTGTGTGAAGTCATAGAATGGACGTATGTGAAGTCACAGAATTCAGGTGTGTGAAGTCATAGAATGGAGGTGTGTGAAGTCATAGAATGGAGGTGTGTGAAGTCACATAATGGAGGTATGTGAAGTTCTAGAATGGAGGTGTGTGAAGTCACAGAATTGAAGTGTGTGAAGTGATAGAATGGAGGTGTGTGAAGTCACAGAATGGAGGTGTGTGAAGTCAGAATGGAGGTGTGTGAAGTCATAGAATGGAGGTGTGTGAGGTCATAGAATGGTGGTGTGTGAAATCATAGAATGGAGGTGTGTGACATTCTAGAATGGAGGTGTGTGAAGTCACAGAATGGAGGTGTGTGAAGTCATAGAATGGAGGTGTGTGAAGTCACAGAATGGAGGTGTGTGAAGTCATAGAATGGAGGTGTGTGAAGTCACAGAATTGAGGTGTATGAAGTCAGAGAATTGAGGTGTGTGAAGTCACAGAAAGGAGGTGTGTGAAATCAGAGAATGGAGGTGTGTGAAGTCATAGAATGGAAGTCTGTGAAGTCACAGAATTGAGGTGTGTGAAGTCACAGAATGGAGGTGTGTGAAGTCACAGAAGGGAGGTGTGTGAAGTCATAGAATGGAGGTGTTTGAAGCCAAAATGGAGTGGTGTGAAGTCATAGAATGTAGCTGTGTGAAGTCAGACAAGGAAGGTGTGTGAAGTCACAGAATGGATGTGTCTGAAGTCATAGAATGGAGGTGTGTGAAGTCAGACAAGGAAGGTGTGTGAAGTCACAGAATGGATGTGTCTGAAGTCATAGAATGGAGGTGTGTGAAGTCACAGAATGGAGGTGTGTGAGTCACAGAATGGAGCCAAAATGGAGGTGTGTGAAGTCATAGAATGGAGGTGTGTGAAGTCAGAGAATGGAGGTGTGTGAGGCATAGAATTGAAGTGTGTGAAGTCACAGAATGGAGGTGTGTGAAGTCATCGAATGGAAGTGTGTGAAGTTACAGAATGGAGATGTGTGAAGTCACAGAATGGAGGTGTGTGAAGTCAGAATGGAGGTGTGTGAAGTCATAGAATGGAGGTGTGTGAAGTCAGAATGGAGGTGTGTGAAGTCATAGAATGGACGTATGTGAAGTCACAGAATTCAGGTGTGTGAAGTCATAGAATGGAGGTGTGTGAAGTCATAGAATGGAGGTGAGTGAAGTCACATAATGGACGTGTGTGAATTTCTAGAATTGAGCGGTGTGAAGTCATAGAATGGAGGTGTGTGAAGTCACAGAATTGAGGTGTGTGAGGTCGTAGAATGGAGGTGTGTGAAGTCACAGAATGGAGGTGTGTGAAGTCAGAATTGAGGAGTGTGAAGTCATAGAATGGAGGTGTGTGAAGTTCTAGAATGGAGGTGTGTGAAGTCATAGAATGGAGGTGTGTGAAGTCACAGAATGGAGTTTTGTGAAGTTATAGAATGGAGGTGTGTGAAGTCACAGAATTGAGGTATGTGAAATCACAGAATTGAGGTGTGTGAAGTCACAGAATGGAGGTGTGTGAAGTCACAGAATGGAGGTGTGTGAAGTCCCAGAATGGAGGTGTGTGAAGTCACGGAATGGAGGTGTGTGAAGCCAAAATGGAGGTGTGTGAAGTCATAGAATGGAGGTGTGTGAAGTCAGAGAATGGAGGTGTGTTAGTCATAGAATTGAAATGTGTGAAGTCACAGAATGGAAGTGTGTGAAGACATAGAATGGAGGTGTGTGAAGTCAAAAAGGAGGTGTGTGAAGTCAGAATGGAGGTCTGTGAAGTCACAGAATGGAGGTTTGTGAAGTCACAGATGGACATGTGTTAAGTTATAGAACGGAGATGTGTGAAGTCATAGAATGGAGGCGTGTGAAGTCAGAATGGAGATGTGTGAAGTCAGAATGGAGGTGTGTGAAGTCATAGAATGGATGTTTTTGAAATAAGAATGGAGGTGTGTAAAGTCATAGAATGGAGGTGTGTGAAATCACAGAATGGAGGTTTGTGAAGTCACAGATTGGAGGTGTGTGAAGTCACAAAATGGATGTGTGTGAATTCACAGAATGGAGGTGTGTGAAATCACAGAATGGAAGCGTGTGAAGTCACAGCATAAAGGTGTGTGAAATCATAGAATGGAGGTGTGGGAAGTCAAAATGGAAGTGTGTGATGACACAATTGAGGAATGTGAAGTCACAGAAAGGAGGTGTGTTAAGTCAAAATGGAGGTGTGTGAAGTCACAGAATGCAGGTATGTGAAGTCACAGAATGAAGGTGTGTGAAGTCAAAATGGAGGTTTGTGAAGTGTCTGAAATGAGGTGTGTGAAGTCAAACATTGGTGGTGTGTGAAGTCATAGAATGGAGGTGTGTGAAATCACTAATGGAGGTGTGTGAAGTCACAATGAAGGTGTGTGAAGTCACAGAATGGAGGTGTGTGAAGTCACAGAATGGAGGTGTGTAAAGTCAGAATGGAGGTGTGCGAAGTCATAGAATGGAGTTGTGTAAACTCATAGAATGGAGGTTTTTGAAGTCAGAATTGAGGTGTGTGAAGTCATAGAATGGAGGTTTGTGAAGTCACAGAATGGACGTGTGTGAAGTCAGAATGGAGTTGTATGAAGTCATAGAATGGAAGTGTGTGAAGTAATAGAATGGAGGTGTTTGAAATCATAGAATGGAGGTGTGTGAAGTCATAGAATGGAGGTGTGTGAAGTCACAGAATGGAGGTGTGTGAAGTCCCAGAATGGAGGTGTGTGAAGTCCCAGAATGGAGGTGTGTGAAGTCACGGAATGGAGGTGTGTGAAGCCAAATTGGAGGTGTGTGAAGTCAGAGAATGGAGGTGTGTGAGTCATAGAATTGAAGTGTGTGAAGTCACAGAATGGAGGTGTGTGAAGTCATAGAATGGAGGTGTGTGAAGTCACAGAATGGAGATGTGTGAAGTCACAGAATGGAGGTGTGTGAGGTCAGAATGGAGGTGTGTGAAGTCATAGAATGGAGTTGTGTGAAGTCAGAATGGAGGTGTGTGAAGTCATAGAATGGACGAATGTGAAGTCACAGAATTCAGGTGTGTGAAGTCATAGAATGGAGGTGTGTGAAGTCATAGAATGGAGGTGTGTGAAGTCACATAATGGAGGTGTGTGAAGGTCTTTAATGGAGGTGTGTGAAGTCACAGAATTGAGGTGTGTGAAGTGACAGAATGGAGGTGTGTGAAGTCACACAATGGAGGTGTGTGAAGTCAGAATGGAGGTGTGTGAAGTCATAGAATGGTGGTGTGTGAAATCATAGAATGGAGGTGTGTGACATTCTAGAATGGAGGTGTGTGAAGTCACAGAATGGAGGTGTGTGAAGTCATAGAATGGAGGTGTGTGAAGTCACAGAATGGAGGTATGTGAAGTCATAGAATGGAGGTGTGTGAAGTGACAGAATTGAGGTGTGTGAAGTCAGAGAATTGAGGTGTGTGAAATCAGAGAATGGAGGTGTGTGAAGTCATAGAATGGAAGTCTGTGAAGTCACAGAATTGAGGTGTGTGAAGTCACAGAATGGAGGTGTGTGAAGTCACAGAAAGGAGGTGTGTGAAGTCATAGAATGGAGGTGTGTGAAGTCCCAGAATGGAGGTGTGTGAAGTCACAGAATGGAGGTATGTGAAGCCAAAATGGAGGGGTGTGAAGTCATAGAATGGAGGTGTGTGAAGTCAGACAAGGAAGGTGTGTGAAGTCACAGGATGGATGTGTCTGAAATCATAGAATGGAAGTGTGTGAAGTCACAGAATGGAGGTGTGTGAAGTCACAGAATGGAGCCAAAATGGAGTTGTGTGAAGTCATAGAATGGAGGTGTGTGAAGTCAGAGAATGGAGGTGTGTGAGTCATAGAATTGAAGTGTGTGAAGTCCTAGAATGGAGGTGTGTGAAGTCATAGAATGGAGGTGTGTGAAGTCAAAAAGAAGGTGTGTGAAGTCAGAATGGAGGTCTGTGAAGTCACAGAATGTAGGTGTGTGAAGTCAGAATTGAGGAGGTGTGAAGTCATAGAATGGAGGTGTGTGAAGTCATAAAATGGAGGTGTGTGAAGTCACAGAATGGAGATATGTGAAATCATAGAATGGAGGTGTGTGAAGTTCTAGAATGGAGGTGTGTGAAGTCATAGAATGGAGGTGTGTGAAGTCAGAATGGAGATATGTGAAATCATAGAATTGAAGTGTGTGAAGTCCTAGAATGGAGGTGTGTGAAGTCATAGAATGGAGGTGTGTGAAGTCAAAAAGAAGGTGTGTGAAGTCAGAATGGAGGTCTGTGAAGTCACAGAATGTAGGTGTGTGAAGTCAGAATTGAGGAGGTGTGAAGTCATAGAATGGAGGTGTGTGAAGTCATAAAATGGAGGTGTGTGAAGTCACAGAATGGAGGTGTGTGAACTCACAGAATGGAGGTGTGTGAAGTCAGAATGGAGGTGTGTGAAGTCATAGAATGGAGGTGTGTGAAGTCAGAATGGAGGTGTGTGAAGTCATAGAATGGACATATGTGAAGTCACAGAATTCAGGTGTGTGAAGTCATAGAATGGAGGTGTGTGTAGTCATAGAATGGAGGTGTGTGAAGTCACATAATGGAGGTGTGTGAAGTTCTAGAATTGAGGAGTGTGAAGTCATAGAATGGAGGTGTGTGAAGTCACAGAATTGAGGTGTGCGAAGTCATAGAATGGAGGTGTGTGAAGTCACAGAATGGAGGTGTGTGAAGTCAGAATTGAGGAGGTGTGAAGTCATAGAATGGAGGTGTGTGAAGTCATAAAATGGAGGTGTGTGAAGTCACAGAATGGAGATATGTGAAATCATAGAATGGAGGTGTGTGAAGTTCTAGAATGGAGGTGTGTGAAGTCATAGAATGGAGGTGTGTGAAGTCACAGAATGGAGTTTTGTGAAGTTATAGAATGGAGGTGTGTGAAGTCAGAGAATTGAAGTATGTGAAGTCACAGAATTGAGGTGTGTGAAGTCACAGAATGGAGGTGTATGAAGGCAGAGAATGGAGGTCTGTGAAGTCACAGAATGGAGGTGTGTGAAGTCTAAGATTGGAGGTGTGTGAAGTCCCCGAATGGAGGTGTGTGAAGTCACGGAATGGAGGTGTGTGAAGCCAAAATGTAGACGTGTGAAGTCATAGAATGGAGGTGTGTGAAGTCAGAGAATGGAGGTGTGTTAGTCATAGAATTGAAATGTGTGAAGTCACAGAATGGAGGTGTGTGAAGTCATAGAATGGAGGTGTGTGAAGTCAAAAAGGAGTTGTGTGACAGTCACAATGGAGGTCTGTGAAGTCACAGAATGGAGTTGTGTGAAGTCACAGATGGACATGTGTTAAGTTATAGAACGGAGGTGTGTGAAGTCATAGAATGGAGGCGTGTGAAGTCAGAATGGAGATGTGTGTAGTCAGAATGGTGGTGTGTGAAGTCATAGAATGGATGTTTTTGAAATAAGAATGGAGGTGTGTAAAGTCATAGAATGGAGGTGTGTGAAGTCACAAAATGGAGGTGTGTGAATTCACAGAATGGAGGTGTGTGAAATCACAGAATGGAGGCGTGTGAAGTCACAGAATTAAGGTGTGAAGTCATAGAATGGAGGTGTGTGAAGTTCTAGAATGGAGGTGTGTGAAGTCATAGAATGGAGGTGTGTGAAGTCACAGAATGGAGTTTTGTGAAGTTATAGAATGGAGGTGTGTGAAGTCACAGAATTGAGGTATGTGAAGTCACAGAATTGAGGTGTGTGAAGTCACAGAATGGAGGTGTATGAAGGCAGAGAATGGAGGTCTGTGAAGTCACAGAATGGAGGTGTGTGAAGTCAGAGAATGGAGGTGTGTTAGTCATAGAATTGAAGTGTGTGAAGTCCTAGAATGGAGGTGTGTGAAGTCATAGAATGGAGGTG
Organism: Megascapheus bottae; assembly: GCA_024803745.1. NCBI lineage: Eukaryota > Metazoa > Chordata > Mammalia > Rodentia > Geomyidae > Megascapheus > Megascapheus bottae. Next base: position 980,526 of record JANJXV010000311.1, read on the forward strand.
TGTGAAGTCAAAAAGAAGGTGTGTGAAGTCAGAATGGAGGTCTGTGAAGTCACAGAATGTAGGTGTGTGAAGTCACAGATGGACATGTGTTAAGTTATAGAACGGAGGTGTGTGAAGTCATAGAATGGAGGCGTGTGAAGTCAGAATGGAGATGTGTGAAGTCAGAATGGAGGTGTGTGAAGTCATAGAATGGATGTTTTTGAAATAAGAATGGAGGTGTGTAAAGTCATAGAATGGAGATGTGTGAAGTCACAGAATGGAGGTGTGTGAAGTCACCGAATGGAGGTGTGTGAATTCACAGAATGGAGGTGTGTGAAATCACAGAATGGAGGCGTGTGATGTCACAGAATTAAGGTGTGTGAAATCATAGAATGGAGGTGTGGGAAGTCAAAATGGAAGTGTGTGATAACACAATTGAGGAATGTGAAGTCACAGAAAGGAGGTGTGTAAAGTCAAAATGGAGGTGTGTGAAGTCACAGAATGCAGGTATGTGAAGTCACAGAATGAAGGTGTGTGAAGTCAAAATGGAGATTTGTGAAGTCTCTGACATGAGGTGTGTGAAGTGTAACATTGGTGGTGTGTGAAGTCATAGAATGGAGGTGTGTGAAGTCACAGAATGGAGGTTTGTAAAGTCAGAATGGAGGTGTGCGAAGTCATAGAATGGAGGTGTGTAAAGTAATAGAATGGAGGTTTGTGATGTCAGAATTGAGGTGTGTGAAGTCATAGAATGGGTGTTTGTGAAGTCACACAATGGAGGTGTGTGAAGTCAGAATGGAGGTGTACGAAGTCATAGAATGGAAGTGTGTGAAGTAATAGAATGGAGATGTGTGAAATCATAGAATGGAGGTGTGTGAAGTCATAGAATGGAGGGGTGTGAAGTCATAGAATGGAGGTGTGTGAAGTCACAGAATGGAGTTTTGTGAAGTCATAGAATGGAGGTGTGTGAAGTCACAGAATTGATGTATGTGAAGTCACAGAATTGAGGTGTGTGAAGTCACAGAATGGAGGTGTATGAAGGCAGAGAATGGAGGTCTGTGAAGTCACAGAATGGAGGTGTGTGAAGTCCCAGAATGGAGGTGTGTGAAGTCACGGAATGGAGGTGTATGAAGCCAAAAGGGAGGAGTGTGAAGTCATAGAATGGAGGTGTGTGAAGTCACAGAATTGAGGTATGTGAAGTCATAGAATGGAGGTGTGTGAAGTCACAGAATGGAGGTGTGTGAAGTCACAGAATGGAGCCAAAATGGAGGTGTGTGAAGTCATAGAATGGAGGTGTGTGAAGTCAGAGTATGGAAATGTGTGAGTCATAGAATTGAAGTGTGTGAACTCACAGAATGGAGGTGTGTGAAGTCATAGAATGGAAGTGTGTGAAGTCACAGAATGGAGATATGTGAAGTCACAGAATGGAGGTGTGTGAAGTCAGAATGGAGGTGTGTGAAGTCATAGAATGGAGGTGTGAAAAGTCAGAATGGAGGTGTGTGAAGTCATAGAATGGACGTATGTGAAGTCACAGAATTCAGGTGTGTGAAGTCATACAATGAAGGTGTGTGAAGTCATAGAATGGAGGTGTGTGAAGTCACATAATGGAGGTGTGTGAAGTTCTAGAATTGAGGTGTGTGAAGTCATAGAATGGAGGTGTGTGAAGTCACAGACTTGAGGTGTGTGAAGTCATAGAATGGAGGTGTGTGAAGTCAAAGAATGGAGGTGTGTGAAGTCATAATTGAGGAGTGTGAAGTCATAGAATGGAGGTGTGTGAAGTCATAGAATGGAGGTGTGTGAAGTCCCAGAATGGAGATGTGTGAAATCATAGAAAGGAGGTGTGTGAAGTTCTAGAATGGAGGTGTGTAAAGTCACAGAATGGAGGTGTGTGAAGTTCTAGAATTGAGGTGTGTGAAGTCAAAAAGGAGGTTTGTGAAGTCAGAATGGAGGTCTGTGAAGTCACAGAATGGAGGTTTGTGAAGTCACAGATGGACATGTGTTAAGTTATAGAACGGAGATGTGTGAAGTCATAGAATGGAGGCGTGTGAAGTCAGAATGGAGATGTGTGAAGTCAGAATGGAGGTGTGTGAAGTCATAGAATGGATGTTTTTGAAATAAGAATGGAGGTGTGTAAAGTCATAGAATGGAGGTGTGTGAAATCACAGAATGGAGGTTTGTGAAGTCACAGATTGGAGGTGTGTGAAGTCACAAAATGGATGTGTGTGAATTCACAGAATGGAGGTGTGTGAAATCACAGAATGGAGGCGTGTGAAGTCACAGCATAAAGGTGTGTGAAATCATAGAATGGAGGTGTGGGAAGTCAAAATGGAAGTGTGTGATGACACAATTGAGGAATGTGAAGTCACAGAAAGGAGGTGTGTTAAGTCAAAATGGAGGTGTGTGAAGTCACAGAATGCAGGTATGTGAAGTCACAGAATGAAGGTGTGTGAAGTCAAAATGGAGGTTTGTGAAGTGTCTGAAATGAGGTGTGTGAAGTCAAACATTGGTGGTGTGTGAAGTCATAGAATGGAGGTGTGTGAAATCACTAATGGAGGTGTGTGAAATCAAAATGGAGGTGTGTGAAGTCACAGAATGGAGGTGTGTGAAGTCACAGAATGGAGGTGTGTAAAGTCAGAATGGAGGTGTGCGAAGTCATAGAATGGAGTTGTGTAAACTCATAGAATGGAGGTTTTTGAAGTCAGAATTGAGGTGTGTGAAGTCATAGAATGGAGGTTTGTGAAGTCACAGAATGGACGTGTGTGAAGTCAGAATGGAGTTGTATGAAGTCATAGAATGGAAGTGTGTGAAGTAATAGAATGGAGGTGTTTGAAATCATAGAATGGAGGTGTGTGAAGTCATAGAATGGACGGGTGTGAAGTCATAAAATGGAGACGTGTGAAGTCATAGAATGGAGGTGAGTGAAGTCATAGAATGGAGGTGTGTGAAGTCACAGAATGGAGGTGTGTGAAGTCCCAGAATGGAGGTGTGTGAAGTCCCAGAACGGAGGTGTGTGAAGTCACGGAATGGAGGTGTGTGAAGCCAAATTGGAGGTGTGTGAAGTCAGAGAATGGAGGTGTGTGAGTCATAGAATTGAAGTGTGTGAAGTCACAGAATGGAGGTGTGTGAAGTCATAGAATGGAGGTGTGTGAAGTCACAGAATGGAGATGTGTGAAGTCACAGAATGGAGGTGTGTGAGGTCAGAATGGAGGTGTGTGAAGTCATAGAATGGAGTTGTGTGAAGTCAGAATGGAGGTGTGTGAAGTCATAGAATGGACGAATGTGAAGTCACAGAATTCAGGTGTGTGAAGTCATAGAATGGAGGTGTGTGAAGTCATAGAATGGAGGTGTGTGAAGTCACATAATGGAGGTGTGTGAAGGTCTTTAATGGAGGTGTGTGAAGTCACAGAATTGAGGTGTGTGAAGTGACAGAATGGAGGTGTGTGAAGTCACACAATGGAGGTGTGTGAAGTCAGAATGGAGGTGTGTGAAGTCATAGAATGGAGGTGTGTGAAGTCATAGAATGGTGGTGTGTGAAATCATAGAATGGAGGTGTGTGACATTCTAGAATGGAGGTGTGTGAAGTCACAGAATGGAGGTGTGTGAAGTCATAGAATGGAGGTGTGTGAAGTCACAGAATGGAGGTGTGTGAAGTCATAGAATGGAGGTGTGTGAAGTGACAGAATTGAGGTGTGTGAAGTCAGAGAATTGAGGTGTGTGAAATCAGAGAATGGAGGTGTGTGAAGTCATAGAATGGAAGTCTGTGAAGTCACAGAATTGAGGTGTGTGAAGTCACAGAATGGAGGTGTGTGAAGTCACAGAAAGGAGGTGTGTGAAGTCATAGAATGGAGGTGTGTGAAGACACAGAATGGAGGTGTGTGAACTCAGTGAGGAGGTGTGTGAAGTCACAGAATGGAGGTGTGTGAAGTCATAGAATGGAAGTGTGTGAAGTCATAGAATGGAGGTGTGTGAAGTCAGAATAGAGGTGTGTGAACCCAGAATGGAGGTGTGTGAAGTCACAGAATGGAGGTTTGTGAAGTCATAGAATGGAGGTGTGTGAACTCATAGAATGGAGGTGTGTGAACTCATAGAATGGAGTTCTGAGAAGTCATAGAATGGAGGTGTGTGAAATCATAGAATGGAGGTGTGTGAAGTCACAGAATTGAGGTGTGTGAAGTCAGAATTTAGGTGTGTGAAGTCATAGAATGGAGGTGTGTGAAATCATAGAATGGAGGTGTGTGTAGTCAGAGAGTGGAGGTATGTAAAGTCACAGAGTGGAGGTGTGTGAAGTCTCAGAATGGAGGTGTGTGAAGTCATAGAATAGAGGTGTTTGAAGTCATAGAATGTTGGTTTTTGAAGTCAGAGAATGGAGGTGTGTGAAGTCATAGAATGGAGGTGTGTGAGGTCAGATTCGAGGTGTGTGAAGTCACAGAATGGAGGTGTGTCAACTCAGAAAGGAGGTGTGTGAAGTCATAGAATGGAGGTGTGTGAAGTCATAGAATGGAGGTGTGTGAAGTCAAAGAAATGAGATGTTTGAAGTCAAAATGGAAGTGTGTGAAGTCAGAATGCAGGTGTGTGAAGTTATAGAATGGAGGTGTGTGAAGTAATAGAATGGAGGTGTGTGAAGTCATAGAATGGAGGTGTGTGAAGTCACAGAATGGAGGTGTGTGAAGTCACAGAATGGAGGTGTGTAAAGTCACAGAGTGGAGGTGTGTGAAGTCACAGAATGGAAGTTTGTGAAGTTATAGAATGGAGGTGTGTGAAGTCACAGAATGCAGGTGTGTGAAGTCAGAACAGAGGTGTGCGAAGTCATAGAATGGAGGAGTGTGAAGTGAGAATGGAGCTGTGTGAAGTCATAGAATGGAAGTGTGTGAAGTCAGAATGGAAGTGTGTGAACTCATAGAATTGAGGTGTATGAAGTCACAATGGAGGTGTGTGAAGTCACAGAATGGATGTGTTTGAACTCAGAAAGGAGGTGTGTAAAGTCATAGAATGGATGTCTGTGAAGTCACAGAATGGAGGTGTGTGAAATCATAGAATGGAGGTGTGTGAAGTCACAGAATTGAGGTGTGTGAAGTCAGAATGGAGGTGTGTGAAGTCACAATGCAGGTGTGTGAACTCATAGAATGGAGGTGTGTGAAGTCACAATGCAGGTGTGTGAACTCATAGAATGGAGGTGTGTAAAGTATCAATGTAGGTTTCTGAAGTCATAGAAGGGAGGTGTGTGAAGTCATAAAATGGAGGTGTGTGAAGTCACAGAATGGAGGTGTGTGAAGGCATAGAATGGACGTGTGTGAAGTCATACAATGGAGGTGTGTGAAGTCACAGAGTAGAGGTGTGTGAAGTCACAGTATGGAGGTGTGTGAACTCAGATTTGAGGTGTGTGAAGTCACAGAATGGAGGTGTGTGAAGTCATAGAATGGAGGTGTGTGAAGTCTTAGAATGGATGTGTGTGAAGTCACAGAGTAGAGGTGTGTGAAGTCACAGTATGGAGGTGTGTGAACTCAGATTTGAGGTGTGTGAAGTCACAGAATGGAGGTGTGTGAAGTCATAGAATGGAGGTGTGTGAAGTCATAGAATGGATGTTGCTGAAGTAAGAATGAAGGTGTGTGAAGTCATAGAATGGAGGTGTCTTAAGTCATAGAATGGATGTTGCTGAAATAAGAATGAAGGTGTGTGAACTCATAGAATGGAGGTGTGTGAACTCATAGAATGGAGTTGTGTGAATTCATGGAACGGAGGTGTGTGAAATCAAAAAATGGAGGTGTATGATGTCAAACAATGGAAGTGTGTGAAGTCATAGAATGGAGGTGTGTGAAGTCTTAGAATGGAGGTGTGTGAAGTCATAGAATGGAGGTGTGTGAAGTCACAGAATGGAGGGGTGTGAAGAAAAAGAATGGAGGTGTGTGAATGCACAGAATGGAGGGGTGTGAAGTCAAAGAATGGAGGTATGTGAAGTCACAGAATGGAGGTGTGTGAAGTCAGAATGGAGCTGTGTGAACTCATAGAATGGAGGTGTATGAAGTCACAATGGAGGTGTGTGAAGTCACAAAAATGAGTTGTGTGAACTCATAGAATGGAGGAGTGTGAAGTCATAGAATGGAGGTGTGTGAAGTCACAGATGGAGGTGTGTGAACTCATAGAATGGAGGTATATGAAGTCACAATGGAGGTGTGTGAAGTCATAGAATGGAGGTGTGTGAAATCAAAGAATGGAGGTTTGTGAAGTCATAGAATGGATTGTGTGTGAAATCACAGAATGGAAGTGTGTGAAGTCACAGAATGGAGGTGTGTGCAATCATAGAATGGAGGTGTGTGTAGTCACAGAGTGGAGGTGTGTAAAGTCACAGAGTGGAGGTGTGTGAAGTCTCAGAATGGAGGTGTGTGAAGTCATAGAATGGAGGTGTTTGAAGTCATAGAATGTTGGTTTTTGAGTCAGAGAATGGAGGTGTGTGAAGTCATAGAATGGAGGTGTGTGAGGTCAGATTGGAGGTGTGTGAAGTCACAGAATGGAAGTGTGTCAACTCAGAAAGGAGGTGTGTGAAGTCATAGAATGGAGGTGTGTGAAGTCATAGAATGGAGGTGTGTGAAGTCACAGAAATGAGATGTTTGAAGTCAAAATGGAAGTGTGTGAAGTCAGAATGCAGGTGTGTGAAGTCATAGAATGGAGGTGTGTGAAGTAATAGAATGGAGGTGTGTGAAGTCATAGAATGGAGGTGTGTGAAGTCATAGAATGGAGGTGTGTGAAGTCATTGAATGGAGGTGTGTGAAGTCAAAATGGAAGTGTGTGATGTCACAATTGAGGAATATGAAATCACAGAATGGAGGAGTGTGAAGTCATAGAATGGAGGTGTGTGAAATCACAGAATGGAGGTTTGTGAAGTCACAGATTGGAGGTGTGTGAAGTCACAAAATGGATGTGTGTGAATTCACAGAATGGAGGTGTGTGAAATCACAGAATGGAGGCGTGTGAAGTCACAGCATAAAGGTGTGTGAAATCATAGAATGGAGGTGTGGGAAGTCAAAATGGAAGTGTGTGATGACACAATTGAGGAATGTGAAGTCACAGAAAGGAGGTGTGTTAAGTCAAAATGGAGGTGTGTGAAGTCACAGAATGCAGGTATGTGAAGTCACAGAATGAAGGTGTGTGAAGTCAAAATGGAGGTTTGTGAAGTGTCTGAAATGAGGTGTGTGAAGTCAAACATTGGTGGTGTGTGAAGTCATAGAATGGAGGTGTGTGAAATCACTAATGGAGGTGTGTGAAATCAAAATGGAGGTGTGTGAAGTCACAGAATGGAGGTGTGTGAAGTCACAGAATGGAGGTGTGTAAAGTCAGAATGGAGGTGTGCGAAGTCATAGAATGGAGTTGTGTAAACTCATAGAATGGAGGTTTTTGAAGTCAGAATTGAGGTGTGTGAAGTCATAGAATGGAGGTTTGTGAAGTCACAGAATGGACGTGTGTGAAGTCAGAATGGAGTTGTATGAAGTCATAGAATGGAAGTGTGTGAAGTAATAGAATGGAGGTGTTTGAAATCATAGAATGGAGGTGTGTGAAGTCATAGAATGGACGGGTGTGAAGTCATAAAATGGAGACGTGTGAAGTCATAGAATGGAGGTGTGTGAAGTCATAGAATGGAGGTGTGTGAAGTCACAGAATGGAGGTGTGTGAAGTCCCAGAATGGAGGTGTGTGAAGTCCCAGAACGGAGGTGTGTGAAGTCACGGAATGGAGGTGTGTGAAGCCAAATTGGAGGTGTGTGAAGTCAGAGAATGGAGGTGTGTGAGTCATAGAATTGAAGTGTGTGAAGTCACAGAATGGAGGTGTGTGAAGTCATAGAATGGAGGTGTGTGAAGTCACAGAATGGAGATGTGTGAAGTCACAGAATGGAGGTGTGTGAGGTCAGAATGGAGGTGTGTGAAGTCATAGAATGGAGTTGTGTGAAGTCAGAATGGAGGTGTGTGAAGTCATAGAATGGACGAATGTGAAGTCACAGAATTCAGGTGTGTGAAGTCATAGAATGGAGGTGTGTGAAGTCATAGAATGGAGGTGTGTGAAGTCACATAATGGAGGTGTGTGAAGGTCTTTAATGGAGGTGTGTGAAGTCACAGAATTGAGGTGTGTGAAGTGACAGAATGGAGGTGTGTGAAGTCACACAATGGAGGTGTGTGAAGTCAGAATGGAGGTGTGTGAAGTCATAGAATGGAGGTGTGTGAAGTCATAGAATGGTGGTGTGTGAAATCATAGAATGGAGGTGTGTGACATTCTAGAATGGAGGTGTGTGAAGTCACAGAATGGAGGTGTGTGAAGTCATAGAATGGAGGTGTGTGAAGTCACAGAATGGAGGTGTGTGAAGTCATAGAATGGAGGTGTGTGAAGTGACAGAATTGAGGTGTGTGAAGTCAGAGAATTGAGGTGTGTGAAATCAGAGAATGGAGGTGTGTGAAGTCATAGAATGGAAGTCTGTGAAGTCACAGAATTGAGGTGTGTGAAGTCACAGAATGGAGGTGTGTGAAGTCACAGAAAGGAGGTGTGTGAAGTCATAGAATGGAGGTGTGTGAAGACACAGAATGGAGGTGTGTGAACTCAGTGAGGAGGTGTGTGAAGTCACAGAATGGAGGTGTGTGAAGTCATAGAATGGAAGTGTGTGAAGTCATAGAATGGAGGTGTGTGAAGTCAGAATAGAGGTGTGTGAACCCAGAATGGAGGTGTGTGAAGTCACAGAATGGAGGTTTGTGAAGTCATAGAATGGAGGTGTGTGAACTCATAGAATGGAGGTGTGTGAACTCATAGAATGGAGTTCTGAGAAGTCATAGAATGGAGGTGTGTGAAATCATAGAATGGAGGTGTGTGAAGTCACAGAATTGAGGTGTGTGAAGTCAGAATTTAGGTGTGTGAAGTCATAGAATGGAGGTGTGTGAAATCATAGAATGGAGGTGTGTGTAGTCAGAGAGTGGAGGTATGTAAAGTCACAGAGTGGAGGTGTGTGAAGTCTCAGAATGGAGGTGTGTGAAGTCATAGAATAGAGGTGTTTGAAGTCATAGAATGTTGGTTTTTGAAGTCAGAGAATGGAGGTGTGTGAAGTCATAGAATGGAGGTGTGTGAGGTCAGATTCGAGGTGTGTGAAGTCACAGAATGGAGGTGTGTCAACTCAGAAAGGAGGTGTGTGAAGTCATAGAATGGAGGTGTGTGAAGTCATAGAATGGAGGTGTGTGAAGTCAAAGAAATGAGATGTTTGAAGTCAAAATGGAAGTGTGTGAAGTCAGAATGCAGGTGTGTGAAGTTATAGAATGGAGGTGTGTGAAGTAATAGAATGGAGGTGTGTGAAGTCATAGAATGGAGGTGTGTGAAGTCACAGAATGGAGGTGTGTGAAGTCACAGAATGGAGGTGTGTAAAGTCACAGAGTGGAGGTGTGTGAAGTCACAGAATGGAAGTTTGTGAAGTTATAGAATGGAGGTGTGTGAAGTCACAGAATGCAGGTGTGTGAAGTCAGAACAGAGGTGTGCGAAGTCATAGAATGGAGGAGTGTGAAGTGAGAATGGAGCTGTGTGAAGTCATAGAATGGAAGTGTGTGAAGTCAGAATGGAAGTGTGTGAACTCATAGAATTGAGGTGTATGAAGTCACAATGGAGGTGTGTGAAGTCACAGAATGGATGTGTTTGAACTCAGAAAGGAGGTGTGTAAAGTCATAGAATGGATGTCTGTGAAGTCACAGAATGGAGGTGTGTGAAATCATAGAATGGAGGTGTGTGAAGTCACAGAATTGAGGTGTGTGAAGTCAGAATGGAGGTGTGTGAAGTCACAATGCAGGTGTGTGAACTCATAGAATGGAGGTGTGTGAAGTCACAATGCAGGTGTGTGAACTCATAGAATGGAGGTGTGTAAAGTATCAATGTAGGTTTCTGAAGTCATAGAAGGGAGGTGTGTGAAGTCATAAAATGGAGGTGTGTGAAGTCACAGAATGGAGGTGTGTGAAGGCATAGTATGGACGTGTGTGAAGTCATACAATGGAGGTGTGTGAAGTCACAGAGTAGAGGTGTGTGAAGTCACAGTATGGAGGTGTGTGAACTCAGATTTGAGGTGTGTGAAGTCACAGAATGGAGGTGTGTGAAGTCATAGAATGGAGGTGTGTGAAGTCTTAGAATGGATGTGTGTGAAGTCACAGAGTAGAGGTGTGTGAAGTCACAGTATGGAGGTGTGTGAACTCAGATTTGAGGTGTGTGAAGTCACAGAATGGAGGTGTGTGAAGTCATAGAATGGAGGTGTGTGAAGTCATAGAATGGATGTTGCTGAAGTAAGAATGAAGGTGTGTGAAGTCATAGAATGGAGGTGTCTTAAGTCATAGAATGGATGTTGCTGAAATAAGAATGAAGGTGTGTGAACTCATAGAATGGAGGTGTGTGAACTCATAGAATGGAGTTGTGTGAATTCATGGAACGGAGGTGTGTGAAATCAAAAAATGGAGGTGTATGATGTCAAACAATGGAAGTGTGTGAAGTCATAGAATGGAGGTGTGTGAAGTCTTAGAATGGAGGTGTGTGAAGTCATAGAATGGAGGTGTGTGAAGTCACAGAATGGAGGGGTGTGAAGAAAAAGAATGGAGGTGTGTGAATGCACAGAATGGAGGGGTGTGAAGTCAAAGAATGGAGGTATGTGAAGTCACAGAATGGAGGTGTGTGAAGTCAGAATGGAGCTGTGTGAACTCATAGAATGGAGGTGTATGAAGTCACAATGGAGGTGTGTGAAGTCACAAAAATGAGTTGTGTGAACTCATAGAATGGAGGAGTGTGAAGTCATAGAATGGAGGTGTGTGAAGTCACAGATGGAGGTGTGTGAACTCATAGAATGGAGGTATATGAAGTCACAATGGAGGTGTGTGAAGTCATAGAATGGAGGTGTGTGAAATCAAAGAATGGAGGTTTGTGAAGTCATAGAATGGATTGTGTGTGAAATCACAGAATGGAAGTGTGTGAAGTCACAGAATGGAGGTGTGTGCAATCATAGAATGGAGGTGTGTGTAGTCACAGAGTGGAGGTGTGTAAAGTCACAGAGTGGAGGTGTGTGAAGTCTCAGAATGGAGGTGTGTGAAGTCATAGAATGGAGGTGTTTGAAGTCATAGAATGTTGGTTTTTGAGTCAGAGAATGGAGGTGTGTGAAGTCATAGAATGGAGGTGTGTGAGGTCAGATTGGAGGTGTGTGAAGTCACAGAATGGAAGTGTGTCAACTCAGAAAGGAGGTGTGTGAAGTCATAGAATGGAGGTGTGTGAAGTCATAGAATGGAGGTGTGTGAAGTCACAGAAATGAGATGTTTGAAGTCAAAATGGAAGTGTGTGAAGTCAGAATGCAGGTGTGTGAAGTCATAGAATGGAGGTGTGTGAAGTAATAGAATGGAGGTGTGTGAAGTCATAGAATGGAGGTGTGTGAAGTCATAGAATGGAGGTGTGTGAAGTCATTGAATGGAGGTGTGTGAAGTCAAAATGGAAGTGTGTGATGTCACAATTGAGGAATATGAAATCACAGAATGGAGGAGTGTGAAGTCATAGAATGGAGGTGTGTGAAGTCAAAATGGATGTGTGTGATATCACAATTGAGGAATGTGAAGTCACAGAATGGATGTGTGTGAAATCATACAATGGAGGTGTGTGAAGTCAAAAATGGAAGTGTGTGATGTCACAATTGTGGAATGTGAAGTCACAGAATGGAGTTGTGTGAAGTCAAAATGGAGGTGTGTGAAGTCACAGAATGGATGTGTGTGAATTCACAGAATGAAGGTGTGAAGTCAAAATGGAGGTTTGTGAAGTCATTGAATTGAGGTGTGTGAAGTCATAGATTGGAGGTGTGTGAAGTCATAGAATGGAGGTGTGTGAAGTCACAGAATGTATGTGTGTGAAGGCATAGAATGGACGTTTGTGAAGTCACAATGGAGGTGTGTGTAGTCATTGAATGGAGGAGTGTGAAGTCACAGAATGGGGGTGTGTAAAGTCAGAATGGAGGTGTGCGAAGTCATAGAATGGAGGTGTGTGAAGTCATAGAATGGCGGTGTGTGAAGTCACATAATGGAGGTATGTGAAGTTCTAGAATGGAGGTGTGTGAAGTCACAGAATTGAAGTGTTTGAAGTGATAGAATGGAGGTGTGTGAAGTCACAGAATGGAGGTGTGTGAAGTCAGAATGGAGGTGTGTGAAGTCATAGAATGGAGGTCTGTGAAGTCATAGAATGGTGGTGTGTGAAATCATAGAATGGAGGTGTGTGACATTCTAGAATGGAGGTGTGTGAAGTCACAGAATGGAGGTGTGTGAAGTCATAGAATGGAGGTGTGTGAAGTCACAGAATGGAGGTGTGTGAAGTCATAGAATGGAGGTGTGTGAAGTCACAGAATTGAGGTGTATGAAGTCAGAGAATTGAGGTGTGTGAAGTCACAGAAAGGAGGTGTGTGAAATCAGAGAATGGAGGTGTGTGAAGTCATAGAATGGAAGTCTGTGAAGTCACAGAATTGAGGTGTGTGAAGTCACAGAATGGAGGTGTGTGAAGTCACAGAAGGGAGGTGTGTGAAGTCATAGAATGGAGGTGTTTGAAGCCAAAATGGAGTGGTGTGAAGTCATAGAATGGAGCTGTGTGAAGTCAGACAAGGAAGGTGTGTGAAGTCACAGAATGGATGTGTCTGAAGTCATAGAATGGAGGTGTGTGAAGTCAGACAAGGAAGGTGTGTGAAGTCACAGAATGGATGTGTCTGAAGTCATAGAATGGAGGTGTGTGAAGTCACAGAATGGAGGTGTGTGAGTCACAGAATGGAGCCAAAATGGAGGTGTGTGAAGTCATAGAATGGAGGTGTGTGAAGTCAGAGAATGGAGGTGTGTGAGGCATAGAATTGAAGTGTGTGAACTCACAGAATGGAGGTGTGTGAAGTCATCGAATGGAAGTGTGTGAAGTTACAGAATGGAGATGTGTGAAGTCACAGAATGGAGGTGTGTGAAGTCAGAATGGAGGTGTGTGAAGTCATAGAATGGAGGTGTGTGAAGTCAGAATGGAGGTGTGTGAAGTCATAGAATGGACGTATGTGAAGTCACAGAATTCAGGTGTGTGAAGTCATAGAATGGAGGTGTGTGAAGTCATAGAATGGAGGTGAGTGAAGTCACATAATGGACGTGTGTGAATTTCAAGAATTGAGGGGTGTGAAGTCATAGAATGGAGGTGTGTGAAGTCACAGAATTGAGGTGTGTGAGGTCGTAGAATGGAGGTGTGTGAAGTCACAGAATGGAGGTGTGTGAAGTCAGAATTGAGGAGTGTGAAGTCATAGAATGGAGGTGTGTGAAGTTCTACAATGGAGGTGTGTGAAGTCATAGAATGGAGGTGTGTGAAGTCACAGAATGGAGTTTTGTGAAGTTATAGAATGGAGGTGTGTTAAGTCACAGAATTGAGGTATGTGAAATCACAGAATTGAGGTGTGTGAAGTCACAGAATGGAGGTGTGTGAAGTCACAGAATGGAGGTGTGTGAAGTCCCAGAATGGAGGTGTGTGAAGTTACGGAATGGAGGTGTGTGAAGCCAAAATGGAGGTGTGTGAAGTCATAGAATGGAGGTGTGTGAAGTCAGAGAATGGAGGTGTGTTAGTCATAGAATTGAAATGTGTGAAGTCACAGAATGGAAGTGTGTGAAGACATAAAATGGAGGTGTGTGAAGTCAAAAAGGAGGTGTGTGAAGTCAGAATGGAGATCTGTGAAGTCACAGAATGGAGGTTTGTGAAGTCACAGATGGACATGTGTTAAGTTATAGAACGGAGATGTGTGAAGTCATAGAATGGAGGCGTGTGAAGTCAGAATGGAGATGTGTGAAGTCAGAATGGAGGTGTGTGAAGTCATAGAATGGATGTTTTTGAAATAAGAATGGAGGTGTGTAAACTCATAGAATGGAGGTGTGTGAAATCACAGAATGGAGGTTTGTGAAGTCACAGATTGGAGGTGTGTGAAGTCACAAAATGGATGTGTGTGAATTCACAGAATGGAGGTGTGTGAAATCACAGAATGGAAGCGTGTGAAGTCACAGCATAAAGGTGTGTGAAATCATAGAATGGAGGTGTGGGAAGTCAAAATGGAAGTGTGTGATGACACAATTGAGGAATGTGAAGTCACAGAAAGGAGGTGTGTTAAGTCAAAATGGAGGTGTGTGAAGTCACAGAATGCAGGTATGTGAAGTCACAGAATGAAGGTGTGTGAAGTCAAAATGGAGGTTTGTGAAGTGTCTGAAATGAGGTGTGTGAAGTCAAACATTGGTGGTGTGTGAAGTCATAGAATGGAGGTGTGTGAAATCACTAATGGAGGTGTGTGAAGTCACAATGGAGGTGTGTGAAGTCACAGAATGGAGGTGTGTGAAGTCACAGAATGGAGGTGTGTAAAGTCAGAATGGAGGTGTGCGAAGTCATAGAATGGAGTTGTGTAAACTCATAGAATGGAGGTTTTTGAAGTCAGAATTGAGGTGTGTGAAGTCATAGAATGGAGGTTTGTGAAGTCACAGAATGGACGTGTGTGAAGTCAGAATGGAGGTGTATGAAGTCATAGAATGGAAGTGTGTGAAGTAATAGAATGGAGGTGTTTGAAATCATAGAATGGAGGTGTGTGAAGTCATAGAATGGACGGGTGTGAAGTCATAAAATGGAGACGTGTGAAGTCATAGAATGGAGGTGTGTGAAGTCATAGAATGGAGGTGTGTGAAGTCACAGAATGGAGGTGTGTGAAGTCCCAGAATGGAGGTGTGTGAAGTCCCAGAATGGAGGTGTGTGAAGTCACGGAATGGAGGTGTGTGAAGCCAAATTGGAGGTGTGTGAAGTCAGAGAATGGAGGTGTGTGAGTCATAGAATTGAAGTGTGTGAAGTCACAGAATGGAGGTGTGTGAAGTCATAGAATGGAGGTGTGTGAAGTCACAGAATGGAGATGTGTGAAGTCACAGAATGGAGGTGTGTGAGGTCAGAATGGAGGTGTGTGAAGTCATAGAATGGAGTTGTGTGAAGTCAGACTGGAGGTGTGTGAAGTCATAGAATGGACGAATGTGAAGTCACAGAATTCAGGTGTGTGAAGTCATAGAATGGAGGTGTGTGAAGTCATAGAATGGAGGTGTGTGAAGTCACATAATGGAGGTGTGTGAAGGTCTTTAATGGAGGTGTGTGAAGTCACAGAATTGAGGTGTGTGAAGTGACAGAATGGAGGTGTGTGAAGTCACACAATGGAGGTGTGTGAAGTCAGAATGGAGGTGTGTGAAGTCATAGAATGGAGGTGTGTGAAGTCATAGAATGGTGGTGTGTGAAATCATAGAATGGAGGTGTGTGACATTCTAGAATGGAGGTGTGTGAAGTCACAGAATGGAGGTGTGTGAAGTCATAGAATGGAGGTGTGTGAAGTCACAGAATGGAGGTGTGTGAAGTCATAGAATGGAGGTGTGTGAAGTGACAGAATTGAGGTGTGTGAAGTCATAGAATTGAGGTGTGTGAAATCAGAGACTGGAGGTGTGTGAAGTCATAGAATGGAAGTCTGTGAAGTCACAGAATTGAGGTGTGTGAAGTCACAGAATGGAGGTGTGTGAAGTCACAGAAAGGAGGTGTGTGAAGTCATAGAATGGAGGTGTGTGAAGTCCCAGAATGGAGGTGTGTGAAGTCACAGAATGGAGGTATGTGAAGCCAAAATGGAGGGGTGTGAAGTCATAGAATGGAGGTGTGTGAAGTCAGACAAGGAAGGTGTGTGAAGTCACAGGATGGATGTGTCTGAAATCATAGAATGGAAGTGTGTGAAGTCACAGAATGGAGGTGTGTGAAGTCACAGAATGGAGCCAAAATGGAGGTGTGTGAAGTCATAGAATGGAGGTGTGTGAAGTCAGAGAATGGAGGTGTGTGAGTCATAGAATTGAAGTGTGTGAAGTCACAGAATGGAGGTGTGTGAACTCACAGAATGGAGGTGTGTGAAGTCAGAATGGAGGTGTGTGAAGTCATAGAATGGAGGTGTGTGAAGTCAGAATGGAGGTGTGTGAAGTCATAGAATGGACATATGTGAAGTCACAGAATTCAGGTGTGTGAAGTCATAGAATGGAGGTGTGTGTAGTCATAGAATGGAGGTGTGTGAAGTCACATAATGGAGGTGTGTGAAGTTCTAGAATTGAGGAGTGTGAAGTCATAGAATGGAGGTGTGTGAAGTCACAGAATTGAGGTGTGCGAAGTCATAGAATGGAGGTGTGTGAAGTCACAGAATGGAGGTGTGTGAAGTCAGAATTGAGGAGGTGTGAAGTCATAGAATGGAGGTGTGTGAAGTCATAAAATGGAGGTGTGTGAAGTCACAGAATGGAGATATGTGAAATCATAGAATGGAGGTGTGTGAAGTTCTAGAATGGAGGTGTGTGAAGTCATAGAATGGAGGTGTGTGAAGTCACAGAATGGAGTTTTGTGAAGTTATAGAATGGAGGTGTGTGAAGTCAGAGAATTGAAGTATGTGAAGTCACAGAATTGAGGTGTGTGAAGTCACAGAATGGAGGTGTATGAAGGCAGAGAATGGAGGTCTGTGAAGTCACAGAATGGAGGTGTGTGAAGTCACAGATTGGAGGTGTGTGAAGTCCCCGAATGGAGGTGTGTGAAGTCACGGAATGGAGGTGTGTGAAGCCAAAATGTAGATGTGTGAAGTCATAGAATGGAGGTGTGTGAAGTCAGAGAATGGAGGTGTGTTAGTCATAGAATTGAAATGTGTGAAGTCACAGAATGGAGGTGTGTGAAGTCATAGAATGGAGGTGTGTGAAGTCAAAAAGGAGTTGTGTGAAGTCAGAATGGAGGTCTGTGAAGTCACAGAATGGAGTTGTGTGAAGTCACAGATGGACATGTGTTAAGTTATAGAACGGAGGTGTGTGAAGTCATAGAATGGAGGCGTGTGAAGTCAGAATGGAGATGTGTGTAGTCAGAATGGTGGTGTGTGAAGTCATAGAATGGATGTTTTTGAAATAAGAATGGAGGTGTGTAAAGTCATAGAATGGAGGTGTGTGAAGTCACAAAATGGAGGTGTGTGAATTCACAGAATGGAGGTGTGTGAAATCACAGAATGGAGGCGTGTGAAGTCACAGAATTAAGGTGTGAAGTCATAGAATGGAGGTGTGTGAAGTTCTAGAATGGAGGTGTGTGAAGTCATAGAATGGAGGTGTGTGAAGTCACAGAATGGAGTTTTGTGAAGTTATAGAATGGAGGTGTGTGAAGTCACAGAATTGAGGTATGTGAAGTCACAGAATTGAGGTGTGTGAAGTCACAGAATGGAGGTGTATGAAGGCAGAGAATGGAGGTCTGTGAAGTCACAGAATGAAGGTGTGTGAAGTCAGAGAATGGAGGTGTGTTAGTCATAGAATTGAAGTGTGTGAAGTCATAGAATGGAGGTGTGTGAAGTCATAGAATGGAGGTGTGTGAAGTCAAAAAGAAGGTGTGTGAAGTCAGAATGGAGGTCTGTGAAGTCACAGAATGTAGGTGTGTGAAGTCACAGATGGACATGTGTTAAGTTATAGAACGGAGGTGTGTGAAGTCATAGAATGGAGGCGTGTGAAGTCAGAATGGAGATGTGTGAAGTCAGATTGGAGGTGTGTGAAGTCATAGAAAGGATGTTTTTGAAATAAGAATGGAGGTGTGTAAAGTCATAGAATGGAGATGTGTGAAGTCACAGAATGGAGGTGTGTGAAGTCACCGAATGGAGGTGTGTGAATTCACAGAATGGAGGTGTGTGAAATCACAGAATGGAGGCGTGTGATGTCACAGAATTAAGGTGTGTGAAATCATAGAATGGAGGTGTGGGAAGTCAAACTGGAAGTGTGTGATAACACAATTGAGGAATGTGAAGTCACAGAAAGGAGGTGTGTAAAGTCAAAATGGAGGTGTGTGAAGTCACAGAATGCAGGTATGTGAAGTCACAGAATGAAGGTGTGTGAAGTCAAAATGGAGATTTGTGAAGTCTCTGACATGAGGTGTGTGAAGTCTAACATTGGTGGTGTGTGAAGTCATAGAATGGAGGTGTGTGAAGTCACAGAATGGAGGTTTGTAAAGTCAGAATGGAGGTGTGCGAAGTCATAGAATGGAGGTGTGTAAAGTAATAGAATGGAGGTTTGTGATGTCAGAATTGAGGTGTGTGAAGTCATAGAATGGGTGTTTGTGAAGTCACACAATGGAGGTGTGTGAAGTCAGAATGGAGGTGTACGAAGTCATAGAATGGAAGTGTGTGAAGTAATAGAATGGAGATGTGTGAAATCATAGAATGGAGGTGTGTGAAGTCATAGAATGGAGGGGTGTGAAGTCATAGAATGGAGGTGTGTGAAGTCACAGAATGGAGTTTTGTGAAGTCATAGAATGGAGGTGTGTGAAGTCACAGAATTGATGTATGTGAAGTCACAGAATTGAGGTGTGTGAAGTCACAGAATGGAGGTGTATGAAGGCAGAGAATGGAGGTCTGTGAAGTCACAGAATGGAGGTGTGTGAAGTCCCAGAATGGAGGTGTGTGAAGTCACGGAATGGAGGTGTATGAAGCCAAAATGGAGGAGTGTGAAGTCATAGAATGGAGGTGTGTGAAGTCACAGAATGGAGCCAAAATGGAGGTATGTGAAGTCATAGAATGGAGGTGTGTGAAGTCACAGAATGGAGGTGTGTGAAGTCACAGAATGGAGCCAAAATGGAGGTGTGTGAAGTTATAGAATGGAGGTGTGTGAAGTCAGAGTATGGAAATGTGTGAGTCATAGAATTGAAGTGTGTGAAGTCACAGAATGGAGGTGTGTGAAGTCATAGAATGGAAGTGTGTGAAGTCACAGAACGGAGATATGTGAAGTCACAGAATGGAGGTGTGTGAAGTCAGAATGGAGGTGTGTGAAGTCATAGAATGGAGGTGTGAGAACTCAGAATGGAGGTGTGTGAAGTCATAGAATGGACGTATGTGAAGTCACAGAATTCAGGTGTGTGAAGTCATAGAATGAAGGTGTGTGAAGTCATAGAATGGAGGTGTGTGAAGTCACATAATGGAGGTGTGTGAAGTTCTAGAATTGAGGTGTGTGAAGTCATAGAATGGAGGTGTGTGAAGTCACAGACTTGAGGTGTGTGAAGTCATAGAATGGAGGTGTGTGAAGTCAAAGAATGGAGGTGTGTGAAGTCATAATTGAGGAGTGTGAAGTCATAGAATGGAGGTGTGCGAAGTCATAGAATGGAGGTGTGTGAAGTCCCAGAATGGAGATGTGTGAAATCATAGAAAGGAGGTGTGTGAAGTTCTAGAATGGAGGTGTGTAAAGTCACAGAATGGAGGTGTGTGAAGTTCTACAATTGAGGTGTGTGAAGTCAAAAAGGAGATGTGTGAAGTCAGAATGGAGGTCTGTGAAGTCACAGAATGGAGGTTTGTGAAGTCACAGATGGACATGTGTTAAGTTAGAGAACGGAGATGTGTGAAGTCATAGAATGGAGGCGTGTGAAGTCAGAATGGAGATGTGTGAAGTCAGAATGGAGGTGTGTGAAGTCATAGAATGGATGTTTTTGAAATAAGAATGGAGGTGTGTAAAGTCATAGAATGGAGGTGTGTGAAATCACAGAATGGAGGTTTGTGAAGTCACAGATTGGAGGTGTGTGAAGTCACAAAATGGATGTGTGTGAATTCACAGAATGGAGGTGTGTGAAATCACAGAATGGAGGCGTGTGAAGTCACAGCATAAAGGTGTGTGAAATCATAGAATGGAGGTGTGGGAAGTCAAAATGGAAGTGTGTGATGACACAATTGAGGAATGTGAAGTCACAGAAAGGAGGTGTGTTAAGTCAAAATGGAGGTGTGTGAAGTCACAGAATGCAGGTATGTGAAGTCACAGAATGAAGGTGTGTGAAGTCAAAATGGAGGTTTGTGAAGTGTCTGAAATGAGGTGTGTGAAGTCAAACATCGGTGGTGTGTGAAGTCATAGAATGGAGGTGTGTGAAATCACTAATGGAGGTGTGTGAAGTCACAATGGAGGTGTGTGAAGTCACAGAATGGAGGTGTGTGAAGTCACAGAATGGAGGTGTGTAAAGTCAGAATGGAGGTGTGCGAAGTCATAGAATGGAGTTGTGTAAACTCATAGAATGGAGGTTTTTGAAGTCAGAATTGAGGTGTGTGAAGTCATAGAATGGAGGTTTGTGAAGTCACAGAATGGACGTGTGTGAAGTCAGAATGGAGGTGTATGAAGTCATAGAATGGAAGTGTCTGAAGTAATAGAATGGAGGTGTTTGAAATCATAGAATGGAGGTGTGTGAAGTCATAGAATGGACGGGTGTGAAGTCATAAAATGGAGACGTGTGAAGTCATAGAATGGAGGTGTGTGAAGTCATAGAATGGAGGTTTGTGAAGTCACAGAATGGAGGTGTGTGAAGTCCCAGAATGGAGGTGTGTGAAGTCCCAGAACGGAGGTGTGTGAAGTCACGGAATGGAGGTGTGTGAAGTCAGAGAATGGAGGTGTGTTAGTCATAGAATTGAAGTGTGTGAAGTCATAGAATGGAGGTGTGCAGTCATAGAATGGAGGTGTGTGAAGTCAAAAAGAAGGTGTGTGAAGTCAGAATGGAGGTCTGTGAAGTCACAGAATGTAGGTGTGTGAAGTCACAGATGGACATGTGTTAAGTTATAGAACGGAGGTGTGTGAAGTCATAGAATGGAGGCGTGTGAAGTCAGAATGGAGATGTGTGAAGTCAGAATGGAGGTGTGTGAAGTCATAGAATGGATGTTTTTGAAATAAGAATGGAGGTGTGTAAAGTCATAGAATGGAGATGTGTGAAGTCACAGAATGGAGGTGTGTGAAGTCACCGAATGGAGGTGTGTGAATTCACAGAATGGAGGTGTGTGAAATCACAGAATGGAGGCGTGTGATGTCACAGAATTAAGGTGTGTGAAATCATAGAATGGAGGTGTGGGAAGTCAAACTGGAAGTGTGTGATAACACAATTGAGGAATGTGAAGTCACAGAAAGGAGGTGTGTAAAGTCAAAATGGAGGTGTGTGAAGTCACAGAATGCAGGTATGTGAAGTCACAGAATGAAGGTGTGTGAAGTCAAAATGGAGATTTGTGAAGTCTCTGACATGAGGTGTGTGAAGTCTAACATTGGTGGTGTGTGAAGTCATAGAATGGAGGTGTGTGAAGTCACAGAATGGAGGTTTGTAAAGTCAGAATGGAGGTGTGCGAAGTCATAGAATGGAGGTGTGTAAAGTAATAGAATGGAGGTTTGTGATGTCAGAATTGAGGTGTGTGAAGTCATAGAATGGGTGTTTGTGAAGTCACACAATGGAGGTGTGTGAAGTCAGAATGGAGGTGTACGAAGTCATAGAATGGAAGTGTTTGAAGTAATAGAATGGAGATGTGTGAAATCATAGAATGGAGGTGTGTGAAGTCATAGAATGGAGGGGTGTGAAGTCATAGAATGGAGGTGTGTGAAGTCACAGAATGGAGTTTTGTGAAGTCATAGAATGGAGGTGTGTGAAGTCACAGAATTGATGTATGTGAAGTCACAGAATTGAGGTGTGTGAAGTCACAGAATGGAGGTGTATGAAGGCAGAGAATGGAGGTCTGTGAAGTCACAGAATGGAGGTGTGTGAAGTCCCAGAATGGAGGTGTGTGAAGTCACGGAATGGAGGTGTATGAAGCCAAAATGGAGGAGTGTGAAGTCATAGAATGGAGGTGTGTGAAGTCACAGAATTGAGGTATGTGAAGTCATAGAATGGAGGTGTGTGAAGTCACAGAATGGAGGTGTGTGAAGTCACAGAATGGAGCCAAAATGGAGGTGTGTGAAGTCATAGAATGGAGGTGTGTGAAGTCAGAGTATGGAAATGTGTGAGTCATAGAATTGAAGTGTGTGAAGTCAAAGAATGGAGGTGTGTGAAGTCATAGAATGGAAGTGTGTGAAGTCACAGAATGGAGATATGTGAAGTCACAGAATGGAGGTGTGTGAAGTCAGAATGGAGGTGTGTGAAGTCATAGAATGGAGGTGTGAGAACTCAGAATGGAGGTGTGTGAAGTCATAGAATGGACGTATGTGAAGTCACAGAATTCAGGTGTGTGAAGTCATAGAATGAAGGTGTGTGAAGTCATAGAATGGAGGTGTGTGAAGTCACATAATGGAGGTGTGTGAAGTTCTAGAATTGAGGTGTGTGAAGTCATAGAATGGAGGTGTGTGAAGTCACAGACTTGAGGTGTGTGAAGTCATAGAATGGAGGTGTGTGAAGTCAAAGAATGGAGGTGTGTGAAGTCATAATTGAGGAGTGTGAAGTCATAGAATGGAGGTGTGCGAAGTCATAGAATGGAGGTGTGTGAAGTCCCAGAATGGAGATGTGTGAAATCATAGAAAGGAGGTGTGTGAAGTTCTAGAATGGAGGTGTGTAAAGTCACAGAATGGAGGTGTGTGAAGTTCTAGAATTGAGGTGTGTGAAGTCAAAAAGGAGATGTGTGAAGTCAGAATGGAGGTCTGTGAAGTCACAGAATGGAGGTTTGTGAAGTCACAGATGGACATGTGTTAAGTTATAGAACGGAGATGTGTGAAGTCATAGAATGGAGGCGTGTGAAGTCAGAATGGAGATGTGTGAAGTCAGAATGGAGGTGTGTGAAGTCATAGAATGGATGTTTTTGAAATAAGAATGGAGGTGTGTAAAGTCATAGAATGGAGGTGTGTGAAATCACAGAATGGAGGTTTGTGAAGTCACAGATTGGAGGTGTGTGAAGTCACAAAATGGATGTGTGTGAATTCACAGAATGGAGGTGTGTGAAATCACAGAATGGAGGCGTGTGAAGTCACAGCATAAAGGTGTGTGAAATCATAGAATGGAGGTGTGGGAAGTCAAAATGGAAGTGTGTGATGACACAATTGAGGAATGTGAAGTCACAGAAAGGAGGTGTGTTAAGTCAAAATGGAGGTGTGTGAAGTCACAGAATGCAGGTATGTGAAGTCACAGAATGAAGGTGTGTGAAGTCAAAATGGAGGTTTGTGAAGTGTCTGAAATGAGGTGTGTGAAGTCAAACATCGGTGGTGTGTGAAGTCATAGAATGGAGGTGTGTGAAATCACTAATGGAGGTGTGTGAAGTCACAATGGAGGTGTGTGAAGTCACAGAATGGAGGTGTGTGAAGTCACAGAATGGAGGTGTGTAAAGTCAGAATGGAGGTGTGCGAAGTCATAGAATGGAGTTGTGTAAACTCATAGAATGGAGGTTTTTGAAGTCAGAATTGAGGTGTGTGAAGTCATAGAATGGAGGTTTGTGAAGTCACAGAATGGACGTGTGTGAAGTCAGAATGGAGGTGTATGAAGTCATAGAATGGAAGTGTCTGAAGTAATAGAATGGAGGTGTTTGAAATCATAGAATGGAGGTGTGTGAAGTCATAGAATGGACGGGTGTGAAGTCATAAAATGGAGATGTGTGAAGTCATAGAATGGAGGTGTGTGAAGTCATAGAATGGAGGTTTGTGAAGTCACAGAATGGAGGTGTGTGAAGTCCCAGAATGGAGGTGTGTGAAGTCCCAGAACGGAGGTGTGTGAAGTCACGGAATGGAGGTGTGTGAAGTCAGAGAATGGAGGTGTGTTAGTCATAGAATTGAAGTGTGTGAAGTCATAGAATGGAGGTGTGTGAAGTCATAGAATGGAGGTGTGTGAAGTCAAAAAGAAGGTGTGTGAAGTCAGAATGGAGGTCTGTGAAGTCACAGAATGTAGGTGTGTGAAGTCACAGATGGACATGTGTTAAGTTATAGAACGGAGGTGTGTGAAGTCATAGAATGGAGGCGTGTGAAGTCAGAATGGAGATGTGTGAAGTCAGAATGGAGGTGTGTGAAGTCATAGAATGGATGTTTTTGAAATAAGAATGGAGGTGTGTAAAGTCATAGAATGGAGATGTGTGAAGTCACAGAATGGAGGTGTGTGAAGTCACCGAATGGAGGTGTGTGAATTCACAGAATGGAGGTGTGTGAAATCACAGAATGGAGGCGTGTGATGTCACAGAATTAAGGTGTGTGAAATCATAGAATGGAGGTGTGGGAAGTCAAACTGGAAGTGTGTGATAACACAATTGAGGAATGTGAAGTCACAGAAAGGAGGTGTGTAAAGTCAAAATGGAGGTGTGTGAAGTCACAGAATGCAGGTATGTGAAGTCACAGAATGAAGGTGTGTGAAGTCAAAATGGAGATTTGTGAAGTCTCTGACATGAGGTGTGTGAAGTCTAACATTGGTGGTTTGTGAAGTCATAGAATGGAGGTGTGTGAAGTCACAGAATGGAGGTTTGTAAAGTCAGAATGGAGGTGTGCGAAGTCATAGAATGGAGGTGTGTAAAGTAATAGAATGGAGGTTTGCGATGTCAGAATTGAGGTGTGTGAAGTCATAGAATGGGTGTTTGTGAAGTCACACAATGGAGGTGTGTGAAGTCAGAATGGAGGTGTACGAAGTCATAGAATGGAAGTGTGTGAAGTAATAGAATGGAGATGTGTGAAATCATAGAATGGAGGTGTGTGAAGTCATAGAATGGAGGGGTGTGAAGTCACAGAATGAAGGTGTGTGAAGTCAAAATGGAGGTTTGTGAAGTGTCTGAAATGAGGTGTGTGAAGTCAAACATTGGTGGTGTGTGAAGTCATAGAATGGAGGTGTGTGAAATCACTAATGGAGGTGTGTGAAGTCACAATGGAGGTGTGTGAAGTCACAGAATGGAGGTGTGTAAAGTCAGAATGGAGGTGTGCGAAGTCATAGAATGGAGTTGTGTAAACTCATAGAATGGAGGTTTTTGAAGTCAGAATTGAGGTGTGTGAAGTCATAGAATGGAGGTTTGTGAAGTCACAGAATGGACGTGTGTGAAGTCAGAATGGAGGTGTATGAAGTCATAGAATGGAAGTGTGTGAAGTAATAGAATGGAGGTGTTTGAAATCATAGAATGGAGGTGTGTGAAGTCATAGAATGGACGGGTGTGAAGTCATAAAATGGAGACGTGTGAAGTCATAGAATGGAGGTGTGTGAAGTCATAGAATGGAGGTGTGTGAAGTCACAGAATGGAGGTGTGTGAAGTCCCAGAATGGAGGTGTGTGAAGTCCCAGAACGGAGGTGTGTGAAGTCACGGAATGGAGGTGTGTGAAGCCAAATTGGAGGTGTGTGAAGTCAGAGAATGGAGGTGTGTGAGTCATAGAATTGAAGTGTGTGAAGTCACAGAATGGAGGTGTGTGAAGTCATAGAATGGAGGTGTGTGAAGTCACAGAATGGAGATGTGTGAAGTCACAGAATGGAGGTGTGTGAGGTCAGAATGGAGGTGTGTGAAGTCATAGAATGGAGTTGTGTGAAGTCAGAATGGAGGTGTGTGAAGTCATAGAATGGACGAATGTGAAGTCACAGAATTCAGGTGTGTGAAGTCATAGAATGGAGGTGTGTGAAGTCATAGAATGGAGGTGTGTGAAGTCACATAATGGAGGTGTGTGAAGGTCTTTAATGGAGGTGTGTGAAGTCACAGAATTGAGGTGTGTGAAGTGACAGAATGGAGGTGTGTGAAGTCACACAATGGAGGTGTGTGAAGTCAGAATGGAGGTGTGTGAAGTCATAGAATGGAGGTGTGTGAAGTCATAGAATGGTGGTGTGTGAAATCATAGAATGGAGGTGTGTGACATTCTAGAATGGAGGTGTGTGAAGTCACAGAATGGAGGTGTGTGAAGTCATAGAATGGAGGTGTGTGAAGTCACAGAATGGAGGTGTGTGAAGTCATAGAATGGAGGTGTGTGAAGTGACAGAATTGAGGTGTGTGAAGTCATAGAATTGAGGTGTGTGAAATCAGAGACTGGAGGTGTGTGAAGTCATAGAATGGAAGTCTGTGAAGTCACAGAATTGAGGTGTGTGAAGTCACAGAATGGAGGTGTGTGAAGTCACAGAAAGGAGGTGTGTGAAGTCATAGAATGGAGGTGTGTGAAGTCCCAGAATGGAGGTGTGTGAAGTCACAGAATGGAGGTATGTGAAGCCAAAATGGAGGGGTGTGAAGTCATAGAATGGAGGTGTGTGAAGTCAGACAAGGAAGGTGTGTGAAGTCACAGGATGGATGTGTCTGAAATCATAGAATGGAAGTGTGTGAAGTCACAGAATGGAGGTGTGTGAAGTCACAGAATGGAGCCAAAATGGAGGTGTGTGAAGTCATAGAATGGAGGTGTGTGAAGTCAGAGAATGGAGGTGTGTGAGTCATAGAATTGAAGTGTGTGAAGTCACAGAATGGAGGTGTGTGAACTCACAGAATGGAGGTGTGTGAAGTCAGAATGGAGGTGTGTGAAGTCATAGAATGGAGGTGTGTGAAGTCAGAATGGAGGTGTGTGAAGTCATAGAATGGACATATGTGAAGTCACAGAATTCAGGTGTGTGAAGTCATAGAATGGAGGTGTGTGTAGTCATAGAATGGAGGTGTGTGAAGTCACATAATGGAGGTGTGTGAAGTTCTAGAATTGAGGAGTGTGAAGTCATAGAATGGAGGTGTGTGAAGTCACAGAATTGAGGTGTGCGAAGTCATAGAATGGAGGTGTGTGAAGTCACAGAATGGAGGTGTGTGAAGTCAGAATTGAGGAGGTGTGAAGTCATAGAATGGAGGTGTGTGAAGTCATAAAATGGAGGTGTGTGAAGTCACAGAATGGAGATATGTGAAATCATAGAATGGAGGTGTGTGAAGTTCTAGAATGGAGGTGTGTGAAGTCATAGAATGGAGGTGTGTGAAGTCACAGAATGGAGTTTTGTGAAGTTATAGAATGGAGGTGTGTGAAGTCAGAGAATTGAAGTATGTGAAGTCACAGAATTGAGGTGTGTGAAGTCACAGAATGGAGGTGTATGAAGGCAGAGAATGGAGGTCTGTGAAGTCACAGAATGGAGGTGTGTGAAGTCACAGATTGGAGGTGTGTGAAGTCCCCGAATGGAGGTGTGTGAAGTCACGGAATGGAGGTGTGTGAAGCCAAAATGTAGATGTGTGAAGTCATAGAATGGAGGTGTGTGAAGTCAGAGAATGGAGGTGTGTTAGTCATAGAATTGAAGTGTGTGAAGTCACAGAATGGAGGTGTGTGAAGTCATAGAATGGAGGTGTGTGAAGTCAAAAAGGAGTTGTGTGAAGTCAGAATGGAGGTCTGTGAAGTCACAGAATGGAGTTGTGTGAAGTCACAGATGGACATGTGTTAAGTTATAGAACGGAGGTGTGTGAAGTCATAGAATGGAGGCGTGTGAAGTCAGAATGGAGATGTGTGTAGTCAGAATGGTGGTGTGTGAAGTCATAGAATGGATGTTTTTGAAATAAGAATGGAGGTGTGTAAAGTCATAGAATGGAGGTGTGTGAAGTCACAAAATGGAGGTGTGTGAATTCACAGAATGGAGGTGTGTGAAATCACAGAATGGAGGCGTGTGAAGTCACAGAATTAAGGTGTGAAGTCATAGAATGGAGGTGTGTGAAGTTCTAGAATGGAGGTGTGTGAAGTCATAGAATGGAGGTGTGTGAAGTCACAGAATGGAGTTTTGTGAAGTTATAGAATGGAGGTGTGTGAAGTCACAGAATTGAGGTATGTGAAGTCACAGAATTGAGGTGTGTGAAGTCACAGAATGGAGGTGTATGAAGGCAGAGAATGGAGGTCTGTGAAGTCACAGAATGGAGGTGTGTGAAGTCAGAGAATGGAGGTGTGTTAGTCATAGAATTGAAGTGTGTGAAGTCATAGAATGGAGGTGTGTGAAGTCATAGAATGGAGGTGTGTGAAGTCAAAAAGAAGGTGTGTGAAGTCAGAATGGAGGTCTGTGAAGTCACAGAATGTAGGTGTGTGAAGTCACAGATGGACATGTGTTAAGTTATAGAACGGAGGTGTGTGAAGTCATAGAATGGAGGCGTGTGAAGTCAGAATGGAGATGTGTGAAGTCAGAATGGAGGGGTGTGAAGTCATAGAATGGATGTTTTTGAAATAAGAATGGAGGTGTGTAAAGTCATAGAATGGAGATGTGTGAAGTCACAGAATGGAGGTGTGTGAAGTCACCGAATGGAGGTGTGTGAATTCACAGAATGGAGGTGTGTGAAATCACAGAATGGAGGCGTGTGATGTCACAGAATTAAGGTGTGTGAAATCATAGAATGGAGGTGTGGGAAGTCAAACTGGAAGTGTGTGATAACACAATTGAGGAATGTGAAGTCACAGAAAGGAGGTGTGTAAAGTCAAAATGGAGGTGTGTGAAGTCACAGAATGCAGGTATGTGAAGTCACAGAATGAAGGTGTGTGAAGTCAAAATGGAGATTTGTGAAGTCTCTGACATGAGGTGTGTGAAGTCTAACATTGGTGGTGTGTGAAGTCATAGAATGGAGGTGTGTGAAGTCACAGAATGGAGGTTTGTAAAGTCAGAATGGAGGTGTGCGAAGTCATAGAATGGAGGTGTGTAAAGTAATAGAATGGAGGTTTGCGATGTCAGAATTGAGGTGTGTGAAGTCATAGAATGGGTGTTTGTGAAGTCACACAATGGAGGTGTGTGAAGTCAGAATGGAGGTGTACGAAGTCATAGAATGGAAGTGTGTGAAGTAATAGAATGGAGATGTGTGAAATCATAGAATGGAGGTGTGTGAAGTCATAGAATGGAGGGGTGTGAAGTCACAGAATGAAGGTGTGTGAAGTCAAAATGGAGGTTTGTGAAGTGTCTGAAATGAGGTGTGTGAAGTCAAACATTGGTGGTGTGTGAAGTCATAGAATGGAGGTGTGTGAAATCACTAATGGAGGTGTGTGAAGTCACAATGGAGGTGTGTGAAGTCACAGAATGGAGGTGTGTGAAGTCACAGAATGGAGGTGTGTAAAGTCAGAATGGAGGTGTGCGAAGTCATAGAATGGAGTTGTGTAAACTCATAGAATGGAGGTTTTTGAAGTCAGAATTGAGGTGTGTGAAGTCATAGAATGGAGGTTTGTGAAGTCACAGAATGGACGTGTGTGAAGTCAGAATGGAGGTGTATGAAGTCATAGAATGGAAGTGTGTGAAGTAATAGAATGGAGGTGTTTGAAATCATAGAATGGAGGTGTGTGAAGTCATAGAATGGACGGGTGTGAAGTCATAAAATGGAGACGTGTGAAGTCATAGAATGGAGGTGTGTGAAGTCATAGAATGGAGGTGTGTGAAGTCACAGAATGGAGGTGTGTGAAGTCCCAGAATGGAGGTGTGTGAAGTCCCAGAACGGAGGTGTGTGAAGTCACGGAATGGAGGTGTGTGAAGCCAAATTGGAGGTGTGTGAAGTCAGAGAATGGAGGTGTGTGAGTCATAGAATTGAAGTGTGTGAAGTCACAGAATGGAGGTGTGTGAAGTCATAGAATGGAGGTGTGTGAAGTCACAGAATGGAGATGTGTGAAGTCACAGAATGGAGGTGTGTGAGGTCAGAATGGAGGTGTGTGAAGTCATAGAATGGAGTTGTGTGAAGTCAGAATGGAGGTGTGT
This sequence comes from Megascapheus bottae, assembly GCA_024803745.1. Taxonomy (NCBI): domain Eukaryota; kingdom Metazoa; phylum Chordata; class Mammalia; order Rodentia; family Geomyidae; genus Megascapheus; species Megascapheus bottae. The sequence goes on from JANJXV010000311.1 coordinate 1,009,906, forward strand.
GAAGTCATAGAATGGACGAATGTGAAGTCACAGAATTCAGGTGTGTGAAGTCATAGAATGGAGGTGTGTGAAGTCATAGAATGGAGGTGTGTGAAGTCACATAATGGAGGTGTGTGAAGGTCTTTAATGGAGGTGTGTGAAGTCACAGAATTGAGGTGTGTGAAGTGACAGAATGGAGGTGTGTGAAGTCACACAATGGAGGTGTGTGAAGTCAGAATGGAGGTGTGTGAAGTCATAGAATGGAGGTGTGTGAAGTTATAGAATGGTGGTGTGTGAAATCATAGAATGGAGGTGTGTGACATTCTAGAATGGAGGTGTGTGAAGTCACAGAATGGAGGTGTGTGAAGTCATAGAATGGAGGTGTGTGAAGTCACAGAATGGAGGTGTGTGAAGTCATAGAATGGAGGTGTGTGAAGTGACAGAATTGAGGTGTGTGAAGTCATAGAATTGAGGTGTGTGAAATCAGAGACTGGAGGTGTGTGAAGTCATAGAATGGAAGTCTGTGAAGTCACAGAATTGAGGTGTGTGAAGTCACAGAATGGAGGTGTGTGAAGTCACAGAAAGGAGGTGTGTGAAGTCATAGAATGGAGGTGTGTGAAGTCCCAGAATGGAGGTGTGTGAAGTCACAGAATGGAGGTATGTGAAGCCAAAATGGAGGGGTGTGAAGTCATAGAATGGAGGTGTGTGAAGTCAGACAAGGAAGGTGTGTGAAGTCACAGGATGGATGTGTCTGAAATCATAGAATGGAAGTGTGTGAAGTCACAGAATGGAGGTGTGTGAAGTCACAGAATGGAGCCAAAATGGAGGTGTGTGAAGTCATAGAATGGAGGTGTGTGAAGTCAGAGAATGGAGGTGTGTGAGTCATAGAATTGAAGTGTGTGAAGTCACAGAATGGAGGTGTGTGAACTCACAGAATGGAGGTGTGTGAAGTCAGAATGGAGGTGTGTGAAGTCATAGAATGGAGGTGTGTGAAGTCAGAATGGAGGTGTGTGAAGTCATAGAATGGACATATGTGAAGTCACAGAATTCAGGTGTGTGAAGTCATAGAATGGAGGTGTGTGTAGTCATAGAATGGAGGTGTGTGAAGTCACATAATGGAGGTGTGTGAAGTTCTAGAATTGAGGAGTGTGAAGTCATAGAATGGAGGTGTGTGAAGTCACAGAATTGAGGTGTGCGAAGTCATAGAATGGAGGTGTGTGAAGTCACAGAATGGAGGTGTGTGAAGTCAGAATTGAGGAGGTGTGAAGTCATAGAATGGAGGTGTGTGAAGTCATAAAATGGAGGTGTGTGAAGTCACAGAATGGAGATATGTGAAATCATAGAATGGAGGTGTGTGAAGTTCTAGAATGGAGGTGTGTGAAGTCATAGAATGGAGGTGTGTGAAGTCACAGAATGGAGTTTTGTGAAGTTATAGAATGGAGGTGTGTGAAGTCAGAGAATTGAAGTATGTGAAGTCACAGAATTGAGGTGTGTGAAGTCACAGAATGGAGGTGTATGAAGGCAGAGAATGGAGGTCTGTGAAGTCACAGAATGGAGGTGTGTGAAGTCACAGATTGGAGGTGTGTGAAGTCCCCGAATGGAGGTGTGTGAAGTCACGGAATGGAGGTGTGTGAAGCCAAAATGTAGATGTGTGAAGTCATAGAATGGAGGTGTGTGAAGTCAGAGAATGGAGGTGTGTTAGTCATAGAATTGAAGTGTGTGAAGTCACAGAATGGAGGTGTGTGAAGTCATAGAATGGAGGTGTGTGAAGTCAAAAAGGAGTTGTGTGAAGTCAGAATGGAGGTCTGTGAAGTCACAGAATGGAGTTGTGTGAAGTCACAGATGGACATGTGTTAAGTTATAGAACGGAGGTGTGTGAAGTCATAGAATGGAGGCGTGTGAAGTCAGAATGGAGATGTGTGTAGTCAGAATGGTGGTGTGTGAAGTCATAGAATGGATGTTTTTGAAATAAGAATGGAGGTGTGTAAAGTCATAGAATGGAGGTGTGTGAAGTCACAAAATGGAGGTGTGTGAATTCACAGAATGGAGGTGTGTGAAATCACAGAATGGAGGCGTGTGAAGTCACAGAATTAAGGTGTGAAGTCATAGAATGGAGGTGTGTGAAGTTCTAGAATGGAGGTGTGTGAAGTCATAGAATGGAGGTGTGTGAAGTCACAGAATGGAGTTTTGTGAAGTTATAGAATGGAGGTGTGTGAAGTCACAGAATTGAGGTATGTGAAGTCACAGAATTGAGGTGTGTGAAGTCACAGAATGGAGGTGTATGAAGGCAGAGAATGGAGGTCTGTGAAGTCACAGAATGGAGGTGTGTGAAGTCAGAGAATGGAGGTGTGTTAGTCATAGAATTGAAGTGTGTGAAGTCATAGAATGGAGGTGTGTGAAGTCATAGAATGGAGGTGTGTGAAGTCAAAAAGAAGGTGTGTGAAGTCAGAATGGAGGTCTGTGAAGTCACAGAATGTAGGTGTGTGAAGTCACAGATGGACATGTGTTAAGTTATAGAACGGAGGTGTGTGAAGTCATAGAATGGAGGCGTGTGAAGTCAGAATGGAGATGTGTGAAGTCAGAATGGAGGTGTGTGAAGTCATAATTGAGGAGTGTGAAGTCATAGAATGGAGGTGTGCGAAGTCATAGAATGGAGGTGTGTGAAGTCCCAGAATGGAGATGTGTGAAATCATAGAAAGGAGGTGTGTGAAGTTCTAGAATGGAGGTGTGTAAAGTCACAGAATGGAGGTGTGTGAAGTTCTAGAATTGAGGTGTGTGAAGTCAAAAAGGAGATGTGTGAAGTCAGAATGGAGGTCTGTGAAGTCACAGAATGGAGGTTTGTGAAGTCACAGATGGACATGTGTTAAGTTATAGAACGGAGATGTGTGAAGTCATAGAATGGAGGCGTGTGAAGTCAGAATGGAGATGTGTGAAGTCAGAATGGAGGTGTGTGAAGTCATAGAATGGATGTTTTTGAAATAAGAATGGAGGTGTGTAAAGTCATAGAATGGAGGTGTGTGAAATCACAGAATGGAGGTTTGTGAAGTCACAGATTGGAGGTGTGTGAAGTCACAAAATGGATGTGTGTGAATTCACAGAATGGAGGTGTGTGAAATCACAGAATGGAGGCGTGTGAAGTCACAGCATAAAGGTGTGTGAAATCATAGAATGGAGGTGTGGGAAGTCAAAATGGAAGTGTGTGATGACACAATTGAGGAATGTGAAGTCACAGAAAGGAGGTGTGTTAAGTCAAAATGGAGGTGTGTGAAGTCACAGAATGCAGGTATGTGAAGTCACAGAATGAAGGTGTGTGAAGTCAAAATGGAGGTTTGTGAAGTGTCTGAAATGAGGTGTGTGAAGTCAAACATCGGTGGTGTGTGAAGTCATAGAATGGAGGTGTGTGAAATCACTAATGGAGGTGTGTGAAGTCACAATGGAGGTGTGTGAAGTCACAGAATGGAGGTGTGTGAAGTCACAGAATGGAGGTGTGTAAAGTCAGAATGGAGGTGTGCGAAGTCATAGAATGGAGTTGTGTAAACTCATAGAATGGAGGTTTTTGAAGTCAGAATTGAGGTGTGTGAAGTCATAGAATGGAGGTTTGTGAAGTCACAGAATGGACGTGTGTGAAGTCAGAATGGAGGTGTATGAAGTCATAGAATGGAAGTGTCTGAAGTAATAGAATGGAGGTGTTTGAAATCATAGAATGGAGGTGTGTGAAGTCATAGAATGGACGGGTGTGAAGTCATAAAATGGAGACGTGTGAAGTCATAGAATGGAGGTGTGTGAAGTCATAGAATGGAGGTTTGTGAAGTCACAGAATGGAGGTGTGTGAAGTCCCAGAATGGAGGTGTGTGAAGTCCCAGAACGGAGGTGTGTGAAGTCACGGAATGGAGGTGTGTGAAGTCAGAGAATGGAGGTGTGTTAGTCATAGAATTGAAGTGTGTGAAGTCATAGAATGGAGGTGTGTGAAGTCATAGAATGGAGGTGTGTGAAGTCAAAAAGAAGGTGTGTGAAGTCAGAATGGAGGTCTGTGAAGTCACAGAATGTAGGTGTGTGAAGTCACAGATGGACATGTGTTAAGTTATAGAACGGAGGTGTGTGAAGTCATAGAATGGAGGCGTGTGAAGTCAGAATGGAGATGTGTGAAGTCAGAATGGAGGTGTGTGAAGTCATAGAATGGATGTTTTTGAAATAAGAATGGAGGTGTGTAAAGTCATAGAATGGAGATGTGTGAAGTCACAGAATGGAGGTGTGTGAAGTCACCGAATGGAGGTGTGTGAATTCACAGAATGGAGGTGTGTGAAATCACAGAATGGAGGCGTGTGATGTCACAGAATTAAGGTGTGTGAAATCATAGAATGGAGGTGTGGGAAGTCAAACTGGAAGTGTGTGATAACACAATTGAGGAATGTGAAGTCACAGAAAGGAGGTGTGTAAAGTCAAAATGGAGGTGTGTGAAGTCACAGAATGCAGGTATGTGAAGTCACAGAATGAAGGTGTGTGAAGTCAAAATGGAGATTTGTGAAGTCTCTGACATGAGGTGTGTGAAGTCTAACATTGGTGGTTTGTGAAGTCATAGAATGGAGGTGTGTGAAGTCACAGAATGGAGGTTTGTAAAGTCAGAATGGAGGTGTGCGAAGTCATAGAATGGAGGTGTGTAAAGTAATAGAATGGAGGTTTGCGATGTCAGAATTGAGGTGTGTGAAGTCATAGAATGGGTGTTTGTGAAGTCACACAATGGAGGTGTGTGAAGTCAGAATGGAGGTGTACGAAGTCATAGAATGGAAGTGTGTGAAGTAATAGAATGGAGATGTGTGAAATCATAGAATGGAGGTGTGTGAAGTCATAGAATGGAGGGGTGTGAAGTCACAGAATGAAGGTGTGTGAAGTCAAAATGGAGGTTTGTGAAGTGTCTGAAATGAGGTGTGTGAAGTCAAACATTGGTGGTGTGTGAAGTCATAGAATGGAGGTGTGTGAAATCACTAATGGAGGTGTGTGAAGTCACAATGGAGGTGTGTGAAGTCACAGAATGGAGGTGTGTAAAGTCAGAATGGAGGTGTGCGAAGTCATAGAATGGAGTTGTGTAAACTCATAGAATGGAGGTTTTTGAAGTCAGAATTGAGGTGTGTGAAGTCATAGAATGGAGGTTTGTGAAGTCACAGAATGGACGTGTGTGAAGTCAGAATGGAGGTGTATGAAGTCATAGAATGGAAGTGTGTGAAGTAATAGAATGGAGGTGTTTGAAATCATAGAATGGAGGTGTGTGAAGTCATAGAATGGACGGGTGTGAAGTCATAAAATGGAGACGTGTGAAGTCATAGAATGGAGGTGTGTGAAGTCATAGAATGGAGGTGTGTGAAGTCACAGAATGGAGGTGTGTGAAGTCCCAGAATGGAGGTGTGTGAAGTCCCAGAACGGAGGTGTGTGAAGTCACGGAATGGAGGTGTGTGAAGCCAAATTGGAGGTGTGTGAAGTCAGAGAATGGAGGTGTGTGAGTCATAGAATTGAAGTGTGTGAAGTCACAGAATGGAGGTGTGTGAAGTCATAGAATGGAGGTGTGTGAAGTCACAGAATGGAGATGTGTGAAGTCACAGAATGGAGGTGTGTGAGGTCAGAATGGAGGTGTGTGAAGTCATAGAATGGAGTTGTGTGAAGTCAGAATGGAGGTGTGTGAAGTCATAGAATGGACGAATGTGAAGTCACAGAATTCAGGTGTGTGAAGTCATAGAATGGAGGTGTGTGAAGTCATAGAATGGAGGTGTGTGAAGTCACATAATGGAGGTGTGTGAAGGTCTTTAATGGAGGTGTGTGAAGTCACAGAATTGAGGTGTGTGAAGTGACAGAATGGAGGTGTGTGAAGTCACACAATGGAGGTGTGTGAAGTCAGAATGGAGGTGTGTGAAGTCATAGAATGGAGGTGTGTGAAGTCATAGAATGGTGGTGTGTGAAATCATAGAATGGAGGTGTGTGACATTCTAGAATGGAGGTGTGTGAAGTCACAGAATGGAGGTGTGTGAAGTCATAGAATGGAGGTGTGTGAAGTCACAGAATGGAGGTGTGTGAAGTCATAGAATGGAGGTGTGTGAAGTGACAGAATTGAGGTGTGTGAAGTCATAGAATTGAGGTGTGTGAAATCAGAGACTGGAGGTGTGTGAAGTCATAGAATGGAAGTCTGTGAAGTCACAGAATTGAGGTGTGTGAAGTCACAGAATGGAGGTGTGTGAAGTCACAGAAAGGAGGTGTGTGAAGTCATAGAATGGAGGTGTGTGAAGTCCCAGAATGGAGGTGTGTGAAGTCACAGAATGGAGGTATGTGAAGCCAAAATGGAGGGGTGTGAAGTCATAGAATGGAGGTGTGTGAAGTCAGACAAGGAAGGTGTGTGAAGTCACAGGATGGATGTGTCTGAAATCATAGAATGGAAGTGTGTGAAGTCACAGAATGGAGGTGTGTGAAGTCACAGAATGGAGCCAAAATGGAGGTGTGTGAAGTCATAGAATGGAGGTGTGTGAAGTCAGAGAATGGAGGTGTGTGAGTCATAGAATTGAAGTGTGTGAAGTCACAGAATGGAGGTGTGTGAACTCACAGAATGGAGGTGTGTGAAGTCAGAATGGAGGTGTGTGAAGTCATAGAATGGAGGTGTGTGAAGTCAGAATGGAGGTGTGTGAAGTCATAGAATGGACATATGTGAAGTCACAGAATTCAGGTGTGTGAAGTCATAGAATGGAGGTGTGTGTAGTCATAGAATGGAGGTGTGTGAAGTCACATAATGGAGGTGTGTGAAGTTCTAGAATTGAGGAGTGTGAAGTCATAGAATGGAGGTGTGTGAAGTCACAGAATTGAGGTGTGCGAAGTCATAGAATGGAGGTGTGTGAAGTCACAGAATGGAGGTGTGTGAAGTCAGAATTGAGGAGGTGTGAAGTCATAGAATGGAGGTGTGTGAAGTCATAAAATGGAGGTGTGTGAAGTCACAGAATGGAGATATGTGAAATCATAGAATGGAGGTGTGTGAAGTTCTAGAATGGAGGTGTGTGAAGTCATAGAATGGAGGTGTGTGAAGTCACAGAATGGAGTTTTGTGAAGTTATAGAATGGAGGTGTGTGAAGTCAGAGAATTGAAGTATGTGAAGTCACAGAATTGAGGTGTGTGAAGTCACAGAATGGAGGTGTATGAAGGCAGAGAATGGAGGTCTGTGAAGTCACAGAATGGAGGTGTGTGAAGTCACAGATTGGAGGTGTGTGAAGTCCCCGAATGGAGGTGTGTGAAGTCACGGAATGGAGGTGTGTGAAGCCAAAATGTAGATGTGTGAAGTCATAGAATGGAGGTGTGTGAAGTCAGAGAATGGAGGTGTGTTAGTCATAGAATTGAAGTGTGTGAAGTCACAGAATGGAGGTGTGTGAAGTCATAGAATGGAGGTGTGTGAAGTCAAAAAGGAGTTGTGTGAAGTCAGAATGGAGGTCTGTGAAGTCACAGAATGGAGTTGTGTGAAGTCACAGATGGACATGTGTTAAGTTATAGAACGGAGGTGTGTGAAGTCATAGAATGGAGGCGTGTGAAGTCAGAATGGAGATGTGTGTAGTCAGAATGGTGGTGTGTGAAGTCATAGAATGGATGTTTTTGAAATAAGAATGGAGGTGTGTAAAGTCATAGAATGGAGGTGTGTGAAGTCACAAAATGGAGGTGTGTGAATTCACAGAATGGAGGTGTGTGAAATCACAGAATGGAGGCGTGTGAAGTCACAGAATTAAGGTGTGAAGTCATAGAATGGAGGTGTGTGAAGTTCTAGAATGGAGGTGTGTGAAGTCATAGAATGGAGGTGTGTGAAGTCACAGAATGGAGTTTTGTGAAGTTATAGAATGGAGGTGTGTGAAGTCACAGAATTGAGGTATGTGAAGTCACAGAATTGAGGTGTGTGAAGTCACAGAATGGAGGTGTATGAAGGCAGAGAATGGAGGTCTGTGAAGTCACAGAATGGAGGTGTGTGAAGTCAGAGAATGGAGGTGTGTTAGTCATAGAATTGAAGTGTGTGAAGTCATAGAATGGAGGTGTGTGAAGTCATAGAATGGAGGTGTGTGAAGTCAAAAAGAAGGTGTGTGAAGTCAGAATGGAGGTCTGTGAAGTCACAGAATGTAGGTGTGTGAAGTCACAGATGGACATGTGTTAAGTTATAGAACGGAGGTGTGTGAAGTCATAGAATGGAGGCGTGTGAAGTCAGAATGGAGATGTGTGAAGTCAGAATGGAGGTGTGTGAAGTCATAGAATGGATGTTTTTGAAATAAGAATGGAGGTGTGTAAAGTCATAGAATGGAGATGTGTGAAGTCACAGAATGGAGGTGTGTGAAGTCACCGAATGGAGGTGTGTGAATTCACAGAATGGAGGTGTGTGAAATCACAGAATGGAGGCGTGTGATGTCACAGAATTAAGGTGTGTGAAATCATAGAATGGAGGTGTGGGAAGTCAAACTGGAAGTGTGTGATAACACAATTGAGGAATGTGAAGTCACAGAAAGGAGGTGTGTAAAGTCAAAATGGAGGTGTGTGAAGTCACAGAATGCAGGTATGTGAAGTCACAGAATGAAGGTGTGTGAAGTCAAAATGGAGATTTGTGAAGTCTCTGACATGAGGTGTGTGAAGTCTAACATTGGTGGTGTGTGAAGTCATAGAATGGAGGTGTGTGAAGTCACAGAATGGAGGTTTGTAAAGTCAGAATGGAGGTGTGCGAAGTCATAGAATGGAGGTGTGTAAAGTAATAGAATGGAGGTTTGCGATGTCAGAATTGAGGTGTGTGAAGTCATAGAATGGGTGTTTGTGAAGTCACACAATGGAGGTGTGTGAAGTCAGAATGGAGGTGTACGAAGTCATAGAATGGAAGTGTGTGAAGTAATAGAATGGAGATGTGTGAAATCATAGAATGGAGGTGTGTGAAGTCATAGAATGGAGGGGTGTGAAGTCACAGAATGAAGGTGTGTGAAGTCAAAATGGAGGTTTGTGAAGTGTCTGAAATGAGGTGTGTGAAGTCAAACATTGGTGGTGTGTGAAGTCATAGAATGGAGGTGTGTGAAATCACTAATGGAGGTGTGTGAAGTCACAATGGAGGTGTGTGAAGTCACAGAATGGAGGTGTGTGAAGTCACAGAATGGAGGTGTGTAAAGTCAGAATGGAGGTGTGCGAAGTCATAGAATGGAGTTGTGTAAACTCATAGAATGGAGGTTTTTGAAGTCAGAATTGAGGTGTGTGAAGTCATAGAATGGAGGTTTGTGAAGTCACAGAATGGACGTGTGTGAAGTCAGAATGGAGGTGTATGAAGTCATAGAATGGAAGTGTGAGAAGTAATAGAATGGAGGTGTTTGAAATCATAGAATGGAGGTGTGTGAAGTCATAGAATGGACGGGTGTGAAGTCATAAAATGGAGACGTGTGAAGTCATAGAATGGAGGTGTGTGAAGTCATAGAATGGAGGTGTGTGAAGTCACAGAATGGAGGTGTGTGAAGTCCCAGAATGGAGGTGTGTGAAGTCCCAGAACGGAGGTGTGTGAAGTCACGGAATGGAGGTGTGTGAAGCCAAATTGGAGGTGTGTGAAGTCAGAGAATGGAGGTGTGTGAGTCATAGAATTGAAGTGTGTGAAGTCACAGAATGGAGGTGTGTGAAGTCATAGAATGGAGGTGTGTGAAGTCACAGAATGGAGATGTGTGAAGTCACAGAATGGAGGTGTGTGAGGTCAGAATGGAGGTGTGTGAAGTCATAGAATGGAGTTGTGTGAAGTCAGAATGGAGGTGTGTGAAGTCATAGAATGGACGAATGTGAAGTCACAGAATTCAGGTGTGTGAAGTCATAGAATGGAGGTGTGTGAAGTCATAGAATGGAGGTGTGTGAAGTCACATAATGGAGGTGTGTGAAGGTCTTTAATGGAGGTGTGTGAAGTCACAGAATTGAGGTGTGTGAAGTGACAGAATGGAGGTGTGTGAAGTCACACAATGGAGGTGTGTGAAGTCAGAATGGAGGTGTGTGAAGTCATAGAATGGAGGTGTGTGAAGTTATAGAATGGTGGTGTGTGAAATCATAGAATGGAGGTGTGTGACATTCTAGAATGGAGGTGTGTGAAGTCACAGAATGGAGGTGTGTGAAGTCATAGAATGGAGGTGTGTGAAGTCACAGAATGGAGGTGTGTGAAGTCATAGAATGGAGGTGTGTGAAGTGACAGAATTGAGGTGTGTGAAGTCATAGAATTGAGGTGTGTGAAATCAGAGACTGGAGGTGTGTGAAGTCATAGAATGGAAGTCTGTGAAGTCACAGAATTGAGGTGTGTGAAGTCACAGAATGGAGGTGTGTGAAGTCACAGAAAGGAGGTGTGTGAAGTCATAGAATGGAGGTGTGTGAAGTCCCAGAATGGAGGTGTGTGAAGTCACAGAATGGAGGTATGTGAAGCCAAAATGGAGGGGTGTGAAGTCATAGAATGGAGGTGTGTGAAGTCAGACAAGGAAGGTGTGTGAAGTCACAGGATGGATGTGTCTGAAATCATAGAATGGAAGTGTGTGAAGTCACAGAATGGAGGTGTGTGAAGTCACAGAATGGAGCCAAAATGGAGGTGTGTGAAGTCATAGAATGGAGGTGTGTGAAGTCAGAGAATGGAGGTGTGTGAGTCATAGAATTGAAGTGTGTGAAGTCACAGAATGGAGGTGTGTGAACTCACAGAATGGAGGTGTGTGAAGTCAGAATGGAGGTGTGTGAAGTCATAGAATGGAGGTGTGTGAAGTCAGAATGGAGGTGTGTGAAGTCATAGAATGGACATATGTGAAGTCACAGAATTCAGGTGTGTGAAGTCATAGAATGGAGGTGTGTGTAGTCATAGAATGGAGGTGTGTGAAGTCACATAATGGAGGTGTGTGAAGTTCTAGAATTGAGGAGTGTGAAGTCATAGAATGGAGGTGTGTGAAGTCACAGAATTGAGGTGTGCGAAGTCATAGAATGGAGGTGTGTGAAGTCACAGAATGGAGGTGTGTGAAGTCAGAATTGAGGAGGTGTGAAGTCATAGAATGGAGGTGTGTGAAGTCATAAAATGGAGGTGTGTGAAGTCACAGAATGGAGATATGTGAAATCATAGAATGGAGGTGTGTGAAGTTCTAGAATGGAGGTGTGTGAAGTCATAGAATGGAGGTGTGTGAAGTCACAGAATGGAGTTTTGTGAAGTTATAGAATGGAGGTGTGTGAAGTCAGAGAATTGAAGTATGTGAAGTCACAGAATTGAGGTGTGTGAAGTCACAGAATGGAGGTGTATGAAGGCAGAGAATGGAGGTCTGTGAAGTCACAGAATGGAGGTGTGTGAAGTCACAGATTGGAGGTGTGTGAAGTCCCCGAATGGAGGTGTGTGAAGTCACGGAATGGAGGTGTGTGAAGCCAAAATGTAGATGTGTGAAGTCATAGAATGGAGGTGTGTGAAGTCAGAGAATGGAGGTGTGTTAGTCATAGAATTGAAGTGTGTGAAGTCACAGAATGGAGGTGTGTGAAGTCATAGAATGGAGGTGTGTGAAGTCAAAAAGGAGTTGTGTGAAGTCAGAATGGAGGTCTGTGAAGTCACAGAATGGAGTTGTGTGAAGTCACAGATGGACATGTGTTAAGTTATAGAACGGAGGTGTGTGAAGTCATAGAATGGAGGCGTGTGAAGTCAGAATGGAGATGTGTGTAGTCAGAATGGTGGTGTGTGAAGTCATAGAATGGATGTTTTTGAAATAAGAATGGAGGTGTGTAAAGTCATAGAATGGAGGTGTGTGAAGTCACAAAATGGAGGTGTGTGAATTCACAGAATGGAGGTGTGTGAAATCACAGAATGGAGGCGTGTGAAGTCACAGAATTAAGGTGTGAAGTCATAGAATGGAGGTGTGTGAAGTTCTAGAATGGAGGTGTGTGAAGTCATAGAATGGAGGTGTGGGAAGTCACAGAATGGAGTTTTGTGAAGTTATAGAATGGAGGTGTGTGAAGTCACAGAATTGTGGTATGTGAAGTCACAGAATTGAGGTGTGTGAAGTCACAGAATGGAGGTGTATGAAGGCAGAGAATGGAGGTCTGTGAAGTCACAGAATGGAGGTGTGTGAAGTCAGAGAATGGAGGTGTGTTAGTCATAGAATTGAAGTGTGTGAAGTCATAGAATGGAGGTGTGTGAAGTCATAGAATGGAGGTGTGTGAAGTCAAAAAGAAGGTGTGTGAAGTCAGAATGGAGGTCTGTGAAGTCACAGAATGTAGGTGTGTGAAGTCACAGATGGACATGTGTTAAGTTATAGAACGGAGGTGTGTGAAGTCATAGAATGGAGGCGTGTGAAGTCAGAATGGAGATGTGTGAAGTCAGAATGGAGGTGTGTGAAGTCATAGAATGGATGTTTTTGAAATAAGAATGGAGGTGTGTAAAGTCATAGAATGGAGATGTGTGAAGTCACAGAATGGAGGTGTGTGAAGTCACCGAATGGAGGTGTGTGAATTCACAGAATGGAGGTGTGTGAAATCACAGAATGGAGGCGTGTGATGTCACAGAATTAAGGTGTGTGAAATCATAGAATGGAGGTGTGGGAAGTCAAACTGGAAGTGTGTGATAACACAATTGAGGAATGTGAAGTCACAGAAAGGAGGTGTGTAAAGTCAAAATGGAGGTGTGTGAAGTCACAGAATGCAGGTATGTGAAGTCACAGAATGAAGGTGTGTGAAGTCAAAATGGAGATTTGTGAAGTCTCTGACATGAGGTGTGTGAAGTCTAACATTGGTGGTGTGTGAAGTCATAGAATGGAGGTGTGTGAAGTCACAGAATGGAGGTTTGTAAAGTCAGAATGGAGGTGTGCGAAGTCATAGAATGGAGGTGTGTAAAGTAATAGAATGGAGGTTTGCGATGTCAGAATTGAGGTGTGTGAAGTCATAGAATGGGTGTTTGTGAAGTCACACAATGGAGGTGTGTGAAGTCAGAATGGAGGTGTACGAAGTCATAGAATGGAAGTGTGTGAAGTAATAGAATGGAGATGTGTGAAATCATAGAATGGAGGTGTGTGAAGTCATAGAATGGAGGGGTGTGAAGTCACAGAATGAAGGTGTGTGAAGTCAAAATGGAGGTTTGTGAAGTGTCTGAAATGAGGTGTGTGAAGTCAAACATTGGTGGTGTGTGAAGTCATAGAATGGAGGTGTGTGAAATCACTAATGGAGGTGTGTGAAGTCACAATGGAGGTGTGTGAAGTCACAGAATGGAGGTGTGTGAAGTCACAGAATGGAGGTGTGTAAAGTCAGAATGGAGGTGTGCGAAGTCATAGAATGGAGTTGTGTAAACTCATAGAATGGAGGTTTTTGAAGTCAGAATTGAGGTGTGTGAAGTCATAGAATGGAGGTTTGTGAAGTCACAGAATGGACGTGTGTGAAGTCAGAATGGAGGTGTATGAAGTCATAGAATGGAAGTGTGTGAAGTAATAGAATGGAGGTGTTTGAAATCATAGAATGGAGGTGTGTGAAGTCATAGAATGGACGGGTGTGAAGTCATAAAATGGAGACGTGTGAAGTCATAGAATGGAGGTGTGTGAAGTCATAGAATGGAGGTGTGTGAAGTCACAGAATGGAGGTGTGTGAAGTCCCAGAATGGAGGTGTGTGAAGTCCCAGAACGGAGGTGTGTGAAGTCACGGAATGGAGGTGTGTGAAGCCAAATTGGAGGTGTGTGAAGTCAGAGAATGGAGGTGTGTGAGTCATAGAATTGAAGTGTGTGAAGTCACAGAATGGAGGTGTGTGAAGTCATAGAATGGAGGTGTGTGAAGTCACAGAATGGAGATGTGTGAAGTCACAGAATGGAGGTGTGTGAAGTCAGAATGGAGGTGTGTGAAGTCATAGAATGGAGTTGTGTGAAGTCAGAATGGAGGTGTGTGAAGTCATAGAATGGACGAATGTGAAGTCACAGAATTCAGGTGTGTGAAGTCATAGAATGGAGGTGTGTGAAGTCATAGAATGGAGGTGTGTGAAGTCACATAATGGAGGTGTGTGAAGGTCTTTAATGGAGGTGTGTGAAGTCACAGAATTGAGGTGTGTGAAGTGACAGAATGGAGGTGTGTGAAGTCACACAATGGAGGTGTGTGAAGTCAGAATGGAGGTGTGTGAAGTCATAGAATGGAGGTGTGTGAAGTCATAGAATGGTGGTGTGTGAAATAATAGAATGGAGGTGTGTGACATTCTAGAATGGAGGTGTGTGAAGTCACAGAATGGAGGTGTGTGAAGTCATAGAATGGAGGTGTGTGAAGTCACAGAATGGAGGTGTGTGAAGTCATTGAATGGAGGTGTGTGAAGTGACAGAATTGAGGTGTGTGAAGTCAGAGAATTGAGGTGTGTGAAATCAGAGAATGGAGGTGTGTGAAGGCATAGAATGGAAGTCTGTGAAGTCACAGAATTGAGGTGTGTGAAGTCACAGAATGGAGGTGTGTGAAGTCACAGAAAGGAGGTGTGTGAAGTCATAGAATGGAGGTGTGTGAAGTCCCAGAATGGAGGTGTGTGAAGTCACAGAATGGAGGTATGTGAAGCCAAAATGGAGGGGTGTGAAGTCATAGAATGGAGGTGTGTGAAGTCAGACAAGGAAGGTGTGTGAAGTCACAGGATGGATGTGTCTGAAATCATAGAATGGAAGTGTGTGAAGTCACAGAATGGAGGCGTGTGAAGTCACAGAATGGAGCCAAAATGGAGGTGTGTGAAGTCAGAGAATGGAGGTGTGTGAGTCATAGAATTGAAGTGTGTGAAGTCACAGAATGGAGGTGTGTGAACTCACAGAATGGAGGTGTGTGAAGTCAGAATGGAGGTGTGTGAAGTCATAGAATGGAGGTGTGTGAAGTCAGAATGGAGGTGTGTGAAGTCATAGAATGGACATATGTGAAGTCACAGAATTCAGGTGTGTGAAGTCATAGAATGGAGGTGTGTGTAGTCATAGAATGGAGGTGTGTGAAGTCACATAATGGAGGTGTGTGAAGTTCTAGAATTGAGGAGTGTGAAGTCATAGAAGGGAGGTGTGTGAAGTCACAGAATTGAGGTGTGCGAAGTCATAGAATGGAGGTGTGTGAAGTCACAGAATGGAGGTGTGTGAAGTCAGAATTGAGGAGGTGTGAAGTCATAGAATGGAGGTGTGTGAAGTCATAAAATGGAGGTGTGTGAAGTCACAGAATGGAGATATGTGAAATCATAGAATGGAGGTGTGTGAAGTTCTAGAATGGAGGTGTGTGAAGTCATAGAATGGAGGTGTGTGAAGTCACAGAATGGAGTTTTGTGAAGTTATAGAATGGAGGTGTGTGAAGTCAGAGAATTGAAGTATGTGAAGTCACAGAATTGAGGTGTGTGAAGTCACAGAATGGAGGTGTATGAAGGCAGAGAATGGAGGTCTGTGAAGTCACAGAATGGAGGTGTGTGAAGTCACAGATTGGAGGTGTGTGAAGTCCCCGAATGGAGGTGTGTGAAGTCACGGAATGGAGGTGTGTGAAGCCAAAATGTAGATGTGTGAAGTCATAGAATGGAGGTGTGTGAAGTCAGAGAATGGAGGTGTGTTAGTCATAGAATTGAAATGTGTGAAGTCACAGAATGGAGGTGTGTGAAGTCATAGAATGGAGGTGTGTGAAGTCAAAAAGGAGTTGTGTGAAGTCAGAATGGAGGTCTGTGAAGTCACAGAATGGAGTTGTGTGAAGTCACAGATGGACATGTGTTAAGTTATAGAACGGAGGTGTGTGAAGTCATAGAATGGAGGCGTGTGAAGTCAGAATGGAGATGTGTGTAGTCAGAATGGTGGTGTGTGAAGTCATAGAATGGATGTTTTTGAAATAAGAATGGAGGTGTGTAAAGTCATAGAATGGAGGTGTGTGAAGTCACAAAATGGAGGTGTGTGAATTCACAGAATGGAGGTGTGTGAAATCACAGAATGGAGGCGTGTGAAGTCACAGAATTAAGGTGTGAAGTCATAGAATGGAGGTGTGTGAAGTTCTAGAATGGAGGTGTGTGAAGTCATAGAATGGAGGTGTGTGAAGTCACAGAATGGAGTTTTGTGAAGTTATAGAATGGAGGTGTGTGAAGTCACAGAATTGAGGTATGTGAAGTCACAGAATTGAGGTGTGTGAAGTCACAGAATGGAGGTGTATGAAGGCAGAGAATGGAGGTCTGTGAAGTCACAGAATGGAGGTGTGTGAAGTCAGAGAATGGAGGTGTGTTAGTCATAGAATTGAAGTGTGTGAAGTCATAGAATGGAGGTGTGTGAAGTCATAGAATGGAGGTGTGTGAAGTCAAAAAGAAGGTGTGTGAAGTCAGAATGGAGGTCTGTGAAGTCACAGAATGTAGGTGTGTGAAGTCACAGATGGACATGTGTTAAGTTATAGAACGGAGGTGTGTGAAGTCATAGAATGGAGGCGTGTGAAGTCAGAATGGAGATGTGTGAAGTCAGAATGGAGGTGTGTGAAGTCATAGAATGGATGTTTTTGAAATAAGAATGGAGGTGTGTAAAGTCATAGAATGGAGATGTGTGAAGTCACAGAATGGAGGTGTGTGAAGTCACCGAATGGAGGTGTGTGAATTCACAGAATGGAGGTGTGTGAAATCACAGAATGGAGGCGTGTGATGTCACAGAATTAAGGTGTGTGAAATCATAGAATGGAGGTGTGGGAAGTCAAAATGGAAGTGTGTGATAACACAATTGAGGAATGTGAAGTCACAGAAAGGAGGTGTGTAAAGTCAAAATGGAGGTGTGTGAAGTCACAGAATGCAGGTATGTGAAGTCACAGAATGAAGGTGTGTGAAGTCAAAATGGAGATTTGTGAAGTCTCTGACATGAGGTGTGTGAAGTCTAACATTGGTGGTGTGTGAAGTCATAGAATGGAGGTGTGTGAAGTCACAGAATGGAGGTTTGTAAAGTCAGAATGGAGGTGTGCGAAGTCATAGAATGGAGGTGTGTAAAGTAATAGAATGGAGGTTTGTGATGTCAGAATTGAGGTGTGTGAAGTCATAGAATGGGTGTTTGTGAAGTCACACAATGGAGGTGTGTGAAGTCAGAATGGAGGTGTACGAAGTCATAGAATGGAAGTGTGTGAAGTAATAGAATGTAGATGTGTGAAATCATAGAATGGAGGTGTGTGAAGTCATAGAATGGAGGGGTGTGAAGTCATAGAATGGAGGTGTGTGAAGTCACAGAATGGAGTTTTGTGAAGTCATAGAATGGAGGTGTGTGAAGTCACAGAATTGATGTATGTGAAGTCACAGAATTGAGGTGTGTGAAGTCACAGAATGGAGGTGTATGAAGGCAGAGAATGGAGGTCTGTGAAGTCACAGAATGGAGGTGTGTGAAGTCCCAGAATGGAGGTGTGTGAAGTCACGGAATGGAGGTGTATGAAGCCAAAAGGGAGGAGTGTGAAGTCATAGAATGGAGGTGTGTGAAGTCACAGAATGGAGCCAAAATGGAGGTATGTGAAGTCATAGAATGGAGGTGTGTGAAGTCACAGAATGGAGGTGTGTGAAGTCACAGAATGGAGCCAAAATGGAGGTGTGTGAAGTCATAGAATGGAGGTGTGTGAAGTCAGAGTATGGAAATGTGTGAGTCATAGAATTGAAGTGTGTGAAGTCACAGAATGAAGGTGTGTGAAGTCATAGAATGGAAGTGTGTGAAGTCACAGAATGGAGATATGTGAAGTCACAGAATGGAGGTGTGTGAAGTGAGAATGGAGGTGTGTGAAGTCATAGAATGGAGGTGTGAGAAGTCAGAATGGAGGTGTGTGAAGTCATAGAATGGACGTATGTGAAGTCACAGAATTCAGGTGTGTGAAGTCATAGAATGAAGGTGTGTGAAGTCATAGAATGGAGGTGTGTGAAGTCACATAATGGAGGTGTGTGAAGTTCTAGAATTGAGGTGTGTGAAGTCATAGAATGGAGGTGTGTGAAGTCACAGACTTGAGGTGTGTGAAGTCATAGAATGGAGGTGTGTGAAGTCAAAGAATGGAGGTGTGTGAAGTCATAATTGAGGAGTGTGAAGTCATAGAATGGAGGTGTGTGAAGTCATAGAATGGAGGTGTGTGAAGTCCCAGAATGGAGATGTGTGAAATCATAGAAAGGAGGTGTGTGAAGTTCTAGAATGGAGGTGTGTAAAGTCACAGAATGGAGGTGTGTGAAGTGACAGAATGGAGTTTTGTGAAGTCATAGAATGGAGGTGTGTGAAGTCACATTATGGAGGTGTGTAAAGTCAGAATGGAGGTGTGCGAAGTCATAGAATGGAGGTGTGTAAAGTAATAGAATGGAGGTTTGTGATGTCAGAATTGAGGTGTGTGAAGTCATAGAATGGGTGTTTGTGAGGTCACACAATGGAGGTGTGTGAAGTCAGAATGGAGGTGTACGAAGTCATAGAATGGAAGTTTGTGAAGTAATAGAATGGAGGTGTGTGAAATCATAGAATGGAGGTGTGTGAAGTCATAGAATGCAGGGGTGTGAAGTCATAAAATGGAGGCGTGTGAAGTCATAGAATGGAGGTGTGTGAAGTCATAGAATGGAGGTGTGTGAAGTCACAGAATGGAGGTGTGTGAAGTCACAGAATGGAGGTGCGTGAAGTCCCAGAATGGAGGTGTGTGAAGTCACGGAATGGAGGTGTGTGAAGCCAAAGTGGAGGTGTGTGAAGTCATAGAAAGGAGGTGTGAGAAGTCACAGAATGGAGGTGTGTGAAGTCATAGAATGGAGGTGTGTGAAGTCAAAAGAGGTGTGTGAAGTCAGAATGGAAGTCTGTGAAGTCACAGAATGGAGGTGTGTGAAGTCACAGATGGACATGTGTTAAGTCATAGAACGGAGGTGTGTGAAGTCATAGAATGGAGGCGTGCGAAGTCAGAATGGAGATGTGTGACGTCAGAATGGAGGTGTGTGAAGTCAAAGAATGGATGTTTTTGAAATACGATTGGAGGTGTGTAAAGTCATAGAATGGAGGTGTGTGAAGTCACAGAATGGAGGTGTGTGAAGTGACAGAATGGAGGTGTGTGAAGTCACAAAATGGAGGTGTGTGAATTCACAGAATGGAGGTGTGTGAAATCACAGATTGGAGGCTTGTGAAGTCACAGAATTAATGTGTGTGAAATCATAGAATGGAGGTGTGGGAAGTCAAAATGGAATTGTGTGATGACACAATTGAGGAATGTGAAGTCACAGAAAGGAGGTGTGTGAAGTCAAAATGGAGGTGTGTGAAGACAGAGAATGCAGGTATGTGAAGTCACAGAATGAAGGTCTGTGAAGTCAAAATGGAGGTTTGTGAAGTCTCTGAAATGAGGTGTGTGAAGTCAAACATTGGTGGTGTGTGAAGTCATAGAATGGAGGTGTGTGAAGTTACAGAATGTAGGTGAGTGAAGTCACAATGGAGGTGTGTGAAGTCATAGAATGGAGGTGTGTGAAGTCACAGAATGGAGGTTTGTAAAGTAAGAATGGAGGTGTGCGAAGTCATAGAATGAAGGTGTGTAAAGTCATAGAATGGAGGTGTGTGAAGTCAGAATTGAGGTGTGTGAAGTCATAGAATGGAGGTTTGTGAAGTCACAGAATGGAGGTGTGTGAAGTCACAGAATGGAGGTGTGTGAAGCCCCAGAGTTGAGGTGTGTGAAGTCACGGATTGGAGGTGTGTGAAGCCAAAATGGAGGTGTGTGAAGTCATAGAATGGAAGTGTGTGAATCAAAAATAGGTGTGTGAAGTCAGAATGGAGGTCTGTGAAGTCACAGAATGGAGGTTTTTGAAGTCACAGATGGATATGTGTTAAGTCATAGAACGGAGGTGTGTGAAGTCATAGAATGGAGGCGTGTGAAGTCAGAATGGAGATGTGTGCAGTCGGAATGGAGGTGTGTGAAGTCATAGAATGGATGTTTTTGAAATAAGAATGGAGGTGTGTAAAGTCATAGAATGGAGGTGTGTGAAGTCACAGAATGGAGGTGTGTGAAGTCACAGAATGGAGGTGTGTGAATTCACAGAATGGAGGTGTGTGAAATCACAGAATGGAGGCGTGTGAAGTCACAGAATTAAGTTGTGTGAAATCATAGAATGGAGGTGTGGGAAGTCAAAATGGAAGTGTGTGATGACACAATTGAGGAATGTGAAGTCACAGAAAGGAGGTGTGTGAAGTCAAAATGGAGGTGTGTGAAGTCAGAGAATGCAGGTATGTGAAGTCACAGAATGAAGGTCTGTGAAGTCAAAATGGAGGTTTGTGAAGTCTCTGAAATGAGGTGTGTGAAGTCAAACATTGGTGGTGTGTGAAGTCATAGAATGGAGGTGTGTGAAGTCACAGAATGTAGGTGAGTGAAGTCACAATGGAGGTGTGTGAAGTCATAGAATGGAGGTGTGTGAAGTCACAGAATGGAGGTTTGTAAAGTAAGAATGGAGGTGTGCGAAGTCATAGAATGGAGGTGTGTAAAGTCATAGAATGGAGGTGTGTGAAGTCAGAATTGAGGTGTGTGAAGTCATAGAATGGAGGTTTGTGAAGTCACAGAATGGAGGTGTGTGAAGTCACAGAATGGAGGTGTGTGAAGCCCCAGAATTGAGGTGTGTGAAGTCACGGATTGGAGGTGTGTGAAGCCAAAATGGAGGTGTGTGAAGTCATAGAATGGAAGTGTGTGAATCAAAAATAGGTGTGTGAAGTCAGAATGGAGGTCTGTGAAGTCACAGAATGGAGGTTTGTGAAGTCACAGATGGATATGTGTTAAGTCATAGAACGGAGGTGTGTGAAGTCATAGAATGGAGGCGTGTGAAGTCAGAATGGAGATGTGTGCAGTCGGAATGGAGGTGTGTGAAGTCATAGAATGGATGTTTTTGAAATAAGAATGGAGGTGTGTAAAGTCATAGAATGGAGGTGTGTGAAGTCACAGAATGGAGGTGTGTGAAGTCACAGAATGGAGGTGTGTGAATTCACAGAATGGAGGTGTGTGAAATCACAGAATGGAGGCGTGTGAAGTCACAGAATTAAGTTGTGTGAAATCATAGAATGGAGGTGTGGGAAGTCAAAATGGAAGTGTGTGATGACACAATTGAGGAATGTGAAGTCACAGAAAGGAGGTGTGTGAAGTCAAAATGGAGGTGTGTGAAGTCAGAGAATGCAGGTATGTGAAGTCACAGAATGAAGGTCTGTGAAGTCAAAATGGAGGTTTGTGAAGTCTCTGAAATGAGGTGTGTGAAGTCAAACATTGGTGGTGTGTGAAGTCATAGAATGGAGGTGTGTGAAGTCACAGAATGTAGGTGAGTGAAGTCACAATGGAGGTGTGTGAAGTCATAGAATTGAGGTGTGTGAAGTCACAGAATGGAGGTTTGTAAAGTAAGAATGGAGGTGTGCGAAGTCATAGAATGGAGGTGTGTAAAGTCATAGAATGGAGGTGTGTGAAGTCAGAATTGAGGTGTGTGAAGTCATAGAATGGAGGTTTGTGAAGTCACAGAATGGAGGTGTGTGAAGTCACAGAATGGAGGTGTGTGAAGCCCCAGAATTGAGGTGTGTGAAGTCACGGATTGGAGGTGTGTGAAGCCAAAATGGAGGTGTGTGAAGTCATAGAATGGAAGTGTGTGAATCAAAAATAGGTGTGTGAAGTCAGAATGGAGGTCTGTGAAGTCACAGAATGGAGGTTTGTGAAGTCACAGATGGATATGTGTTAAGTCATAGAACGGAGGTGTGTGAAGTCATAGAATGGAGGCGTGTGAAGTCAGAATGGAGATGTGTGCAGTCGGAATGGAGGTGTGTGAAGTCATAGAATGGATGTTTTTGAAATAAGAATGGAGGTGTGTAAAGTCATAGAATGGAGGTGTGTGAAGTCACAGAATGGAGGTGTGTGAAGTCACAGAATGGAGGTGTGTTAATTCACAGAATGGAGGTGTGTGAAATCACAGAATGGAGGCGTGTGAAGTCACAGAATTAAGTTGTGTGAAATCATAGAATGGAGGTGTGGGAAGTCAAAATGGAAGTGTGTGATGACACAATTGAGGAATGTGAAGTCGCAGAAAGGAGGTGTGTGAAGTCAAAATGGAGGTATGTGAAGTCACAGAATGCAGGATATTTGAAGTCACAGAATGAGGGTGTGTGAAGTCAAAATGGAGGTTTGTGAAGTCTATGAAATGAGGTGTGTGAGGTCTAACATTGGTGGTGTGTGAAGTCATAGAATGGAGATGTGTGAAGTCACAGAATGGAGCTGTGTGAAGTCATAGAATGGAGGTGTGTAAAGTCATAGAATGGTGGTTTGTGAAGTCAGAATTGAGGTGTGTGAAGTCACAGAATGGAGGTTTGTGAAGTCACAGAATGGAGGTGTGTGAAGTCAGAATGGAGGTGTACGAATTCATAGAATGGAAGTGGGTGAAATAATAGAATGGAGGTGTGTGAAATCATAGAATGGAGGTGTGTGAGGTAATAGAATGGAGGGGTGTGAAGTCATAAAATGGAGGCGTGTGAAATCATAGAATGGAGGTGTATGAAGTTCTAGAATGGAGGTTAGTGAAGTCACAGAATGGAGGTGTGTGAAGTCATAGAATGGAGGGGTGTGAAGTCACATAATGGAGGTGTGTGAAGTTCTAGAATGGAGGTGTGTGAAGTCACAGAATTGAGGTGTGTGAAGTCATATAATGGAGGTGTGTGAAGTCACAGAATGGAGGTGTGTGAAGTCAGAATCGAGGTGTGTGAAGTCATAGAATGGAGGTGTGTGAAGTCATAGAATGGTGGTGTGCGAAATCATAGAATGGAGGTGTGTGAAGTTCTAGAATGAAGGTTAGTGAAGTCACAGAATGGAGGTGTGTGAAGTCATAGAATGGAAGTGTGTGATGTCACAGAATGGAGTTTTGTGAAGTCAAAGAATGGAGGTGTTTGAAGTCACAGAATTGAGGTGTGTGAAGTCAGAGAATTGAGGTGTTTGAAGTCACAAAAAGGAGGTGTGTGAAATCAGAGAATGGAGGTGTGTGAAGTCATAGAATGGAAGTCTGTGAAGTCACAGAATGGAGGTGTGTGAAGCCAAAATGGAGGAGTGTGAAGTCATAGAATGGAGGTGTGTGAAGTCACAGAATTGAGGTACGTGAAGTCATAGAATGGAGGTGTGAGAAGTCACAGAATGGAGGTGTGTGAAGTCACAGAATGGAGCCAAAATGGAGGTGTGTGAAGTCATAGAATGGAGGTGTGTGAAGTCAGAGTATGGAAATGTGTGAGTCATAGAATTGAAGTGTGTGAAGTCACAGAATGGAGGTGTGTGAAGTCATAGAATGGAGGTGTGTGAAGTCAAAAGAAGGTGTGTGAAGTCAGAATGGAGGTCTGTGAAGTCACAGAATGTAGGTGTGTGAAGTCACAGATGGACATGTGTTAAGTTATAGAACGGAGGTGTGTGAAGTCATAGAATGGAGGCGTGTGAAGTCAGAATGGAGATGTGTGAAGTCAGAATGGAGGTGTGTGAAGTCATAGAATGGATGTTTTTGAAATAAGAATGGAGGTGTGTAAAGTCATAGAATGGAGGTGTGTGAAGTCACAGAATGGAGGTGTGTGAAGTCACAGAATGGAGGTGTGTGAATTCACAGAATGGAGGTGTGTGAAATCACAGAATGGAGGCGTGTGATGTCACAGAATTAAGGTGTGTGAAATCATAGAATGGAGGTGTGGGAAGTCAAAATGGAAGTGTGTGATAACACAATTGAGGAATGTGAAGTCACAGAAAGGAGGTGTGTGAAGTCAAAATGGAGGTGTGTGAAGTCAGAGAATGCAGGTATGTGAAGTCACAGAATGAAGGTCTGTGAAGTCAAAATGGAGGTGTGTGAAGTCACAGAATGCAGGTATGTGAAGTCACAGAATGAAGGTGTGTGAAGTCAAAATGGAGATTTGTGAAGTCCCTGACATGAGGTGTGTGAAGTCTAACATTGGTGGTGTGTGAAGTCATAGAATGGAGGTGTGTGAAGTCACAGAATGGAGGTTTGTAAAGTCAGAATGGAGGTGTGCGAAGTCATAGAATGGAGGTGTGTAAAGTAATAGAATGGAGGTTTGTGATGTCAGAATTGAGGTGTGTGAAGTCACAGAATGGAGGTTTGTGAAGTCACAGAATGGAGGTGTGTGAAGTCAGAATGGAGGTGTACGAATTCATAGAATGGAAGTGTGTGAAATAATAGAATGGAGGTTTGTGAAATCATAGAATGGAGGTGGGTGAAGTCATAGAATGGAGGGGTGTGAAGTCATAAAATGGAGGGGTGTGAAGTCATAGAATGGAGGTGTGTGAAGTCATAGAATGGAGGTGTGTGAAGTCACAGAATGGAGGTTTGTGAAGTCACAGAATGGAGGCGTGTGAAGTCACAGAATTAAGGTGTGTGAAATCATAGAATGGAGGTGTGGGAAGTCAAAATAGAAGTGTGTGATGACACAATTGTGGAATGTGAAGTCACACAAAGGAGGTGTGTGAAGTCAAAATGGAGGTCTGTGAAGTCACAGAATGCAGGTGTGTGAAGTCACAGAATGAAGGTTTGTGAAGTCAAAATGGAGGTTTGTGAAGTCTCTGAAATGAGGTGTGTGAAGTCTAACATTGGTGGTGTGTGAAGTCATAGAATGGAGGTGTGTGAAGTCACAAAATGGAGGTGTGTGAAGTCACAATGGAGGTGTGTTAAGTCATAGAATGGAGGTGTGTGAAGTCACAGAATGGAGGTGTGTGAAGTCACAATGGAGGTGTGTGAAGTCATAGAATGGAGGAGTGTGAAGTCACAGAATGGAGGTGTGTAAAGTCATAGAATGGAGGATTGAGAAGTCAAAATTGAGGTGTGTGAAGTCATAGAATGGGTGTTTGTGAAGTCACAGAATGGAGGTGTGTGAAGTCAGAATGGAGGTGTACGAAGTCATAGAATGGAAGTGTGTGAAGTAGTAGAATGGAGGTGTGTGAAATCATAGAATGGAGGTGAGTGAAGTCATAGAATGGAGGTGTGTGAAGTCACAGAATGGAGGTGTGTGAAGTCCCAGAATGGAGGTGTGTGAAGTCACGGAATGGAGGTGTGTGAAGCCAAAATGGAGGTGTGTGAACTCATAGAATGGAGGTGTGTGATGTCAGAGAATGGAGGTGTGTTCGTCATAGAATTGAAGTGTGTGAAGTCACAGAATGGAGGTGTGTGAAGTCATAGAATGGAGTTGTGTGAAGTCAAAAGAGGTGTGTGAAGTCAGAATGGAGGTCTGTGAAGTCACAGAATGGAGGTGTGTGAAGTCACAGATGGACATGTGTTAAGTCATAGAACGGAGGTGTGTGAAGTCATAGAATGGAGGCGTGTGAAGTCAGAATGGAGGTGTGTGAAGTCTTAGAATGGATGTTTTTGAAATAAGAATGGAGGTGTGCAAAGTCATAGAATGGAGGAGTGTGAAGTCCCAGAATGGAGGTGTGTGAAGTCACAGAATGGAGGTGTGTGAAGTCACAAAATGGAGGTGTGTGAATTCACAGAATGGAGGTGTGTGAAATCACAGATTGGAGAAGTGTGAAGTCACCGAATTAAGGTGTGTGAAATAATAGAATGGAGGTGTGGGAAGTCAAAATGGAAGTGTGTGATGACACAATTGAGGAATGTGAAGTCACAGAAAGGAGGTGTGTGAAGTCAAAATGGAGGTGTGTGAAGTCAGAGAATGCAGGTATGTGAAGTCACAGAATGAAGGTGTGTGAAGTCAAAATGGAGGTTTGTGAAGACTCTGAAATGAGGTGTGTGAAGTCTAACATTGGTGGTGTGTGAAGTCATAGAATGGAGGTGTGTGAAGTCAGAGAATGGAGGTGTGTAAAGTCAGAATGGAGGTGTTCAAAGTCATAGAATGGAGGTGTGTGAAGCCAAAATGTAGATGTGTGAAGTCATAGAATGGAGGTGTGTGAAGTCAGAGAATGGAGGTGTGTTCGTCATAGAATTCAAGTGTGTGAAGTCACAGAATGGAGGTGTGTGAAGTCATAGAATGGATGTGTGTGAAGTCAAAAGAGGTGTGTGAAGTCAGAATGGAGGTCTGTGAAGTCACAGAATGGAGGTGTGTGAAGTCACTGATGGACATGTGTTAAGTCATAGAACGGAGGTTTGTGAAGTCATAGAATGGAGGCATGTGAAGTCAGAATGTCGATGTGTGAAGTCAGAATGGAGGTGTGTGAGGTCATAGAATGGATGTTTTTGAAATAAGAATGGAGGTGTGTAAAGTCATAGAATGGAGGAGTGTGAAGTCACAGAATGGAGGTGTGTGAAGTCACAGAATGGAGGTGTGTGAACTCGCAAAATGGAGGTGTGTGAATTCACAGAATGGAGGTGTGTGAAATCACAGATTGGAGGCTTGTGAAGTCACAGAATTAAGGTGTGTGAAATCATAGAATGGAGGTGTGGGAAGTCAAAATGGAAGTGTGTGATGACACAATTGAGGAATGTGAAGTCACAGAAAGGAGGTGTGTGAAGTCAAAATGGAGGTGTGTGAAGTCAGAGAATGCAGGTATGTGAAGTCACAGAATGAAGGTGTGTGAAGTCAAAATGGAGGTTTGTGAAGACTCTGAAATGAGGTGTGTGAAGTCTAACATTGGTGGTGTGTGAAGTCATAGAATGGAGGTGTGTGAAGTCAGAGAATGGAGGTGTGTAAAGTCAGAATGGAGGTGTTCAAAGTCATAGAATGGAGGTGTGTAAAGTATAAAATGGAGGTTTGTGA
This sequence comes from Megascapheus bottae, assembly GCA_024803745.1. Lineage (NCBI taxonomy): Eukaryota > Metazoa > Chordata > Mammalia > Rodentia > Geomyidae > Megascapheus > Megascapheus bottae. The sequence goes on from JANJXV010000311.1 coordinate 1,036,503, forward strand.
AGGCACAGAATGGAGGTGTGTGAAGTCAGAATGGAGGTGTACGAATTCATAGAATGGAAGTGTGTGAAGTAATAGAATGGAGGTGTGTGAAATCATAGAATGGAGGTGTGTGAAGTCATAGAATTGAGGGGTGTGAAGTCATAAAATGGAGGCGTGTGAAGTCATAGAATGGAGGTGTGTGAAGTCATAGAATGGAGGGGTGTGAAATCACAGAATGGAGGTGTGTGAAGTCATAGAATGGAGGCGTGTGAAGTCACAGAATTAAGGTGTTTGAAATCATAGAATGGAGTTGTGAGAAGTCAAAATGGAAGTGTGTGATGATACAATTTAGGAATGTGAAGTCACAGAATGGAGGTGTGTGAAGTCAAAATGGAGGTGTGTGAAGTCACAGAATGCAGGTGTGTGAAGTCACAGAATGAAGGTTTGTGAAGTCAAAATGGAGGTTTGTGAAGTCTCTGAAATGAAGTGTGTGAAGACTAATATTGGTGGTGTGTGAAGGCACAGAATGGAGGTGTGTGAAGTCACAGAATGTAGGTGTGTGAAGTCACAGTGGAGGTGTGTGAAGTCATAGAATGGAGGTGTGTGAAGTCACAGAATGGAGGTGTGTAAAGTCAGAATGGAGGTGTGCGAAGTCATAGAATGGAGGTGTGTAAAGTCATAGAATGGATTTTTGTGAAGTCAAAATTGAGGTGTGTGAAGTCATAGAATGGGTGTTTGTGTAGTCACAGAATGGAGGTGTGTGAAGTCATAGAATGGAGGTGTGCGAAGTCATAGAATGGAGGTGTGTGAAGTCATAAAATGGAGGCGTGTGAAGTCATAGAATGGAGGTGTGTGAAGTCATAGAATGGAGGAGTGTGAAGTCACGGAATGGAGGTGTGTGAAGCCAAAATGGAGGTGTGTGAAGTCATAGAATGGAGGTGTGTGAAGTCATAGAATGGAGGTGTGTGAAGTCAAAAGAGGTGTGTGAAGTCAGAATGGAGGTCTGTGAAGTCACAGAATGGAGGTGTGTGAAGTCACAGATGGACATGTGTTAAGTCATAGAACGGAGGTGTGTGAAGTCATAGAATGGAGGCGTGTGAAGTCAGAATGTCGATGTGTGAAGTCAGAATGGAGGTGTGTGAAGTCATAGAATGGATGTTTTTGAAATAAGAATGGAGGTGTGTAAAGTCATAGAATGGAGGAGTGTGAAGTCACAGAATGTAGGTGTGTGAAGTGACAGAATGGAGGTGTGTGAAGTCACAAAATGAAGGTGTGTGAATTCACAGAATGGAGGTGTGTGAAATCACAGATTGGAGGCGTGTGAAGTCACAGAATTAAGGTGTGTGAAATCATAGAATGGAGGTGTGGGAAGTCAAAATGGAAGTGTGTGATGACACAATTGAGGAATGTGAAGTCACAGAAAGGAGGTGTGTGAAGTCAAAATGGAGGTGTGTGAAGTCACAGAATGCAGGTATGTGAAGTCACAGAATGAAGGTGTGTGAAGTCAAAATGGAGGTTTGTGAAGTCTCTGAAATGAGGTGTGTGAAGTCAAACATTGGAGTTGTGTAAAGTCATAGAATGGAGGTGTGTGAAGTCACAGAATGGAGATGTGTGAAGTCACAGAATGGAGGTGTGTGAAGTCAGAATGGAGGTGTGTGAAGTCATAGAATGGAGTTGTGTGAAGTCAGAATGGAGGTGTATGAAGTCATAGAATGGACGTATGTGAAGTCACAGAATTCAGGTGTGTGAAGTCATAGAATGGAGGTGTGTGAAGTCATAGAATGGAGGTGTGTGAAGTCACATAATGAAGGTGTGTGAAGTTCTAGAATGGAGGTGTGTGAAGTCACAGAATTGAGGTGTGTGAAGTCATAGAATGGAGGTGTGGGAAGTCAAAATGGAAGTGTGTGATGACACAATTGAGGAATGTGAAGTCACAGAAAGGAGGTGTGTGAAGTCAAAATGGAGGTGTGTGAAGTCACAGAATGCAGGTATGTGAAGTCACAGAATGAAGGTGTGTGAAGTCAAAATGGAGGTTTGTGAAGTCTCTGAAATGAGGTGTGTGAAGTCAAACATTGGAGTTGTGTAAAGTCATAGAATGGAGGTGTGTGAAGTCACAGAATGGAGATGTGTGAAGTCACAGAATGGAGGTGTGTGAAGTCAGAATGGAGGTGTGTGAAGTCATAGAATGGAGTTGTGTGAAGTCAGAATGGAGGTGTATGAAGTCATAGAATGGACGTATGTGAAGTCACAGAATTCAGGTGTGTGAAGTCATAGAATGGAGGTGTGTGAAGTCATAGAATGGAGGTGTGTGAAGTCACATAATGAAGGTGTGTGAAGTTCTAGAATGGAGGTGTGTGAAGTCACAGTATTGAGGTGTGTGAAGTCATAGAATGGAGGTGTGTGAAGTCACAGATGGAGGTGTGTGAAGTCAGAATGGAGGTGTGTGAAGTCATAGAATGGAGGTGTGTGAAGTCATAGAATAGTGGTGTGTGAAATCATAGAATGGAGGTGTGTGAAGTTCTAGAAAGGAGGTGTGTGAAGTCACAGAATGGAGGTGTGTGAAGTCATAGAATGGAGGTGTGTGAAGTCACAGAATGGAGTTTTGTGAAGTCAAAAATGGAGGTTTGTGAAGTCACAGAATTGAGGTGTGTGAAGTCAGAGAATTGAGGTGTGTGAAGTCACAGAAAGGAGGTGTGTGAAATCAGAGAATGGAGGTATGTGAAGTCATAGAATGGAAGTCTGTGAAGTCACAGAATTGAGGTGTGTGAAGTCACAGAATGGAGGTGTGTGAAGTCACAGAAGGGAGGTGTGTGAAGTCATAGAATGGAGGTGTGTGTAGTCCCAGAATGGAGGTGTGTGAAGTCACAGAATGGAGGTGTGTGAAGCCAAAATGGAGGGATGTGAAGTCATAGAATGGAGGTGTGTGAAGTCAGACAAGGAAGGTGTGTGAAGTCACAGAATGGATGTGTCTGAAGTTATAGAATGGAGGTGTGTGAAGTCTCAGAATGGAAGTGTATGAAGTCAAAGAATTGAGCCAAAATGGAGGTGTGTGAAGTCATAGAATGGAGGTGTGTGATGTCAGAGAATGGAGGTGTGTGAGTCATAGAATTGAAGTGTGTGAAGTCACAGAATGGAGGTGTGAAGTCATAGAGTGGAAGTGTGTGAAGTCACAGAATGGAGATATGTGAAGTCACAGAATGGAGGTGTGTGAAGTCAGAATGGAGGTGTGTGAAGTCATAGAATAGACGTATGTGAAGTCACAGAATTCAGGTGTGTGAAGTCATAGAATGAAGGTGTGTGAAGGCATAGAATGGAGGTGTGTGAAGTCACATAATGGAGGTATGTGAAGTTCTAGAATTGAGGTGTGTGAAGTCATAGAATGGAGGTGTGTGAAGTCACAGAATTGAGGTGTGTGAAGTCATAGAATGGAGGTGTGTGAAGTCACAGAATGGAGGTGTGTGAATTCAGAATTGAGGAGTGTAAAGTCATAGAATGGAGGTGTGTGAAGTCATAGAATGGAGGTGTGTGAAGTCCCAGAATGGAGATGTGGGAAATCATAGAATGGAGGTGTGTGAAGTTCTAGAATGAAGATGTTTGAAGTCACATAATGGAGGTGTGTGAAGTTCTAGAATTGAGGTGTGTGAAGTGAGAGAATGGAGGTGTGTGACTCATAGAATTGAAGTGAGTGAAGTCACAGAATGGAGGTTTGTGAAGTCATAGAGTGAAAGTGTGTGAAGTCACAGAATGGAGATACGTGAAGTCACAGAATGGAGGTGTGTGAAGTCACAGAATGGAGTTTTGTGAAGTCATAGAATGGAGGTGTGTGAAGTCACAGAATTGAGGTATGTGAAGTCACAGAATTGAGGTGTGTGAAGTCACAGAATGGAGGTGTATGAAGGCAGAGAATGGAGGTCTCTGAAGTCACAGAATGGAGGCGTGTGAAGTCACAGAATGGAGGTGTGTGAAGTCCCAGAATGGAGGTGTGTGAAGTCATGGAATGGAGGTGTGTGAAGCCAAAATGGAGGAGTGTGAAATCATAGAATGGAGGTGTGTGAAGTCAGAGAATGGAGGTGTGTTAGTCATAGAATTGAAGTGTGTGAAGTCACAGAATGGAGGTGTGTGAAGTCATAGAATGGAGGTGTGTGAAGTGAAAAAGGAGGTGTGTGAAGTCAGAATGGAGGTCTGTGAAGTCAGAGAATGGAGGTGTGTGAAGTCACAGATGGACATGTGTTAAGTTATAGAACGGAGGTGTGTGAAGTCATAGAATGGAGGCGTGTGAAGTAAGAATGGAGATGTGTGAAGTCAGAAAGGAGGTGTGTGAAGTCATAGAATGGATGTTTTTGAAATAAGAATGGAGGTGTATGAAGTCATAGAATGGAGGTGTGTGAATTCACAGAATGGAGGTGTGTGAAGTCACAGAATGGAGGTGTGTGAAGTCACAGAATGGAGGTGTGTGAAGTTACAAAATGGAGGTGTGTGAATTCACAGAATGGAGGTGTGTGAAATCACAGATTGGAGGCTTGTGAAGTCACAGAATTAAGGTGTGTGAAATCATAGAAGGGAGGTGTGGGAAGTCAAAATGAAAGTGTGTGATGACACAATTGAGGAATGTGAAGTCACAAAAAGGAGGTGTGTGAAGTCAAAATGGAGGTGTGTGAAGTCAGAGAATGCAGGTATGTGAAGTCACAGAATGGAGGTGTGTGAAGTCAGAATGGAGGTGTGTGAAGTCATAGAATGGAGTTGTGTGAAGTCAGAATGGAGGTGTATGAAGTCATAGAATGGACGTATGTGAAGTCACAGAATTCAGGTGTGTGAAGTCATAGAATGGAGGTGTGTGAAGTCATAGAATGGAGGTGTGTGAAGTCACATAATGGAGGTGTGTGAAGTTCTAGAATGGAGGTGTGTGAAGTCACAGAATTGAGGTGTGTGAAGTCATAGAATGGAGGTGTGTGAAGTCACAGAATGGAGGTATGTGAAGTCAGAATGGAGGTGTGTGAAGTCATAGAATGGAGGTGTGTGAAGTCATAGAGTAGTGGTGTGTGAAATCATAGAATGGAGGTGTGTGAAATTCTAGAAAGGAGGTGTGTGAAGTCACAGAATGGAGGTGTGTGAAGTCATAGAATGGAGGTGTGTGAAGTCACAGAATGGAGTTTTGTGAAGTCAAAGAATGGAGGTTTGTGAAGTCACAGAATTGAGGTGTGTGAAGTCAAAGAATTGAGGTGTGTGAAGTCACAGAATGGAGGTTTGTGAAGTCATAGAGTGAAAGTGTGTGAAGTCACAGAATGGAGATATGTGAAGTCACAGAATGGAGGTGTGTGAAGTCACAGAATGGAGTTTTGTGAAGTCATAGAATGGAGGTGTGTGAAGTCACAGAATTGAGGTATGTGAAGTCACAGAATTGAGGTGTGTGAAGTCACAGAATGGAGGTGTATGAAGGCAGAGAATGGAGGTCTCTGAAGTCACAGAATGGAGGCGTGTGAAGTCACAGAATGGAGGTGTGTGAAGTCCCAGAATGGAGGTGTGTGAAGTCATGGAATGGAGGTGTGTGAAGCCAAAATGGAGGAGTGTGACATTATAGAATGGAGGTATGTGAAGTCAGAGAATGGAGGTGTGTTAGTCATAGAATTGAAGTGTGTGAAGTCACAGAATGGAGGTGTGTGAAGTCATAGAATGGAGGTGTGTGAAGTGAAAAAGGAGGTGTGTGAAGTCAGAATGGAGGTCTGTGAAGTCAGAGAATGGAGGTGTGTGAAGTCACAGATGGACATGTGTTAAGTTATAGAACGGAGGTGTGTGAAGTCATAGAATGGAGGCGTGTGAAGTAAGAATGGAGATGTGTGAAGTCAGAAAGGAGGTGTGTGAAGTCATAGAATGGATGTTTTTGAAATAAGAATGGAGGTGTATAAAGTCATAGAATGGAGGTGTGTGAAGTCACAGAATGGAGGTGTGTGAAGTCACAGAATGGAGGTGTGTGAATTCACAGAATGGAGGTGTGTGAAATCACAGAATGGAGGCGTGTGAAGTCACAGAATTAAGGTGTATGAAATCATAGAATGGAGGTGTGGGAAGTCAAAATGGAAGCGTGTGATAACACAATTGAGGAATGTGAAGTCACAGAAAGGAGGTGTGTGAAGTCAAAATGGAGGTGTGTGAAGTCACAGAATGAAGGTGTGTGAAGTCAAAATGGAGATTTGTGAAGTCTCTGAAATGAGGTTTGTGAAGTCTAACATTGGTGGTGTGTGAAGTCATAGAATGGAGGTGTGTGAAGTCACAGAATGGAGGCGTGTGAAGTCACAATGGAGGTATGTGAAGTCATAGAATTGAGGTGTGTGAAGTCACAGAATGGAGGTGTGTAAATCATAATGGAGGTGTGCGAAGTCATAGAATGGAGGTGTGTAAAGTCATAGAATGGAGGTGTGTGAAGTCAGAATTGAGGTGTGTGAAGTCATAGAATGGAGGTTTGTGAAGTAATAGAATGGAGGTGTGTGAAGTCATAGAATGGAGGTGTGTGAAGTCATAGAATGGAGGGGTGTGAAGTCATAAAATGGAGGCGTGTGAAGTCATAGAATGGAGGTGTGTGAAGTCATAGAATGGAGGTGTGTGAAGCCAAAATGGAGGTGTGTGAAGTCATAGAATGGAGGTGTGTGAAGTCAGAGAATGGAGGTGTGTTCGTCATAGAATTGAAGTGTGTGAAGTCACAGAATGGCTGTGTGTGAAGTCTTAGAATGGAGGTGTGTGAAGTCAAAAGAGGTGTGTGAAGTCAGAATGGAGGTCTGTGAAGTCACAGAATGGAGGTGTGTGAAGTCACAGATGGACATGTGTTAAGTCATAGAACGGAGGTGTGTGAAGTCATAGAATGGAGGCGTGTGAAGTCAGAATGGAGATGTGTGAAGACAGAATGGAGGTGTGTGAAGTCATAGAATGGATGTTTTTGAAATAAGAATGGAGGTGTGTAAAGTCATAGAATGGAGGTGTGTGAAGTCACAGAATGGAGGTGTGTGAAGTCACAGAATGGAGGTGTGTGAAGTTACAAAATGGAGGTGTGTGAATTCACAGAATGGAGGTGTGTGAAATCACAGATTGGAGGCTTGTGAAGTCACAGAATTAAGGTGTGTGAAATCATAGAAGGGAGGTGTGGGAAGTCAAAATGAAAGTGTGTGATGACACAATTGAGGAATGTGAAGTCACAAAAAGGAGGTGTGTGAAGTCAAAATGGAGGTGTGTGAAGTCAGAGAATGCAGGTATGTGAAGTCACAGAATGAAGGTGTGTGAAGTCAAAATGGAGGTTTGTGAAGTCTCTGAAATGAGGTGTGTGAAGTCAAACATTGGTGGTGTGTGAAGTCATAGAATGGAGGTGTGTGAAGTCACAGAATGGAGATGTGTGAAGTCACAGAATGGAGGTGTGTGAAGTCAGAATGGAGGTGTGTGAAGTCATAGAATGGAGTTGTGTGAAGTCAGAATGGAGGTGTATGAAGTCATAGAATGGACGTATGTGAAGTCACAGAATTCAGGTGTGTGAAGTCATAGAATGGAGGTGTGTGAAGTCATAGAATGGAGGTGTGTGAAGTCACTTAATGGAGGTGTGTGAAGTTCTAGAATGGAGGTGTGTGAAGTCACAGAATTGAGGTGTGTGAAGTCATAGAATGGAGGTGTGTGAAGTCACAGAATGGAGGTATGTGAAGTCAGAATGGAGGTGTGTGAAGTCATAGAATGGAGGTGTGGGAAGTCATAGAGTAGTGGTGTGTGAAATCATAGAATGGAGGTGTGTGAAGTTCTAGAAAGGAGGTGTGTGAAGTCACAGAATGGAGGTGTGTGAAGTCATAGAATGGAGGTGTGTGAAGTCACAGAATGGAGTTTTGTGAAGTCAAAGAATGGAGGTTTGTGAAGTCACAGAATTGAGGTGTGTGATGTCAGAGAATTGAGGTGTGTGAAGTCACAGAAAGGAGGTGTGTGAAATCAGAGAATGGAGGTGTGTGAAGTCATAGAATGGAAGTCTGTGAAGTCACAGAATTGAGGTGTGTGAAGTCACAGAATGGAGGTGTGTGAAGTCACAGAAGGGAGGTGTATGAAGTCATAGAATGGAGGTGTGTGAAGTCCCAAAATGGAGGTGTGTGAAGTCACAGAATGGAAGTGTGTGAAGCCAAAATGGAGGGGTGTGAAGTCATAGAATGTAGGTGTGTGAAGTCTCAGAATGGAGGTGTGTGAAGTCAAAGAATGGAGTCAAAATGGAGGTGTGTGAAGTCATAGAATGGAGGTGTGTGATGTCAGAGAATGGAGGTGTGTGAGTCATAGAATTGAAGTGTGTGAAGTCACAGAATTGAGGTGTGTGAAGTCATAGAGTGGAAGTGTGTGAAGTCACAGAATGGAGATATGTGAAGTCACAGAATGGAGGTGTGTGAAGTCAGAATGGAGGTGTGTGAAGTCATAGAATGGAGGTGTGTGAAGTCAGAATGGAGGTGTGTGAAGTCATAGAATGTACGTATGTGAAGTCACAGAGTTCAGGTGTGTGAAGTCATAGAATGAAGGTTTGTGAAGTCATAGAATGGAGGTGTGTGAAGTCACATAATGGAGGTGTGCGAAGTTCTAGAATTGAGGTGTGTGAAGTCATAGAATGGAGGTGTGTGAAGTCCCAGAATTGAGGTGTGTGAAGTCATAGAATGGAGGTGTGTGAAGTCACAGAATGGAGTTGTGTGAAGTCAGAATTGAGGAGTGTAAAGTCATAGAATGGAGGTGTGTGAAGTCATAGAATGGAGGTGTGTGAAGTCCCAGAATGGAGATGTGTGAAATCATAGTATGGAGGTGTGTGAAGTTCTAGAATGGAGATGTGTCAAGTCACATAATGGAGGTGTGTGAAGTTCTAGAATTGAGGTGTGTGAAGTGAGAGAATGGAGGTGTGTGAGTCATAGAATTGAAGTGTGTGAAGTCACAGAATGGAGGTGTGTGAAGTCATGGAGTGGAAGTGTGTGAAGTCACAGAATGGAGATATGTGAAGTCACAGAATGGAGGTGTGTGAAGTCACAGAATGGAGTTTTGTGAAGTCATAGAATGGAGGTGTGTGAAGTCACATAATTGAGGTATGTGAAGTCACAAAATTGAGGTGTGTGAAGTCACAGAATGGAGGTGTATGAAGGCAGAGAATGGAGGTCTGTGAAGTCACAGCATGGAGGCGTGTGAAGTCACAGAATGGAGGTGTGTGAAGTCCCAGAATGGAGGTGTGTGAAGTCATGGAATGGAGGTGTGTGAAGCCAAAATGGAGGAGTGTGAAATCATAGAATGGAGGTGTGTGAAGTCAGAGAATGGAGGTGTGTTAGTCATAGAATTGAAGTGTGTGAAGTCACAGAATGGAGGTATGTGAAGTCATAGAATGGAGGTGTGTGAAGTGAAAAAGGAGGTGTGTGAAGTCAGAATGGAGGTCTGTGAAGTCACAGAGTGGAGGTGTGTGAAGTCACAGATGGACATGTGTTAAGTTATAGAACGGAGATGTGTGAAATCATAGAATGGAGGCGTGTGAAGTAAGAATGGAGATGTGTGAAGTCAGAAAGGAGGTGTGTGAAGTCATAGAATGGATTCTTTTGAAAGAAGAATGGAGGTGTATAAAGTCATAGAATGGAGGTGTGTGAAGTCACAGAATGGAGGTGTGTGAAGTCACAGAATGGAGGTGTGTGAAGTCACAGAATGGAGGTGTGTGAAATCACAGAATGGAGGCGTGTGAAGTCACACAATTAAGGTGTATGAAATCATAGAATGGAGGTGTGGGAAGTCAAAATGGAAGTGTGTGATAACACAATTGAGGAATGTGAAGTCACAGAAAGGAGGTGTGTGAAGTCAAAATGGAGGTGTGTGAAGTCACAGAATGCAGGTATGTGAAGTCACAGAATGAAGGTGTGTGAAGTCAAAATGGAGATTTGTGAAGTCTCTGAAATGAGGTTTGTGAAGTCTAACATTGGGGGTGTGTGAAGTCATAGAATGGAGGTGTGTGAAGTCACAGAATGGAGGTGTGTGAAGTCACAATGGAGGTGTGTGAAGTCATAGAATGGAGGTGTGTGAAGTCACAGAATGGAGGTGTGTAAAGTCAGAATGGAGGTGTGCGAAGTCATAGAATGGAGGTGTGTAAAGTCATAGAATGGAGGTTTGTGAAGTCAGAATTGAGGTGTGTGAAGTCATAGAATGGAGGTTTGTGAAGTCACAGAATGGAGGTGTGTGAAGTCAGAATGGAGGTGTTCGAAGTCATAGAATGGAAGTGTGTGAAGTAATAGAATGGAGGTGTGTGAAATTATAAAATGGAGGTGTGTGAAGTCATAGAATGGAGGGGTGTGAAGTCATAAAACGGAGGCGTGTGAAGTCATAGAATGGAGGTGTGTGAAGTCATAGAATGGAGGTGTGTGAAGTCACAGAATGGAGGTGTGTGAAGTCCCAGAATGGAGGTGTGTGAAGTCCCAGAATGGAGGTGTGTGAAGTCACGGAATGGAGGTGTGTGAAGCCAAAATGGAGGTGTGTGAAGTCATAGAATGGAGGTGTGTGAAGTCAGAGAATGGAGGTGTGTTCGTCAGAGAATTTAAGTGTGTGAAGTCACAGAATGGAGGTGTGTGAAGTCATAGAATGGAGGTGTGTGAAGTCAAAAGAGGTGTGTGAAGTCAGAATGGAGGTCTGTGAAGTTACAGAATGGAGGTGTGTGAACTCACAGATGGACATGTGTTAAGTCATAGAACGGAGGTGTGTGAAGTCATAGAATGGAGGCGTGTGAAGTCAGAATGGAGATGTGTGAAGTCAGAATGGAGGTGTGTGAAGTCATAGAATGGATGTTTTTGAAATAAGAATGGAGGTCTGTAAAGTCGTAGAATGGAGGTGTGTGAAGTCACAGAATGGAGGTGTGTGAAGTCACAGAATGGAGGTGTGTGAAGTCACAAATGGAGGTGTGTGAATTCACAGAATGGAGGTGTGTGAAATCACAGATTGGAGGCTTGTGAAGTCACAGAATTAAGGTGTGTGAAATCATAGAAGGGAGGTGTGGGAAGACAAAATGGAAGTGTGTGATGACACAATTGAGGAATGTGAAGTCACAGAAAAGAGGTGTGTGAAGTCAAAATGGAGGTGTGTGAAGTCAGAGAATGCAGGTATGTGAAGTCACAGAATGAAGGTGTGTGAAGTCAAAATGGAGGTTTGTGAAGTCTCTGAAATGAGGTGTGTGAAGTCAAACATTGGTGGTGTGTGAAGTCATAGAATGGAGGTGTGTGAAGTCACAGAATGTAGGTGTGTGAATTCACAATGGAGGTGTGTGAAGTCATAGAATGGAGGTGTGTGAAATCACCGAATGGAGGTGTGTAAAGTCGGAATGGAGGTGTGCGAAGTCATAGAATGGAGGTGTGTAAAGTCATAGAATGGAGGTGTGTGAAGTCAGAATTGAGGTGTGTGAAGTCATAGAATGGAGGTTTGTGAAGTCACAGAATGGAGGTGTGTGAAGTCACAGAATGGAGGTGTGTGAAGTCCCAGAATTGAGGTGTGTGAAGTCACGGAATGGAGGTGTGTGAAGGCAAAATGGAGGTGTGTGAAGTCATAGAATGGAGGTGTGTGAATCAAAAATCGGTGTGTGAAGTCAGAATGGAGGTCTGTGAAGTCACAGTATGGAGGTTTGTGAAGTCACAGATGGACATGTGTTAAGTCATAGAACGGAGGTGTGTGAAGTCATAGAATGGAGGCGTGTGAAGTCAGAATGGATATGTGTGCAGTCGGAATGGAGGTGTGTGAAGTCATAGAATGGATGTTTTTGAAATAAGAATGGAGGTGTGTAAAGTCATAGAATGGATGTGTGTGAAGTCACAGAATGGAGGTGTGTGAAGTCACAGAATGGAGGTGTGTGAATTCACAGAATGGAGGTGTGTGAAGTCACAGAATGAAGGTGTGTGAAGTCAGAATGGAGGTGTACGAATTCATAGAATGGAAGTGTGTGAAGTAATAGAATGGAGGTGTGTGAAATCATAGAATGGAGGTGTGTGAAGTCATAGAATGGAGGGGTGTGAAGTCATTAAATGGAGGCGTGTGAAGTCATAGAATGGAGGTGTGTGAAGTCATAGAATGGAGGTGTGTGAAGTCACAGAATGGAGGTGTGTGAAGTCACAGAATGGAGGCGTGTGAAGTCACAGAATTAAGGTGTGTGAAATCATAGAATGGAGGTGTGGGAAGTCAAAATGGAAGTGTGTGATGACACAATTGAGGAATGTGAAGTCAAAGAAAGGAGGTGTGTGAAGTCAAAATGGAGGTGTGTGAAGTCACAGAATGCAGGTATGTGAAGTCACAGAATGAAGGTGTGTGAAGTCAGAATGGAGGTGTACGAATTCATAGAATGGAAGTGTGTGAAGTAATAGAATGGAGGTGTGTGAAATCATAGAATGGAGGTGTGTGAAGTCATAGAATGGAGGGGTGTGAAGTCATTAAATGGAGGCGTGTGAAGTCATAGAATGGAGGTGTGTGAAGTCATAGAATGGAGGTGTGTGAAGTCACAGAATGGAGGTGTGTGAAGTCACAGAACGGAGGCGTGTGAAGTCACAGAATTAAGGTGTGTGAAATCATAGAATGGAGGTGTGGGAAGTCAAAATGGAAGTGTGTGATGACACAATTGAGGAATGTGAAGTCACAGAAAGGAGGTGTGTGAAGTCAAAATGGAGGTGTGTGAAGTCACAGAATGCAGGTATGTGAAGTCACAGAATGAAGGTGTGTGAAGTCAAAATGGAGGGTTGTGAAGTCTCTGAAATGAGGTGTGTGAGGTCTAACATTGGTGGTGTGTGAAGTCATAGAATGGAGATGTGTGAAGTCACAGAATGGAGGTGTGTGAAGTCATAGAATGGAGGTGTGTAAAGTCATAGAATGGAGGTTTGTGAAGTCAGAATTGAGGTGTGTGAAGTCATGGAATGGAGGTTTGTGAAGTCACAGAATGGAGGTGTGTGAAGTCAGATTGGAGGTGTACGAATTCATAGAATGGAAGTGTGTGAAGTAATAGAATGGAGGTGTGTGAAATCATAGAATGGAGGTGTGTGAAGTCATAGAATTGAGGGGTGTGAAGTCATAAAATGGAGGGGTGTGAAGTCATAGAATGGAGGTGTGTGAAGTCATAGAATGGAGGTGTGTGAAGTCACAGAATGGAGGTGTGTGAAGTCACAGAATGGAGGCGTGTGAAGTCACAGAATTAAGGTGTGTGAAATCATAGAATGGAGGTGTGGGAAGTCAAAATGGAAGTGTGTGAAGACACAATTGAGGAATGTGAAGTCACAGAAAGGAGGTTAGTGAAGTCAAAATGGAGGTGTGTGAAGTCACAGAATGCAGGTGTGTGAAGTCACAGAATGAAGGTTTGTGAAGTCAAAATGGAGGTTTGTGAAGTCTCTGAAATGAGGTGTGTGAAGTCTAACATTGGTGGTGTGTGAAGTCATAGAATGGAGGTGTGTGAAGTCAAAAGAGTTGTGTGAAGACAGAATGGAGGTCTGTGAAGTCACAGAATGGAGGTGTGTGAAGTCACAGATGGACATGTGTTAAGTCATAGAACGGAGGTGTGTGAAGTCATAGAATGGAGGCGTGTGAAGTCAGAATGTGGATGTGTGAAGTCAGAATGGAGGTGTGTGAAGTCATAGAATGGATGTTTTTGAAATAAGAATGGAGGTGTGTAAAGTCATAGAATGGAGGAGTGTGAAGTCACAGAATGGAGGTGTGTGAAGTCACACAATGGAAGTGTGTGAAGTCACAAAATGGAGGTGTGTGAATTCACAGAATGGAGGTGTGCGAAATCACAGATTGGAGGCGTGTGAAGTCACAGAATTAAGGTGTGTGAAATCATAGAATGTAGGTGTGGGAAGTCAAAATGAAAGTGTGTGATGACACAATTGAAGAATGTGAAGTCACAGAAAGGAGGTGTGTGAAGTCAAAATGGAGGTGTGTGAAGTCACAGAATGCAGGTATGTGAAGTCACAGAATGAAGGTGTGTGAAGTCAAAATGGAGGTTTGTGAAGTCTCTGAAATGAGGTGTGTGAAGTCTAACATTGGTGGTGTGTGAAGTCATAGAATGGAGGTGTGTGAAGTCACAGAATGGAGGTGTGTAAGGTCAGAATGGAGGTGTGCGAAGTCATAGAATGGAGGTGTGTAAAGTCAAAGAATGGTGGTTTGTGAAGTCACAGAATGGAGGTGTGTGAAGTCAGAATGGAGGTGTACGAATTCATAGAATGGAAGTGTGTGAAGTAATAGAATGGAGGTGTGTGAAATCATAGAATGGAGGTGTGTGAAGTCATAGAATGGAGGGGTGTGAAGTCATAGAATGGAGGCGTGTGAAGTCATAGAATGGAGGAGTGTGAAGTCATAGAATGGAGGTGTGTGAAGTCACAGAATGGAGGTTTGTGAAGTCACAGAATGGAGGTGTGTGAAGTCCCAGAATGGAGGTGTGTGAAGTCACGGAATGGAGGTGTGTGAAGCCAAAATGGAGGTGTGTAAAGTCATAGAATGGAGGTGTGTGAAGTCACAGAATGGAGGTGTGTGAAGTCCCAGAATGGAGGTGTGTGAAGTCAAAAGAGGTGTGTGAAGTCAGAATGGAGGTCTGTGAAGTCACAGAATGGAGGTGTGTGAAGTCACAGATGGACATGTGTTAAGTCATAGAACGGAGGTGTGTGAACTCATAGAATGGAGGCATGTGAAGTCAGAATGGAGATGTGTGAAGTCAGAATGGAGGTGTGTAAAGTCATAGAATGGAGGTGTGTGAAGTCACAGAATGGAGGTGTGTGAAGTTACATAATGGAGGTGTGTGAAGTCACAAAATGGAGATGTGTGAATTCACAGAATGGAGGTGTGTGAAATCACAGATTGGAGGCTTGTGAAGTCACAGAATTAAGGTGTGTGAAATCATAGAATGGAGGTGTGGGAAGTCATAGAATGGAGGTTTGTGAAGTCACAGAATGGAGGTGTGTGAAGTCACAATGGAGGTGTGTGAAGTCATAGAATGGAGGTGTGTTAAGTCACAGAATGGAGGTGTGTAAAGTCAGAATGGAGGTGTGCGAAGTCACAGAATGGAGGTGTGTAAAGTCATAGAATGGAGGTGTGTGAAGTCAGAATTGAGGTGTGTGAAGTCATAGAATGGAGGTTTGTGAAGTCACAGAATGGAGGTGTGTGAAGTCACAGAATGGAGGTGTGTGAAGTCCCTGAATTGAGGTGTGTGAAGTCACGGATTGGAGGTGTGTGAAGCCAAAATGGAGGTGTGTGAAGTCATAGAATGGAGGTGTGTGAATCAAAAAGAGGTGTGTGAAGTCAGAATGGAGGTTTGTGAAGTTTCTGAAATGAGGTGTGTGAAGTCTAACATTGGTGGTGTGTGAAGTCATAGAATGGAGATGTGTGAAGTCACAGAATGGAGGTGTGTGAAGTCAGAATGGAGGTGTACGAATTCATAGAATGGAAGTGTGTGAAATAATGGAATGGAGGTGTGTGAAATCATAGATTGGAGGTGTGTGAAGTCATAGAATGGAGGTGTGTGAAGTCACAGAATGGAGGTGTGTGAAGTCACAGAATGGAGGCGTGTGAAGTCACAGAATTAAGGTGTGTGAAATCATAGAATGGAGGTGTGGGAAGTCAAAATAGAAGTGTGTGATGACACAATTGGGGAATGTGAAGTCACAGAAAGGAGGTGTGTGAAGTCAAAATGCAGGTCTGTGAAGTCACAGAATGGAGGTGTGTGAAGTCATAGAATGGAGGTGTGTGAAGTCAAAAGAGGTGTGTGAAGTCAGAATGGAGGTCTGTGAAGTCACAGAATGGAGGTGTGTGAAGTCACAGATGGACATGTGTTAAGTCATAGAACAGAGGTGTGTGAAGTCATAGAATGGAGGCGTGTGAAGTCAGAATGGAGATGTGTGACGTCATAATGGAGGTGTGTGAAGTCATAGAATGGATGTTTTTGAAATAAGAGTGGAGGTGTGTAAAGTCATAGAATGGAGGTGTGTGAAGTCACAGAATGGAGGTGTGTGAAGTCACAGAATGAAGGTGTGTGAAGTCACAAAATGGAGGTGTGTGAATTCACAGAATGGAGGTGTGTGAAATCACAGATTGGAGGCTTGTGAAGTCACAGAATTAAGGTGTATGAAATCATAGAATGGAGGTGTGGGAAGTCAAAATGGAAGTGTGTGATGACACAATTGAGGAATGTGAAGTCACAGAATGGAGGTGTGTGAAGTCAAAATGGAGGTGTGTGAAGTCAGAGAATGCAGGTATGTGAAGTCACAGAATGAAGGTGTGTGAAGTCAAAATGGAGGTTTGTGAAGTCTCTGAAATGAGGTGTGTGAAGTCAAACATTGGTGGTGTGTGAAGTCATAGAATGGAGGTGTGTGAAGTCACAGAATGTAGGTGTGTGAAGTCACAATGGAGGTGTGTGAAGTCATAGAATGGAGGTGTGTGAAGTCACAGAATGGAGGTGTGTAAAGTCAGAATTGAGGTGTGTGAAGTCATAGAATGGAGGTTTGTGAAGTCACAGAATGGAGGTGTGTGAAGTCACAGAATGGAGGTGTGTGAAGTCCCAGAATTGAGGTGTGTGAAGTCACGGAATGGAGGTGTGTGAAGCCAAAATGGAGGTGTGTGAAGTCATAGAATGGAGGTGTGTGAATCAAAAATCGGTGTGTGAAATCAGAATGGAGGTCTGTGAAGTCACAGAATGGAGGTTTGTGGAGTCACAGATGGACATGTGTTAAGTCATAGAACGGAGGTGTGTGAAGTCATAGAATGGAGGCGTGTGAAGTCAGAATGGAGATGGGTGCAGTCAGAATGGAGGTGTGTGAAGTCATAGAATGGATGTTTTTGAAATAAGAATGGAGGTGTGTAAAGTCATAGAATGGAGGTGTGTGAAGTCACAGAATGGAGGTGTGTGAAGTCACAGAATGGAGGTGTGTGAATTCACAGAATGGAGGTGTATGAAATCACAGAATGGAGGCTGTGAAGTCACAGAATTAAGGTGTGTGAAATCATAGAATGGAGGTGTGGGAAGTCAAAATGGAAGTGTGTGATGACAAAATTGAGGAATGTGAAGTCACAGAAAGGAGGTGTGTGAAGTCAAAATGGAGGTGTGTGAAGTCAGAGAATGCAGGTATGTGAAGTCACAGAATGAAGGTGTGTGAAGTCAAAATGGAGGTTTGTGAAGTCTCTGAAATGAGGTGTGTGAGGTCTAACATTGGTGGTGTGTGAAGTCATAGAATGGAGATGTGTGAAGGCACAGAATGGAGGTGTGTAAAGTCATAGAATGGAGGTGTGTAAAGTCATAGAATGGAGGTTTGTGAAGTCAGAATTGAGGTGTGTGAAGTCATAGAATGGAGGTTTGTGAAGTCACAGAATGAAGGTGTGTGAAGTCAGAATGGAGGTGTACGAATTCATAGAATGGAAGTGTGTGAAGTAATAGAATGGAGGTGTGTGAAATCATAGAATGGAGGTGTGTGAAGTCATAGAATGGAGGGGTGTGAAGTCATAAAATGGAGGCGTGTGAAGTCATAGAATGGAGGTGTGTGAAGTCATAGACTGGAGGTGTGTGAAGTCACAGAATGGAGGTGTGTGAAGTCACAGAATGGAGGCGTGTGAAGTCACCGAATTAAGGTGTGTGAAATCATAGAATGGAGGTGTGGGAAGTCAAAATGGAAGTGTGTGAAGACACAATTGAGGAATGTGAAGTCACAGAAAGGAGGTGTGTGAAGTCAAAATGGAGGTGTGTGAAGTCACAGAATGCAGGTGTGTGAAGTCACAGAATGAAGGTTTGTGAAGTCAAAATGGAGGTTTGTGAAGTCTCTGAAATGAGGTGTGTGAAGTCTAACATTGGTGGTGTGTGAAGTCATAGAATGGAGGTGTGTGAAGTCAGAGAATGGAGGTGTGTTCGTCATAGAATTGAAGTGTGTGAAGTCACAGAATGGAGGTGTGTGAAGTCATAGAATGGAGGTGTGTGAAGTCAAAAGAGGTGTGTAAAGTCAGAATGGAGGTCTGTGAAGTCACAGAATGGAGGTGTGTGAAGTCACTGATGGACATGTGTTAAGTCATAGAACGGAGGTGTGTGAAGTCATAGAATGGAATCGTGTGAAGTCAGAATGTGGATGTGTGAAGTCAGAATGGAGGTGTGTTAAGTCATAGAATGGATGTTTTTGAAATAAGAATGGAGGTGTGTAAAGTCATAGAATGGAGGAGTGTGAAGTCACAGAATGAAGGTGTGTGAAGTCAAAATGGAGGTTTGTGAAGTCTCTGAAATGAGGTGTGTGAAGTTTAACATTGGTAGTGTGTGAAGTCATAGAATGGAGGTGTGTGAAGTCACAGAATGGAGGTGTGTAAAGTCAGAATGGAGGTGTGCGACGTCATAGAATGGAGGTGTGTAAAGTCATAGAATGGTGGTTTGTGAAGTCACAGAATGGAGGTGTGTGAAGTCAGAATGGAGGTGTACGAATTCATAGAATGGAAGTGTGTGAAGTAATAGAATGGAGGTGTGTGAAATCATAGAATGGAGGTGTGTGAAGTCACAGAATGGAGGTGTGTGAAGTCATAGAATGGAGGCGTGTGAAGTCATAGAATGGAGGAGTGTGAAGTCATAGAATGGAGGTGTGTGAAGTCACAGAATGGAGGTGTGTGAAGTCACAGAATGGAGGTGTGTGAAGTCCCCGAATGGAGGTGTGTGAAGTCACGGAATGGAGGTGTGTGAAGCCAAAATGGAGGTGTGTGAAGTCATAGAATGGAGGTGTGTGAAGTCACAGAATGGAGGTGTGTGAAGTCCCAGAATGGAGGTGTGTGAAGTCAAAAGAGGTGTGTGAAGTCAGAATGGAGGTCTGTGAAGTCACAGAATGGAGGTGTGTGAAGTCACAGATGGACATGTGTTAAGTCATAGAACGGAGGTGTGTGAAGTCATAGAATGGAGGTGTGTGAATTCACAGAATGGAGTTGTGTGAAATCACAGATTGGAGGCTTGTGAAGTCACAGAATTAAGGTGTGTGAAATCATAGAATGGAGGTGTGGGAAGTCAAAATGGAAGTGTGTGATGACACAATTGAGGAATGTGAAGTCACAGAAAGGAGGTGTGTGAAGTCAAAATGGAGGTGTGTGAAGTCAGAGAATGCAGGTATGTGAAGTCACAGAATGAAGGTGTGTGAAGTCAAAATGGAGGTTTGTGAAGTCTCTGAAATGAGGTGTGTGAAGTCAAACATTGGTGGTGTGTGAAGTCATAGAATGGAGGTGTGTGAAGTCACAGAATGTAGGTGTGTGAAGTCACAATGGAGGTGTGTGAAGTCATCAAATGGAGGTGTGTGAAGTCACAGAATTGAGGTGTGTAAAGTCAGAATTGAGGTGTGTGAAGTCATAGAATGGAGGTTTGTGAAGTCACAGAATGGAGGTGTGTGAAGTCACAGAATGGAGGTGTGTGAAGTCCCAGAATTGAGGTGTGTGAAGTCACGGAATGGAGGTGTGTGAAGCCAAAATGGAGGTGTGTGAAGTCATACAATGAGGTGTGTGAATCAAAAATCGGTGTGTGAAGTCAGAATGGAGGTCTGTGAAGTCACAGAATGGAGGTTTGTGAAGTCACAGATGGACATGTGTTAAGTCATAGAACGGAGGTGTGTGAAGTCATAGAATGGAGGCGTGTGAAGTCAGAATGGAGATGTGTGCAGTCGGAATGGAGGTGTGTGAAGTCATAGAATGGAGGTGTGTGAAGTCACAGAATGGAGGTGTGTGAAGTCACAGAATGAAGGTGTGTGAATTCACAGAATGGAGGTGTGTGAAATCACAGAATGGAGGCGTGTGAAGTCACAGAATTAAGGTGTGTGAAATCATAGAATGGAGGTGTGGGAAGTCAAAATGGAAGTGTGTGATGACAAAATTGAGGAATGTGAAGTCACAGAAAGGAGGTGTGTGAAGTCAAAATGGTGGTGTGTGAAGTCACAGAATGCAGGTAGGTGAAGTCACAGAATGAAGGTGTGTGAAGTCAAAATGGAGGTTTGTGAAGTCTCTGAAATGAGGTGTGTGAGGTCTAACATTGGTGGTGTGTGAAGTCATAGAATGGAAATGTGTGAAGTCACAGAATGGAGGTGTGTGAAGTCATAGAATCGAGGTGTGTAAAGTCATAGAATGGAGGTTTGTGAAGTCAGAATTGAGGTGTGTGAAGTCATAGAATGGAGGTTTGTGAAGTCACAGAATGAAGGTGTGTGAAGTCAGAATGGAGGTGTACGAATTCATAGAATGGAAGTGTGTGAAGTAATAGAAGGGAGGTGTGTGAAATCATAGAATGGAGGTGTGTGAAGTCACAGAATGGAGGTGTGTGAAGTCACAGAATGGAGGCGTGTGGAGTCACAGAATTAAGGTGTGTGAAATCATAGAATGGAGGTGTGGGAAGTCAAAATGGAAGTGTGTGAAGACACAATTGAGGAATGTGAAGTCACAGAAAGGAGGTGTGTGAAGTCAAAATGGAGGTGTGTGAAGTCACAGAATGCAGGTGTGTGAAGTCACAGAATGAAGGTTTGTGAAGTCAAAATGAAGGTTTGTGAAGTCTCTGAAATGAGGTGTGTGAAGTTTAACACTGGTGGTGTGTGAAGTCATAGAATGGTGGTGTGTGAAGTCACTGAATGGAGGTGTGTGAAGTCAGAATGGAGGTCTGTGAAGTCATAGAATGGAGGTGTGTGAAGTCACAGAATGGAGGTGTGTAAAGTCAGAGTGGAGGTGTGCGAAGTCATAGAATGGAGGTGTGTAAAGTCATAGAATGGAGGTTTGAGAAGTCAAAATTGAGGTGTGTGAAGTCATAGAATGGGTGTTTGTGAAGTCACAGAATGGAGGTGTGTGAAGTCAGAATGGAGGTGTACGAAGTCATAGTATGGAAGTGTGTGAAGTAGTAGAAAGGAGGTGTGTGAAATCATAGAATGGAGGTGTGTGAAGTCATAGAATGGACGGGTGTGAAGTCATAAAATGGAGGCGAGTGAAGTCATAGAATGGAGGTGTGTGAAGTCACAGAATGGAGGTTTGTGAAGTCACAGAATGGAGGTGTGTGAAGTCACAGAATGGAGGTGTGTGAAGTCCCAGAATGGAGGTGTGTGAAGTCACGGAATGGAGGTGTGTGAAGCCAAAATGGAGGTGTGTGAACTCATAGAATGGAGGTGTGTGATGTCAGAGAATGGAGGTGTGTTTGTCATAGAATTGAAGTGTGTGAAGTCACAGAATGGAGGTGTGTGAAGTCATAGAATGGAGTTGTGTGAAGTCAAAAGAGGTGTGTGAAGTCAGAATGGAGGTCTGTGAAGTCACAGAATGGAGGTGTGTGAAGTCACAGATGGACATGTGTTAAGTCATAGAACGGAGGTGTGTGAAGTCATAGAATGGAGGCGTGTGAAGTCAGAATGTGGATGTGTGAAGTCAGAATGGAGGTGTGTGAAGTCACAGAATGCAGGTATGTGAAGTCACAGAATGAAGGTGTGTGAAGTCAAAATGGAGGTTTGTGAAGTCTCTGAAATGAGGTGTGTGAAGTCTAACATTGGTGGTGTGTGAAGTCATAGAATGGAGATGTGTGAAGTCAGAGAATGCAGGTGTGTAAAGTCAGAATGGAGGTGTGCGAAGTCATAGAATGGATGTGTGTAAAGTCATAGAATGGAGGTTTGTGAAGTCACAGAATGGAGGTGTGTGAAGTCAGAATGGAGGTGTACGAATTCATAGAATGGAAGTGTGTGAAGTAATAGAATGGAGGTGTGTGAAATCATAGAATGGAGGTGTGTGAAGTCATAGAATGGAGGGGTGTGAAGTCATAAAATGGAGGCGTGTGAAGTCATAGAATGGAGGTGTGTGAAGTCATAGAATGGAGGTGTGTGAAATCACAGAATGGAGGTGTGTGAAGTTACAGAATGGAGGCGTGTGAAGTCACAGAATTAAGGTGTTTGAAATCATAGAATGGAGGTGTGAGAAGTCAAAATGGAAGTGTGTGATGACACAATTGAGGAATGTGAAGTCACAGAAAGGAGGTGTGTGAAGTCAAAATGGAGGTGTGTGAAGTCACAGAATGAAGGTTTGTGAAGACAAAATGGAGGTTTGTGAAGTCTCTGAAATGAGGTGTGTGAAGTCAAACATTGGTGGTGTGTGAAGTCATAGAGTGGAGGTGTGTGAAGTCACAGAATGGAGGTGTGTGAAGTCACAATGGAGGTGTGTGAAGTCATAGAATGGAGGTGTGTAAAGTCATAGAATGGATGTTTGTGAAGTCAAAATTGAGGTGTGTGAAGTCATAGAATGGGTGTTTGTGAAGTCACAGAATGGAGGTCTGTGAAGTCAGAATGGAGGTGTGTGAAGTCCCAGAATTGAGGTGTGTGAAGTCACGGAATGGAGGTGTGTGACGCCAAAATGGAGGTGTGTGAAGTCATACAATGGAGGTGTGTGAATCAAAAATCGGTGTGTGAAGTCAGAATGGACGTCTGTGAAGTCACAGAATGGAGGTTTGTGAAGTCACAGATGGACATGTGTTAAGTCATAGAACGGAGGTGTGTGAAGTCATAGAATGGAGGCGTGTGAAGTCAGAATGGAGATGTGTGCAGTCGGAATGGAGGTGTGTGAAGTCATAGAATGGAGGTGTGTGAAGTCACAGAATGGAGGTGTGTGAAGTCACAGAATGAAGGTGTGTGA
Source organism: Megascapheus bottae (assembly GCA_024803745.1). Taxonomy (NCBI): domain Eukaryota; kingdom Metazoa; phylum Chordata; class Mammalia; order Rodentia; family Geomyidae; genus Megascapheus; species Megascapheus bottae. The sequence goes on from JANJXV010000311.1 coordinate 1,059,096, forward strand.
ATTCACAGAATGGAGGTGTGTGAAATCACAGAATGGAGGCGTGTGAAATCACAGATTGGAGGCTTGTGAAGTCACAGAATTAAGGTGTGTGAAATCATAGAATGGAGGTGTGGGAAGTCAAAATGGAAGTGTGTGATGACACAATTGAGGAATGTGAAGTCACAGAAAGGAGGTGTGTGAAGTCAAAATGGAGGTGTGTGAAGTCAGAGAATGCAGGTATGTGAAGTCACAGAATGAAGGTGTGTGAAGTCAAAATGGAGGTTTGTGAAGTCTCTGAAATGAGGTGTGTGAAGTCAAACATTGGTGGTGTGTGAAGTCATAGAATGGAGGTGTGTGAAGTCACAGAATGTAGGTGTGTGAAGTCACAATGGAGGTGTGTGAAGTCATCAAATGGAGGTGTGTGAAGTCACAGAATTGAGGTGTGTAAAGTCAGAATTGAGGTGTGTGAAGTCATAGAATGGAGGTTTGTGAAGTCACAGAATGGAGGTGTGTGAAGTCACAGAATGGAGGTGTGTGAAGTCCCAGAATTGAGGTGTGTGAAGTCACGGAATGGAGGTGTGTGAAGCCAAAATGGAGGTGTGTGAAGTCATACAATGAGGTGTGTGAATCAAAAATCGGTGTGTGAAGTCAGAATGGAGGTCTGTGAAGTCACAGAATGGAGGTTTGTGAAGTCACAGATGGACATGTGTTAAGTCATAGAACGGAGGTGTGTGAAGTCATAGAATGGAGGCGTGTGAAGTCAGAATGGAGATGTGTGCAGTCGGAATGGAGGTGTGTGAAGTCATAGAATGGAGGTGTGTGAAGTCACAGAATGGAGGTGTGTGAAGTCACAGAATGAAGGTGTGTGAATTCACAGAATGGAGGTGTGTGAAATCACAGAATGGAGGCGTGTGAAGTCACAGAATTAAGGTGTGTGAAATCATAGAATGGAGGTGTGGGAAGTCAAAATGGAAGTGTGTGATGACAAAATTGAGGAATGTGAAGTCACAGAAAGGAGGTGTGTGAAGTCAAAATGGTGGTGTGTGAAGTCACAGAATGCAGGTAGGTGAAGTCACAGAATGAAGGTGTGTGAAGTCAAAATGGAGGTTTGTGAAGTCTCTGAAATGAGGTGTGTGAGGTCTAACATTGGTGGTGTGTGAAGTCATAGAATGGAAATGTGTGAAGTCACAGAATGGAGGTGTGTGAAGTCATAGAATCGAGGTGTGTAAAGTCATAGAATGGAGGTTTGTGAAGTCAGAATTGAGGTGTGTGAAGTCATAGAATGGAGGTTTGTGAAGTCACAGAATGAAGGTGTGTGAAGTCAGAATGGAGGTGTACGAATTCATAGAATGGAAGTGTGTGAAGTAATAGAAGGGAGGTGTGTGAAATCATAGAATGGAGGTGTGTGAAGTCACAGAATGGAGGTGTGTGAAGTCACAGAATGGAGGCGTGTGGAGTCACAGAATTAAGGTGTGTGAAATCATAGAATGGAGGTGTGGGAAGTCAAAATGGAAGTGTGTGAAGACACAATTGAGGAATGTGAAGTCACAGAAAGGAGGTGTGTGAAGTCAAAATGGAGGTGTGTGAAGTCACAGAATGCAGGTGTGTGAAGTCACAGAATGAAGGTTTGTGAAGTCAAAATGAAGGTTTGTGAAGTCTCTGAAATGAGGTGTGTGAAGTTTAACACTGGTGGTGTGTGAAGTCATAGAATGGTGGTGTGTGAAGTCACTGAATGGAGGTGTGTGAAGTCAGAATGGAGGTCTGTGAAGTCATAGAATGGAGGTGTGTGAAGTCACAGAATGGAGGTGTGTAAAGTCAGAGTGGAGGTGTGCGAAGTCATAGAATGGAGGTGTGTAAAGTCATAGAATGGAGGTTTGAGAAGTCAAAATTGAGGTGTGTGAAGTCATAGAATGGGTGTTTGTGAAGTCACAGAATGGAGGTGTGTGAAGTCAGAATGGAGGTGTACGAAGTCATAGTATGGAAGTGTGTGAAGTAGTAGAAAGGAGGTGTGTGAAATCATAGAATGGAGGTGTGTGAAGTCATAGAATGGACGGGTGTGAAGTCATAAAATGGAGGCGAGTGAAGTCATAGAATGGAGGTGTGTGAAGTCACAGAATGGAGGTTTGTGAAGTCACAGAATGGAGGTGTGTGAAGTCACAGAATGGAGGTGTGTGAAGTCCCAGAATGGAGGTGTGTGAAGTCACGGAATGGAGGTGTGTGAAGCCAAAATGGAGGTGTGTGAACTCATAGAATGGAGGTGTGTGATGTCAGAGAATGGAGGTGTGTTTGTCATAGAATTGAAGTGTGTGAAGTCACAGAATGGAGGTGTGTGAAGTCATAGAATGGAGTTGTGTGAAGTCAAAAGAGGTGTGTGAAGTCAGAATGGAGGTCTGTGAAGTCACAGAATGGAGGTGTGTGAAGTCACAGATGGACATGTGTTAAGTCATAGAACGGAGGTGTGTGAAGTCATAGAATGGAGGCGTGTGAAGTCAGAATGTGGATGTGTGAAGTCAGAATGGAGGTGTGTGAAGTCACAGAATGCAGGTATGTGAAGTCACAGAATGAAGGTGTGTGAAGTCAAAATGGAGGTTTGTGAAGTCTCTGAAATGAGGTGTGTGAAGTCTAACATTGGTGGTGTGTGAAGTCATAGAATGGAGATGTGTGAAGTCAGAGAATGCAGGTGTGTAAAGTCAGAATGGAGGTGTGCGAAGTCATAGAATGGATGTGTGTAAAGTCATAGAATGGAGGTTTGTGAAGTCACAGAATGGAGGTGTGTGAAGTCAGAATGGAGGTGTACGAATTCATAGAATGGAAGTGTGTGAAGTAATAGAATGGAGGTGTGTGAAATCATAGAATGGAGGTGTGTGAAGTCATAGAATGGAGGGGTGTGAAGTCATAAAATGGAGGCGTGTGAAGTCATAGAATGGAGGTGTGTGAAGTCATAGAATGGAGGTGTGTGAAATCACAGAATGGAGGTGTGTGAAGTTACAGAATGGAGGCGTGTGAAGTCACAGAATTAAGGTGTTTGAAATCATAGAATGGAGGTGTGAGAAGTCAAAATGGAAGTGTGTGATGACACAATTGAGGAATGTGAAGTCACAGAAAGGAGGTGTGTGAAGTCAAAATGGAGGTGTGTGAAGTCACAGAATGAAGGTTTGTGAAGACAAAATGGAGGTTTGTGAAGTCTCTGAAATGAGGTGTGTGAAGTCAAACATTGGTGGTGTGTGAAGTCATAGAGTGGAGGTGTGTGAAGTCACAGAATGGAGGTGTGTGAAGTCACAATGGAGGTGTGTGAAGTCATAGAATGGAGGTGTGTAAAGTCATAGAATGGATGTTTGTGAAGTCAAAATTGAGGTGTGTGAAGTCATAGAATGGGTGTTTGTGAAGTCACAGAATGGAGGTCTGTGAAGTCAGAATGGAGGTGTGTGAAGTCCCAGAATTGAGGTGTGTGAAGTCACGGAATGGAGGTGTGTGACGCCAAAATGGAGGTGTGTGAAGTCATACAATGGAGGTGTGTGAATCAAAAATCGGTGTGTGAAGTCAGAATGGACGTCTGTGAAGTCACAGAATGGAGGTTTGTGAAGTCACAGATGGACATGTGTTAAGTCATAGAACGGAGGTGTGTGAAGTCATAGAATGGAGGCGTGTGAAGTCAGAATGGAGATGTGTGCAGTCGGAATGGAGGTGTGTGAAGTCATAGAATGGAGGTGTGTGAAGTCACAGAATGGAGGTGTGTGAAGTCACAGAATGAAGGTGTGTGAATTCACAGAATGGAGGTGTGTGAAATCACAGAATGGAGGCGTGTGAAATCACAGATTGGAGGCTTGTGAAGTCACAGAATTAAGGTGTGTGAAATCATAGAATGGAGGTGTGGGAAGTCAAAATGGAAGTGTGTGATGACACAATTGAGGAATGTGAAGTCACAGAAAGGAGGTGTGTGAAGTCAAAATGGAGGTGTGTGAAGTCAGAGAATGCAGGTATGTGAAGTCACAGAATGAAGGTGTGTGAAGTCAAAATGGAGGTTTGTGAAGTCTCTGAAATGAGGTGTGTGAAGTCAAACATTGGTGGTGTGTGAAGTCATAGAATGGAGGTGTGTGAAGTCACAGAATGTAGGTGTGTGAAGTCACAATGGAGGTGTGTGAAGTCATCAAATGGAGGTGTGTGAAGTCACAGAATTGAGGTGTGTAAAGTCAGAATTGAGGTGTGTGAAGTCATAGAATGGAGGTTTGTGAAGTCACAGAATGGAGGTGTGTGAAGTCACAGAATGGAGGTGTGTGAAGTCCCAGAATTGAGGTGTGTGAAGTCACGGAATGGAGGTGTGTGAAGCCAAAATGGAGGTGTGTGAAGTCATACAATGAGGTGTGTGAATCAAAAATCGGTGTGTGAAGTCAGAATGGAGGTCTGTGAAGTCACAGAATGGAGGTTTGTGAAGTCACAGATGGACATGTGTTAAGTCATAGAACGGAGGTGTGTGAAGTCATAGAATGGAGGCGTGTGAAGTCAGAATGGAGATGTGTGCAGTCGGAATGGAGGTGTGTGAAGTCATAGAATGGAGGTGTGTGAAGTCACAGAATGGAGGTGTGTGAAGTCACAGAATGAAGGTGTGTGAATTCACAGAATGGAGGTGTGTGAAATCACAGAATGGAGGCGTGTGAAGTCACAGAATTAAGGTGTGTGAAATCATAGAATGGAGGTGTGGGAAGTCAAAATGGAAGTGTGTGATGACAAAATTGAGGAATGTGAAGTCACAGAAAGGAGGTGTGTGAAGTCAAAATGGTGGTGTGTGAAGTCACAGAATGCAGGTAGGTGAAGTCACAGAATGAAGGTGTGTGAAGTCAAAATGGAGGTTTGTGAAGTCTCTGAAATGAGGTGTGTGAGGTCTAACATTGGTGGTGTGTGAAGTCATAGAATGGAAATGTGTGAAGTCACAGAATGGAGGTGTGTGAAGTCATAGAATCGAGGTGTGTAAAGTCATAGAATGGAGGTTTGTGAAGTCAGAATTGAGGTGTGTGAAGTCATAGAATGGAGGTTTGTGAAGTCACAGAATGAAGGTGTGTGAAGTCAGAATGGAGGTGTACGAATTCATAGAATGGAAGTGTGTGAAGTAATAGAAGGGAGGTGTGTGAAATCATAGAATGGAGGTGTGTGAAGTCACAGAATGGAGGTGTGTGAAGTCACAGAATGGAGGCGTGTGGAGTCACAGAATTAAGGTGTGTGAAATCATAGAATGGAGGTGTGGGAAGTCAAAATGGAAGTGTGTGAAGACACAATTGAGGAATGTGAAGTCACAGAAAGGAGGTGTGTGAAGTCAAAATGGAGGTGTGTGAAGTCACAGAATGCAGGTGTGTGAAGTCACAGAATGAAGGTTTGTGAAGTCAAAATGAAGGTTTGTGAAGTCTCTGAAATGAGGTGTGTGAAGTTTAACACTGGTGGTGTGTGAAGTCATAGAATGGTGGTGTGTGAAGTCACTGAATGGAGGTGTGTGAAGTCAGAATGGAGGTCTGTGAAGTCATAGAATGGAGGTGTGTGAAGTCACAGAATGGAGGTGTGTAAAGTCAGAGTGGAGGTGTGCGAAGTCATAGAATGGAGGTGTGTAAAGTCATAGAATGGAGGTTTGAGAAGTCAAAATTGAGGTGTGTGAAGTCATAGAATGGGTGTTTGTGAAGTCACAGAATGGAGGTGTGTGAAGTCAGAATGGAGGTGTACGAAGTCATAGTATGGAAGTGTGTGAAGTAGTAGAAAGGAGGTGTGTGAAATCATAGAATGGAGGTGTGTGAAGTCATAGAATGGACGGGTGTGAAGTCATAAAATGGAGGCGAGTGAAGTCATAGAATGGAGGTGTGTGAAGTCACAGAATGGAGGTTTGTGAAGTCACAGAATGGAGGTGTGTGAAGTCACAGAATGGAGGTGTGTGAAGTCCCAGAATGGAGGTGTGTGAAGTCACGGAATGGAGGTGTGTGAAGCCAAAATGGAGGTGTGTGAACTCATAGAATGGAGGTGTGTGATGTCAGAGAATGGAGGTGTGTTTGTCATAGAATTGAAGTGTGTGAAGTCACAGAATGGAGGTGTGTGAAGTCATAGAATGGAGTTGTGTGAAGTCAAAAGAGGTGTGTGAAGTCAGAATGGAGGTCTGTGAAGTCACAGAATGGAGGTGTGTGAAGTCACAGATGGACATGTGTTAAGTCATAGAACGGAGGTGTGTGAAGTCATAGAATGGAGGCGTGTGAAGTCAGAATGTGGATGTGTGAAGTCAGAATGGAGGTGTGTGAAGTCACAGAATGCAGGTATGTGAAGTCACAGAATGAAGGTGTGTGAAGTCAAAATGGAGGTTTGTGAAGTCTCTGAAATGAGGTGTGTGAAGTCTAACATTGGTGGTGTGTGAAGTCATAGAATGGAGATGTGTGAAGTCAGAGAATGCAGGTGTGTAAAGTCAGAATGGAGGTGTGCGAAGTCATAGAATGGATGTGTGTAAAGTCATAGAATGGAGGTTTGTGAAGTCACAGAATGGAGGTGTGTGAAGTCAGAATGGAGGTGTACGAATTCATAGAATGGAAGTGTGTGAAGTAATAGAATGGAGGTGTGTGAAATCATAGAATGGAGGTGTGTGAAGTCATAGAATGGAGGGGTGTGAAGTCATAAAATGGAGGCGTGTGAAGTCATAGAATGGAGGTGTGTGAAGTCATAGAATGGAGGTGTGTGAAATCACAGAATGGAGGTGTGTGAAGTTACAGAATGGAGGCGTGTGAAGTCACAGAATTAAGGTGTTTGAAATCATAGAATGGAGGTGTGAGAAGTCAAAATGGAAGTGTGTGATGACACAATTGAGGAATGTGAAGTCACAGAAAGGAGGTGTGTGAAGTCAAAATGGAGGTGTGTGAAGTCACAGAATGAAGGTTTGTGAAGACAAAATGGAGGTTTGTGAAGTCTCTGAAATGAGGTGTGTGAAGTCAAACATTGGTGGTGTGTGAAGTCATAGAGTGGAGGTGTGTGAAGTCACAGAATGGAGGTGTGTGAAGTCACAATGGAGGTGTGTGAAGTCATAGAATGGAGGTGTGTAAAGTCATAGAATGGATGTTTGTGAAGTCAAAATTGAGGTGTGTGAAGTCATAGAATGGGTGTTTGTGAAGTCACAGAATGGAGGTCTGTGAAGTCAGAATGGAGGTGTGTGAAGTCCCAGAATTGAGGTGTGTGAAGTCACGGAATGGAGGTGTGTGACGCCAAAATGGAGGTGTGTGAAGTCATACAATGGAGGTGTGTGAATCAAAAATCGGTGTGTGAAGTCAGAATGGACGTCTGTGAAGTCACAGAATGGAGGTTTGTGAAGTCACAGATGGACATGTGTTAAGTCATAGAACGGAGGTGTGTGAAGTCATAGAATGGAGGCGTGTGAAGTCAGAATGGAGATGTGTGCAGTCGGAATGGAGGTGTGTGAAGTCATAGAATGGAGGTGTGTGAAGTCACAGAATGGAGGTGTGTGAAGTCACAGAATGAAGGTGTGTGAATTCACAGAATGGAGGTGTGTGAAATCACAGAATGGAGGCGTGTGAAGTCACAGAATTAAGGTGTGTGAAATCATAGAATGGAGGTGTGGGAAGTCAAAATGGAAGTGTGTGATGACAAAATTGAGGAATGTGAAGTCACAGAAAGGAGGTGTGTGAAGTCAAAATGGTGGTGTGTGAAGTCACAGAATGCAGGTATGTGAAGTCACAGAATGAAGGTGTGTGAAGTCAAAATGGAGGTTTGTGAAGTCTCTGAAATGAGGTGTGTGAGGTCTAACATTGGTGGTGTGTGAAGTCATAGAATGGAGATGTGTGAAGTCACAGAATGGAGGTGTGTGAAGTCATAGAATTTAGGTGTGTAAAGTCATAGAATGGAGGTTTGTGAAGTCAGAATTGAGGTGTGTGAAGTCATAGAATGGAGGTTTGTGAAGTCACAGAATGAAGGTGTGTGAAGTCAGAATGGAGGTGTACGAATTCATAGAATGGAAGTGTGTGAAGTAATAGAAGGGAGGTGTGTGAAATCATAGAATGGAGGTGTGTGAAGTCATAGAATGGAGGGGTGTGAAGTCATAAAATGGAGGCGTGTGAAGTCATAGAATGGAGGTGTGTGAAGTCATAGAATGGAGGTGTGTGAAGTCACAGAATGGAGGTGTGTGAAGTCACAGAATGGAGGCGTGTGGAGTCACAGAATTAAGGTGTGTGAAATCATAGAATGGAGGTGTGGGAAGTCAAAATGGAAGTTTGTGAAGACACAATTGAGGAATGTGAAGTCACAGAAAGGAGGTGTGTGAAGTCAAAATGAAGGTGTGTGAAGTCACAGAATGCAGGTGTGTGAAGTCATAGAATGGTTTGTGAAGTCAAAATGGAGGTTTGTGAAGTCTCTGAAATGAGGTGTGTGAAGTCTAACACTGGTGGTGTGTGAAGTCATAGAATGGTGGTTTGTGAAGTCACTGAATGAAGGTGTGTGAAGTCAGAATGGAGGTCTGTGAAGTCATAGAATGGAGGTGTGTGAAGTCACAGAATGGAAGTGTGTAAAGTCAGAGTGGAGGTGTGCGAAGTCATAGAATGGAGGTGTGTAAAGTCATAGAATGGAGGTTTGAGAAGTCAAAATTGAGGTGTGTGAAGTCATAGAATGGGTGTTTGTGAAGTCACAGAATGGAGGTGTGTGAAGTCAGAATGGAGGTGTACGAAGTCATAGAATGGAAGTGTGTGAAGTAGTAGAAAGGAGGTGTGTGAAATCATAGAATGGAGGTGTGTGAAGTCATAGAATGGACGGGTGTGAAGTCATAAAATGGAGGCGAGTGAAGTCATAGAATGGAGGTGTGTGAAGTCACAGAATGGAGGTGTGTGAAGTCACAGAATGGAGGTGTGTGAAATCACAGAATGGAGGTGTGTGAAGTCCCAGAATGGAGGTGTGTGAAGTCACGGAATGGAGGTGTGTGAAGCCAAAATGGAGGTGTGTGAACTCAAAGAATGGAGGTGTGTGATATCAGAGAATGGAGGTGTGTTTGTCATAGAATGGAGTTCTGTGAAGTCAAAAGAGGTGTGTAAAGTCAGAATGGAGGTCTGTGTAGTCACAGAATGGAGGTGTGTGAAGTCACAGATGGACATGTGTTAAGTCATAGAACGGAGGTGTGTGAAGTCATAGAATGGAGGCGTGTGAAGTCAGAATGTGGATGTGTGAAGTCAGAATGGAGGTGTGTGAAGTCACAGAATGCAGGTATGTGAAGTCACAGAATGAAGGTGTGTGAAGTCAAAATGGAGGTTTGTGAAGTCTCTGAAATGAGGTGTGTGAAGTCTAACATTGGTGGTGTGTGAAGTCATAGAATGGAGATGTGTGAAGTCAGAGAATGCAGGTGTGTAAAGTCAGAATGGAGGTGTGCGAAGTCATAGAATGGATGTGTGTAAAGTCATAGAATGGAGGTTTGTGAAGTCACAGAATGGAGGTGTGTGAAGTCAGAATGGAGGTGTACGAATTCATAGAATGGAAGTGTGTGAAGTAATAGAATGGAGGTGTGTGAAATCATAGAATGGAGGTGTGTGAAGTCATAGAATGGAGGGGTGTGAAGTCATAAAATGGAGGCGTGTGAAGTCATAGAATGGAGGTGTGTGAAGTCATAGAATGGAGGTGTGTGAAATCACAGAATGGAGGTGTGGGAAGTTACAGAATGGAGGCGTGTGAAGTCACAGAATTAAGGTGTTTGAAATCATAGAATGGAGGTGTGAGAAGTCAAAATGGAAGTGTGTGATGACACAATTGAGGAATGTGAAGTCACAGAAAGGAGGTGTGTGAAGTCAAAATGGAGGTGTGTGAAGTCACAGAATGCAGGTGTGTGAAGTCACAGAATGAAGGTTTGTGAAGTCAAAATGGAGGTTTGTGAAGTCTCTGAAATGAGGTGTGTGAAGTCAAACATTGGTGGTGTGTGAAGTCATAGAATGGAGGTGTGTGAAGTCACAGAATGGAGGTGTGTGAAGTCACAATGGAGGTGTGTGAAGTCATAGAATGGAGGTGTGTGAAGTCACAGAATGGAAGTGTGCAAAGTCAGAATGGAGGTGTGCGAAGTCATAGAATGGAGGTGTGTAAAGTCATAGAATGGATGTTTGTGAAGTCAAAATTGAGGTGTGTGAAGTCATAGAATGGGTGTTTGTGAAGTCACAGAATGGAGGTCTGTTAAGTCAGAATGGAGGTGTACGAAGTCATAGAATGGAAGTGTGTGAAGTAATAGAATGGAGGTGTGTGCAATCATAGAATGGAGGTTTGTGAAGTCATAGAATGGACGGGTGTGAAGTCATAAAATGGAGGCGTGTGAAGTCATAGAATGGAGGTGTGTGAAGTCACAGAATGGAGGAGTGTGAAGTCACTTAATGGAGGTGTGTGAAGCCAAAATGGAGGTGTGTGAAGTCATAGAATGGAGGTGTGTGAAGTCATAGAATGGAGGTGTGTGAAGTCAAAAGAGGTGTGTGAAGTCAGAATGGAGGTCTGTGAAGTCACAGAATGGAGGTGTGTGAAGTCACAGATGGACATGTGTTAAGTCATAGAACGGAGGTGTGTGAAGTCATAGAATGGAGGCGTGTGAAGTCAGAATGTCGATGTGTGAAGTCAGAATGGAGGTGTGTGAAGTCATAGAATGGATGTTTTTGAAATAAGAATGGAGGTGTGTAAAGTCATAGAATGGAGGAGTGTGAAGTCACAGAATGGAGGGGTGTGAAGTGACAGAATGGAGGTGTGTGAAGTCACAAAATGGAGGTGTGTGAATTCACAGAATGGAGGTGTGTGAAATCACAGATTGGAGGCGTGTGAAGTCACAGAATTAAGGTGTGTGAAATCATAGAATGGAGGTGTGGGAAGTCAAAATGGAAGTGTGTGATGACACAATTGAAGAATGTGAAGTCACAGAAAGGAGGTGTGTGAAGTACAAATGGAGGTGTGTGAAGTCACAGAATGCAGGTATGTGAAGTCACAGAATGAAGGTGTGTGAAGTCAAAATGGAGGTTTGTGAAGTCTCTGAAATGAGGTGTGTGAAGTCAAACATTGGAGTTGTGTAAAGTCATAGAATGGAGGTGTGTGAAGTCACAGAATGGAGATGTGTGAAGTCACAGAATGGAGGTGTGTGAAGTCAGAATGGAGGTGTGTGAAGTCATAGAATGGAGTTGTGTGAAGTCAGAATGGAGGTGTGTGAAGTCATAGAATGGACGTATGTGAAGTCACAGAATTCAGGTGTGTGAAGTCATAGAATGGAGGTGTGTGAAGTCATACAATGGAGGTGTGTGAAGTCACATAATGGAGGTGTGTGAAGTTCTAGAATGGAGGTGTGTGAAGTCACAGAATTGAGGTGTGTGAAGTCATAGAATGGAGGTGTGTGAAGTCACAGAATGGAGGTGTGTGAAGTCATAGAATGGAGGTGTGTGAAGTCATACAATGGAGGTGTGTGAAGTCACATAATGGAGGTGTGTGCAGTTCTAGAATGGAGGTGTGTGAAGTCACAGAATTGAGGTGTGTGAAGTCATAGAATGGAGGTGTGTGAAGTTACAGAATGGAGGTGTGTGAAGTCATAGAATGGAGGTGTGTGAAGTCAAAAGAGGTGTGTGAAGTCAGAATGGAGGTCTGTGAAGTCACAGAAAGTAGGTGTGTGAAGTCACAGATGGACATGTGTTAAGTCATAGAACGGAGGTGTGTGAAGTCATAGAATGGAGGCGTGTGAAGTCAGAATGGAGATGTGTGAAGTCAGAATGGAGGTGTGTGAAGTCATAGAATGGATGTTTTTGAAATAAGAGTGAAAGTGTGTAAAGTCATAGAATGGAGGTGTGTGAAGTCACAGAATGGAGGTGTGTGAAGTCACAGAATGGAGGTGTGTGAAGTCACAAAATGGAGGTGTGTGAATTCACAGAATGGAGGTGTGTGAAATCACAGATTGGAGGCTTGTGAAGTCACAGAATTAAGGTGTGTGAAATCATAGAATGGAGGTGTGGGAAGTCAAAATGGAAGTGTGTGATGACACAATTGAGGAATGTGAAGTCACAGAAAGGAGGTGTGTGAAGTCAAAATGGAGGTGTGTGAAGTCTCAGAATGCAGGTATGTGAAGTCACAGAATGAAGGTGTGTGAAGTCAGAATGGAGGTTTGTGAAGTCTCTGAAATGAGGTGTGTGAAGTCAAACATTGGTGGTGTGTGAAGTCATAGAATGGAGGTGTGTGAAGTCACAGATTGTAGGTGTGTGAAGTCACAATGGAGGTGTGTGAAGTCATAGAATGGAGGTGTGTGAATTCACAGAATGGAAGTGTGCAAAGTCAGAATGGAGGTGTGCGAAGTCATAGAATGGAGGTGTGTAAAGTCATAGAATGGATGTTTGTGAAGTCAAAATTGAGGTGTGTGAAGTCATAGAATGGGTGTTTGTGAAGTCACAGAATGGAGGTCTGTTAAGTCAGAATGGAGGTGTACGAAGTCATAGAATGGAAGTGTGTGAAGTAATAGAATGGAGGTGTGTGCAATCATAGAATGGAGGTTTGTGAAGTCATAGAATGGACGGGTGTGAAGTCATAAAATGGAGGCGTGTGAAGTCATAGAATGGAGGTGTGTGAAGTCACAGAATGGAGGAGTGTGAAGTCACTTAATGGAGGTGTGTGAAGCCAAAATGGAGGTGTGTGAAGTCATAGAATGGAGGTGTGTGAAGTCATAGAATGGAGGTGTGTGAAGTCAAAAGAGGTGTGTGAAGTCAGAATGGAGGTCTGTGAAGTCACAGAATGGAGGTGTGTGAAGTCACAGATGGACATGTGTTAAGTCATAGAACGGAGGTGTGTGAAGTCATAGAATGGAGGCGTGTGAAGTCAGAATGTCGATGTGTGAAGTCAGAATGGAGGTGTGTGAAGTCATAGAATGGATGTTTTTGAAATAAGAATGGAGGTGTGTAAAGTCATAGAATGGAGGAGTGTGAAGTCACAGAATGGAGGGGTGTGAAGTGACAGAATGGAGGTGTGTGAAGTCACAAAATGGAGGTGTGTGAATTCACAGAATGGAGGTGTGTGAAATCACAGATTGGAGGCGTGTGAAGTCACAGAATTAAGGTGTGTGAAATCATAGAATGGAGGTGTGGGAAGTCAAAATGGAAGTGTGTGATGACACAATTGAAGAATGTGAAGTCACAGAAAGGAGGTGTGTGAAGTACAAATGGAGGTGTGTGAAGTCACAGAATGCAGGTATGTGAAGTCACAGAATGAAGGTGTGTGAAGTCAAAATGGAGGTTTGTGAAGTCTCTGAAATGAGGTGTGTGAAGTCAAACATTGGAGTTGTGTAAAGTCATAGAATGGAGGTGTGTGAAGTCACAGAATGGAGATGTGTGAAGTCACAGAATGGAGGTGTGTGAAGTCAGAATGGAGGTGTGTGAAGTCATAGAATGGAGTTGTGTGAAGTCAGAATGGAGGTGTGTGAAGTCATAGAATGGACGTATGTGAAGTCACAGAATTCAGGTGTGTGAAGTCATAGAATGGAGGTGTGTGAAGTCATACAATGGAGGTGTGTGAAGTCACATAATGGAGGTGTGTGAAGTTCTAGAATGGAGGTGTGTGAAGTCACAGAATTGAGGTGTGTGAAGTCATAGAATGGAGGTGTGTGAAGTCACAGAATGGAGGTGTGTGAAGTCATAGAATGGAGGTGTGTGAAGTCATACAATGGAGGTGTGTGAAGTCACATAATGGAGGTGTGTGCAGTTCTAGAATGGAGGTGTGTGAAGTCACAGAATTGAGGTGTGTGAAGTCATAGAATGGAGGTGTGTGAAGTTACAGAATGGAGGTGTGTGAAGTCATAGAATGGAGGTGTGTGAAGTCAAAAGAGGTGTGTGAAGTCAGAATGGAGGTCTGTGAAGTCACAGAAAGTAGGTGTGTGAAGTCACAGATGGACATGTGTTAAGTCATAGAACGGAGGTGTGTGAAGTCATAGAATGGAGGCGTGTGAAGTCAGAATGGAGATGTGTGAAGTCAGAATGGAGGTGTGTGAAGTCATAGAATGGATGTTTTTGAAATAAGAGTGAAAGTGTGTAAAGTCATAGAATGGAGGTGTGTGAAGTCACAGAATGGAGGTGTGTGAAGTCACAGAATGGAGGTGTGTGAAGTCACAAAATGGAGGTGTGTGAATTCACAGAATGGAGGTGTGTGAAATCACAGATTGGAGGCTTGTGAAGTCACAGAATTAAGGTGTGTGAAATCATAGAATGGAGGTGTGGGAAGTCAAAATGGAAGTGTGTGATGACACAATTGAGGAATGTGAAGTCACAGAAAGGAGGTGTGTGAAGTCAAAATGGAGGTGTGTGAAGTCTCAGAATGCAGGTATGTGAAGTCACAGAATGAAGGTGTGTGAAGTCAGAATGGAGGTTTGTGAAGTCTCTGAAATGAGGTGTGTGAAGTCAAACATTGGTGGTGTGTGAAGTCATAGAATGGAGGTGTGTGAAGTCACAGATTGTAGGTGTGTGAAGTCACAATGGAGGTGTGTGAAGTCATAGAATGGAGGTGTGTGAATTCACAGAATGGAGGTGTGTAAAGTCAGAATGGAGGTGTGCGAAGTCATAGAATGGAGGTGTGTAAAGTCATAGAGTGGAGGTGTGTGAAGTCAGAATTGAGGTGTGTGAAGTCATAGAATGGAGGTTTGTGAAGTCACAGAATGGAGGTGTGTGAAGTCACAGAATGGAGGTGTGTGAAGTCCCAGAATTGAGGTGTGTGAAGTCACGGAATGTAGGTGTGTGAAGCCAAAATGGAGGTGTGTGAAGTCAGAATGGAGATGTGTGCAGTCGGAATGGCGGTGTGTGAAGTCATAGAATGGATGTTTTTGAGATAAGAATGGAGGTGTGTAAAGTCATAGAATGGAGGTGTGTGAAGTCACGGAATGGAGGTGTGTGAAGTCAGAATTGAGGTGTGTGAAGGCATAGAATGGAGGTTTGTGAAGTCACAGAAAGGAGGTGTGTGAAGTCAAAATGGAGGTGTGTGAAGTCACAGAATGCAGGTGTGTGAAGTCACAGAATGAAGGTTTGTGAAGTCAAAATGGAGGTTTGTGAAGTCTCTGAAATGAGGTGTGTGAAGTCAAATATTGGTGGTGTGTGAAGTCATAGAATGGAGGTGTGTGAAGTCACAGAATGGAGGTGTGTGAAGTCACAATGGAGGTGTGTGAAGTCATAGAATGGAGGTGTGTGAAGTCACAGAATGGAAGTGTGTAAAGTCAGAATGGAGGTGTGCGGAGTCATAGGATGGAGGTGTGTAAAGTCATAGAATGGATGTGTGTGAAGTCAAAATTGAGGTGTGTGAAGTCATAGAATGGGTGTTTGTGAAGTCACAGAATGGAGGTCTGTGAAGACAGAATGGAGGTGTACGAAGTCATAGAATGGAAGTGTGTGAAGTAATAGAATGGAGGTGTGTGCAATCATAGAATGGAGGCTTGTGAAGTCATAGAATGGACGGGTGTGAAGTCATAAAATGGAGGCGTGTGAAGTCACGGAATGGAGGTGTGTGAAGTCCCAGAATTGAGGTGTGTGAAGTCACGGAATGTAGGTGTGTGAAGCCAAAATGGAGGTGTGTGAAGTCAGAATGGAGATGTGTGCAGTCGGAATGGCGGTGTGTGAAGTCATAGAATGGATGTTTTTGAGATAAGAATGGAGGTGTGTAAAGTCATAGAATGGAGGTGTGTGAAGTCACGGAATGGAGGTGTGTGAAGTCAGAATTGAGGTGTGTGAAGGCATAGAATGGAGGTTTGTGAAGTCACAGAAAGGAGGTGTGTGAAGTCAAAATGGAGGTGTGTGAAGTCACAGAATGCAGGTGTGTGAAGTCACAGAATGAAGGTTTGTGAAGTCAAAATGGAGGTTTGTGAAGTCTCTGAAATGAGGTGTGTGAAGTCAAATATTGGTGGTGTGTGAAGTCATAGAATGGAGGTGTGTGAAGTCACAGAATGGAGGTGTGTGAAGTCACAATGGAGGTGTGTGAAGTCATAGAATGGAGGTGTGTGAAGTCACAGAATGGAAGTGTGTAAAGTCAGAATGGAGGTGTGCGGAGTCATAGGATGGAGGTGTGTAAAGTCATAGAATGGATGTGTGTGAAGTCAAAATTGAGGTGTGTGAAGTCATAGAATGGGTGTTTGTGAAGTCACAGAATGGAGGTCTGTGAAGACAGAACGGAGGTGTACGAAGTCATAGAATGGAAGTGTGTGAAGTAATAGAATGGAGGTGTGTGCAATCATAGAATGGAGGCTTGTGAAGTCATAGAATGGACGGGTGTGAAGTCATAAAATGGAGGCGTGTGAAGTCACGGAATGGAGGTGTGTGAAGACAAAATGGAGGTGTGTGAAGTCATAGAATGGAGGTGTGTGAAGTCATAGAATGTAGGTGTGTGAAGTCAAAAGAGGTGTGTGAAGTCAGAATGGAGGTCTGTGAAGTCACAAAATGGAGGTGTGTGAATTCACAGAATGGAGGTGTGTGAAATCAGAGATTGGAGGCGTGTGAAGTCACAGAATTAAGGTGTGTGAAATCATAGAATGGAGGTGTGGGAAGTCAAAATGGAAGTGTGTGATGACACAGTTGAGGAATGTGAAGTCACAGAAAGGAGGTGTGTGAAGTCCAAATGGAGGTGTGTGAAGTCACAGAATGCAGGTATGTGAAGTCACAGAATGAAGGTGTGTGAAGTCAAAATGGAGGTTTGTGAAGTCTCTGAAATGAGGTGTGTGAAGTCAAACATTGGAGTTGTGTAAAGTCATAGAATGGAGGTGTGTGAAGTCACAGAATGGAGATGTGTGAAATCACAGAATGGAGGTGTGTGAAGTCAGAATGGAAGTGTGTGAAGTCATAGAATGGAGTTGTGTGAAGTCAGAATGCAGGTGTGTGAAGTCATAGAATGGACGTATGTTAAGTCACAGAATTCAGGTGTGTGAAGTCATAGAATGGAGGTGTGTGAAGTCATACAATGGAGGTGTGTGAAGTCACATAATGGAGGTGTGTGCAGTTCTAGAATGGAGGTGTGTGAAGTCACAGAATTGAGGTGTGTGAAGTCATAGAATGGAGGTGTGTGAAGTCACAGAATGGAGGTGTGTGAAGTCCCAGAATGGAGGTGTGTGAAGTCAAAAGAGGTGTGTGAAGTCAGAATGGAGGTCTGTGAAGTCACAGAATGGAGGTGTGTGAAGTCACAGATGGACATGTGTTAAGTCATAGATCGGAGGTGTGTGAAGTCATAGAATGGAGGCGTGTGAAGTCAGAATGGAGATGTGTGAAGTCAGAATGGAGGTGTGTGAAGTCATAGAATGGATGTTTTTGAAATAAGAATGGAGGTGTGTAAAGTCATAGAATGGAGGTGTGTGAAGTCACAGAATGGAGGTGTGTGAAGTCACAGAATGGAGGTGTGTGAAGTCACAAAATGGAGGTGTGTGAATTCACAGAATGGAGGTGTGTGAAATCACAGATTGGAGGCTTGTGAAGTCACAGAATTAAGGTGTGTGAAATCATAGAATGGAGGTGTGGGAAGTCAAAATGGAAGTGTGTGATGACAAAATTGAGGAATGTGAAGTCACAGAAAGGAGGTGTGTGAAGTCAAAATGGAGGGGTGTGAAGTCAGAGAATGCAGGTATGTGAAGTCACAGAATGAAGGTTTGTGAAGTCAAAATGGAGGTTTGTGAAGTCTCTGAAATGAGGTGTGTGAAGTCAAACATTGGTGGTGTGTGAAGTCATAGAATGGAGGTGTGTGAAGTCACAGAATGGAGGTGTGTGAAGTCACAATGGAGGTGTGTGAAGTCATAGAATGGAGGTGTGTGAAGTCACAGAATGGAGGTGTGTAAAGTCAGAATGGAGGTGTGCAAAGTCATAGAATGGAGGTGTGTAAAGTCATAGAATGGAGGTGTGTGAAGTCAGAATTGAGGTGTGTGAAGTCATAGAATGGAGGTTTGTGAAGTCACAGAATGGAGGTGTGTGAAGTCACAGAATGGAGGTGTGTGAAGTCCCAGAATTGAGGTGTGTGAAGTCACGGAATGTAGGTGTGTGAAGCCAAAATGGAGGTGTGTGAAGTCAGAATGGAGATGTGTGCAGTCGGAATGGAGGAGTGTGAATTCATAGAATGGATGTTTTTGAAATAAGAATGGAGGTGTGTAAAGTCATAGAATGGAGGTGTGTGAAGTCACGGAATGGAGGTGTGTGAAGTCAGAATTGAGGTGTGTGAAGTCATAGAATGGAGGTTTGTGAAGTCACAGAATGGAGGTCTGTGAAGTCACAGAATGGAGGTGTGTGAAGTCACAGATGGACATGTGTTAAGTCATAGAACGGAGGTGTGTGAAGTCATAGAATGGAGGCGTGTGAAGTCACAATGGAGATGTGTGCAGTCGGAATGGACGTGTGTGAAGTCATAGAATGGATGTTTTTGAAATAAGAATGGAGGTGTGTAAAGTCAGAGAATGGAGGTGTGTGAAGTCACGGAATGGAGGTGTGTGAATTCACAGAATGGAGGTGTGTAAAATCACTGAATGGAGGCGTGTGAAGTCACAGAATTAAGGTGTGTGAAATCATAGAATGGAGGTGTGGGAAGTCAAAATGGAAGTGTGTGATGACACAATTGAGGAATGTGAAGTCAGAGAAAGGAGGTGTGTGAAGTCAAAATGGAGGTGTGTGAAGTCACAGAATGCAGGTATGTGAAGTCACAGAATGAAGGTGTGTGAAGTCAAAATGGAGGTTTGTGAAGTCTCTGAAATGAGGTGTGTGAAGTCTAACATTGGTGGTGTGTGAAGTCATAGAATGGAGATGTGTGAAGTCACAGAATGGAGGTGTGTGAAGTCATAGAATGGAGGTTTGTGAAGTCACAGAATGGAGGTGTGTGAAGTCAGAATGGAGGTGTACGAATTCATAGAATGGAAGTGCGTGAAATAATAGAATGGAGGTGTGTGAAATCATAGAGTGGAGGTGTGTGAAGTCATAGAATGGACGGGTGTGAAGTCATAAAATGGAGGCGTGTGAAGTCATAGAATGGAGGTGTGTGAAGTCATAGAATGGAGGTGTGTGAAGTCACAGAATGGAGGTGTGTGAAGTCACAGAATGGAGGCGTGTGAAGTCACAGAATTAAGGTGTGTGAAATCATAGAATGGAGGTGTGGGAAGTCAAAATAGAAGTGTGTGATGACACAATTGTGGAATGTGAAGTCACAGAAAGGAGGTGTGTGAAGTCAAATTGGAGGTCTCTGAAGTCACAGAATGCAGGTGTGTGAAGTCACAGGATCAAGGTTTGTGAAGTCAAAATGGAGGTTTGTGAAGTCTCTGAAATGAGGTGTGTGAAGTCTACCATTGGTGGTGTGTGAAGTCATAGAATGGAGGTGTGTGAAGTCACAGAATCGAGGTGTGTGAAGTCAAAATGGAGGTGTGTGAAGTCATAGAATGGAGATGTGTGAAGTCACAGAATGGAGGTGTGTAAAGTCAGAATGGAGGTGTGCGAAGGCATAGAATGGAGGTGGGTAAAGTCATAGAATGGAGGATTGAGAAATCAAAACTGAGGTGTGTGAAGTCATAGAATGGGTGTTTGTGAAGTCACAGAATGGAGGTGTGTGAAGTCAGAATGGAGGTGTACGAAATCATAGAATGGAAGTGTGTGAAGTAGTAGAATGGAGGTGTGTGAAATCATAGAATGGAGGTTTGTGAAGTCATAGAATGGACGGGTGTGAAGTCATAAAATGGAGGCGAGTGAAGTCATAGAGTGGAGGTGTGTGAAGTCATAGAATGGACGTGTGTGAAGTCACAGAATGGAGGTGTGTGAAGTCACAGAATGGAGGTGTGTGAAGTCCCAGAATGGAGGTCTTTGAAGTCACGGAATGGAGGTGTGTGAAGCCAAAATGGAGGTGTGTGAACTCATAGAATGGAGGTGTGTGATGTTAGAGAATGGAGGTGTGTCAGTCATAGAATTGAAGTGTGTGAAGTCACAGAATGGAGGTGTGTGAAGTTATAGTATGGAGGTGTGTGAAGTCACAGAATGGAGATGTGTGAAGTCATAGAATGGATGTTTGTGAAAGAAGAATGGAGGTGTATAAAGTCATAGAATGGAGGTGTGTGAATTCACAGAATGGAGGTGTGTGAAATCACAGAATGGAGGCGTGTGAAGTCACAGAATTAAGGTGTATGAAATCAAAGAATGGAGGTGTGGGAAGTCAAAATGGAAGTGTGTGATAACACAATTGAGGAATGTGAAGTCACAGAAAGGAGGTGTGTGAAGTCAAAATGGAGGTGTGTGAAGTCACAGAATGCAGGTATGTGAAGTCACAGAATGAAGGTGTGTGAAGTCAAAATGGAGATTTGTGAAGTCTCTGAAATGAGGTTTGTGAAGTCTAACATTGGTGGTGTGTGAAGTCATAGAATGGAGGTGTGTGAAGCCACAGAATGGAGGTGTGTGAAGTCACAATGGAGGTGTGTGAAGTCATAGAATAGAGGTGTGTGAAGTCACAGAATGGAGGTGTGTAAAGTCATAGAATGGAGGTTTGTGAATTCAGAATTGAGGTGTGTGAAGTCATAGAATGGAGGTTTGTGAAGTCACAGAATGGAGGTGTGTGAAATCAGAATGGAGGTGTACGAAGTCATAGAATGGAAGTGTGTGAAGTTATAGAATGGAGGTGTGTGAAATTATAGAATGGAGGTGTGTGAAGTCATAGAATGGAGGGGTGTGAAGTCATAAAATGGAGGCGTGTGAAGTCATAGAATGGAGGTGTGTGAAGTCATAGAATGGAGGTGTGTGAAGTCACAGAATGGAGGTGTGTGAAGTCATAGAATGGAGGTGTGTGAAGTCCCAGAATGGAGGTGTGTGAAGTCACGGAATGGAGGTGTGTGAAGCCAAAAAGGAGGTGTGTGAAGTCATAGAATGGAGGTGTGTGAAGTCAGAGAATGGAGGTGTGTTCCTCATAGAATTGAAGTGTGTGAAGTCACAGAATGGAGGTGTGTGAAGTAATAGAATGGAGGTGTGTGAAGTCAAAAGAGGTGTGTGAAGTCAGAATGGAGGTCTGTGAAGTCACAGAATGGAGGTGTGTGAAGTCACAGATGGACATGTATTAAGTCATAGAACGGAGGTGTGTGAAGTCATAGAATGGAGGCGTGTGAAGTCAGAATGGAGATGTGTGAAGTCAGAATGGAGGTACATGAAGTCATAGAATGGATGTTTTTGAAATAAGAATGGAGGTGTGTAAAGTCATAGAATGGAGGTGTGTGAAGTCACAGAATGGAGGTGTGTGAAGTCAGAGAATGGAGGTGTGTGAAGTCACAAAATGGAGGTGTGTGAATTCACAGAATGGAGGTGTGTGAAATCACAGATTGGAGGCTTGTGAAGTCACAGAATTAAGGTGTGTGAAATCATAGAATGGAGGTGTGGGAAGTCAAAATGGAAGTGTGTGATGACACAATTGAGGAATGTGAAGTCACAGAAAGGAGGTGTGTGAAGTCAAAATGGAGGTGTGTGAAGTCACAGAATGAAGGTGTGTGAAGTCAAAATGGAGGTTTGTGAAGTTTCTGAAATGAGGTGTGTGAAGTCAAACATTGGTGGTGTGTGAAGTCATAGAATGGAGGTGTGTGAAGTCACAGAATGTAGGTGTGTGAAGTCACAATGGAGGTGTGTGAAGTCATAGAATGGAGGTGTGTGAAGTCACAGAATGGAGGTGTGTGAAGTCACGGAATGTAGGTGTGTGAAGTCACAATGGAGGTGTGTAAAGTCAGAATGGAGGTGTGCGAAGTCATAGAATGGAGGTGTGTAAAGTCATAGAATGGAGGTGTGTGAAGTCAGAATTGAGGTGTGTGAAGTCATAGAATGGAGGTTTGTGATTTCAGAGAATGGAAGTGTGTGAAGTCAGAATGGAGGTGTACAAAGTCATAGAATGGAAGTTTGTGAAGTAATAGAATGGAGATGTGTGAAATTATAGAATGGAGGTGTGCGAAGTCATAGAATGGAGGTGTGTGAAGTCATAAAATGGAGGCGTGTGAAGTCATAGAATGGAGGTGTGTGAAGTCATAGAATGGAGGTGTGTGAAGACATAGAATGGAGTTGTGTGAAGTCAAAATGCAAGTGTGTGATGTTACAATTGAGGAATCGAAGTCACAGAATGGAGGTATGTGAAGTCAAAATGGAGGTGTGTGAAGTCACAGAATGGATGTGCGTAAATTCACAGAATAAAGGTGTGTGAAGAAAAAATGGAGGTTTGTGAAGTCAGAATTGAGGTGTGTGAAGTCATAGAATGGAGGTTTGTGAAGTCACAGAATGGAGGTGTGTGAAGTCAGAATGGAGCTGTGTGAAGTTAGAGAATGGAGGTTTGTGAAATCATAGAATGGAGGTGTGTGAAATCATAGCATGGAGGTGTGTGAAGTTCTAGAATGGAGGTGTGTGAAGTCATAGAATGGAGGTGTGTGAAGTCACAGAATGTAGTTTTGTGAAGTCATAGAATGGAGGTGTGTGAAGTCACAGAATTGAAGTGTGTGAAGTCAAAGAATTGAGGTGTGTGAAGTCATAGAATGGAGGTGTGTGAAGTCACAGAATTGAGGTGTGTATAGTCACAGAATGGAGGTGTGTGAAGACATAGAATGGAGTTGTGTGAAGTCATATAATGGAGTTGTATGAAGTCACAGAATGGAGGTGTTTGAAGTCATAGATTGGAGTTGTGTGAAGTCAGAGAAAGGAGGTGTGTGAAGAAAGAGTGGAGGTGTGTTAAGTCATAGAATGGAGGTGTGTGAAGTCAGAGAATGGAGGTGTGTGAAGTCATAGAATGGAAGTCTGTGAAGTCACAGAATGGAGGTGTGTGAAGACATAGAATGGAGGTGTGTGAAATCACAGATTGGGGGTGTGTGAAGTCATAGAATGGAGGTGTGTGAAATCACAGATTGGGGGTGTGTGAAGTCATAGAATGGAGGTGTGTGAAGTCATACAATGGAGGTGTGTGAAGAAAGAGTGGAGGTGTGTTAAGTCATAGAATGGAGGTGTTTGAAGTCATAGAATGGAGGTGTGTTAAGTCATAGAATATAGGTGTGTGAAGTCATAAAATGGAGGTGTGTGATGTCACAATTGAGGCATGTGAAGTCACAGAATGGAGGTGTGTGCAATCATAGAATGGATGTGTGAAGTCAAAATGGAAGTGTGTGATGTCACAATTGACGAATGTGAAGTCACAGAATGGAGTTGTGTGAAGTCAAAATGGAGGTGTGTTAAGTCAAAGAATGGATGTGTGTGACTTCAAAGAATGAAGGTGTGTGAAGTCAAAATGGAGTTTGTGAAGTCACTGAATTGAGGTGTGTGAAGTCATAGATTGGAGGTGTGTGAAGTCATAGAATGGAGCTGTGTGAAGTCAAAGAATGTAGGTGTGTGAAGGCATAGAATGGAGGTTTGTGAAGTCACAATGGAGGTGTGTGAAGTCATTGAATGGAGGTGTGTGAAGTCACAGAATGGGGGTTTGTGAAGTCAGAATGGAGGTGTGCGAAGTCATAGAAAGGAGGTGTCTGAAGTCATAGAATGGAGGTGTGTGAAGTCAGAGAAAGGAGGTGTGTGAAGTCACAGAATGGAGGTGTTTGAAGTCAGAATGGAGGTGTGAAGTCATAGAAGGGAGGTGGGTGCAGTCATAGAAATTAGGTGTGGGAAGTCACAGAATGGAGGAGTGTGATGTCAGAATGGAAGTGTGCGAAGTCATAGAATAGAGTTGTGTCAGAATGGAGGTGTGTGAAGTCACAGAATTGAGGTGTGTGAAGTCAGAATGGAGGTGTGAAGTCATAGAATGGAGGTGGGTGCAGTCATAGAATTTAGGTGTGGGAAGTCATAGAATGGAGGAGTGTGATGTCAGAATGGAAGTGTGCGAAGTCATAGAATGGAGTTGCGTCAGAATGGAGGTGTGTGAAGTCACAGAATGGAGGTGTGTGAAGTCATAGTATGGAAGTGTGTGAAGTCACAGAATGGAGATATGTGAAGTCACAGAATGGAGGTGTGTGAAGTCAGAATGGAGGTGTGTGAAGTCATAGAATGGAGGTGTGTGAAGTCAGAATGGAGGTGTGTGAAGTCATAGAATGGACGTATGTGAAGTCACAGAATTCAGGTTTGTGAAGTTATAGAATGAAGGTGTGTGAAGTCATAGAATGGCGGTGTGTGAAGTCAAATAATGGAGGTGTGTGAAGTTCTAGAATTGAGGTGTGTGAAGTCATAGAATGGAGGTGTGTGAAGTCACAGAATTGAGGTGTGTGAAGTCATAGAATGGAGGTGTGTGAAGTCACAGAATGGAGGTGTGTGAAGTCAGAATTGAGGAGTGTAAAGTCATAGAATGGAGGTGTGTGAAGTCATAGAATGGAGGTGTGTGAAGTCAGAGAATGGAGGTGTGTGAAGTCACAGTATTCAGGTATGTGAAGTCACAGAATTGAGGTGTGTGAAGTCACAGAATGGAGGTGTATGAAGGCAGAGAATGGAGGTCTTTGAAGTCACAGAATGCAGGTGTGGGAAGTCACAGAATGGAGGTGTGTGAAGTCCCAGAATGGAGGTGTGTGAAGTCACGGAATGGAGGTGTGTGAAGCCAAAATTGAGGAGTGTGAAGTCATAGAACGGAGGTGTGTGAAGTCAGAGAATGGAGGTGTGTTAGTCATAAAATTGAAGTGTGTCAAGTCACAGAATGGAGGTGTGTGAAGTCATAGAATGGAGGTGTCTGAAGTCAAAAAGGAGGTGTGTGAAGTCAGAATGGAGGTCTGTGAACTCACAGAATGGAGGTGTGTGAAATCACAGATGGACATGTGTTAAGTTATAGAACGGTGGTGTGTTAAGTCATAGAATGGAGGCGTGTGAAGTCAGAATGGAGATGTGTGAAGTCAGAATGGAGGTGTGTGAAGTCATAGAATGGATGTTTTTGTAATAAGAATGGAGGTGTGTAAAGTCATAGAATGGAGCTGTGTGAAGTCACAGAATGGAGGTGTGTGAGTCATAGAATTGAAGTGTGTGAAGTCACAGAAAGGAGGTGTGTGAAGTCATAGAATGGAAGTGTGTGAAGTCACAGAATGGAGATATGTGAAGTCACAGAATGGAGGTGTGTGAAGTTCTAGAATTGAGGTGTGTGAAGTCATAGAATGGAGGTTTGTGAAGTCACAGAATTGAGGTGTGTGAAGTCAAAATGGAGCTGTGTGAAGTCACAGAATGCAGGTATGTGAATTCACAGAATGAATGTGTGTGAAGTCAAAATGGAGATTTGTGAAGTCTCTGAAATGAGGTGTGTGAAGTCTAACATTGGTGGTGTGTGAAGTCATAAAATGGAGGTGTGTGAAGTCACAGAATGGAGGTGTGTGAAGTCACAATGGAGGTGTGTGAAGTCAGAGAATTGAGGTGTGTGAAGTCACAGAATGGAGGTGTGTAAAGTCAGAATGGAGGTGTGCGAAGTCATAGAATGGAGGTGTGTAAAGTCATAGAATGGAGGTTTGTGAAGTCAGAATTGAGGTGTGTGAAGTCATAGAATGGAGGTTTGTGAAGTCACAGAATGGAGGTGTGTGAAGTCAGAATGGAGGTGTACGAACTCATAGAATGGAAGTGTGTGAAGTAATAGAATGGAGGTGTGTGAAATCATAGAATGGAGGTGTGTGAAGTCATAGAATGGAGGTGTGTGAAGTCACAGAATGGAGGTGTGTGAAGTCACAGAATGGAGGTGTGTGAAGTCACAGAATGGAGGTGTGTGAAGTCACAAAATGGAGGTGTGTGAATTCACAGAATGGAGGTGTGTGAAATCACAGATTTGAGGCGTGTGAAGTCACAGAATTAAGGTGTGGGAAATCATAGAATGGAGGTTTGGGAAGTCAAAATGGAAGTGTGTGATGACACAATTGAGGAATGTGAAGTCACAGAAAGGAGGTGTATGAAGTCAAAATGGAGGTGTGGGAAGTCACAGAATGCAGGTACGTGAAGTCACAGAATGAAGGTGTGTGAAGTCAAAATGGAGGTTTGTAAAGTCTCTGAAATGAGGTGTGTGAAGTCAAACATTGGTGGTGTGTGAAGTCATAGAATGGAGGTGTGTGAAGTCAGAGAATGGAGGTGTGTGAAGTCACAATGGAGGTGTGTGAAGTCATAGAATGGAGGTGTGTGAAGTCACAGAATGGAGGTGTGTAAAGTCAGAATGGAGGTGTGCGAAGTCACAGAATGGAGGTGTGTAAAGTCATAGAATGGAGGTGTGTGAAGTCAGAATTGAGGTGTGTGAAGTCATAGAATGGAGGTTTGTGAAGTCAGAGAATGGAGGTGTGTGAAGTCAGAATGGAGGTGTACAAAGTCATAGAATGGAAGTGTGTGAAGTCATAAAATGGAGGCGTGTGAAGTCATAGAATGGAGGTGTGTGAAGTCATAGAATGGAGGTGTGTGAAGACATAGAATGGAGTTGTGTGAAGTCAAAATGCAAGTGTGTGATGTTACAATTGAGGAATCGATGTCACAGAATTGAGGTATGTGAAGTCAAAATGGAGGTGTGTGAAGTCACAGAATGGATGTGCGTAAATTCGCAGAATAAAGGTGTGTGAAGAAAAAATGGAGGTTTGTGAAGTCAGAATTGAGGTGTGTGAAGTCATAGAATGGAGGTTTGTGAAGTCACAGAATGGAGGTGTGTGAAGTCAGAATGGAGGTGTGTGAAGTTATAGAATGGAGGTGTGTGAAATCATAGAATGGAGGTGTGTGAAATCATAGAATGGAGGTGTGTGAAGTTCTAGAATGTAGGTGTGTGAAGTCATAGAATGGAGGTGTGTGAAGTCACAGAATGTAGTTTTGTGAAGTCATAGATTGGAGGTGTGTGAAGTCACAGAATTGAGGTGTGTGAAGTCTAAGAATTGAGGTGTGTGAAGTCATAGAATGGAGGTGTGTGAAGTCACAGAATGGAGGTGTGTGAAGTCATAGAATGGAGGTATGTGAAGACATAGAATGGAGTTGTGTGAAGTCAGAGAATGGAGTTGTTTGAAGTCACAGAATGGAGGTGTGTGAAGTCATAGAATGGAGGTGTGTGAAGTCAGAGAAAGGAGGTGTGTGAAGTCAGAGAAAGGAGGTGTGTGAAGAAAGAGTGGAGGTGTGTTAAGTTATAGAATGGAGGTGTGTGAAGTCAGAGAATGGAGGTGTGTGAAGTCATAGAATGGAAGTCTGTGAAGTCACAGAATGGAGGTGTGTGAAGACATAGAATGGAGGTGTGTGAAGTCACAGAATTCAGGTGTGTGAAGTCATAGAATGGAAGTCTGTGAAGTCACAGAATGGAGGTGTGTGAAGACATAGAATGGAGGTGTGTGAAGACATAGAATGGAGGTGTGTGAAGTCACAGAATTCAGGTGTGTGAAGTCATAGAATGGAAGTCTGTGAAGTCACAGAATGGAGGTGTGTGAAGACATAGAATGGAGGTGTGTGAAATCACAGATTGGGGGTGTGTGAAGTCATAGAATGGAGGTGTGTGAAGTCAAAATGGAAGTGTGTGATGTCACAATTGAGGAATGTGAAGTCACAGAATGGAGGTGTGTGAAGTCAAAGAATGGAGGTGTGAGAAGTCAAAATGGATGTGTGTGATGTCACAATTGAGGCATGTGAAGTCACAGAATGGAGGTGTGTGCAATCATAGAATGGAGGTGTGTGAAGTCAAAATGGAAGTGTGTGATGTCACAATTGAGGAATGTGAAGTCACAGAATGGAGTTGTGTGAAGTCAAAATGGAGGTGTGTGAAGTCAAAGAATGGATGTGTGTGACTTCACAGAATGAAGGTGTGTGAAGTCAAAATGGAGGTTTGTGAAGTCACAGAATTGAGGTTAGTGAAGTCATAGATTGGAGGTGTGTGAAGACAGAATGGAGGTGTCTGAAGTCATAGAATGGATGTTTTTGAAATAAGAATGGAGGTGTGTAAAGTCAGAGAATGGAGGTGTGTGAAGTCACAGAATGGAGGTGTGTGAAGTCACAGAATGGAGTTGTGTGACGTCACAAAATGGAGGTGTGTGAATTCACAGAATGGGGGTGTGTGAAATCACAGATTGGAGGCGTGTGAAGTCACAGAATTAAGGTGTGTGAAATCATAGAATGGAGGTGTGGGAAGTCAAAATGGAAGTGTGTGATGACACAATTGAGGAATGTGAAGTCACAGAAAGGAGGTGTGTGAAGTCAAAATGGAGGTGTGTGAAGTCTCAGAATGCAGGTATGTGAAGTCACAGAATGAAGGTGTGTGAAGTCAAAATGGAGGTTTGTGAAGTCTCTGAAATGAGGTGTGTGAAGTCAAACATTGGTGGTGTGTGAAGTCATAGCATGGAGGTGTGTGAAGTCACAGAATGGAGGTGTGTGAAGTCATAGTATGGACGTATATCAAGAAAGAGATTGAAGGTGTGGGAAGTAAGAATGGAGCTGGGTGAAGTCACAGAATGGAGTTGTGTGAAGTCAGAGAATGGAGGTGTGTGAAGTCATAGAATGGAAGGCTGTGAAGTCACAGAATGGAGGTGTGTGAAGACACAGAATGGAGGTGTGTGAAATCACAGAATGGAGGTGTGTGAAGTCATAGAATGGAGGTGTGTGAAGTCATAGATTGGAGGTGTGTGAAGAAAGAGTGGAGGTGTGTAAAGTCATAGAATGGAGGTGTTTGAAGTCATAGAATGGAGGTGTCTTAAGTCATAGAATGGAGGTGTGTGAAGTCATAAAATGGAGGTGTGTGAAGTCATAGATTGGAGGTGTGTGAAGTCATAGAATGGTGGTGTGTGAAGTCAAAATGGAAGTGTGTGATGTCACAATTGTGGAATGTGAAGTCACAGAATGGAGGTATTTGAAGTCATAGAATGGAGGTGTGTGAAGTGAAAATGGAAGTGTGTGATGTCACAAATGAGGAATGTGAAGTCACAGAATGGAGTTTTGTGAAGTCAAAATGGAGGTGTGTGAAGTCACAGAATGGAAGTGTGTGAATTCAGAGAATGAAGGTGTGTGAAGTCAAAATGGAGGTTTGTGAAGTCTCTGAATTGAGGTGTGTGAAGTCATAGATTGGAGGTGTGTGAAGTCATAGAATGGAGGTGTGTGAAGTCACAGAATGAAGGTGTGTGAAGGCATAGAATGGAGGTTTGTGAAGTCACAATGGATGTGTGTGAAGTCATTGAATGGAGGTGTGTGAAGTCACAGAATGGGGGTGTGTAAAGTCAGAATGGAGGTGTGAGAAGTCATAGAATGGAGGTGTGTGAAGTCATAAAATGGAGGTGTGTGAAGTCAGAATTGAGGTCTGTGAAGTCATAGAATGGAGGTTTGTGAAGTCACAGAATGGATGTGTGTGAAGTCAGAATGGAGGTGTACGAAGTCATAGAATGGAGGTGTGTGAAATCATAGAATGGAGGTGTGTGAAGTTCTAGAATGGAGGTGTGTGAAGTCATAGAATGGAGGTGTGTGAAGTCATAGAATGGAGTTGTGTGAAGTCATAGAATGGAGGTGTGTGAAGTCACAGAATGGAGGTGTGTGAAGTCAAAAAGGAGGTGTGTGAAGTCAGAATGGAGGTCTGTGAAGTCACAGAGTGGAGGTGTGTGAAGTCACAGATGGACATGTGTTAAGTCATAGAACGGTGGTGTGTGAAGTCATAGAATGGAGGCGTCTGAAGTCAGAATGGAGATGTGTGAAGACAGAATGGAGGTGTGTGAAGTCATAGAATGAATGTTTTTGAAGTAAGAATGGAGATGTGTAAAATGATAAAATGGAGGTGTGTGAAGTCACAGAATGGAGGTATGTGAAGTCACAGAATGGAGTTTTGTGAAGTCATAGAAAGGAGGTGTGTGAAGTCACAGAATTGAGGTGTGTGAAGTTACAGAATTGAGGTGTGTGAAGTCACAGAATGGAGGTGTGTGAAGTCACAGAATTGAGGTGTGTGAAATCACAGAATGGAGGGGTGAGAAGTCACAGAATGGAAGTGTCTGAAGTCATAGAATGTAGGTGTGTGAAGTCACAGAATGGAGGTGTGTGAAGTCACAGAATGGAGCGAAAATGGAGGTGTGTGAAGTCATAGAATGGAGGTGTGTGAAGTGAGAGAATGGAGGTGTGTGACTCATAGAATTGAAGTGTGTGAAGTCACAGAATGGAGGTGTGTGAAGTCATAGAATGAAGGTGTTTGGATTCACAGAATGGAGATACGTGAAGTCACAGAATGGAGGTGTGTGAAGTCATACAATGGAGGTGTGTGAAGTCACAGAATGGAGTTTTGTGAAGTCAAAGAATGGAGGTGTGTGAAGTCACTGAATTGAGGTGTGTGAAGTCACAGAATTGAGGTATGTGAAGTCACAGAATGGAGATGTGTGAAGCCAAAATGGAGGTGTGTGAAGTCATAGAATGGAGGTGTGTGAAGTCCCAGAACGGAGGTGTGTGAAGTCACAGAATGGAGTTGTGTGAAGCCAAAATGGAGGTGTGTGAAGTCATAGAATGGAGGTGTGTGAAGTCAGAGAATGGAGGTGTGTGAGTCATAGAATTGAAATGTGTGAAGTCACATAATGGATGTGTGTGAAGTCATAGAATGGAGGTGTGTGAAGTCACAGAATGGAGATGTGTGAAGTCACAGAATGGAGGTGTGTGAAGTCAGAATGGAGGTGTGTGAAGTCATAGAATGGACGTATGTGAAGTCACAGAATTCAGGTGTGTGAAGTCAGAGAATTGAAGTGTGTGAAGTCATAGAATGGAGGTCTCTGAAGTCAAAAAGGAGGTGTCTGAAGTCAGAGAATATAGGTGTGTAAAGTCGCAGAATGGAGGTGTGTGAAGTCACAAAATGGAGGTGTGTGAATTCACAGAATGGAGGTGTGTGAAATCACAGAATGGAGGCGTGTGAAGTCACAGAATGAAGGTGTGTGAAATCATAGAATGGAGGTGTGGGAAGTCAAAATGGAAGTGTGTGATGACACAATTGAGGAATGTGAAGTCACAGAAAGTAAGTGTGTGAAGTCAAAATGGAGGTGTTTGAAGTCACAGAATGCAGGTATGTGAAGTCACAGAATGAAGGTGTGTGAAGTCAAAATGGAGGTTTGTTAAGTCTCTGAATTGAGGTGTGTGAAGTCAAAGATTGGTGGTGTGTGAAGTCATAGAATGGAGGTGTGTGAAGTCACAGAATGGAGGTGTGTGAAGTCACA
Source organism: Megascapheus bottae (assembly GCA_024803745.1). Classification (NCBI taxonomy): domain Eukaryota; kingdom Metazoa; phylum Chordata; class Mammalia; order Rodentia; family Geomyidae; genus Megascapheus; species Megascapheus bottae. The sequence continues at coordinate 1,090,129 of JANJXV010000311.1, forward strand.
ATGGAGGTGTGTGAGGTCATAGAATGGAGGTATGTGAAGTCAGAAAATGGAGGTGTGTAAAGTCAGAATGGAGGTGTGCGAAGTCATAGAATGGAGGTGTGTAAAGTCATAGAATGGAGGTGTGGAAAGTCAGAATTGAGGTGTGTGAAGTCATAGAATGGAGGTTTGTGAGTCACAGAATGGAGGTGTGTAAAGTCAGAATGGAGGTGTGAGAAGTCATAGAATGGAGGTGTGTGAAGTCATAAAATGGAGGTGTGTGAAGTCAGAATTGAGGTGTGTGAAGTCATAGAATGGAGGTTTGTGAAGTCACAGAATGGATGTGTGTGAAGTCAGAATGGAGGTGTACGAAGTCATAGAATGGAGGTGTGTGAAATCATAGAATGGAGGTGTGTGAAGTCACAGAATGGAGGTGTGTGAAGTCACAGAATGGAGTTGTGTGAAGTCACAAAATGGAGGTGTGTGAATTCACAGAATGGGGGTGTGTGAAATCACAGATTGGAGGCGTGTGAAGTCACAGAATTAAGGTGTGTGAAATCATAGAATGGAGGTGTGGGAAGTCAAAATGGAAGTGTGTGATGACACATTTGAGGAATGTGAAGTCACAGAAAGGAGGTGTGTGAAGTCAAAATGGAGGTGTGTGAAGTCTCAGAATGCAGGTATGTGAAGTCACAGAATGAAGGTGTGTGAAGTCAAAATGGAGGTTTGTGAAGTCTCTGAAATGAGGTGTGTGAAGTCAAACATTGGTGGTGTGTGAAGTCATAGCATGGAGGTGTGTGAAGTCACAGAATGGAGGTGTGTGAAGTCATAGTATGGACGTATATCAAGAAAGAGATTGAAGGTGTGTGAAGTAAGAATGGAGCTGGGTGAAGTCACAGAATGGAGGTGTGTGAAGTCAGAGAATGGAGGTGTGTGAAGTCATAGAATGGAAGGCTGTGAAGTCACAGAATGGAGGTGTGTGAAGACACAGAATGGAGGTGTGTGAAATCACAGAATGGAGGTGTGTGAAGTCATAGAATGGAGGTGTGTGAAGTCATAGATTGGAGGTGTGTGAAGAAAGAGTGGAGGTGTGTAAAGTCATAGAATGGAGGTGTTTGAAGTCATAGAATGGAGGTGTCTTAAGTCATAGAATGGAGGTGTGTGAAGTCATAAAATGGAGGTGTGTGAAGTCATAGATTGGAGGTGTGTGAAGTCATAGAATGGTGGTGTGTGAAGTCAAAATGGAAGTGTGTGATGTCACAATTGAGGAATGTGAAGTCACAGAATGGAGGTATTTGAAGTCATAGAATGGAGGTGTGTGAAGTGAAAATGGAAGTGTGTGATGTCACAAATGAGGAATGTGAAGTCACAGAATGGAGTTTTGTGAAGTCAAAATGGAGGTGTGTGAAGTCACAGAATGGAAGTGTGTGAATTCAGAGAATGAAGGTGTGTGAAGTCAAAATGGAGGTTTGTGAAGTCTCTGAATTGAGGTGTGTGAAGTCATAGATTGGAGGTGTGTGAAGTCATAGAATGGAGGTGTGTGAAGTCACAGAATGAAGGTGTGTGAAGGCATAGAATGGAGGTTTGTGAAGTCACAATGGAGGTGTGTGAAGTCATTGAATGGAGGTGTGTGAAGTCACAGAATGGGGGTGTGTAAAGTCAGAATGGAGGTGTGAGAAGTCATAGAATGGAGGTGTGTGAAGTCATAAAATGGAGGTGTGTGAAGTCAGAATTGAGGTGTGTGAAGTCATAGAATGGAGGTTTGTGAAGTCACAGAATGGATGTGTGTGAAGTCAGAATGGAGGTGTACAAAGTCATAGAATGGAGGTGTGTGAAATCATAGAATGGAGGTGTGTGAAGTTCTAGAATGGAGGTGTGTGAAGTCATAGAATGGAGGTGTGTGAAGTCATAGAATGGAGTTGTGTGAAGTCATAGAATGGAGGTGTGTGAAGACACAGAATGGAGGTGTGTGAAGTCAAAAAGGAGGTGTGTGAAGTCAGAATGGAGGTCTGTGAAGTCACAGAGTGGAGGTGTGTGAAGTCACAGATGGACATGTGTTAAGTCACAGAACGGTGGTGTGTGAAGTCATAGAATGGAGGCGTCTGAAGTCAGAATGGAGATGTGTGAAGACAGAATGGAGGTGTGTGAAGTCATAGAATGAATGTTTTTGAAGTAAGAATGGAGATGTGTAAAATGATAAAATGGAGGTGTGTGAAGTCACAGAATGGAGGTGTGTGAAGTCACAGAATGGAGTTTTGTGAAGTCATAGAAAGGAGGTGTGTGAAGTCACAGAATTGAGGTGTGTGAAGTTACAGAATTGAGGTGTGTGAAGTCACAGAATGGAGGTGTGTGAAGTCACAGAATGGAGGTGTGTGAAGTCATAAAATGGAAGTCTGTGAAGTCACAGAATTGAGGTGTGTGAAATCACAGAATGGAGGGGTGAGAAGTCACAGAATGGAAGTGTCTGAAGTCATAGAATGGAGGTGTGTGAAGTCACAGAATGGAGGTGTGTGAAGTCACAGAATGGAGCGAAAATGGAGGTGTGTGAAGTCATAGAATGGAGGTGTGTGAAGTGAGAGAATGGAGGTGTGTGACTCATAGAATTGAAGTGTGTGAAGTCACAGAATGGAGGTGTGTGAAGTCATAGAATGAAGGTGTTTGGATTCACAGAATGGAGATACGTGAAGTCACAGAATGGAGGTGTGTGAAGTCATACAATGGAGGTGTGTGAAGTCACAGAATGGAGTTTTGTGAAGTCAAAGAATGGAGGTGTGTGAAGTCACTGAATTGAGGTGTGTGAAGTCACAGAATTGAGGTATGTGAAGTCACAGAATGGAGATGTGTGAAGCCAAAATGGAGGTGTGTGAAGTCATAGAATGGAGGTGTGTGAAGTCCCAGAACGGAGGTGTGTGAAGTCACAGAATGGAGTTGTGTGAAGCCAAAATGGAGGTGTGTGAAGTCATAGAATGGAGGTGTGTGAAGTCAGAGAATGGAGGTGTGTGAGTCATAGAATTGAAATGTGTGAAGTCACATAATGGATGTGTGTGAAGTCATAGAATGGAGGTGTGTGAAGTCACAGAATGGAGATGTGTGAAGTCACAGAATGGAGGTGTGTGAAGTCAGAATGGAGGTGTGTGAAGTCATAGAATGGACGTATGTGAAGTCACAGAATTCAGGTGTGTGAAGTCAGAGAATGGAAGTGTGTGAAGTCATAGAATGGAGGTCTCTGAAGTCAAAAAGGAGGTGTCTGAAGTCAGAGAATATAGGTGTGTGAAGTCGCAGAATGGAGGTGTGTGAAGTCACAAAATGGAGGTGTGTGAATTCACAGAATGGAGGTGTGTGAAATCACAGAATGGAGGCGTGTGAAGTCACAGAATGAAGGTGTGTGAAATCATAGAATGGAGGTGTGGGAAGTCAAAATGGAAGTGTGTGATGACAAAATTGAGGAATGTGAAGTCACAGAAAGTAAGTGTGTGAAGTCAAAATGGAGGTGTTTGAAGTCACAGAATGCAGGTATGTGAAGTCACAGAATGAAGGTGTGTGAAGTCAAAATGGAGGTTTGTTAAGTCTCTGAATTGAGGTGTGTGAAGTCAAAGATTGGTGGTGTGTGAGGTCATAGAATGGAGGTGTGTGAAGTCACAGAATGGAGGTGTGTGAAGTCACAATGGAGGTGTGTGAGGCATAGAATGGAGGTATGTGAAGTCAGAAAATGGAGGTGTGTAAAGTCAGAATGGAGGTGTGCGAAGTCATAGAATGGAGGTGTGTAAAGTCATAGAATGGAGGTGTGTGAAGTCAGAATTGAGGTGTGTGAAGTCATAGAATGGAGGTTTGTGAGTCACAGAATGGAGGTGTGTAAAGTCAGAATGGAGGTGTGAGAAGTCATAGAATGGAGGTGTGTGAAGTCATAAAATGGAGGTGTGTGAAGTCAGAATTGAGGTGTGTGAAGTCATAGAATGGAGGTTTGTGAAGTCACAGAATGGATGTGTGTGAAGTCAGAATGGAGGTGTACGAAGTCATAGAATGGAGGTGTGTGAAATCATAGAATGGAGGTGTGTGAAGTTCTAGAATGGAGGTGTGTGAAGTCATAGAATGGAGGTGTGTGAAGTCATAGAATGGAGTTGTGTGAAGTCATAGAATGGAGGTGTGTGAAGTCACAGAATGGAGGTGTGTGAAGTCAAAAAGGAGGTGTGTGAAGTCAGAATGGAGGTCTGTGAAGTCACAGAGTGGAGGTGTGTGAAGTCACAGATGGACATGTGTTAAGTCATAGAACGGTGGTGTGCGAAGTCATAGAATGGAGGTGTGTAAAGTCATAGAATGGAGGTGTGTGAAGTCAGAATTGAGGTGTGTGAAGTCATAGAATGGAGGTTTGTGAGTCACAGAATGGAGGTGTGTAAAGTCAGAATGGAGGTGTACGAAGTCATATAATGGAAGTGTGTGAAGTCATAGAATGGAGGTGTGTGAAATCATAGAATGGAGGTGTGTGAAGTCATCGAATGGAGGTGTGTGAAGTCATAAAATGGAGGTGTGTGAAGTCATAGAATGGAGGTGTGTGAAGTCATAGAATAGAGGTGGGTGAAGTCAAAATGGAAGTGTGTGATGTTACAATTGAGGAATGTGAAGTCACAGAATGGAGGTGTGTGAAGTAAAAATGGAGGTGTGGGAATTCACAGAATAGATGTGTGTGATGTCACAATTGTGGAATGTGAAGTCACAAAATGGAGGTATGTGAAGTCAAATTGGAAGTGTGTGAAGTCACAGAATGGATGTGCGTAAATTCACAGAAGAAAGGTGTGTGAAGAAAACATGGAGGTTTGTCAAGTCAGAATTGAGGTATGTGAAGTCATAGAATGGAGGTTTGTGAAGTCACAGAATGGAGGTGTGTGAAGTCAGAATGGAGGTGTGTGAAGTCATAGAATGGAGGTGTGTGAAATCATAGAATGGAGGTGTGTGAAGTCATAGAATGGAGGTGTGTGAAGTCACAGTATGCAGTTTTGTGAAGTCATAGAATCGAGGTGTGTGAAGTCACGGAATTGAGGTGTGTGAAGTCACAGAATTGAGGTGGGTGAAGTCATAGAATGGAGGTGTGTGAAGTCACAGAATTGAGGTGTGTGAAGTCACAGAATGGAGGTGAGTGAAGTCACAGAATGGAGGTGTGTGAAGTCATAGAATGGAGGAGTGTGAAGTCAGAGAATGGAGGTGTGTGAGTCATAGAATTGAAGTGTGTGAAGTCACAGAATGGAGGTGTGTGAAATCATAGAATGGAGGTGTGTGGATTCACAGAATGGAGATATGTGAAGTCACAGGATGGAGGTGTGTGAAGTCAGAATGGGGGTGAGTGAAGTCATAGAATGGAGCTCTGTCAAGTCAGAATGGAGGTGTGGGAAGTTATAGAATGGACGTATGTGAATTCACATAATGGAGGTGTGTGAAGTTCTAGAATGGAGGTGTGTGAAGTCATAGAATGGAGGTATGTGAAGACATAGAATGGAGTTGTGTGAAGTCATAGAATGGAGTTGTATGAAGTCACAGAATGGAGGTGTGTGAAGTCATAGATTGGAGGTGTGTGAAGTCAGAGAAAGGAGGTGTGTGAAGAAAGAGTGGAGGTGTGTTAAGTCATAGAATGGAGGTGTGTGAAGTCAGAGAGTGGAGGTGTGTGAAGTCATAGAATGGAAGTCTGTGAAGTCACAGAATGGAGGTGTGTGAAGACATAGAATGGAGGTGTGTGAAGTCACAGAATTGAGGTGTGTGATGTCATAGAATGGAAGTCTGTGAAGTCACAGAATGGAGGTGTGTGAAGACATAGAATGGAGGTGTGTGAAATCACAGATTGGGGGTGTGTGAAGTCATAGAATGGAGGTGTGTGAAGTCATAGAATGGAGGTGTGTGAAGAAAGAGTGGAGCTGTGTTAAGTCATAGAATGGACGTATGTGAAGTCACAGAATTCAGCTTTGTGAAGTCATAGAATGAAGGTGTGTGAAGTCATAGAATGGAGGTGTGTGAAATCACATAATGGAGGTGTGTGAAGTTCTAGAATTGAGGTGTGTGAAGTCATAGAATGGAGGTTTGTGAAGTCACAGAATTGAGGTGTGTGAAGTCAAAATGGGGCTGTGTGAAGTCACAGAATGCAGGTATGTGAATTCACAGAATGAATGTGTGTGAAGTCAAAATGGAGATTTGTGAAGTCTCTGAAATGAGGTGTGTGAAGTCTAACATTGGTGGTGTGTGAAGTCATAAAATGGAGGTGTGTGAAGTCACAGAATGGAGGTGTGTGAAGTCACAATGGAGGTGTGTGAAGTCAGAGAATTGAGGTGTGTGAAGTCACAGAATGGAGGTGTGTAAAGTCAGAATGGAGGTGTGCGAAGTCATAGAATGGAGGTGTGTAAAGTCATAGAATGGAGGTTTGTGAAGTCAGAATTGAGGTGTGTGAAGTCATAGAATGGAGGTTTGTGAAGTCACAGAATGGAGGTGTGTGAAGTCAGAATGGAGGTGTACGAACTCATAGAATGGAAGTGTGTGAAGTAATAGAATGGAGGTGTGTGAAATCATAGAATGGAGGTGTGTGAAGTCATAGAATGGAGGTGTGTGAAGTCATAAAATGGAGGCGTGTGAAGTCATAGAATGGAGGTGTGTGAAGTCATAGAATGGAGGTGTGTGAAGTCACAGAATGGAGGTGTGTGAAGGCACAGAATGGAAGTGTGTGAAGTCCCAGAATGGAGGTGTGTGAAGCCACGGAATGGAGGTGTGTGAAGCCAAAATGGAGGTGTGTGAACTCATAGAATGGAGGTGTGTGAAGTCAGAGAATGGAGGTGTGTTCGTCATAGAATTGAAGTGTGTGAAGTCACAGAATGGAGGTGTGTGAAGTCATAGAATGGAGGTGTGTGAAGTCAAAAGAGGTGTGTGAAGTCAGAATGGAGGTCTGTGAAGTCACAGAATGGAGGTGTGTGAAGTCACAGATGGACATGTGTTAAGTCATAGAACGGAGGTGTGTGAAGTCGTAGAATGGAGGCGTGTGAAGTCAGAATGGAGATGCGTGAAGTCAGAATGGAGTTGTGTGAAGTAATAGAATGGATGTTTTTGAAATAAGAATGGAGGTGTGTAAAGTCAGAGAATGTAGGTGTGTGAAGTCACAGAATGGAGGTGTGTGAAGTCACAGAATGGAGGTGTGTGAAGTCACAAAATGGAGGTGTGTGAATTCACAGAATGGAGGTGTGTGAAATCACAGATTTGAGGCGTGTGAAGTCACAGAATTAAGGTGTGGGAAATCATAGAATGGAGGTGTGGGAAGTCAAAATGGAAGTGTGTGATGACACAATTGAGGAATGTGAAGTCACAGAAAGGAGGTGTATGAAGTCAAAATGGAGGTGTGGGAAGTCACAGAATGCAGGTACGTGAAGTCACAGAATGAAGGTGTGTGAAGTCAAAATGGAGGTTTGTAAAGTCTCTGAAATGAGGTGTGTGAAGTCAAACATTGGTGGTGTGTGAAGTCATAGAATGGAGGTGTGTGAAGTCAGAGAATGGAGGTGTGTGAAGTCACAATGGAGGTGTGTGAAGTCATAGAATGGAGGTGTGTGAAGTCACAGAATGGAGGTGTGTAAAGTCAGAATGGAGGTGTGCGAAGTCACAGAATGGAGGTGTGTAAAGTCATAGAATGGAGGTGTGTGAAGTCAGAATTGAGGTGTGTGAAGTCATAGAATGGAGGTTTGTGAAGTCAGAGAATGGAGGTGTGTGAAGTCAGAATGGAGGTGTACAAAGTCATAGAATGGAAGTGTGTGAAGTCATAAAATGGAGGCATGTGAAGTCATAGAATGGAGGTGTGTGAAGTCATAGAATGGAGGTGTGTGAAGACATAGAATGGAGTTGTGTGAAGTCAAAATGCAAGTGTGTGATGTTACAATTGAGGAATCGATGTCACAGAATTGAGGTATGTGAAGTCAAAATGGAGGTGTGTGAAGTCACAGAATGGATGTGCGTAAATTCGCAGAATAAAGGTGTGTGAAGAAAAAATGGAGGTTTGTGAAGTCAGAATTGAGGTGTGTGAAGTCATAGAATGGAGGTTTGTGAAGTCACAGAATGGAGGTGTGTGAAGTCAGAATGGAGGTGTGTGAAGTTATAGAATGGAGGTGTGTGAAATCATAGAATGGAGGTGTGTGAAATCATAGAATGGAGGTGTGTGAAGTTCTAGAATGTAGGTGTGTGAAGTCATAGAATGGAGGTGTGTGAAGTCACAGAATGTAGTTTTGTGAAGTCATAGATTGGAGGTGTGTGAAGTCACAGAATTGAGGTGTGTGAAGTCTAAGAATTGAGGTGTGTGAAGTCATAGAATGGAGGTGTGTGAAGTCACAGAATTGAGGTGTGTGAAGTCATAGAATGGAGGTATGTGAAGACATAGAATGGAGTTGTGTGAAGTCAGAGAATGGAGTTGTGTGAAGTCACAGAATGGAGGTGTGTGAAGTCATAGAATGGAGGTGTGTGAAGTCAGAGAAAGGAGGTGTGTGAAGTCAGAGAAAGGAGGTGTGTGAAGAAAGAGTGGAGGTGTGTTAAGTCATAGAATGGAGGTGTGTGAAGTCAGAGAATGGAGGTGTGTGAAGTCATAGAATGGAAGTCTGTGAAGTCACAGAATGGAGGTGTGTGAAGACATAGAATGGAGGTGTGTGAAGTCACAGAATTCAGGTGTGTGAAGTCATAGAATGGAAGTCTGTGAAGTCACAGAATGGAGGTGTGTGAAGACATAGAATGGAGGTGTGTGAAGACATAGAATGGAGGTGTGTGAAGTCACAGAATTCAGGTGTGTGAAGTCATAGAATGGAAGTCTGTGAAGTCACAGAATGGAGGTGTGTGAAGACATAGAATGGAGGTGTGTGAAATCACAGATTGGGGGTGTGTGAAGTCATAGAATGGAGGTGTGTTAAGTCATAGAATGGAGGTGTTTGAAGTCATAGAATGGAGGTGTGTTAAGTCATAGAATGGAGGTGTGTGAAGTCATAAAATGGAGGTGTGTGAAGTCATAGATTGGTGGTGTGTGAACTCATTGAATGGAGGTGTGTGAAGTCAAAATGGAAGTGTGTGATGTCACAATTGAGGAATGTGAAGTCACAGAATGGAGGTGTGTGAAGTCAAAGAATGGAGGTGTGAGAAGTCAAAATGGATGTGTGTGATGTCACAATTGAGGCATGTGAAGTCACAGAATGGAGGTGTGTGCAATCATAGAATGGAGGTGTGTGAAGTCAAAATGGAAGTGTGTGATGTCACAATTGAGGAATGTGAAGTCACAGAATGGAGTTGTGTGAAGTCAAAATGGAGGTGTGTGAAGTCAAAGAATGGATGTGTGTGACTTCACAGAATGAAGGTGTGTGAAGTCAAAATGGAGGTTTGTGAAGTCACAGAATTGAGGTTAGTGAAGTCATAGATTGGAGGTGTGTGAAGACAGAATGGAGGTGTCTGAAGTCATAGAATGGATGTTTTTGAAATAAGAATGGAGGTGTGTAAAGTCAGAGAATGGAGGTGTGTGAAGTCACAGAATGGAGGTGTGTGAAGTCACAGAATGGAGTTGTGTGACGTCACAAAATGGAGGTGTGTGAATTCACAGAATGGGGGTGTGTGAAATCACAGATTGGAGGCGTGTGAAGTCACAGAATTAAGGTGTGTGAAATCATAGAATGGAGGTGTGGGAAGTCAAAATGGAAGTGTGTGATGACACAATTGAGGAATGTGAAGTCACAGAAAGGAGGTGTGTGAAGTCAAAATGGAGGTGTGTGAAGTCTCAGAATGCAGGTATGTGAAGTCACAGAATGAAGGTGTGTGAAGTCAAAATGGAGGTTTGTGAAGTCTCTGAAATGAGGTGTGTGAAGTCAAACATTGGTGGTGTGTGAAGTCATAGCATGGAGGTGTGTGAAGTCACAGAATGGAGGTGTGTGAAGTCATAGTATGGACGTATATCAAGAAAGAGATTGAAGGTGTGGGAAGTAAGAATGGAGCTGGGTGAAGTCACAGAATGGAGTTGTGTGAAGTCAGAGAATGGAGGTGTGTGAAGTCATAGAATGGAAGGCTGTGAAGTCACAGAATGGAGGTGTGTGAAGACACAGAATGGAGGTGTGTGAAATCACAGAATGGAGGTGTGTGAAGTCATAGAATGGAGGTGTGTGAAGTCATAGATTGGAGGTGTGTGAAGTCATAAAATGGAGGTGTGTGAAGTCATAGATTGGAGGTGTGTGAAGTCATAGAATGGTGGTGTGTGAAGTCAAAATGGAAGTGTGTGATGTCACAATTGAGGAATGTGAAATCACAGAATGGAGGTATTTGAAGTCATAGAATGGAGGTGTGTGAAGTGAAAATGGAAGTGTGTGATGTCACAAATGAGGAATGTGAAGTCACAGAATGTAGTTGTGTGAAGTCAAAATGGAGGTGTGTGAAGTCACAGAATGGAAGTGTGTGAATTCAGAGAATGAAGGTGTGTGAAGTCAAAATGGAGGTTTGTGAAGTCTCTGAATTGAGGTGTGTAAAGTCATAGATTGGAGGTGTGTGAAGTCATAGAATGGAGGTGTGTGAAGTCACAGAATGAAGGTGTGTGAAGGCATAGAATGGAGGTTTGTGAAGTCACAATGGAGGTGTGTGAAGTCATTGAATGGAGGTGTGTGAAGTCACAGAACGGGGGTGTGTAAAGTCAGAATGGAGGTGTGAGAAGTCATAGAATGGAGGTGTGTGAAGTCATAAAATGGAGGTGTGTGAAGTCAGAATTGAGGTGTGTGAAGTCATAGAATGGAGGTTTGTGAAGTCACAGAATGGATGTGTGTGAAGTCAGAATGGAGGTGTACGAAGTCATAGAATGGAGGTGTGTGAAATCATAGAATGGAGGTGTGTGAAGTTCTAGAATGGAGGTGTGTGAAGTCATAGAATGGAGGTGTGTGAAGTCATAGAATGGAGTTGTGTGAAGTCATAGAATGGAGGTGTGTGAAGTCGCAGAATGGAGGTGTGTGAAGTCAAAAAGGAGGTGTGTGAAGTCAGAATGGAGGTCTGTGAAGTCACAGAGTGGAGGTGTGTGAAGTCACAGATGGACATGTGTTAAGTCATAGAACGGTGGTGTGTGAAGTCATAGAATGGAGGCGTCTGAAGTCAGAATGGAGATGTGTGAAGACAGAATGGAGGTGTGTGAAGTCATAGAATGAATGTTTTTGAAGTAAGAATGGAGATGTGTAAAATGATAAAATGGAGGTGTGTGAAGTCACAGAATGGAGGTGTGTGAAGTCACAGAATGGAGTTTTGTGAAGTCATAGAAAGGAGGTGTGTGAAGTCACAGAATTGAGGTGTGTGAAGTTACAGAATTGAGGTGTGTGAAGTCACAGAATGGAGGTGTGTGAAGTCACAGAATGGAGGTGTGTGAAGTCATAAAATGGAAGTCTGTGAAGTCACAGAATTGAGGTGTGTGAAATCACAGAATGGAGGGGTGAGAAGTCACAGAATGGAAGTGTCTGAAGTCATAGAATGGAGGTGTGTGAAGTCACAGAATGGAGGTGTGTGAAGTCACAGAATGGAGCGAAAATGGAGGTGTGTGAAGTCATAGAATGGAGGTGTGTGAAGTGAGAGAATGGAGGTGTGTGACTCATAGAATTGAAGTCTGTGAAGTCACAGAATGGAGGTGTGTGAAGTCATAGAATGAAGGTGTTTGGATTCACAGAATGGAGATACGTGAAGTCACAGAATGGAGGTGTGTGAAGTCATACAATGGAGGTGTGTGAAGTCACAAAATGGAGTTTTGTGAAGTCAAAGAATGGAGGTGTGTGAAGTCACTGAATTGAGGAGTGTGAAGTCACAGAATTGAGGTATGTGAAGTCACAGAATGGAGATGTGTGAAGCCAAAATGGAGGTGTGTGAAGTCATAGAATGGAGGTGTGTGAAGTCCCAGAACGGAGGTGTGTGAAGTCACAGAATGGAGTTGTGTGAAGCCAAAATGGAGGTGTGTGAAGTCATAGAATGGAGGTGTGTGAAGTCAGAGAATGGAGGTGTGTGAGTCATAGAATTGAAATGTGTGAAGTCACATAATGGATGTGTGTGAAGTCATAGAATGGAGGTGTGTGAAGTCACAGAATGGAGATGTGTGAAGTCACAGAATGGAGGTGTGTGAAGTCAGAATGGAGGTGTGTGAAGTCATAGAATGGACGTATGTGAAGTCACAGAATTCAGGTGTGTGAAGTCAGAGAATGGAAGTGTGTGAAGCCATAGAATGGAGGTCTCTGAAGTCAAAAAGGAGGTGTCTGAAGTCAGAGAATATAGGTGTGTAAAGTCGCAGAATGGAGGTGTGTGAAGTCACAAAATGGAGGTGTGTGAATTCACAGAATGGAGGTGTGTGAAATCACAGAATGGAGGCGTGTGAAGTCACAGAATGAAGGTGTGTGAAATCATAGAATGGAGGTGTGCGAAGTCAAAATGGAAGTGTGTGATGACACAATTGAGGAATGTGAAGTCACAGAAAGTAAGTGTGTGAAGTCAAAATGGAGGTGTTTGAAGTCACAGAATGCAGGTATGTGAAGTCACAGAATGAAGGTGTGTGAAGTCAAAATGGAGGTTTGTTAAGTCTCTGAATTGAGGTGTGTGAAGTCAAAGATTGGTGGTGTGTGAAGTCATAGAATGGAGGTGTGTGAAGTCACAGAATGGAGGTGTGTGAAGTCACAATGGAGGTGTGTGAGGTCATAGAATGGAGGTATGTGAAGTCAGAAAATGGAGGTGTGTAAAGTCAGAATGGAGGTGTGCGAAGTCATAGAATGGAGGTGTGTAAAGTCATAGAATGGAGGTGTGTGAAGTCAGAATTGAGGTGTGTGAAGTCATAGAATGGAGGTTTGTGAGTCACAGAATATAGGTGTGTAAAGTCAGAATGGAGGTGTGAGAAGTCATAGAATGGAGGTGTGTGAAGTCATAAAATGGAGGTGTGTGAAGTCAGAATTGAGGTGTGTGAAGTCATAGAATGGAGGTTTGTGAAGTCACAGAATGGATGTGTGTGAAGTCAGAATGGAGGTGTGTGAAGTCACAGAATGGAGTTGTGTGAAGTCACAAAATGGAGGTGTGTGAATTCACAGAATGGGGGTGTGTGAAATCACAGATTGGAGGCGTGTGAAGTCACAGAATTAAGGTGTGTGAAATCATAGAATGGAGGTGTGGGAAGTCAAAATGGAAGTGTGTGATGACACATTTGAGGAATGTGAAGTCACAGAAAGGAGGTGTGTGAAGTCAAAATGGAGGTGTGTGAAGTCTCAGAATGCAGGTATGTGAAGTCACAGAATGAAGGTGTGTGAAGTCAAAATGGAGGTTTGTGAAGTCTCTGAAATGAGGTGTGTGAAGTCAAACATTGGTGGTGTGTGAAGTCATAGCATGGAGGTGTGTGAAGTCACAGAATGGAGGTGTGTGAAGTCATAGTATGGACGTATATCAAGAAAGAGATTGAAGGTGTGTGAAGTAAGAATGGAGCTGGGTGAAGTCACAGAATGGAGGTGTGTGAAGTCAGAGAATGGAGGTGTGTGAAGTCATAGAATGGAAGGCTGTGAAGTCACAGAATGGAGGTGTGTGAAGACACAGAATGGAGGTGTGTGAAATCACAGAATGGAGGTGTGTGAAGTCATAGAATGGAGGTGTGTGAAGTCATAGATTGGAGGTGTGTGAAGAAAGAGTGGAGGTGTGTAAAGTCATAGAATGGAGGTGTTTGAAGTCATAGAATGGAGGTGTCTTAAGTCATAGAATGGAGGTGTGTGAAGTCATAAAATGGAGGTGTGTGAAGTCATAGATTGGAGGTGTGTGAAGTCATAGAATGGTGGTGTGTGAAGTCAAAATGGAAGTGTGTGATGTCACAATTGAGGAATGTGAAGTCACAGAATGGAGGTATTTGAAGTCATAGAATGGAGGTGTGTGAAGTGAAAATGGAAGTGTGTGATGTCACAAATGAGGAATGTGAAGTCACAGAATGGAGTTTTGTGAAGTCAAAATGGAGGTGTGTGAAGTCACAGAATGGAAGTGTGTGAATTCAGAGAATGAAGGTGTGTGAAGTCAAAATGGAGGTTTGTGAAGTCTCTGAATTGAGGTGTGTGAAGTCATAGATTGGAGGTGTGTGAAGTCATAGAATGGAGGTGTGTGAAGTCACAGAATGAAGGTGTGTGAAGGCATAGAATGGAGGTTTGTGAAGTCACAATGGAGGTGTGTGAAGTCATTGAATGGAGGTGTGTGAAGTCACAGAATGGGGGTGTGTAAAGTCAGAATGGAGGTGTGAGAAGTCATAGAATGGAGGTGTGTGAAGTCATAAAATGGAGGTGTGTGAAGTCAGAATTGAGGTGTGTGAAGTCATAGAATGGAGGTTTGTGAAGTCACAGAATGGATGTGTGTGAAGTCAGAATGGAGGTGTACGAAGTCATAGAATGGAGGTGTGTGAAATCATAGAATGGAGGTGTGTGAAGTTCTAGAATGGAGGTGTGTGAAGTCATAGAATGGAGGTGTGTGAAGTCATAGAATGGAGTTGTGTGAAGTCATAGAATGGAGGTGTGTGAAGACACAGAATGGAGGTGTGTGAAGTCAAAAAGGAGGTGTGTGAAGTCAGAATGGAGGTCTGTGAAGTCACAGAGTGGAGGTGTGTGAAGTCACAGATGGACATGTGTTAAGTCACAGAACGGTGGTGTGTGAAGTCATAGAATGGAGGCGTCTGAAGTCAGAATGGAGATGTGTGAAGACAGAATGGAGGTGTGTGAAGTCATAGAATGAATGTTTTTGAAGTAAGAATGGAGATGTGTAAAATGATAAAATGGAGGTGTGTGAAGTCACAGAATGGAGGTGTGTGAAGTCACAGAATGGAGTTTTGTGAAGTCATAGAAAGGAGGTGTGTGAAGTCACAGAATTGAGGTGTGTGAAGTTACAGAATTGAGGTGTGTGAAGTCACAGAATTGAGGTGTGTGAAATCACAGAATGGAGGGGTGAGAAGTCACAGAATGGAAGTGTCTGAAGTCATAGAATGGAGGTGTGTGAAGTCACAGAATGGAGGTGTGTGAAGTCACAGAATGGAGCGAAAATGGAGGTGTGTGAAGTAATAGAATGGAGGTGTGTGACTCATAGAATTGAAGTGTGTGAAGTCACAGAATGGAGGTGTGTGAAGTCATAGAATGAAGGTGTTTGGATTCACAGAATGGAGATACGTGAAGTCACAGAATGGAGGTGTGTGAAGTCATACAATGGAGGTGTGTGAAGTCACAGAATGGACTTTTGTGAAGTCAAAGAATGGAGGTGTGTGAAGTCACTGAATTGAGGTGTGTGAAGTCACAGAATTGAGGTATGTGAAGTCACAGAATGGAGATGTGTGAAGCCAAAATGGAGGTGTGTGAAGTCATAGAATGGAGGTGTGTGAAGTCCCAGAACGGAGGTGTGTGAAGTCACAGAATGGAGTTGTGTGAAGCCAAAATGGAGGTGTGTGAAGTCATAGAATGGAGGTGTGTGAAGTCGGAGAATGGAGGTGTGTGAGTCATAGAATTGAAATGTGTGAAGTCACATAATGGATGTGTGTGAAGTCATAGAATGGAGGTGTGTGAAGTCACAGAATGGAGATGTGTGAAGTCACAGAATGGAGGTGTGTGAAGTCAGAATGGAGGTGTGTGAAGTCATAGAATGGACGTATGTGAAGTCACAGAATTCAGGTGTGTGAAGTCAGAGAATGGAAGTGTGTGAAGTCATAGAATGGAGGTCTCTGAAGTCAAAAAGGAGGTGTCTGAAGTCAGAGAATATAGGTGTGTGAAGTCGCAGAATGGAGGTGTGTGAAGTCACAAAATGGAGGTGTGTGAATTCACAGAATGGAGGTGTGTGAAATCACAGAATGGAGGCGTGTGAAGTCACAGAATGAAGGTGTGTGAAATCATAGAATGGAGGTGTGGGAAGTCAAAATGGAAGTGTGTGATGACAAAATTGAGGAATGTGAAGTCACAGAAAGTAAGTGTGTGAAGTCAAAATGGAGGTGTTTGAAGTCACAGAATGCAGGTATGTGAAGTCACAGAATGAAGGTGTGTGAAGTCAAAATGGAGGTTTGTTAAGTCTCTGAATTGAGGTGTGTGAAGTCAAAGATTGGTGGTGTGTGAAGTCATAGAATGGAGGTGTGTGAAGTCACAGAATGGAGGTGTGTGAAGTCACAATGGAGGTGTGTGAGGTCATAGAATGGAGGTATGTGAAGTCAGAAAATGGAGGTGTGTAAAGTCAGAATGGAGGTGTGCGAAGTCATAGAATGGAGGTGTGTAAAGTCATAGAATGGAGGTGTGTGAAGTCAGAATTGAGGTGTGTGAAGTCATAGAATGGAGGTTTGTGAGTCACAGAATGGAGGTGTGTAAAGTCAGAATGGAGGTGTGAGAAGTCATAGAATGGAGGTGTGTGAAGTCATAAAATGGAGGTGTGTGAAGTCAGAATTGAGGTGTGTGAAGTCATAGAATGGAGGTTTGTGAAGTCACAGAATGGATGTGTGTGAAGTCAGAATGGAGGTGTACGAAGTCATAGAATGGAGGTGTGTGAAATCATAGAATGGAGGTGTGTGAAGTTCTAGAATGGAGGTGTGTGAAGTCATAGAATGGAGGTGTGTGAAGTCATAGAATGGAGTTGTGTGAAGTCATAGAATGGAGGTGTGTGAAGTCACAGAATGGAGGTGTGTGAAGTCAAAAAGGAGGTGTGTGAAGTCAGAATGGAGGTCTGTGAAGTCACAGAGTGGAGGTGTGTGAAGTCACAGATGGACATGTGTTAAGTCATAGAACGGTGGTGTGCGAAGTCATAGAATGGAGGTGTGTAAAGTCATAGAATGGAGGTGTGTGAAGTCAGAATTGAGGTGTGTGAAGTCATAGAATGGAGGTTTGTGAGTCACAGAATGGAGGTGTGTAAAGTCAGAATGGAGGTGTACGAAGTCATATAATGGAAGTGTGTGAAGTCATAGAATGGAGGTGTGTGAAATCATAGAATGGAGGTGTGTGAAGTCATCGAATGGAGGTGTGTGAAGTCATAAAATGGAGGTGTGTGAAGTCATAGAATGGAGGTGTGTGAAGTCATAGAATAGAGGTGGGTGAAGTCAAAATGGAAGTGTGTGATGTTACAATTGAGGAATGTGAAGTCACAGAATGGAGGTGTGTGAAGTAAAAATGGAGGTGTGGGAATTCACAGAATAGATGTGTGTGATGTCACAATTGTGGAATGTGAAGTCACAGAATGGAGGTATGTGAAGTCAAATTGGAAGTGTGTGAAGTCACAGAATGGATGTGCGTAAATTCACAGAAGAAAGGTGTGTGAAGAAAACATGGAGGTTTGTCAAGTCAGAATTGAGGTATGTGAAGTCATAGAATGGAGGTTTGTGAAGTCACAGAATGGAGGTGTGTGAAGTCAGAATGGAGGTGTGTGAAGTCATAGAATGGAGGTGTGTGAAATCATAGAATGGAGGTGTGTGAAGTCATAGAATGGAGGTGTGTGAAGTCACAGTATGCAGTTTTGTGAAGTCATAGAATCGAGGTGTGTGAAGTCACAGAATTGAGGTGTGTGAAGTCACAGAATTGAGGTGGGTGAAGTCATAGAATGGAGGTGTGTGAAGTCACAGAATTGAGGTGTGTGAAGTCACAGAATGGAGGTGAGTGAAGTCACAGAATGGAGGTGTGTGAAGTCACAGATGGAGCCAAAATGGAGGTGTGTGAAGTCATAGAATGGAGGAGTGTGAAGTCAGAGAATGGAGGTGTGTGAGTCATAGAATTGGAGTGTGTGAAGTCACAGAATGGAGGTGTGTGAAATCATAGAATGGAGGTGTGTGGATTCACAGAATGGAGATATGTGAAGTCACAGGATGGAGGTGTGTGAAGTCAGAATGGGGGTGGGTGAAGTCATAGAATGGAGCTCTGTCAAGTCAGAATGGAGGTGTGGGAAGTCATAGAATGGACGTATGTGAATTCATATAATGGAGGTGTGTGAAGTTCTAGAATGGAGGTGTGTGAAGTCATAGAATGGAGGTATGTGAAGACATAGAATGGAGTTGTGTGAATTCATAGAATGGAGTTGTATGAAGTCACAGAATGGAGGTGTGTGAAGTCATAGATTGGAGGTGTGTGAAGTCAGAGAAAGGAGGTGTGTGAAGAAAGAGTGGAGGTGTGTTAAGTCATAGAATGGAGGTGTGTGAAGTCAGAGAGTGGAGGTGTGTGAAGTCATAGAATGGAAGTCTGTGAAGTCACAGAATGGAGGTGTGTGAAGACATAGAATGGAGGTGTGTGAAGTCACAGAATTGAGGTGTGTGAAGTCATAGAATGGAAGTCTGTGAAGTCACAGAATGGAGGTGTGTGAAGACATAGAATGGAGGTGTGTGAAGTCATAGAATGGAGGTGTGTGAAAAAAGAGTGGAGGTGTGTTAAGTCATAGAATGGAGGTGTTTGAAGTCATAGAATGGAGTTGTGTTAAGTCATAGAATGGAGGTGTGTGAAGTCATAAAATGGAGGTGTGTGAAGTCATAGATTGGAGGTGTGTGAAGTCATAGAATGGAGGTGTGTGAAGTCATTGAATGGAGGTGTGTGAAGTCAAAATGGATGTGTGTGATGTCACAATTGAGGAATGTGAAGTCACAGAATGGAGGTGTGTGTAATCATAGAATGGAGGTGTGTGAAGTCAAAATGGAAGTGTGTGATGTCACAATTGAGGAATGTGAAGTCACAGAATGGAGTTGTGTGAAGTCAAAATGCAGGTGTGTGAAATCAAAGAAAGGATGTGTGTGACTTCACAGAATGAAGGTGTGTGAAGTCAAAATGGAGGTTTGTGAAGTCAATGAATTGAGGTTTGTGAAGTCATAGATTGGAGATGTGTGAAACCAGAATGGAGGTGTGTGAAGTCATAGCATGGATGTTTTTGAAATAAGAATGGAGGTGTGTAAAGTCAGAGAATGGATGGGTGTGAAGTCACATTATGGAGGTGTGTGAAGTCACAGAATGGAGGTGTGTGAAGTCACAAAATGGAGGTGTATGAATTCACAGAATGGAGGTATGTGAAATCACAGATTGGAGGCGTGTGAAGTCACAGAATTAAGGTGTGTGAAATCATAGAATGGAGGTGTGGGAAGTCAAAATGGAAATGTGTGATGACACAATTGAGGAATATGAAGTCACAGAAAGGAGGTGTGTGAAGTCAAAATGGAGGTGTGTGAAGACTCAGAATGCAGGTATGTGAAGTCACAGAATGAAGGTGTGTGAAGTCAAAATGGAGGTTTGTGAAGTCTCTGAAATGAGGTGTGTGAAGTCAAACATTGGTGGTGTGTGAAGTCATAGAATGGAGGTGTGTAAAATCACAGAATGTAGGTGTGTGAAGTCACAATGGAGGTGTGTGAAGTCATAGAATGGAGGTGTGTGAAGTCACAGAATGGAGGTGTGTAAAGTCAGAATGGAGGTGTGCGAAGTCATAGAATGGAGGTGTGTAAAGTCATAGAATGGAGGTGTGTGAAGTCAGAATTGAGGTGTGTGAAGTCATAGAATGGAGGTTTGTGAAGTCACAGAATGGAGGTGTGTGAAGTCACAGAATGGAGGTGTGTGAAGTCCCAGAATTGAGGTGTGTGAAGTCACGGAATGGAGGTGTGTGAAGCCAAAATGGAGGTGTGTGAAATCATAGAATGGAGGTGTGTGAAGTCAGAGAATGGAGGTGTGTTCGTCATAGAATTGAAGTGTGTGAAGTCACAGAATGGAGGTGTGTGAAGTCATAGAATGGAGGTGTGTGAATCAAATAGAGATGTGTGAAGTCAGAATGGAGGTCTGTGAAGTCACAAAATGGAGGTGTGTGAAGTCACAGATGGACATGTGTTAAGTCATAGAACGGAGGTGTGTGAAGTCATAGAATGGAGGCGTGTGAAGTCAGAATGGAGATGTGTGAAGTCAGAATCGAGGTGTGTGAAGTCATAGAATGGATGTTTTTGAAATAAGAGTGGAGGTGTGTAAAGTTAGAGAATGGAGATGAGTGAAGTCACAGAATGGAGGTGTGTGAAGTCACAGAACGGAGGTGTGGGAAGTCACAAAATGGAGATGTGTGAATTCACAGAATGGAGGTGTGTGAAATCACAGATGGAGGCGTGTGAAGTCACAGAATTAAGGTGTATGAAATCAGAGAATGGAGGTGTGTGAAGTCAAAATGGAAGTGTGTAATGACACAATTGAGGAATGTGAAGTCACAGAAAGGAGGTGTGTGAAGTCAAAATGGAGGTGTGTGAAGTCACAGAATGCAGGTATGTGAAGTCACAGAATGAAGGTGTGTGATGTCAAAATGGAGTTTTGTGAAGTCTCTGAAATGAGGTGTGTGAAGTCAAACATTGGTGGTGTGTGAAGGCATAGAATGGAGGTGTGTGAAGTCACAGAATGGAGGAGTGTGAAGTCACAATGGAGGTGTGTGAAGTCATAGAATGGAGGTGTGTGAAGTCACAGAATGGAGGTGTGTAAAGTCAGAATGGAGGTGTGCGAAGTCATAGAATGGAGGTGTGTAAAGTCATAGAATGGAGGTGTGTGAAGTCAGAATTTAGGTGTGTGAAGTCATAGAATGGAGGTTTGTGAAGTCACAGAATGGAGGTGTGTGAAGTCAGAATGTAGGTGTACGAAGTCATAGAATGGAAGTGTGTGAAATAATAGAATGGAGATGTGTGAAATTATAGAATGGAGGTGTGCGAAGTCATAGAATGGAGGTGTGTGAAGTCATAGAATGGAGTTGTGTGAAGGCATAGAATGGAGTTGTATGAAGTCACAGAATGGAGGTGTGTGAAGTCATAGATTGGAGGTGTGTGAAGTCAGAGAAAGGAGGTGTGTGAAGAAAGAGTGGAGGTGTGTTAAATCATAGAATGGAGGTGTGTGAAGTCAGAGAATGGAGGTGTGTGAAGTCATAGAATGGAAGTCTGTGAAGTCACAGAATGGAGGTGTGTGAAGACATAGAATGGAGGTGTGTGAAGTCACAGAATTGAGGTGTGTGAAGTCATAGAATGGAAGTCTGTGAAGTCACAGAATGGAGGTGTGTGAAGACGTAGAATGGAGGTGTGTGAAATCACAGATTGGGGGTGTGTGAAGTCATAGAATGGAGGTGTGTGAAGTCATAGAATGGAGGTGTGTGAAGAAAGAGTGGAGGTGTGTTAAGTTTAGAATGGAGGTGTTTGAAGTCATAGAATGGAGGTGTGTTAAGTCATAGAATGGAGGTGTGTGAAGTCATAAAATGGAGGTGTGAGAAGTCAAAATGGATGTGTGTGATGTCACAATTGAGGAATGTGAAGTCACAGAATGGAGGTGTGTTAAGTCAAAGAATGGAGGTGTGAGAAGTCAAAATGGATGTGTGTGATGTCACAATTGAGGAATGTGAAGTCACAGAATGGAGGTGTGTGCAATCATAGAATGGAGGTGTGGGAAGTCAAAATGGAAGTGTGTGATGTCACAATTCTGGAATGTGATGTCACAGAATGGAGTTGTGTGAAGTCAAAATGGAGGTGTGTGAAGTCAAAGAATGGATGTGTGTGACTTCACAGAATGAAGGTGTGTGAAGTCAAAATGGAGGTTTGTGAAGTCACTGAATTGAGGTTTGTGAAGTCATAGATTGGAGGTGTGTGAAGTCATAGAATGGAGGTGTGCGAAGTCACAGAATGTAGGTGTGTGAAGGCATAGAATGGAGGTTTGTGAAGTCAGAGTGGAGGTGAGTGAAGTCATTGAATGGACGTGTGTGAATTCACAGAATGGGGGTGTGTGAAGTCAGAATGGAGGTGTGCGAAGTCATAGAATGGAGGTGTCTGAAGTCATAGAATGGAGGTGTGTGAAGTCAGAGAAAGGAGGTGTGTGAAGTCACAGAATGGAGGTGTTTGAAGTCAGAATGGAGGTGTGAAGTCATAGAAGGGAGGTGGGTGCAGTCATAGAAATTAGTTGTGGGAAGTCATAGAATGGAGGAGTGTGATATCAGAATGGAAGTGTGCGAAGTCATAGAATAGAGTTGTGTCAGAATGGAGGTGTGTGAAGTCACAGAATGTAGGTCTGTGAAGTCAGAATGGAGGTGTGAAGTCATAGAATGGAGGTGGGTGCAGTCATAGAATTTAGGTGTGGGAAGTCATAGAATGGAGGAGTGTGATGTCAGAATGGAAGTGTGCGAAGTCATAGAATGGAGTTGTGTCAGAATGGAGGTGTGTGAAGTCACAGAACTGAGGTGTGTGAATTCAGAATGGAGGCCTGTGAAGTCACAGAATGGAGGTGTGTGAACTCAGAATGGAGGTGTGTGAAGTCATACATGGAGGTGTGTGAAGTCATAGTATGGAGGTGTGTGAAATCATAGAATGGAGTTTTGTGAAGTCACAGAATGGAGATTGTGAAATCAGAATGGAGGTGTTTGAATTCATAGAATGGAGGTGTGTAAAGTCACAATGGAGGTGTGTGAAGTCATAGAATGGAGGTGTGTGAAGTTATAGAATGGATGATTGTGAAGTAAGAATGAAGGTGTGTGAAGTCATAGAATGGAGGTGTGTGAAGTCACAGAATGGAGGTGTGTGAAGTCATAGAATGGAGCTGTGTGAAGTCAGAATGGAGGTGTGTGAAGTGACAGAATGCAGGTGTGTGAACTCAGACTGTAGGTGTGTGTAGTCACAGAATGGAGGTGTGTGAAGTCAGAGAATAGCGGTGTGTGAAGTCATACAATGGAGAGGTGTGAAGTAAGAATGGAGGTGTGTGAAGTCACAGAATGGAGGTGTGTGAAGTCACAATGGAGGTGTGTGAGGTCATAGAATGGAGGTATGTGAAGTCAGAAAATGGAGGTGTGTAAAGTCAGAATGGAGGTGTGCGAAGTCATAGAATGGAGGTGTGTAAAGTCATAGAATGGAGGTGTGTGAAGTCAGAATTGAGGTGTGTGAAGTCATAGAATGGAGGTTTGTGAGTCACAGAATGGAGGTGTGTAAAGTCAGAATGGAGGTGTGAGAAGTCATAGAATGGAGGTGTGTGAAGTCATAAAATGGAGGTGTGTGAAGTCAGAATTGAGGTGTGTGAAGTCATAGAATGGAGGTTTGTGAAGTCACAGAATGGATGTGTGTGAAGTCAGAATGGAGGTGTACGAAGTCATAGAATGGAGGTGTGTGAAATCATAGAATGGAGGTGTGTGAAGTTCTAGAATGGAGGTGTGTGAAGTCATAGAATGGAGGTGTGTGAAGTCATAGAATGGAGTTGTGTGAAGTCATAGAATGGAGGTGTGTGAAGTCACAGAATGGAGGTGTGTGAAGTCAAAAAGGAGGTGTGTGAAGTCAGAATGGAGGTCTGTGAAGTCACAGAGTGGAGGTGTGTGAAGTCACAGATGGACATGTGTTAAGTCATAGAACGGTGGTGTGCGAAGTCATAGAATGGAGGTGTGTAAAGTCATAGAATGGAGGTGTGTGAAGTCAGAATTGAGGTGTGTGAAGTCATAGAATGGAGGTTTGTGAGTCACAGTATGGAGGTGTGTAAAGTCAGAATGGAGGTGTACGAAGTCATATAATGGAAGTGTGTGAAGTCATAGAATGGAGGTGTGTGAAATCATAGAATGGAGGTGTGTGAAGTCATCGAATGGAGGTGTGTGAAGTCATAAAATGGAGGTGTGTGAAGTCATAGAATGGAGGTGTGTGAAGTCATAGAATAGAGGTGGGTGAAGTCAAAATGGAAGTGTGTGATGTTACAATTGAGGAATGTGAAGTCACAGAATGGAGGTGTGTGAAGTAAAAATGGAGGTGTGGGAATTCACAGAATAGATGTGTGTGATGTCACAATTGTGGAATGTGAAGTCACAGAATGGAGGTATGTGAAGTCAAATTGGAAGTGTGTGAAGTCACAGAATGGATGTGCGTAAATTCACAGAAGAAAGGTGTGTGAAGAAAACATGGAGGTTTGTCAAGTCAGAATTGAGGTATGTGAAGTCATAGAATGGAGGTTTGTGAAGTCACAGAATGGAGGTGTGTGAAGTCAGAATGGAGGTGTGTGAAGTCATAGAATGGAGGTGTGTGAAATCATAGAATGGAGGTGTGTGAAGTCATAGAATGGAGGTGTGTGAAGTCACAGTATGCAGTTTTGTGAAGTCATAGAATCGAGGTGTGTGAAGTCACAGAATTGAGGTGTGTGAAGTCACAGAATTGAGGTGGGTGAAGTCATAGAATGGAGGTGTGTGAAGTCACAGAATTGAGGTGTGTGAAGTCACAGAATGGAGGTGAGTGAAGTCACAGAATGGAGGTGTGTGAAGTCACAGATGGAGCCAAAATGGAGGTGTGTGAAGTCATAGAATGGAGGAGTGTGAAGTCAGAGAATGGAGGTGTGTGAGTCATAGAATTGAAGTGTGTGAAGTCACAGAATGGAGGTGTGTGAAATCATAGAATGGAGGTGTGTGGATTCACAGAATGGAGATATGTGAAGTCACAGGATGGAGGTGTGTGAAGTCAGAATGGGGGTGGGTGAAGTCATAGAATGGAGCTCTGTCAAGTCAGAATGGAGGTGTGGGAAGTCATAGAATGGACGTATGTGAATTCACATAATGGAGGTGTGTGAAGTTCTAGAATGGAGGTGTGTGAAGTCATAGAATGGAGGTATGTGAAGACATAGAATGGAGTTGTGTGAAGTCATAGAATGGAGTTGTATGAAGTCACAGAATGGAGGTGTGTGAAGTCATAGATTGGAGGTGTGTGAAGTCAGAGAAAGGAGGTGTGTGAAGAAAGAGTGGAGGTGTGTTAAGTCATAGAATGGAGGTGTGTGAAGTCAGAGAGTGGAGGTGTGTGAAGTCATAGAATGGAAGTCTGTGAAGTCACAGAATGGAGGTGTGTGAAGACATAGAATGGAGGTGTGTGAAGTCACAGAATTGAGGTGTGTGAAGTCATAGAATGGAAGTCTGTGAAGTCACAGAATGGAGGTGTGTGAAGACATAGAATGGAGGTGTGTGAAGTCATAGAATGGAGGTGTGTGAAGAAAGAGTGGAGGTGTGTTAAGTCATAGAATGGAGGTGTTTGAAGTCATAGAATGGAGTTGTGTTAAGTCATAGAATGGAGGTGTGTGAAGTCATAAAATGGAGGTGTGTGAAGTCATAGATTGGAGGTGTGTGAAGTCATAGAATGGAGGTGTGTGAAGTCATTGAATGGAGGTGTGTGAAGTCAAAATGGATGTGTGTGATGTCACAATTGAGGAATGTGAAGTCACAGAATGGAGGTGTGTGTAATCATAGAATGGAGGTGTGTGAAGTCAAAATGGAAGTGTGTGATGTCACAATTGAGGAATGTGAAGTCACAGAATGGAGTTGTGTGAAGTCAAAATGCAGGTGTGTGAAGTCAAAGAAAGGATGTGTGTGACTTCACAGAATGAAGGTGTGTGAAGTCAAAATGGAGGTTTGTGAAGTCAATGAATTGAGGTTTGTGAAGTCATAGATTGGAGATGTGTGAAGCCAGAATGGAGGTGTGTGAAGTCATAGGATGGATGTTTTTGAAATAAGAATGGAGGTGTGTAAAGTCAGAGAATGGATGGGTGTGAAGTCACATTATGGAGGTGTGTGAAGTCACAGAATGGAGGTGTGTGAAGTCACAAAATGGAGGTGTATGAATTCACAGAATGGAGGTATGTGAAATCACAGATTGGAGGCGTGTGAAGTCACAGAATTAAGGTGTGTGAAATCATAGAATGGAGGTGTGGGAAGTCAAAATGGAAATGTGTGATGACACAATTGAGAAATATGAAGTCACAGAAAGGAGGTGTGTGAAGTCAAAATGGAGGTGTGTGAAGACTCAGAATGCAGGTATGTGAAGTCACAGAATGAAGGTGTGTGAAGTCAAAATGGAGGTTTGTGAAGTCTCTGAAATGAGGTGTGTGAAGTCAAACATTGGTGGTGTGTGAAGTCATAGAATGGAGGTGTGTAAAATCACAGAATGTAGGTGTGTGAAGTCACAATGGAGGTGTGTGAAGTCATAGAATGGAGGTGTGTGAAGTCACAGAATGGAGGTGTGTAAAGTCAGAATGGAGGTGTGCGAAGTCATAGAATGGAGGTGTGTAAAGTCATAGAATGGAGGTGTGTGAAGTCAGAATTGAGGTGTGTGAAGTCATAGAATGGAGGTTTGTGAAGTCACAGAATGGAGGTGTGTGAAGTCACAGAATGGAGGTGTGTGAAGTCCCAGAATTGAGGTGTGTGAAGTCACGGAATGGAGGTGTGTGAAGCCAAAATGGAGGTGTGTGAAATCATAGAATGGAGGTGTGTGAAGTCAGAGAATGGAGGTGTGTTCGTCATAGAATTGAAGTGTGTGAAGTCACAGAATGGAGGTGTGTGAAGTCATAGAATGGAGGTGTGTGAATCAAAAAGAGATGTGTGAAGTCAGAATGGAGGTCTGTGAAGTCACAAAATGGAGGTGTGTGAAGTCACAGATGGACATGTGTTAAGTCATAGAACGGAGGTGTGTGAAGTCATAGAATGGAGGCGTGTGAAGTCAGAATGGAGATGTGTGAAGTCAGAATCGAGGTGTGTGAAGTCATAGAATGGATGTTTTTGAAATAAGAGTGGAGGTGTGTAAAGTTAGAGAATGGAGATGAGTGAAGTCACAGAATGGAGGTGTGTGAAGTCACAGAACGGAGGTGTGGGAAGTCACAAAATGGAGATGTGTGAATTCACAGAATGGAGGTGTGTGAAATCACAGATGGAGGCGTGTGAAGTCACAGAATTAAGGTGTATGAAATCAGAGAATGGAGGTGTGTGAAGTCAAAATGGAAGTGTGTAATGACACAATTGAGGAATGTGAAGTCACAGAAAGGAGGTGTGTGAAGTCAAAATGGAGGTGTGTGAAGTCACAGAATGCAGGTATGTGAAGTCACAGAATGAAGGTGTGTGATGTCAAAATGGAGTTTTGTGAAGTCTCTGAAATGAGGTGTGTGAAGTCAAACATTGGTGGTGTGTGAAGGCATAGAATGGAGGTGTGTGAAGTCACAGAATGGAGGAGTGTGAAGTCACAATGGAGGTGTGTGAAGTCATAGAATGGAGGTGTGTGAAGTCACAGAATGGAGGTGTGTAAAGTCAGAATGGAGGTGTGCGAAGTCATAGAATGGAGGTGTGTAAAGTCATAGAATGGAGGTGTGTGAAGTCAGAATTTAGGTGTGTGAAGTCATAGAATGGAGGTTTGTGAAGTCACAGAATGGAGGTGTGTGAAGTCAGAATGTAGGTGTACGAAGTCATAGAATGGAAGTGTGTGAAATAATAGAATGGAGATGTGTGAAATTATAGAATGGAGGTGTGCGAAGTCATAGAATGGAGGTGTGTGAAGTCATAGAATGGAGTTGTGTGAAGGCATAGAATGGAGTTGTATGAAGTCACAGAATGGAGGTGTGTGAAGTTCTAGAATTGAGGTGTGTGAAGTCATAGAATGGAGGTGTGTGAAGTCACAGACTTGAGGTGTGTGAAGTCATAGAATGGAGGTGTGTCAAGTCAAAGAATGGAGGTGTGTGAAGAAAGAGTGGAGGTGTGTTAAATCATAGAATGGAGGTGTGTGAAGTCAGAGAATGGAGGTGTGTGAAGTCATAGAATGGAAGTCTGTGAAGTCACAGAATGGAGGTGTGTGAAGACATAGAATGGAGGTGTGTGAAGTCACAGAATTGAGGTGTGTGAAGTCATAGAATGGAAGTCTGTGAAGTCACAGAATGGAGGTGTGTGAAGACGTAGAATGGAGGTGTGTGAAATCACAGATTGGGGGTGTGTGAAGTCATAGAATGGAGGTGTGTGAAGTCATAGAATGGAGGTGTGTGAAGAAAGAGTGGAGGTGTGTTAAGTTTAGAATGGAGGTGTTTGAAGTCATAGAATGGAGGTGTGTTAAGTCATAGAATGGAGGTGTGTGAAGTCATAAAATGGAGGTGTGAGAAGTCAAAATGGATGTGTGTGATGTCACAATTGAGGAATGTGAAGTCACAGAATGGAGGTGTGTTAAGTCAAAGAATGGAGGTGTGAGAAGTCAAAATGGATGTGTGTGATGTCACAATTGAGGAATGTGAAGTCACAGAATGGAGGTGTGTGCAATCATAGAATGGAGGTGTGGGAAGTCAAAATGGAAGTGTGTGATGTCACAATTCTGGAATCTGATGTCACAGAATGGAGTTGTGTGAAGTCAAAATGGAGGTGTGTGAAGTCAAAGAATGGATGTGTGTGACTTCACAGAATGAAGGTGTGTGAAGTCAAAATGGAGGTTTGTGAAGTCACTGAATTGAGGTTTGTGAAGTCATAGATTGGAGGTGTGTGAAGTCATAGAATGGAGGTGTGCGAAGTCACAGAATGTAGGTGTGTGAAGGCATAGAATGGAGGTTTGTGAAGTCAGAGTGGAGGTGTGTGAAGTCATTGAATGGAGGTGTGTGAATTCACAGAATGGGGGTGTGTGAAGTCAGAATGGAGGTGTGCGAAGTCATAGAATGGAGGTGTCTGAAGTCATAGAATGGAGGTGTGTGAAGTCAGAGAAAGGAGGTGTGTGAAGTCACAGAATGGAGGTGTTTGAAGTCAGAATGGAGGTGTGAAGTCATAGAAGGGAGGTGGGTGCAGTCATAGAAATTAGTTGTGGGAAGTCATAGAATGGAGGAGTGTGATGTCAGAATGGAAGTGTGCGAAGTCATAGAATAGAGTTGTGTCAGAATGGAGGTGTGTGAAGTCACAGAATGTAGGTCTGTGAAGTCAGAATGGAGGTGTGAAGTCATAGAATGGAGGTGGGTGCAGTCATAGAATTTAGGTGTGGGAAGTCATAGAATGGAGGAGTGTGATGTCAGAATGGAAGTGTGCGAAGTCATAGAATGGAGTTGTGTCAGAATGGAGGTGTGTGAAGTCACAGAACTGAGGTGTGTGAATTCAGAATGGAGGCCTGTGAAGTCACAGAATGGAGGTGTGTGAACTCAGAATGGAGGTGTGTGAAGTCATAGATGGAGGTGTGTGAAGTCATAGTATGGAGGTGTGTGAAATCATAGAATGGAGTTTTGTGAAGTCACAGAATGGAGATTGTGAAATCAGAATGGAGGTGTTTGAATTCATAGAATGGAGGTGTGTAAAGTCACAATGGAGGTGTGTGAAGTCATAGAATGGAGGTGTGTGAAGTTATAGAATGGATGATTGTGAAGTAAGAATGAAGGTGTGTGAAGTCATAGAATGGAGGTGTGTGAAGTCACAGAATGGAGGTGTGTGAAGTCATAGAATGGAGCTGTGTGAAGTCAGAATGGAGGTGTGTGAAGTGACAGAATGCAGGTGTGTGAACTCAGACTGTAGGTGTGTGTAGTCACAGAATGGAGGTGTGTGAAGTCAGAGAATAGCGGTGTGTGAAGTCATACAATGGAGAGGTGTGAAGTAAGAATGGAGGTGTGTGAAGTCACAGAATTGATGTGTGAACACAGAATGGAGGTGTGTGAAGTCACAGAATGGAGGTGTGTGAAGTCATAGAAATGAGGTATGTGAAGTCATAGAATGGATGTTTGTGAAGTAAGAATGAAGGTGTGTGAAGTCATAGAATGGAGGTCTGTGAAGTCACAGAATGGAGGTGTGTGAAGTCATAGAATGGAGGTGTGTGAATTCATAGAATGGAGGTGTGTGAAGTCACAGAATGGAGGTGTGTGAAGTCATAGAATGGAGGTGTGTGAATTCATAGAATGGAGGTGTGTGAAGTCATAGAATGGAGGTGTGTGAAGTCACAGAATTGAGGTGTGTGAAGTCAGAGTGGAGGTGTGAAGTCATAGAATGGAGGTGGGTGAAGTCATAGAAAGGAGGTGTGGGAAGTCATAGAATGGAGGAGTGTGAAGTCATAGAGTACAGGTGAGTGAAGTCACAGATTCGAGATCTGTGAAGTCATAGAATGGAGGGGTGTGAAGTCAGAATGGAGGTGTGGGAAGTCATAGAATGGAGGTGTGTCAACTCATAGAATGGAGATGTGTGACGTCACTATGGAATTGTGTGAAGTCACAGAATGGAGGTGTGTGAAGTCACAGAATGGACGTGTGTGAAGTCATACAATGGAGGTGTGTGAAGTCAGAATGGAGGTTTTTGCAGTCACAGAATGGAGGTTTCTGAACACAGAATGGAGTTGTGTGAAGTCATAGATGGAGGTGTGTGAAGTCATAGTATGGCGGTGTGTGAAATCATAGAATGGAGTTTTGTGAAGTCACAGAATGGAGCTGTGTGAAGTCAGAATGGAGGTGTGTGAAGCCATAGAATGGAGGTGTGTGAAGTCAGAATGGAGGTGTGTGAACTCATAGAATGGAGGTGTGTGAAGTCACAGAATTGAGGTGTGTGAAGTCATAGAACTGAGGTGTGTGAAGTCATAGAATGGAGGTGTGTGAAGTCACAGAATGGAGATGTGTGAAATCATAGAATGGAGGTGTGTGAAGTTCTAGAATGGAGGTGTGTGAATTCATAGAATGGTGGTGTGTGAAGTCACAGAATTGAGTTTTGTGAAGTCATAGAATGGAGGTGTGTGAAGTCACAGAATGGAGGTGTGTGAAGTCACAGAATTGAGGTGTGTGAAGTCACAGAATGGAGGTGTGGAAAGTCAAAATGGAAGTGTGTGATGTCACAATTCTGGAATGTGATGTCACAGAATGGAGTTGTGTGAAGTCAAAATGGAGGTGTGTGAAGTCAAAGAATGGATGTGTGTGACTTCACAGAATGAAGGTGTGTGAAGTCAAAATGGAGGTTTGTGAAGTCACTGAATTGAGGTTTGTGAAGTCATAGATTGGAGGTGTGTGAAGTCATAGAATGGAGGTGTGCGAAGTCACAGAATGTAGGTGTGTGAAGGCATAGAATGGAGGTTTGTGAAGTCACAGTGGAGGTGTTTGAAGTCATTGAATGGAGGTGTGTGAATTCACAGAATGGGGGTGTGTGAAGTCAGAATGGAGGTGTGCGAAGTCATAGAATGGAGGTGTCTGAAGTCATAGAATGGAGGTGTGTGAAGTCAGAGAAAGGAGGTGTGTGAAGTCACAGAATGGAGGTGTTTGAAGTCAGAATGGAGGTGTGAAGTCATAGAAGGGAGGTGGGTGCAGTCATAGAAATTAGTTGTGGGAAGTCATAGAATGGAGGAGTGTGATGTCAGAATGGAAGTGTGCGAAGTCATAGAATAGAGTTGTGTCAGAATGGAGGTGTGTGAAGTCACAGAATGTAGGTCTGTGAAGTCATAATGGAGGTGTGAAGTCATAGAATGGAGGTGGGTGCAGTCATAGAATTTAGGTGTGGGAAGTCATAGAATGGAGGAGTGTGATGTCAGAATGGAAGTGTGCGAAGTCATAGAATGGAGTTGTGTCAGAATGGAGGTGTGTGAAGTCACAGAACTGAGGTGTGTGAATTCAGAATGGAGGCCTGTGAAGTCACAGAATGGAGGTGTGTGAACTCAGAATGGAGGTGTGTGAAGTCATAGATGGAGGTGTGTGAGGTCATAGTGTGGAGGTGTGTGAAATCATAGAATGGAGTTTTGTGAAGTCACAGAATGGAGATTGTGAAATCAGAATGGAAGTGTTTGAATTCATAGAATGGAGGTGGGTAAAGTCACAATGGAGGTGTGTGAAGTCATAGAATGGAGGTGTGTGAAGTTATAGAATGGATGATTGTGAAGTAAGAATGAAGGTGTGTGAAGTCATAGAATGGAGGTGTGTGAAGTCACAGAATGGAGGTGTGTGAAGTCATAGAATGGAGCTGTGTGAAGTCAGAATGGAGGTGTGTGAAGTGACAGAATGCAGGTGTGTGAACTCAGACTGTAGGTGTGTGTAGTCACAGAATGGAGGTGTGTGAAGTCAGAGAATAGCGGTGTGTGAAGTCATAGAATGGAGAGGTGTGAAGTAAGAATGTAGGTGTGTGAAGTCACAGAATTGATGTGTGAACACAGAATGGAGGTGTGTGAAGTCACAGAATGGAGGTGTGTGAAGTCATAGAAATGAGGTATGTGAAGTCATAGAATGGATGTTTGTGAAGTAAGAATGAAGGTGTGTGAAGTCATAGAATGGAGGTCTGTGAAGTCACAGAATGGAGGTGTGTGAAGTCATAGAATGGAGGTGTGTGAATTCATAGAATGCAGGTGTGTGAAATCACAGAATGGAGGTGTGTGAAGTCATAGAATGGAGGTGTGTGAATTCATAGAATGGAGGTGTGTGAAGTCATAGAATGGAGGTGTGTGAAGTCACAGAATGGAGGTGTGTGAAGTCAGAGTGGAGGTGTGAAGTCATAGAATGGAGGTGGGTGAAGTCATAGAAAGGAGGTGTGGGAAGTCATAGAATGGAGGAGTGTGAAGTCATAGAGTACAGGTGAGTGAAGTCACAGATTCGAGATCTGTGAAGTCATAGAATGGAGGGGTGTGAAGTCAGAATGGAGGTGTGGGAAGTCATAGAATGGAGGTGTGTCAACTCATAGAATGGAGATGTGTGACGTCACTATGGAATTGTGTGAAGTCACAGAATGGAGGTGTGTGAAGTCACAGAATGGACGTGTGTGAAGTCATACAATGGAGGTGTGTGAAGTCAGAATGGAGGTTTTTGCAGTCACAGAATGGAGGTTTCTGAACACAGAATGGAGTTGTGTGAAGTCATAGATGGAGGTGTGTGAAGTCATAGTATGGCGGTGTGTGAAATCATAGAATGGAGTTTTGTGAAGTCACAGAATGGAGCTGTGTGAAGTCAGAATGGAGGTGTGTGAAGTCATAGAATGGAGGTGTGTGAAGTCAGAATGGAGGTGTGTGAACTCATAGAATGGAGGTGTGTGAAGTCACAGAATTGAGGTGTGTGAAGTCATAGAACTGAGGTGTGTGAAGTCATAGAATGGAGGTGTGTGAAGTCACAGAATGGAGATGTGTGAAATCATAGAATGGAGGTGTGTGAAGTTCTAGAATGGAGGTGTGTGAATTCATAGAATGGTGGTGTGTGAAGTCACAGAATTGAGTTTTGTGAAGTCATAGAATGGAGGTGTGTGAAGTCACAGAATGGAGGTGTGTGAAGTCACAGAATGGAGGTGTGTGCAATCATAGAATGGAGGTGTGGGAAGTCAAAATGGAAGTGTGTGATGTCACAATTCTGGAATGTGATGTCACAGAATGGAGTTGTGTGAAGTCAAAATGGAGGTGTGTGAAGTCAAAGAATGGATGTGTGTGACTTCACAGAATGAAGGTGTGTGAAGTCAAAATGGAGGTTTGTGAAGTCACTGAATTGAGGTTTGTGAAGTCATAGATTGGAGGTGTGTGAAGTCATAGAATGGAGGTGTGCGAAGTCACAGAATGTAGGTGTGTGAAGGCATAGAATGGAGGTTTGTGAAGTCACAGTGGAGGTGTGTGAAGTCATTGAATGGAGGTGTGTGAATTCACAGAATGGGGGTGTGTGAAGTCAGAATGGAGGTGTGCGAAGTCATAGAATGGAGGTGTCTGAAGTCATAGAATGGAGGTGTGTGAAGTCAGAGAAAGGAGGTGTGTGAAGTCACAGAATGGAGGTGTTTGAAGTCAGAATGGAGGTGTGAAGTCATAGAAGGGAGGTGGGTGCAGTCATAGAAATTAGTTGTGGGAAGTCATAGAATGGAGGAGTGTGATGTCAGAATGGAAGTGTGCGAAGTCATAGAATAGAGTTGTGTCAGAATGGAGGTGTGTGAAGTCACAGAATGTAGGTCTGTGAAGTCAGAATGGAGGTGTGAAGTCATAGAATGGAGGTGGGTGCAGTCATAGAATTTAGGTGAGGGAAGTCATAGAATGGAGGAGTGTGATGTCAGAATGGAAGTGTGCGAAGTCATAGAATGGAGTTGTGTCAGAATGGAGGTGTGTGAAGTCACAGAACTGAGGTGTGTGAATTCAGAATGGAGGCCTGTGAAGTCACAGAATGGAGGTGTGTGAACTCAGAATGGAGGTGTGTGAAGTCATAGATGGAGGTGTGTGAAGTCATAGTATGGAGGTGTGTGAAATCATAGAATGGAGTTTTGTGAAGTCACAGAATGGAGATTGTGAAATCAGAATGGAGGTGTTTGAATTCATAGAATGGAGGTGTGTAAAGTCACAATGGAGGTGTGTGAAGTCATAGAATGGAGGTGTGTGAAGTTATAGAATGGATGATTGTGAAGTAAGAATGAAGGTGTGTGAAGTCATAGAATGGAGGTGTGTGAAGTCACAGAATGGAGGTGTGTGAAGTCATAGAATGGAGCTGTGTGAAGTCAGAATGGAGGTGTGTGAAGTGACAGAATGCAGGTGTGTGAACTCAGACTGTAGGTGTGTGTAGTCACAGAATGGAGGTGTGTGAAGTCAGAGAATAGCGGTGTGTGAAGTCATACAATGGAGAGGTGTGAAGTAAGAATGGAGGTGTGTGAAGTCACAGAATTGATGTGTGAACACAGAATGGAGGTGTGTGAAGTCACAGAATGGAGGTGTGTGAAGTCATAGAAATGAGGTATGTGAAGTCATAGAATGGATGTTTGTGAAGTAAGAATGAAGGTGTGTGAAGTCATAGAATGGAGGTCTGTGAAGTCACAGAATGGAGGTGTGTGAAGTCATAGAATGGAGGTGTGTGAATTCATAGAATGGAGGTGTGTGAAGTCACAGAATGGAGGTGTGTGAAGTCATAGAATGGAGGTGTGTGAATTCATAGAATGGAGGTGTGTGAAGTCATAGAATGGAGGTGTGTGAAGTCACAGAATGGAGGTGTGTGAAGTCAGAGTGGAGGTGTGAAGTCATAGAATGGAGGTGGGTGAAGTCATAGAAAGGAGGTGTGGGAAGTCATAGAATGGAGGAGTGTGAAGTCATAGAGTACAGGTGAGTGAAGTCACAGATTCGAGATCTGTGAAGTCATAGAATGGAGGGGTGTGAAGTCAGAATGGAGGTGTGGGAAGTCATAGAATGGAGGTGTGTCAACTCATAGAATGGAGATGTGTGACGTCACTATGGAATTGTGTGAAGTCACAGAATGGAGGTGTGTGAAGTCACAGAATGGACGTGTGTGAAGTCATACAATGGAGGTGTGTGAAGTCAGAATGGAGGTTTTTGCAGTCACAGAATGGAGGTTTCTGAACACAGAATGGAGTTGTGTGAAGTCATAGATGGAGGTGTGTGAAGTCATAGTATGGCGGTGTGTGAAATCATAGAATGGAGTTTTGTGAAGTCACAGAATGGAGCTGTGTGAAGTCAGAATGGAGGTGTGTGAAGTCATAGAATGGAGGTGTGTGAAGTCAGAATGGAGGTGTGTGAACTCATAGAATGGAGGTGTGTGAAGTCACAGAATTGAGGTGTGTGAAGTCATAGAACTGAGGTGTGTGAAGTCATAGAATGGAAGTCTGTGAAGTCACAGAATGGAGGTGTGTGAAGATATAGAATGGAGGTGTGTGAAGTAAGAATGGAGGTGGGTGAAGTCACAGAATGGAGGTGTGTGAAGTCAGAGAATGGAGGTGTGTGAAGTCATAGAATGGAAGTCTGTGAAGACACAGAATGGAGGTGTGTGAAGATATAGAATGGAGGTGTGTGAAGTCACAGAATGGAGGTGTGTGAAGTCACAGAAAGGAGGTGTGTGAAGTCATAGGATGGAGGTGTGTGAAGTCATAGAATGGAGGTGTGTGAAGAAAGAGTGGAGGTGTGTTAAATCATACAATGGAGGTGTTTAAAGTCATAGAATGGAGGTGTCTTAAGTCATAGAATGGAGGTGTGTGAAGTCATAAAATGGAGGTGTGTGAAGTCATAGATTGGAGGTGTGTGAAGTCATGGAATGGAGGTGTGTGAAGTCATTGAATGGAGGTGTGGGAAGTCAAAATGGAAGTGTGTGATGTCACAATTGAGGAATGTGAAGTCACAGAATGGAGGTGTTCGAAGTCATAGAATGGAGGTGTGTGAAGTCACAGAATGGAGATGTGTGAAATCATAGAATGGAGGTGTGTGAAGTTCTAGAATGGAGGTGTGTGAATTCATAGAATGGTGGTGTGTGAAGTCACAGAATTGAGTTTTGTGAAGTCATAGAATGGAGGTGTGTGAAGTCACAGAATGGAGGTGTGTGAAGTCACAGAATGGAGGTGTGTGAAGTCACAGAATGGAGGTGTGTGAAGGCTGATAATGGAGGTCTGTGAAGTCATAGAATGGAGGTTTGTGAAGTCAGAGAATGGAGGTGTGTACGTTATTGAATTGAAGTGTGTGAAGTCACAGAATGGAGGTGTGTGAAGTCATAGAATGGATGTGTGTGAAGTTAAAAAAGAGGTGTGTGAAGTCAGAATGGAGGTCTGTGAAGTCACAGAATGGAGGTGTGTGAAGTCACAGATGGACATGTTTTAAGTCATAGAACGGAGGTGTGTGAAGTCATAGAATGGAGGCGTGTGAAGTCAGAATGGAGATGTGTGAAGTCAGAATGGAGGTGTGTGAAGTCATAGAATGGATGTTTTTGAAATAAGAATGGAATTGTGTAAAGTCATAGAATGGAGGTGTGTGAAGTCACAGAATGGAGGTGTGTGAAGTCACAGAATGGAGGTGAGTGAAGTCACAAAATGGAGGTTTGTGAATTCACAGAATGGATGTGTGTGATATCACAGAATGGAGGCGTGTAAAGTCACAGAATTAAGGAGTGTGAAATCATAGAATGGAGGTGTGTGAAGTCATAGAATGGAAGTCTGTGAAGTCACAGAATGGAGGTGTGTGAAGATATAGAATGGAGGTGTGTGAAGTAAGAATGGAGGTGGGTGAAGTCACAGAATGGAGGTGTGTGAAGTCATAGAATGGAAGTCTGTGAAGTCACAGATAGGAGGTGTGTGAAGTCATAGGATGGAGGTGTGTGAAGTCATAGAATGGAGGTGTGTGAAGAAAGAGTGGAGGTGTGTTAAGTCATACAATGGAGGTGTTTAAAGTCATAGAATGGAGGTGTCTTAAGTCATAGAATGGAGGTGTGTGAAGTCATAAAATGGAGGTGTGTGAAGTCATAGATTGGAGGTGTGTGAAGTCATGGAATGGAGGTGTGTGAAGTCATTGAATGGAGGTGTGGGAAGTCAAAATGGAAGTGTGTGATGTCACAATTGAGGAATGTGAAGTCACAGAATGGAGGTGTTTGAAGTCATAGAATGGAGGTGTGTGAAGTCAAAATGGATGTGTGTGATGTCACAATTGAGGAATGTGAAGTCACAGAATGGAGGTGTGTGAAATCATAGAATGGAGGTGTGTGAGGTCAAAATGGAAGTGTGTGATGTCACAATTGAGGAATGTGAAGTCACAAAATGGAGTTGTGTGAAGTCAAAATGGAGGTGTGTGAAGTCACAGAATGTATATGTCTGAATTCAGAGAATGAAGGTGTGTGAAGTCAAAATGGAGGTTTGGGAAGTCACTGAATTGAGGTGTGTGAAGTCATAGATTGGAGGTGTGTGAAGTCGTAGAATGGAGGACTGTGAAGTCACAGAATGAAGGTGTGTGAAGGCATAGAATGGAGGTTTCTGAAGTCACAATGGAGGTGTGTGAAGTCATTGAATGGAGGTGTGTGAAGTCACAGAATGGGGGTGTGTAAAGTCAGAATGGAGGTTTGCGAAGTCATAGAATGGATGTGTGTGAAGTCATAAAATGAAGGTGTGTGAAGTCATAGAATGGAGGTATGTGAAGTCATAGACTGGAGGTGTGTGATGTCATAGAATGGAGGTGTGTGAAGTCAAAATGCAAGTGTGTGATGTTAAAATTGAGGAATGTGAAGTCACAGAATGGAGGTATGTGAAGTCAAAATGGAGGTGTGTGAAGTCACAGAATGGATGTGCGTAAATTCACAGAATAAAGGTGTGTGAAGAAAAAATGGAGGTTTGTGAAGACAGAATTGAGGTGTGTGAAGTCATACAATGGAGTTGTGTGAAATCATAGAATGGAGGTGTGTGAAATCATAGAATGGAGGTGTGTGAAGTTCTAGAATGGAGGTGTGTGAAGTCATAGAATGGAGGTGTGTGAAGTCACAGAATGGAGTTTTGTGAAGTCATAGAATGGAGGTGTGTGAAGTCACAGAATTGAGGTGTGTGAAGTCAAAGAATTGAGGTGTGTGAAGTCATAGAATGGAGGTGTGTGAAGTCACAGAATTGAGGTGTGTGAAGTCACAGAATGGAGGTGTGTGAAGTCATAGAATGGAGGTGTGTGAAGACAAAGAATGGAGTTGTGTGAAGTCACAGAATGGAGTTGTGTGAAGTCATAGTATGGACGTATATGAAGTCAGAGATTGAAGGTGTGTGAAGTAAGAATGGAGGTGGGTGAAGTCACAGAATGGAGGTGTGTGAAGTCTGAGTATGGAGGTGTGTGAAGTCATAGAATGGAAGTCTGTGAAGTCACAGAATGGAGGTGTGTGAAGACATAGAATGGAGGTGTGTGAAATCACAGAATGGAGGTGTGTGAATTTATAGAATGGAGGTGTGTGAGGTCATAGATTGGAGGTAGTGAAGAAAGAGTGGAGGTGTGTTAAGTCATAGAATGGAGGTGTTTGAAGTCATAGAATGGAGGTGTCTTAAGTCA
Source organism: Megascapheus bottae (assembly GCA_024803745.1). Lineage (NCBI taxonomy): Eukaryota > Metazoa > Chordata > Mammalia > Rodentia > Geomyidae > Megascapheus > Megascapheus bottae. The sequence continues at coordinate 1,128,506 of JANJXV010000311.1, forward strand.
TAGAACGGAGGTGTGTGAAGTCATAAAATGGAGGTGGGTGAAGTCATAGATTGGAGGTGTGTGAAGTCATAGAATGGAGGTGTGTGAAGTCATTGAATGGAGGTGTGTGAAGTCAAAATGGAAGTGTGTGATGTCACAATTGAGGAATGTGAAGTCACAGAATGGAGGTATTTGAAGTCATAGAATGGAGGTGTGTGAAGTCAAAATGGAAGTGTATGATGTCACAATTGAGGAATGTGAAGTTACAGAATGGAGTTGTGTGAAGTCAAAATGGAGGTGTGTGAAGTCACAGAATGGATGTGTGTGAATTCAGAGAATGAAGGTGTGTGAAGTCAAAATGGAGGTTTGTGAAGTCACTGAATTGAGGTGTGTGAAGTCATAGATTGGAGGTGTGTGAAGTCATAGAATGGAGGTGTGTGAAGTCACAGAATGTAGGTGTGTGAAGGCACAGAATGGAGGTTTGTGAAGTCAAAATGGAGGTGTGTGAAGTCAATTAATGGAGGGGTGTGAAGTCACAGAATGGGGGTGTGTAAAGTCAGAATGGAGGTGTGCGAAGTCATAGAATGGAGGTGTGTGAAGATATAGAATGGAGGTGTGTGAAGTCACAGAATGGAGGTGTGTGAAGTCACAGAAAGGAGGTGTGTGAAGTCATAGGATGGAGGTGTGTGAAGTCATAGAATGGAGGTGTGTGAAGAAAGAGTGGAGGTGTGTTAAGTCATACAATGGAGGTGTTTAAAGTCATAGAATGGAGGTGTCTTAAGTCATAGAATGGAGGTGTGTGAAGTCATAAAATGGAGGTGTGTGAAGTCATAGATTGGAGGTGTGTGAAGTCATGGAATGGAGGTGTGTGAAGTCATTGAATGGAGGTGTGGGAAGTCAAAATGGATGTGTGTGATGTCACAATTGAGGAATGTGAAGTCACAGAATGGAGGTGTGTGAAATCATAGAATGGAGGTGTGTGAAGTCAAAATGGAAGTGTGTGATGTCACAATTGAGGAATGTGAAGTCACAAAATGGAGTTGTGTGAAGTCAAAATGGAGGTGTGTGAAGTCACAGAATGTATATGTCTGAATTCAGAGAATGAAGGTGTGTGAAGTCAAAATGGAGGTTTGGGAAGTCACTGAATTGAGGTGTGTGAAGTCATAGATTGGAGGTGTGTGAAGTCGTAGAATGGAGGACTGTGAAGTCACAGAATGAAGGTGTGTGAAGGCATAGAATGGAGGTTTCTGAAGTCACAATGGAGGTGTGTGAAGTCATTGAATGGAGGTGTGTGAAGTCACAGAATGGGGGTGTGTAAAGTCAGAATGGAGGTTTGCGAAGTCATAGAATGGATGTGTGTGAAGTCATAAAATGAAGGTGTGTGAAGTCATAGAATGGAGGTATGTGAAGTCATAGACTGGAGGTGTGTGATGTCATAGAATGGAGGTGTGTGAAGTCAAAATGCAAGTGTGTGATGTTAAAATTGAGGAATGTGAAGTCACAGAATGGAGGTATGTGAAGTCAAAATGGAGGTGTGTGAAGTCACAGAATGGATGTGCGTAAATTCACAGAATAAAGGTTTGTGAAGAAAAAATGGAGGTTTGTGAAGACAGAATTGAGGTGTGTGAAGTCATACAATGGAGTTGTGTGAAATCATAGAATGGAGGTGTGTGAAATCATAGAATGGAGGTGTGTGAAGTTCTAGAATGGAGGTGTGTGAAGTCATAGAATGGAGGTGTGTGAAGTCACAGAATGGAGTTTTGTGAAGTCATAGAATGGAGGTGTGTGAAGTCACAGAATTGAGGTGTGTGAAGTCAAAGAATTGAGGTGTGTGAAGTCATAGAATGGAGGTGTGTGAAGTCACAGAATTGAGGTGTGTGAAGTCACAGAATGGAGGTGTGTGAAGTCATAGAATGGAGGTGTGTGAAGACAAAGAATGGAGGTGTGTGAAGACAAAGAATGGAGTTGTGTGAAGTCACAGAATGGAGGTGTGTGAAGTCACAGAATGGAGGTGTGGAAGTCAGAGATTGAAGGTGTGTGAAGTAAGAATGGAGGTGGGTGAAGTCACAGAATGGAGGTGTGTGAAGTCTGAGTATGGAGGTGTGTGAAGTCATAGAATGGAAGTCTGTGAAGTCACAGAATGGAGGTGTGTGAAGACATAGAATGGAGGTGTGTGAAATCACAGAATGGAGGTGTGTGAATTTATAGAATGGAGGTGTGTGAGGTCATTGATTGGAGGTAGTGAAGAAAGAGTGGAGGTGTGTTAAGTCATAGAATGGAGGTGTTTGAAGTCATAGAATGGAGGTGTCTTAAGTCATAGAACGGAGGTGTGTGAAGTCATAAAATGGAGGTGTGTGAAGTCATAGATTGGAGGTGTGTGAAGTCATAGAATGGAGGTGTGTGAAGTCATTGAATGGAGGTGTGTGAAGTCAAAATGGAAGTGTGTGATGTCACAATTGAGGAATGTGAAGTCACAGAATGGAGGTATTTGAAGTCATAGAATGGAGGTGTGTGAAGTCAAAATGGAAGTGTATGATGTCACAATTGAGGAATGTGAAGTTACAGAATGGAGTTGTGTGAAGTCAAAATGGAGGTGTGTGAAGTCACAGAATGGATGTGTGTGAATTCAGAGAATGAAGGTGTGTGAAGTCAAAATGGAGGTTTGTGAAGTCACTGAATTGAGGTGTGTGAAGTCATAGATTGGAGGTGTGTGAAGTCATAGAATGGAGGTGTGTGAAGTCACAGAATGTAGGTGTGTGAAGGCACAGAATGGAGGTTTGTGAAGTCAAAATGGAGGTGTGTGAAGTCAATTAATGGAGGGGTGTGAAGTCACAGAATGGGGGTGTGTAAAGTCAGAATGGAGGTGTGCGAAGTCATAGAATGGAGGTGTGTGAAGATATAGAATGGAGGTGTGTGAAGTCACAGAATGGAGGTGTGTGAAGTCACAGAAAGGAGGTGTGTGAAGTCATAGGATGGAGGTGTGTGAAGTCATAGAATGGAGGTGTGTGAAGAAAGAGTGGAGGTGTGTTAAGTCATACAATGGAGGTGTTTAAAGTCATAGAATGGAGGTGTCTTAAGTCATAGAATGGAGGTGTGTGAAGTCATAAAATGGAGGTGTGTGAAGTCATAGATTGGAGGTGTGTGAAGTCATGGAATGGAGGTGTGTGAAGTCATTGAATGGAGGTGTGGGAAGTCAAAATGGAAGTGTGTGATGTCACAATTGAGGAATGTGAAGTCACAGAATGGAGGTGTTTGAAGTCATAGAATGGAGGTGTGTGAAGTCAAAATGGATGTGTGTGATGTCACAATTGAGGAATGTGAAGTCACAGAATGGAGGTGTGTGAAATCATAGAATGGAGGTGTGTGAAGTCAAAATGAAAGTGTGTGATGTCACAATTGAGGAATGTGAAGTCACAAAATGGAGTTGTGTGAAGTCAAAATGGAGGTGTGTGAAGTCACAGAATGTATATGTCTGAATTCAGAGAATGAAGGTGTGTGAAGTCAAAATGGAGGTTTGGGAAGTCACTGAATTGAGGTGTGTGAAGTCATAGATTGGAGGTGTGTGAAGTCGTAGAATGGAGGACTGTGAAGTCACAGAATGAAGGTGTGTGAAGGCATAGAATGGAGGTTTCTGAAGTCACAATGGAGGTGTGTGAAGTCATTGAATGGAGGTGTGTGAAGTCACAGAATGGGGGTGTTTAAAGTCAGAATGGAGGTTTGCGAAGTCATAGAATGGATGTGTGTGAAGTCATAAAATGAAGGTGTGTGAAGTCATAGAATGGAGGTATGTGAAGTCATAGACTGGAGGTGTGTGATGTCATAGAATGGAGGTGTGTGAAGTCAAAATGCAAGTGTGTGATGTTAAAATTGAGGAATGTGAAGTCACAGAATGGAGGTATGTGAAGTCAAAATGGAGGTGTGTGAAGTCACAGAATGGATGTGCGTAAATTCACAGAATAAAGGTGTGTGAAGAAAAAATGGAGGTTTGTGAAGACAGAATTGAGGTGTGTGAAGTCATACAATGGAGTTGTGTGAAATCATAGAATGGAGGTGTGTGAAATCATAGAATGGAGGTGTGTGAAGTTGTAGAATGGAGGTGTGTGAAGTCATAGAATGGAGGTGTGTGAAGTCACAGAATGGAGTTTTGTGAAGTCATAGAATGGAGGTGTGTGAAGTCACAGAATTGAGGTGTGTGAAGTCAAAGAATTGAGGTGTGTGAAGTCATAGAATGGAGGTGTGTGAAGTCACAGAATTGAGGTGTGTGAAGTCACAGAATGGAGGTGTGTGAAGTCATAGAATGGAGGTGTGTGAAGACAAAGAATGGAGTTGTGTGAAGTCACAGAATGGAGTTGTGTGAAGTCACAGAATGGAGGTGTGTGAAGTCATAGTATGGACGTATATGAAGTCAGAGATTGAAGGTGTGTGAAGTAAGAATGGAGGTGGGTGAAGTCACAGAATGGAGGTGTGTGAAGTCTGAGTATGGAGGTGTGTGAAGTCATAGAATGGAAGTCTGTGAAGTCACAGAATGGAGGTGTGTGAAGACATAGAATGGAGGTGTGTGAAATCACAGAATGGAGGTGTGTGAATTTATAGAATGGAGGTGTGTGAGGTCATAGATTGGAGGTAGTGAAGAAAGAGTGGAGGTGTGTTAAGTCATAGAATGGAGGTGTTTGAAGTCATAGAATGGAGGTGTCTTAAGTCATAGAACGGAGGTGTGTGAAGTCATAAAATGGAGGTGGGTGAAGTCATAGATTGGAGGTGTGTGAAGTCATAGAATGGAGGTGTGTGAAGTCATTGAATGGAGGTGTGTGAAGTCAAAATGGAAGTGTGTGATGTCACAATTGAGGAATGTGAAGTCACAGAATGGAGGTATTTGAAGTCATAGAATGGAGGTGTGTGAAGTCAAAATGGAAGTGTATGATGTCACAATTGAGGAATGTGAAGTTACAGAATGGAGTTGTGTGAAGTCAAAATGGAGGTGTGTGAAGTCACAGAATGGATGTGTGTGAATTCAGAGAATGAAGGTGTGTGAAGTCAAAATGGAGGTTTGTGAAGTCACTGAATTGAGGTGTGTGAAGTCATAGATTGGAGGTGTGTGAAGTCATAGAATGGAGGTGTGTGAAGTCACAGAATGTAGGTGTGTGAAGGCACAGAATGGAGGTTTGTGAAGTCAAAATGGAGGTGTGTGAAGTCAATTAATGGAGGGGTGTGAAGTCACAGAATGGGGGTGTGTAAAGTCAGAATGGAGGTGTGCGAAGTCATAGAATGGAGGTGTGTGAAGTCATAAAATGGAGGTGTGTGAAGTCAGAATTGAGGTGTGTGAAGTCATAGAATGGAGGTTTGTGAAGTCACAGAACGGATGTGTGTGAAGTCAGAATGGAGGTGTACGAAGTCATAGAATGCAGGTGTGTGAAATCATAGAATGGAGGTGTGTGAAGTTCTAGAATGGAAGTGTGTGAAGTCATAGAATGGAGGTGTGTGAAGTCATAGAATGGAGTTGTGTGAAGTCATAGAATGGAGGTGTGTGAAGTCACAGAATGGAGGTGTGTGAAGTCAAAAAGGAGGTGTGTGAAGTCAGAATGGAGGTCTGTGAAGTAACAGAGTGGAGGTGTGTGAAGTCACAGATGGACATGTGTTAAGTCATAGAACGGTGGTGTGTGAAGTCATAGAATGGAGGCGTGTGAAGTCAAAATGGAGATGTGTGAAGACAGAATGGAGGTGTGTGACGTCATAGAATGAATGTTTTTGAAGTAAGAATGGAGGTGTGTAAAATTATAGAATGGAGGTGTGTGAAGTCACAGAATGGAGGTGTGTGAAGTCACAGAATGGAGTTTTGTGAAGTCATAGAAAGGAGGTGTGTGAAGTCACAGAATTGAGGTGTGTGAAGTTACAGAATGGAGGTGTGTGAAGTCACAGAATGGAGGTGTGTGAAGTCACAGAATGGAGGTGTGTGAAGTCATAGAATGGAAGTCTGTGAAGTCACAGAATTGAGGTGTGTGAAATCACAAAATGGAGGGGTGAGAAGTCACAGAATGGAAGTGTCTGAAGTCATAGAATGGAGGTGTGTGAAGTCACAGAACGGAGGTGTGTGAAGTCACAGAATGGAGCCAAAATGGAGGTGTGTGAAGTCATAGAATGGAGGTGTGTGAAGTCAGAGAATGGAGGTGTGTGACTCATAGAATTGAAGTGTGTGAAGTCACAGAATGGAGGTGTGTGAAGTCATAGAATGGAGGTGTGTGGATTCACAGAATGGAGATATGTGATGTCACAGAATGGAGGTGTGTGAAGTCATAGAATGGAGGTGTGTGAAGTCACAGAATGGAGTTTTGTGAAGTCAAAGAATGGAGGTGTGTGAAGTCACAGAATTGAGGTGTGTGAAGTCACAGAATTGAGGTGTGTGAAGTCACAGAATGGAGGTGTGTGAAGTCAGAGAATGGAGGTGTGTGAAGTCACAGAATGGAAGACTGTGAAGTCACAGAATTGAGGTGTGTGAAGTCACAGAATGGAGGTGTGTGAAGTCATAGAATGGAGGTGTGTGAAGTCCCAGAACGGAGGTGTTTGAAGTCACAGAATGGAGTTGTGTGAAGCCAAAATGGAGGTGTGTGAAGTCATAGAATGGAGGTGTGTGAAGTCAGAGAATGGAGGTGTGTGAGTCATAGAATTGAAATGTGTGAAGTCACATAATGGAGGTATGTGAAGTCATAGAATGGAGGTGTGTGAAGTCACAGAATGGAGATTTGTGAAGTCACAGAATGGAGGTGTGTGAAGTCAGAATGGAGGTGTGTGAAGTCATAGAATGGACATATGTGAAGTCAGAGAATTCAGGTGTGTGAAGTCAGAGAATGGAAGTGTGTGAAGTCATAGAATGGAGGTCTCTGAAGTCAAAAAGGAGGTGTCTGAAGTCAGAGAATATAGGTGTGTGAAGTCACAGAAAGGAGGTGTGTGAAGTCACAAAATGGAGGTGTGTGAATTCACAGAATGGAGGTGTGTGAAATCACAGAATGGAGGCGTGTGAAGTCACAGAATGAAGGTGTGTGAAATCATAGAATGGAGGTGTGGGAAGTCAAAATGGAAGTGTGTGATGACACAATTGAGGAATGTGAAGTCACACAAAGTAAGTGTGTGAAGTCAAAATGGAGGTGTGTGAAGTCACAGAATGCAGGTATGTGAAGTCACAGAATGAAGGTGTGTGAAGTCAAAATGGAGGTTGGTGAAGTCTCTGAATTGAGGTGTGTGAAGTCAAAGATTGGTGGTGTGTGAAGTCATAGAATGGAGGTGTGTGAAGTCACAGAATGGAGGTGTGTGAATTCACAATGGAGGTGTGTGAAGTCATAAAATGGAGGTGTGTGAAGTCAGAAAATGGAGGTGTGTAAAGTCAAAATGGAGGTGTGCGAAGTCATAGAATGGAGGTGTGTAAAGTCATAGAATGGAGGTGTGTGAAGTCAGAATTGAGGTGTGTGAAGTCATAGAATGGAGGTTTGTGAGTCACAGAATGGAGGTGTGTAAAGTCAGAATGGAGGTGTACGAAGTCATATAATGGAAGTGTGTGAAGTCATAGAATGGAGGTGTGTGAAATCATAGAATGGAGGTGTGTGAACTCATCGAATGGAGGTGTGTGAAGTCATAAAATGGAGGTGTGTGAAGTCATAGAATGGAGGTGTGTGAAGTCATTGAATGGAGGTGTGTGAAGTCATAGAATAGAGGTGGGTGAAGTCAAAATGGAAGTGTGTGATGTTACAATTGAGGAATGTGAAGTCACAGAATGGAGGTGTGTGAAGTAAAAATGGAGGTGTGGGAATTCACAGAACAGATGTGTGTGATGTCACAATTGTGGAATGTGAAGTCACAGAATTGAGGTATGTGAATTCAAAATGGAGGTGTGTGAAGTTACAGAATGGATGTGCGTAAATTCACAGAAGAAAGGTGTGTGAAGAAAAAATGGAGGTTTTTGAAGTCAGAATTAAGGTGTGTGAAATCATAGAATGGAGGTTTGTGAAGTCACAGAATGGAGGTGTGTGAAGTCAGAATAGAGGTGTGTGAAGTCATAGAATGGAGGTGTGTGAAATCATAGAATGGAGGTGTGTGAAATCATAGAATGGAGGTGTGTGAAGTTCTAGAATGGAGGTGTGTGAAGTCATAGAATGGAGGTGTGTGAAGTCACAGAATGGAGTTTTGTGAAGGCATAGCATCGAGGTGTGTGAAGTCACAGAATTGAGGTGGGTGAAGTCACAGAATTGAAGTGTGTGAAGTCATAGAATGGAGGTGTATGAAGTCACAGAATTGAGGTGTGTGAAGTCACAGAATGGAGGTGTGTGAAGTCATAGAATGGAGGTGTGTGAAGTCATAGAATGGAGGTGTATGAAGTCACAGAATTGAGGTGTGTGAAGTAAGAATGGAGTTGGGTGAAGTCACAGAATGGAGGTGTGTGAAATCAGAGAATGGAGCTGTGTGAAGTCATAGAATGGAGGTGTGTGAAGACATAGAATGGAGTTGTGGGAAGTCATAGAATGGGGTTGTGTGAAGTCACAGAATGGAGGTGTGTGAAGTCATAGTATGGACGTGTATGGTGTCACAGATTGAAGGTGTGTGAAGTAAGAATGGAAGTGGGTGAAGTTACAGAATGGAGGTGTGTGAAGTCAGAGAATGGAGGTGTGTGAAGTCATAGAATGGAAGTCTGTGAAGTCACCGAATGGAGGTGTGTGAAGTCATAGAATGGAGGTGTGTGAAGTCCCAGAATGGAGGTGTGTGAAGTCACAGAAAGGAGATGTGTGAAGCCAAAATGGAGGTGTGTGAAGTCATAGAATGGAGGTGTGTGAAGTCAGAGAATGGAGGTGTGTGAGTCATAGAATTGAAATGTGTGAAGTCACATAATGGAGGTGTGTGAAGTCCTAGAATGGAGGTGTGTGAAGTCACAGAATGGGGATGTGTGAAGTCACAGAATGGAGATGTGTGAAGTCACATAATGGAGGTGTGTGAAGTCATAGAATGGACGTATGTGAAGTCACAGAATTCAGGTGGGTGACGTCAGAGAATGGAAGTGTGTGAAGTCATAGAATGGAGGTGTGTGAAGTCAAAAAGGAGGTGTCTGAAGTCAGAGAATATAGGTGTGTGAAGTCACAGAATGGAGGTGTGTGAAGTCATAGAATGGAGGTGTGTGAAAACATAGAATGGAGTTGTGTTAAGTCATAGAACGGAGGTTGTGAAGTCATAGACTGGAGGTGTGTGAAGTCAGAATGGAGGTGTGTGAAGTCATAGAATGGACGTGTGTGAAGTCACAGAATGGAGGTGTGTGAAGTCAGAGAATGTAGGTGTGTGAAGTAAGAGAATGGAGGTGTGTGAAGTCAAAAAGGAGGTGTGTGAAGTCAGAATGGAGGTCTGTGAAGTCACAAAATGGAGGTGTGTGAAGTCACAGATGGACATGTGTTAAGTCATAGAACGGAGGTGTGTGAAGTCATAGAATGGAGGCGTGTGAAGTCAGAATGGAGATGTGTGAAGACAGAATGGAGGTGTGTGAAGTCATAGAATGGATGTTTTTGAAATAAGAATGGAGGTGTGTAAAGTCAGAGAATGGAGGTGTGTGAAGTCACAGAATGGAGGTGTGTGATGTCACAGAATGGAGGTGTGTGAAGTCACAAAATGGAGGTGTGTGAATTCACAGAATTGAGGTGTGTGAAATCACAGAATGGAGGCGTGTGAAGTCACAGAATGAAGGTGTGTGAAATCATAGAATGGAGGTGTGGGAAGTCAAAATGGAAGTGTGTGATGACACAATTGAGGAATGTGAAGTCACAGAAAGTAGGTGTGTGAAGTCAATATGGAGGTGTGTGAAGTCACAGAATGCAGGTATATGAAGTCACAGAATGAAGGTGTGTGAAGTCAAAATGGAAGTTTGTGAAGTCTCTGAATTGAGGTGTGTGAAGTCAAAGATTGGTGGTTTGTGATGTCATAGAATGGAGGTGTGTGAAGTCACAGAATGGAGGTGTGTGAAGTCACAATGGAGGTGTGTGAAGTCAGAATGGAGGTGTGTGAAGTCATAGAATGGAGGTGTGTAAAGTCTTAGAATGGAGGTGTGTGAAGTCAGAATTGAGGTGTGTGAAGTCATAGAATGGAGGTTTGTGAGTCACAGAATGGAGGTGTGTAAAGTCAGAATGGAGGTGTACAAAGTCATAGAATGGAAGTGTGTGAAGTCATAGAATGGAGGTGTGTGAAATCATAGAATGGAGGTGTGTGAAGTCATAGAATGGAGGTGTGTGAAGTCATAAAATGGAGGTGTGTGAAGTCATAGAATGGAGGTGTGTGAAGTCATAGAATGGAGGTGTGTGAAGTCATAGAATAGAGTTGGGTGAAGTCAAAATGGAAGTGTGTGATGTTACAATTGAGGAATGTGAAGTCACAGAATGGAGGTGTGTGAAGTTAAAATGGAGGTGTGGGAATTCACCGAACAGATGTGTGTGATGACACAATTGTGGAATGTGAAGTCACAGAATTGAGGTATGTGAAGTCAAAATGGAGGTGTGTGAAGTCACAGAATGGATGTGCGTAAATTCACAGAAGAAAGGTGTGTGAAGAAAAAATGGAGGTTTGTGAAGTCAGAATTGAGGTGTGTGAAGTCATAGAATTGAGGTTTGTGAAGTCACAGAATGGAGGTGTGTGAAGTCAGAATGGAGGTGTGTGAATTTGTGGGGAGCCGGAGCGGCTGCCACTAAACAACCTCTTAGTTCTCCTTATCTGGTATGTGTGTGCAGAGCGTTTGCTCTTTCCTCTGAGTCTGCGCGTATTACGTCAGAGGCCTGACCAATCCCGAGCCTTAAAACGGCCCTGGCAATGGAGCGACCAATGGCAAGAAACCCCGGGTTCCTTGATTGTATGTAAGGAGCTGCATTTCCCTGCCCAAGCCCTTTTTCGCTTCCTGCCCCCCCTTCAATCAAAAGCTCTCTGATAAAGTATGATTTGAGAAGAATCCTCGCGTGGTGGTCGTTCTTCCTTGCTGGTCGAGGAGCTCGCCGCAACTGGTGCCGAAGACCCGGGACCTTGGGAAGACAGGAGGATAAGCGAAAAGGCTGAGGATTCAGAACTCGACATACGGAGAGGTGACGTCGGTAAGTATCAGCCTGATCAGCTGAGATCCCCGGATATGCTGTTTCTTTGGGTACAATTCTGGGTGCTTGCTGTTGTCCTTCCTTGCTTGCTGCTGGTGTTTTTTTGTTGCATTTGTCTGCCTTGCGGCAGCTCACAAATTGTTAAGAGAGCCAGTAGGACATTGAGGAAACACCAGGATAGTCTCTCCGAGGCAGAATCAAATGGGGAGGAAAAAGGTAGGCCAAAAAAAAAGGAAAGAAAATAAAAAAGGGAGATTTTATGTCAAAGAACAGAGGGTGGATGCACCCTTTCAAGATACCGGGCAGGAGGGAGATAAGGAGGACCAAGGCATAAGAACAATGGAGACGCCCCCAGGGCAGTCTTACCCGGATCTGGGCAGGTTTCAACATTTACAAATAAGGGAGTCTAGAGATGAGGAGCTAAACGATTCAAATGAGGAGTTAAGCAACTCAGATGAGGAAGTGACTAACAATTCAGATGAGGAACAGGACCCGAAAGAGGGAAAAGGCTTGGAGGAGGCGGCTGCTAGGTATGAGGAGGGAAGGTATGGAGTTCAGCGACCTCTTCTGGCCGGAGTGTCTAAAGGAAATGAACAAGAGAGAGCCATGCCCTCTGCGCCCCCGCCTTATCCTGTGGCGGTGGGAAAAATTCATTTCATAAAAGAAAGCACGTGGTCCCGCCTGGGGGCTGCGTTCCCAGTTTTTGATAACCCAGTTACCCAGGAGAGGACCTTTGAACCAGTCTCCTATAAACAGTTAAAGGATTTGATGGAGGCAGTACGTAATTATGGAGTTACGGCCAGTTATACCACTGCCTTGCTTAGAAGACTAACTGCTAATGCTATGACACCTAATAATTGGTATGAGGTCGCGCGGACATGCCTCAATTATGGACAGTTCCTTGACTTCTATAGTTATGGACAGAGCTCAGGCTCAATATAGAGTAAATGTACAAGAAGGGCGGCCCGAGTGGACCGTGGACATGCTCCTAGGGCAAGGACAATGGGCTGCCGATCAGACAAATTTCCCCTGGGATGTTTATAAACAAATAAATGAGGTTTTTTACAAGTCCTGGAGGGCAATCCCAAACAAAGGCCAGGTCACGGGCAGCCTCACCAAAGTTACTCAAGCTGTCACGGAGCCATTCTCCGATTTTGTGGCCCGTGTGCTCGAAACGGCGGAGCGCGTTTTTGAAAATCTTGAAGCCTTTATGCCAGTTGTCGCCATAATCCAGGTCAATTACTTATGTTGTGTATTTTAAAGACAAAGAATTATCCTACAGGGGTCTTATGGCAGGACGGCCCTCTGTGGTGGCTTCATGGTAATTCTCTTGGAGCAAGAACTGTTCAATATTTTCCTGAGCTTGTTGCAACTCAAGCCCTATTGGGCCTAAAGTATTGTTTGATGCATTTTGCTAAAATACCTGATAAATTAATTATTCCCTATAGCAGGAATCAGGTGGAAACTTTGGCTGCCACCGTGGATATATGGGCGATTTTATTATGTGCTTTTCCCAATATTATTGATAACCATTATCCCAAGCATCCCTTGCTTGCCTTTGTAGAGAGAAATTTGGTTTATTTTCCTATTATTACCTCTAAGAAGCCTTTGGCTACAGCCTTGACTATTTATACTGATGGGTCAAAAACTGGCCAGGGTGCCTTTGTGGTGGAAGGTCAAAATCCAGTCGTGTTATGTTTTCGACCGGATGTTCCCCAGGTCACGGAGTGCCTGGTGGTTCTAGAGGTGTTTAAAAGATTTGAAGAGCCCTTTAATCTTTTTTCTGATTCACAATATGTTGTTAATGCTGTTAATTCTCTTGAAGTCGCTGCCTCAATTAGGCAGGCCAGCATGGTTTCTAACATATTATTACAGATTCAATCCCTTATTTGGCAAGAAAGAATCCCTTTTATATAGGGCACATGAGAGCTCATACCTTGTTGCCAGGTCCCATGGCTAAGGCTAATGCCCAGGTAGATCAGGCAACTAGGGCCATGGTTTTGACAGCTATTGATTCTGTAGAATCAGCAAAAACTTTTCATCAGTTATATCATGTACCTGCTAATACTCTTAGAATAAAATTTAATATAACCAGACATGAGGCACGAAATATTGTTAAAGCCTGTCAGTCTTGTGTGATTTTTCTCCCCTCTCCTAATGTGGGGATAAACCCTAGAGGCCTAAAACCAAATGCACTATGGCAAATGGATGTTACTCATTTAGCGGAATTTGGAAAATAAAAATATTTACATGTCTCAGTGGATACCTATTCTGGCATAGTACGTGCCACGCCCTTGGCAGGAGAAAAGGTTTCCCATGTAAAAGTACATTGTTTAGAAGCCTGGGAGGCCTGGGGAAAACCCCTTCACTTAAAAACTGATAATGGCCCTGCCTATACTTCTCATGGTTTCCGCGCCTTTTGTGCGCAAATGCAAGTAGCCCATACAACAGGGTTACCATACAATCCGCAAGGACAAGGAATTGTGGAAAGAACCAACAAAAAATTAAAAGAAATACTTCAAAAACAGAAAGGGGGAATTGCGGAAGGAGCATCTCCCAGGGAAAGACTTTCCCTTGCACTTTTTACTTTAATTTTTTTAATTTTAAATAGTGATGATAAGTCAGCAGCAGATAGACATGCTGCCCAAAACCCTAAAATTATAACTGAGATGGTTAAATGGAAGGATGTTATTACAAATAATTGGTGCGGACCGGATCCCGTAGTAAGGAGATCCAGGGGAGCTGTTTGTGTTTTTCCACAGGAGCAGGAAACACCGCTTTGGGTCCCATTGCGATTGACGCGAAAGGTGGAAGGAGAACCCGAGAAAGGCACTGACGATGGAGATCATTCTCATGTTGGTGGCAATACTAGCAGATCCAGTGATGGCCCAGGAGAGGATTTTGTGGGCGCGGATGAAGGCCTTTCCATTACCAATGCCCGTGACTAATGCTTCTAGGACAATGGACTGATCAGTTTGAAAATCTAACCACTCAATTAAGATCAGAAATTATGTTAGTTAATAGGATCAGGATCACAATAACAGCAGGACAAGTTTTGGACTGGGTAAAAAATTCCCTGTCATTTGTTAAGGAGCGGGCTGGGCTGGGAGTGTTTGTTGCAGCCTGTTGTGGGCCCTGTATTTTTTGCCTCTGGTTGCTCTGTCGCATGAGATATCGCAATAGAAGGGATAGAGTACTAATTGCACATGCACTCACTGCCTTGGAGCAAGGACACTCTCCCCAAAATTTGGCTTGCAGCTTTAAAAACCAACTAAAAGTGCCCTGTACTGCCTTTGCACCCTCGAGACCTTAGTCTATTGCACGAGGAATAGGAGTACAGGCAGCCAAGAGTTGTGAAATGTTGGACAAAGTACCACTCCTGACCCTAACAGGTTAGGGAGAGCATGTGCGTCAGCATATGGGTCTGCGCCCCTAGCCCATCTCCACAAAGGGGATAGAGGGCCTGAAAGGGAGGGATCCAGAGTTGATCGCCTGGGTCACTCCTCTAGAATGGGACCTCAAGTTTTACTTTGGAGGACAGCACCTCTACTCTCTTCACAACAGGTATGTTGACTTGCTGCAACAAAAAAAGAAAGGGGGAGATGTGGGGAGCCGGAGCGGCTGCCACTAAACAACCTCTTAGTTCTCCTTATCTGGTATGTGTGTGCAGAGCGTTTGCTCTTTCCTCTGATTCTGCGCATATTACGTCACAGGCCTGACCAATCCCGAGCCTTAAAACGGCCCTGGCAATGGAGCGACCAATGGCAAGAAACCCCGGGTTCCTTGATTGTATGTAAGGAGCTGCATTTCCCTGCCCAAGCCCTTTTTCGCTTCCTGCCCCCCCTTCAATCAAAAGCTCTCCGATAAAGTATGATTTGAGAAGAATCCTCGCGTGGTGGTCGTTCTTCCTCGCTGGTCGAGGAGCTCGCCGCATGAAGTAATAGAATGGAGGTGTGTGAAATCATAGACTGGAGGTGTGTGAAATCATAGAATGGAGGTGTGTGAACTTCTAGAATCGAGGTGTGTGAAGTCATAGAATGGAGGTGTGTGAAGTCACAGAATGGAGTATTGTGAATTCACAGAATGGAGGTGTGTGAAGTCACAGAATGGAGGTGTGCGAAGTCACAGAATAGAGGTGTGTGAAGTCATAGAATGGAGGTGTGTGAAGACATAGAATGGAGTTGTGTGAAGTCATAAAATGGAGGTGTGTGAAGTCATAGAATGGAGGTGTGTGAAGTCATAGAATGGAGGTGTGTGAAGTCATAGAATAGAGGTGGGTGAAGTCAAAATGGAAGTGTGTGATGACACAATTGAGGAATGTGAAGTCACAGAAAGTAAGTGTGTGAAGTCAAAATGGAGGTGTGTGAAGTCACAGAAGGCAGGTATGTGAAGTCACAGAATGAAGGTGTGTGAAGTCAAACTGGAGGTTTGTGAAGTCTCTGAATTGAGGTGTGTGAAGTCAAAGATTGGTGGTGTGTGAAGTCATAGAATGGAGGTGTGTGAAGTCACAGAATGGAAGTGTGTGAAGTCACAATGGAGGTGTGTGAAGTCATAGAATGGAGGTGTGTGAAGTCAGAAAATGGAGGTGTGTAAAGTCAGAATGGAGGTGTGCGAAGTCATAGAATGGAGGTGTGTAAAGTCATAGAATGGAGGTGTGTGAAGTCAAAATTGAGGTGTGTGAAGTCATAGAATGGAGGTTTGTGAGTCACAGAATGGAGGTGTGTGAAGTCAGAATGGAGGTGTACGAAGTCATATAATGGAAGTGTGTGAAGTCATAGAATGGAGGTGTGTGAAATCATAGAATGGAGGTGTGTGAAGTCATCGAATGGAGGTGTGTGAAGTCATAAAATGGAGGTGTGTGAAGTCATAGAATGGAGGTGTGTGAAGTCATAGAATGGAGGTGTGTGAAGTCATAGAATAGAGGTGGGTGAAGTCAAAATGGAAGTGTGTGATGTTACAATTGAGGAATATGAAGTCACAGAATGGAGGTGTGTGAAGTAAAAATGGAGGTGTGGGAATTCACAGAATAGATGTGTGTGATGTCACAATTGTGGAATGTGAAGTCACAGAATGGAGGTATGTGAAGTCAAAATGGAGGTGTGTGAAGTCACAGAATGGATGTGCGTAAATTCACAGAAGAAAGGTGTGTGAAGAAAAAATGGAGGTTTGTCAAGTCAGAATTGAGGTATGTGAAGTCATAGAATGGAGGTTTGGGAAGTCACAGAATGGAGGTGTGTGAAGTCAGAATAGAGGTGTGTGAAGTCATAGAATGGAGGTGTGTGAAATCATAGAATGGAGGTGTGTGTAATCATAGAATGGAGGTGTGTGAAGTTCTAGAATCGAGGTGTGTGAAGTCATAGAATGGAGGTGTGTGAAGTCACAGAATGGAGTTTTGTGAAGTCATAGAATCGAGGTGTGTGAAGTCACAGAATTGAGGTGTGTAAAGTCACCGAATGGAGGTGGGTGAAGTCATAGAATGGAGGTGTGTGAAGTCCCAGAATGGAGGTGTGTGAAGTCACAGAATGGAGATGTGTGAAGCCAAAATGGAGGTGTGTTAAGTCATAGAATGGAGGTGTGTGAAGTCAGAGAATGGAAGTGTGTGAGTCATAGAATTGAAATGTGTGAAGTCACAAAATGGAGGTGTGTGAAGTCATAGAATGGAGGTGTGTGAAGTCACAGAATGGAGATTTGTGAAGCACAGAATTCAGGTGTGTGAAGCCAGAGAATGAAAGTGTGTGAAGTCATAGAATGGAGGTGTGTGAAGTCAAAAAGGAGGTGTCTGAAGTCAGAGAATATAGGTGTGTGAAGTCAAAGAATGGAGGTGTGTGAAGTCATAGAATGGAGGTGTGTGAAAACATAGAATGGAGTTGTGTTAAGTCACAGAACGGAGGTTTGTGAAGTCATAGACTGGAGGTGTGTGAAGTCAGAATGGAGGTGTGTGAAGTCATAGAATGGACGTGTGTGAAGTCACAGAACGGAGGTGTGTGAAGTCAGAGAATGTAGGTGTGTGAAGTAAGAGAATGGAGGTGTGTGAAGTCAAAAAGGAGGTGTGTGAAGTCAGAATGGATGTCTGTGAAGTCACAAAATGGAGGTGTGTGAAGTCACAGATGGACATGTGTTAAGTCATAGAACGGAGGTGTGTGAAGTCATAGAATGGAGGCGTGTGAAGTCAGAATGGAGATGTGTGAAGACAGAATGGAGGTGTGTGAAGTCATAGAATGGATGTTTTTGAAATAAGAATGGAGGTGTGTAAAGTCAGAGAATGGAGGTGTGTGAAGTCACAGAATGGAGGTGTGTGATGTCACAGAATGGAGGTGTGTGAATTCACAAAATGGAGGTGTGTGAATTCACAGAATGGAGGTGTGTGAA
Source organism: Megascapheus bottae (assembly GCA_024803745.1). Lineage (NCBI taxonomy): Eukaryota > Metazoa > Chordata > Mammalia > Rodentia > Geomyidae > Megascapheus > Megascapheus bottae. Next base: position 1,145,953 of record JANJXV010000311.1, read on the forward strand.
ATCACAGAATGGAGGCGTGTGAAGTCACAGAATGAAGGTGTGTGAAATCATAGAATGGAGGTGTGGAAAGTCAAAATGGAAGTGTGTGATGACACAATTGAGGAATGTGAAGTCACAGAAAGTAGGTGTGTGAAGTCAAAATGGAGGTGTGTGAAGTCACAGAATGCAGATATATGAAGTCACAGAATGAAGGTGTGTGAAGTCAAAATGGAGGTTTGTGAAGTCTCTGAATTGAGGTGTGTGAAGTCAAAGATTGGTGGTGTGTGAAGTCACAGAATGGAGGTATTTGAAGTCATAGAATGGAGGTGTGTGAAGTCAAAATGGAAGTGTGTGATGTCACAATTGAGGAATGTGAAGTCACAGAATGTAGTTGTGTGAAGTCAAAATGGAGGTGTGTGAAGTCACAGAATGGATGTGTGTGAATTCAGAGAATGAAGGTGTGTGAAGTCAAAATGGAGGTTTGTGAAGTCACTGAATTGAGGTGTGTGAAGTCATAGATTGGAGGTGTGTTAAGTCATAGAATGGAGGTGTGTGAAGTCACTGAATGTAGGTGTGTGAAGGCATAGAATGGAGGTTTGTGAAGTCACAATGGAGGTGTGTGAAGTCATTGAATGGAGGTGTGTGAAGTCACAGAATGGGGGTGTGTAACGTCAGAATGGAGGTGTGCGAAGTCATAGAATGGAGGTGTGTGAAGTCATAAAATGGAGGTGTGTGAAGTCAGAATTGAGGTGTGTGAAGTCATAGAATGGAGGTTTGTGAAGTCACAGAATGGATGTGTGTGAAGTCAGAATGGAGGTGTACGAAGTCATAGAATGGAGGTGTGTGAAATCATAGAATGGAGGTGTGTAAAGTCAGAATGGAGGTGTGCGAAGTCATAGAATGGAGGTGTGTAAAGTCATAGAATGGAGGTGTGTGAAGTCAAAATTGAGGTGTGTGAAGTCATAGAATGGAGGTTTGTGAGTCACAGAATGGAGGTGTGTGAAGTCAGAATGGAGGTGTACGAAGTCATATAATGGAAGTGTGTGAAGTCATAGAATGGAGGTGTGTGAAATCATAGAATGGAGGTGTGTGAACTCATCGAATGGAGGTGTGTGAAGTCATAAAATGGAGGTGTGTGAAGTCATAGAATGGAGGTGTGTGAAGTCATAGAATGGAGGTGTGTGAAGTCATAGAATAGAGGTGGGTGAAGTCAAAATGGAAGTGTGTGATGTTACAATTGAGGAATGTGAAGTCACAGAATGGAGGTGTGTGAAGTAAAAATGGAGGTGTGGGAATTCACAGAATAGATGTGTGTGATGTCACAATTGTGGAATGTGAAGTCACAGAATGGAGGTATGTGAAGTCAAAATGGAGGTGTGTGAAGTCACAGAATGGATGTGCGTAAATTCACAGAAGAAAGGTGTGTGAAGAAAAAATGGAGGTTTGTCAAGTCAGAATTGAGGTATGTGAAGTCATAGAATGGAGGTTTGGGAAGTCACAGAATGGAGGTGTGTGAAGTCAGAATAGAGGTGTGTGAAGTCATAGAATGGAGGTGTGTGAAATCATAGAATGGAGGTGTGTGTAATCATAGAATGGAGGTGTGTGAAGTTCTAGAATCGAGGTGTGTGAAGTCATAGAATGGAGGTGTGTGAAGTCACAGAATGGAGTTTTGTGAAGTCATAGAATCGAGGTGTGTGAAGTCACAGAATTGAGGTGTGTAAAGTCACCGAATGGAGGTGGGTGAAGTCATAGAATGGAGGTGTGTGAAGTCCCAGAATGGAGGTGTGTGAAGTCACAGAATGGAGATGTGTGAAGCCAAAATGGAGGTGTGTTAAGTCATAGAATGGAGGTGTGTGAAGTCAGAGAATGGAAGTGTGTGAGTCATAGAATTGAAATGTGTGAAGTCACATAATGGAGGTGTGTGAAGTCATAGAATGGAGGTGTGTGAAGTCACAGAATGGAGATTTGTGAAGCACAGAATTCAGGTGTGTGAAGCCAGAGAATGAAAGTGTGTGAAGTCATAGAATGGAGGTGTGTGAAGTCAAAAAGGAGGTGTCTGAAGTCAGAGAATATAGGTGTGTGAAGTCAAAGAATGGAGGTGTGTGAAGTCATAGAATGGAGGTGTGTGAAAACATAGAATGGAGTTGTGTTAAGTCACAGAACGGAGGTTTGTGAAGTCATAGACTGGAGGTGTGTGAAGTCAGAATGGAGGTGTGTGAAGTCATAGAATGGACGTGTGTGAAGTCACAGAACGGAGGTGTGTGAAGTCAGAGAATGTAGGTGTGTGAAGTAAGAGAATGGAGGTGTGTGAAGTCAAAAAGGAGGTGTGTGAAGTCAGAATGGATGTCTGTGAAGTCACAAAATGGAGGTGTGTGAAGTCACAGATGGACATGTGTTAAGTCATAGAACGGAGGTGTGTGAAGTCATAGAATGGAGGCGTGTGAAGTCAGAATGGAGATGTGTGAAGACAGAATGGAGGTGTGTGAAGTCATAGAATGGATGTTTTTGAAATAAGAATGGAGGTGTGTAAAGTCAGAGAATGGAGGTGTGTGAAGTCACAGAATGGAGGTGTGTGATGTCACAGAATGGAGGTGTGTGAATTCACAAAATGGAGGTGTGTGAATTCACAGAATGGAGGTGTGTGAAATCACAGAATGGAGGCGTGTGAAGTCACAGAATGAAGGTGTGTGAAATCATAGAATGGAGGTGTGGAAAGTCAAAATGGAAGTGTGTGATGACACAATTGAGGAATGTGAAGTCACAGAAAGTAGGTGTGTGAAGTCAAAATGGAGGTGTGTGAAGTCACAGAATGCAGATATATGAAGTCACAGAATGAAGGTGTGTGAAGTCAAAATGGAGGTTTGTGAAGTCTCTGAATTGAGGTGTGTGAAGTCAAAGATTGGTGGTGTGTGAAGTCACAGAATGGAGGTATTTGAAGTCATAGAATGGAGGTGTGTGAAGTCAAAATGGAAGTGTGTGATGTCACAATTGAGGAATGTGAAGTCACAGAATGTAGTTGTGTGAAGTCAAAATGGAGGTGTGTGAAGTCACAGAATGGATGTGTGTGAATTCAGAGAATGAAGGTGTGTGAAGTCAAAATGGAGGTTTGTGAAGTCACTGAATTGAGGTGTGTGAAGTCATAGATTGGAGGTGTGTTAAGTCATAGAATGGAGGTGTGTGAAGTCACTGAATGTAGGTGTGTGAAGGCATAGAATGGAGGTTTGTGAAGTCACAATGGAGGTGTGTGAAGTCACAGAATGGGGGTGTGTAACGTCAGAATGGAGGTGTGCGAAGTCATAGAATGGAGGTGTGTGAAGTCATAAAATGGAGGTGTGTGAAGTCAGAATTGAGGTGTGTGAAGTCATAGAATGGAGGTTTGTGAAGTCACAGAATGGATGTGTGTGAAGTCAGAATGGAGGTGTACGAAGTCATAGAATGGAGGTGTGTGAAATCATAGAATGGAGGTGTGTAAAGTCAGAATGGAGGTGTGCGAAGTCATAGAATGGAGGTGTGTAAAGTCATAGAATGGAGGTGTGTGAAGTCAAAATTGAGGTGTGTGAAGTCATAGAATGGAGGTTTGTGAGTCACAGAATCGAGGTGTGTGAAGTCAGAATGGAGGTGTACGAAGTCATATAATGGAAGTGTGTGAAGTCATAGAATGGAGGTGTGTGAAATCATAGAATGGAGGTGTGTGAACTCATCGAATGGAGGTGTGTGAAGTCATAAAATGGAGGTGTGTGAAGTCATAGAATGGAGGTGTGTGAAGTCATAGAATGGAGGTGTGTGAAGTCATAGAATAGAGGTGGGTGAAGTCAAAATGGAAGTGTGTGATGTTACAATTGAGGAATGTGAAGTCACAGAATGGAGGTGTGTGAAGTAAAAATGGAGGTGTGGGAATTCACAGAATAGATGTGTGTGATGTCACAATTGTGGAATGTGAAGTCACAGAATGGAGGTATGTGAAGTCAAAATGGAGGTGTGTGAAGTCACAGAATGGATGTGCGTAAATTCACAGAAGAAAGGTGTGTGAAGAAAAAATGGAGGTTTGTCAAGTCAGAATTGAGGTATGTGAAGTCATAGAATGGAGGTTTGGGAAGTCACAGAATGGAGGTGTGTGAAGTCAGAATAGAGGTGTGTGAAGTCATAGAATGGAGGTGTGTGAAATCATAGAATGGAGGTGTGTGAAATCATAGAATGGAGGTGTGTGAAGTTCTAGAATGGAGGTGTGTGAAGTCATAGAATGGAGGTGTGTGAAGTCACAGAATGGAGTTTTGTGAAGTCATAGAATCGAGGTGTGTGAAGTCACAGAATTGAGGTGTGTAAAGTCACCGAATGGAGGTGGGTGAAGTCATAGAATGGAGGTGTGTGAAGTCCCAGAATGGAGGTGTGTGAAGTCACAGAATGGAGATGTGTGAAGCCAAAATGGAGGTGTGTTAAGTCATAGAATGGAGGTGTGTGAAGTCAGAGAATGGAGGTGTGTGAGTCATAGAATTGAAATGTGTGAAGTCACATAATGGAGGTGTGTGAAGTCATAGAATGGAGGTGTGTGAAGTCACAGAATGGAGATTTGTGAAGTCACAGAATTCAGGTGTGTGAAGTCAGAGAATGAAAGTGTGTGAAGTCATAGAATGGAGGTGTGTGAAGTCAAAAAGGAGGTGTCTGAAGTCAGAGAATATAGGTGTGTGAAGTCAAAGAATGGAGGTGTGTGAAGTCATAGAATGTAGGTGTGTGAAAACATAGAATGGAGTTGTGTTAAGTCATAGAACGGAGGTTTGTGAAGTCATAGACTGGAGGTGTGTGAAGTCAGAATGGAGGTGTGTGAAGTCATAGAATGGACGTGTGTGAAGTCACAGAACGGAGGTGTGTGAAGTCAGAGAATGTAGGTGTGTGAAGTAAGAGAATGGAGGTGTGTGAAGTCAAAAAGGAGGTGTGTGAAGTCAGAATGGATGTCTGTGAAGTCACAAAATGGAGGTGTGTGAAGTCACAGATGGACATGTGTTAAGTCATAGAACGGAGGTGTGTGAAGTCATAGAATGGAGGCGTGTGAAGTCAGAATGGAGATGTGTGAAGACAGAATGGAGGTGTGTGAAGTCATAGAATGGATGTTTTTGAAATAAGAATGGAGGTGTGTAATGTCAGAGAATGGAGGTGTGTGAAGTCACAGAATGGAGGTGTGTGATGTCACAGAATGGAGGTGTGTGAAGTCACAAAATGGAGGTGTGTGAATTCACAGAATGGAGGTGTGTGAAATCACAGAATGGAGGCGTGTGAAGTCACAGAATGAAGGTGTGTGAAATCATAGAATGGAGGTGTGGAAAGTCAAAATGGAAGTGTGTGATGACACAATTGAGGAATGTGAAGTCACAGAAAGTAGGTGTGTGAAGTCAAAATGGAGGTGTGTGAAGTCACAGAATGCAGATATATGAAGTCACTGAATGAAGGTGTGTGAAGTCAAAATGGAGGTTTGTGAAGTCTCTGAATTGAGGTGCGTGAAGTCAAAGATTGGTGGTGTGTGAAGTCACAGAATGGAGGTATTTGAAGTCATAGAATGGAGGTGTGTGAAGTCAAAATGGAAGTGTGTGATGTCATAACTGAGGAATGTGAAGTCACAGAATGTAGTTGTGTGAAGTCAAAATGGAGGTGTGTGAAGTCACAGAATGGATGTGTGTGAATTCAGAGAATGAAGGTGTGTGAAGTCAAAATGGAGGTTTGTGAAGTCACTGAATTGAGGTGTGTGAAGTCATAGATTGGAGGTGTGTGAAGTCATAGAATGGAGGTGTGTGAAGTCACTGAATGTAGGTGTGTGAAGGCATAGAATGGAGGTTTGTGAAGTCACAATGGAGGTGTGTGAAGTCATTGAATGGAGGTGTGTGAAGTCACAGAATGGGGGTGTGTAACGTCAGAATGGAGGTGTGCGAAGTCATAGAATGGAGGTGTGTGAAGTCATAAAATGGAGGTGTGTGAAGTCAGAATTGAGGTGTGTGAAGTCATAGAATGGAGGTTTGTGAAGTCACAGAATGGATGTGTGTGAAGTCAGAATGGAGGTGTACGAAGTCATAGAATGGAGGTGTGTGAAATCATAGAATGGAGGTGTGTAAAGTCAGAATGGAGGTGTGCGAAGTCATAGAATGGAGGTGTGTAAAGTCATAGAATGGAGGTGTGTGAAGTCAAAATTGAGGTGTGTGAAGTCATAGAATGGAGGTTTGTGAGTCACAGAATGGAGGTGTGTGAAGTCAGAATGGAGGTGTACGAAGTCATATAATGGAAGTGTGTGAAGTCATAGAATGGAGGTGTGTGAAATCATAGAATGGAGGTGTGTGAACTCATCGAATGGAGGTGTGTGAAGTCATAAAATGGAGGTGTGTGAAGTCATAGAATGGAGGTGTGTGAAGTCATAGAATGGAGGTGTGTGAAGTCATAGAATAGAGGTGGGTGAAGTCAAAATGGAAGTGTGTGATGTTACAATTGAGGAATATGAAGTCACAGAATGGAGGTGTGTGAAGTAAAAATGGAGGTGTGGGAATTCACAGAATAGATGTGTGTGATGTCACAATTGTGGAATGTGAAGTCACAGAATGGAGGTATGTGAAGTCAAAATGGAGGTGTGTGAAGTCACAGAATGGATGTGCGTAAATTCACAGAAGAAAGGTGTGTGAAGAAAAAATGGAGGTTTGTCAAGTCAGAATTGAGGTATGTGAAGTCATAGAATGGATGTTTGGGAAGTCACAGAATGGAGGTGTGTGAAGTCAGAATAGAGGTGTGTGAAGTCATAGAATGGAGGTGTGTGAAATCATAGAATGGAGGTGTGTGAAATCATAGAATGGAGGTGTGTGAAGTTCTAGAATGGAGGTGTGTGAAGTCATAGAATGGAGGTGTGTGAAGTCACAGAATGGAGTTTTGTGAAGTCATAGAATCGAGGTGTGTGAAGTCACAGAATTGAGGTGTGTGAAGTCACCGAATGGAGGTGGGTGAAGTCATAGAATGGAGGTGTGTGAAGTCCCAGAATGGAGGTGTGTGAAGTCACAGAATGGAGATGTGTGAAGCCAAAATGGAGGTGTGTTAAGTCATAGAATGGAGGTGTGTGAAGTCAGAGAATGGAGGTGTGTGAGTCATAGAATTGAAATGTGTGAAGTCACATAATGGAGGTGTGTGAAGTCATAGAATGGAGGTGTGTGAAGTCACAGAATGGAGATTTGTGAAGTCACAGAATGGAGGTGTGTGAAGTCAGAATGGAGGTGTGTGAAGTCATAGAATGGACGTATGTGAAGTCACAGAATTCAGGTGTGTGAAGTCAGAGAATGAAAGTGTGTGAAGTCATAGAATGGAGGTGTGTGAAGTCAAAAAGGAGGTGTCTGAAGTCAGAGAATATAGGTGTGTGAAGTCAAAGAATGGAGGTGTGTGAAGTCATAGAATGGAGGTGTGTGAAAACATAGAATGGAGTTGTGTTAAGTCATAGAACGGAGGTTTGTGAAGTCATAGACTGGAGGTGTGTGAAGTCAGAATGGAGGTGTGTGAAGTCATAGAATGGACGTGTGTGAAGGCACAGAACGGAGGTGTGTGAAGTCAGAGAATGTAGGTGTGTGAAGTAAGAGAATGGAGGTGTGTGAAGTCAAAAAGGAGGTGTGTGAAGTCAGAATGGATGTCTGTGAAGTCACAAAATGGAGGTGTGTGAAGTCACAGATGGACATGTGTTAAGTCATAGAACGGAGGTGTGTGAAGTCATAGAATGGAGGCGTGTGAAGTCAGAATGGAGATGTGTGAAGACAGAATGGAGGTGTGTGAAGTCATAGAATGGATGTTTTTGAAATAAGAATGGAGGTGTGTAAAGTCAGAGAATGGAGGTGTGTGAAGTCACAGAATGGAGGTGTGTGATGTCACAGAATGGAGGTGTGTGAATTCACAAAATGGAGGTGTGTGAATTCACAGAATGGAGGTGTGTGAAATCACAGAATGGAGGCGTGTGAAGTCACAGAATGAAGGTGTGTGAAATCATAGAATGGAGGTGTGGAAAGTCAAAATGGAAGTGTGTGATGACACAATTGAGGAATGTGAAGTCACAGAAAGTAGGTGTGTGAAGTCAAAATGGAGGTGTGTGAAGTCACAGAATGCAGGTATATGAAGTCACAGAATGAAGGTGTGTGAAGTCAAAATGGAGGTTTGTGAAGTCTCTGAATTGAGGTGTGTGAAGTCAAAGATTGGTGGTGTGTGAAGTCACAGAATGGAGGTATTTGAAGTCATAGAATGGAGGTGTGTGAAGTCAAAATGGAAGTGTGTGATGTCACAATTGAGGAATGTGAAGTCACAGAATGTAGTTGTGTGAAGTCAAAATGGAGGTGTGTGAAGTCACAGAATGGATGTGTGTGAATTCAGACAATGGAGGTGTGTGAAGTCAAAATGGAGGTTTGTGAAGTCACTGAATTGAGGTGTGTGAAGTCATAGATTGGAGGTGTGTGAAGTCATAGAATGGAGGTGTGTGAAGTCACTGAATGTAGGTGTGTGAAGGCATAGAATGGAGGTTTGTGAAGTCACAATGGAGGTGTGTGAAGTCATTGAATGGAGGTGTGTGAAGTCACAGAATGGGGGTGTGTAACGTCAGAATGGAGGTGTGCGAAGTCATAGAATGGAGGTGTGTGAAGTCATAAAATGGAGGTGTGTGAAGTCAGAATTGAGGTGTGTGAAGTCATAGAATGGAGGTTTGTGAAGTCACAGAATGGATGTGTGTGAAGTCAGACTGGAGGTGTACGAAGTCATAGAATGGAGGTGTGTGAAATCATAGAATGGAGGTGTGCGAAGTTCTAGAATGGAGGTGTGTGAAGTCATAGAATGGAGGTGTGTGAAGTCATAGAATGGAGTTGTGTGAAGTCATAGAATGGAGGTGTGTGAAGTCACAGAATGGAGGTGTGTGAAGTCATAGAATGGAGGTGTGTGAAGTCACAGAATGGAGGTGTGTGAAGTCAAAAAGGAAGTGTGTGAAGTCAGAATGGAGGTCTGTGAAGTCACAGAGTGGAGGTGTGAAGTCACAGATGGACATGTGTTAAGTCATAGAACGGTGGTGTGTGAAGTCATAGAATGGAGGCGTGTGAAGTCAGAATGGAGATGTGTGAAGACAGAATGGAGGTGTGTGAAGTCATAGAATGAATGTTTTTGAAGTAAGAATGGAGGTGTGTAAAATGATAGAATGGAGGTGTGTGAAGTCACAGAATGGAGGTGTGTGAAGTCACAGAATGGAGTTTTGTGAAGTCATAGAAAGGAGGTGTGTGAAGTCACAGAATTGAGGTGTGTGAAGTTACAGAACTGAGGTGTGTGAAGTCACAGAATGGAGGTGTGTGAAGTCATAGAATGGAAGTCTGTGAAGTCACAGATTTGAGGTGTGTGAAATCACAGAATGGAGGGGTGAGAAGTCACAGAATGGAAGTGTCTGAAGTCACAGAATGGAGGTGTGTGAAGTCATAGAATGGAGGTGTGTGGATTCACAGAATGGAGATATGTGAAGTCACAGAATGGAGGTGTGTGAAGTCATAGAATGGAGGTGCGTGAAGTCACAGAATGGAGTTTTGTGATGTCAAAGAATGGAGGTGTGTGAAGTCACAGAATTGAGGTGTGTGAAGTCACAGAATGGAGGTGTGAGAAGTCAGAGAATGGAGGTGTGTGAAGTCACAGAATGGAAGACTATGAAGTCACAGAATTGAGGTGTGTGAAGTCACAGAATGGAGGTGTGTGAAGTCATAGAATGGAGGTGTGTGAAGTCCCAGAACGGAGGTGTGTGAAGTCACAGAATGGAGTTGTGTGAAGCCAAAATGGAGGTGTGTGAAGTCATAGAATGGAGGTGTGTGAAGTCAGAGAATGGAGGTGTGTGAGTCATAGAATTGAAATGTGTGAAGTCACATAATGGAGGTGTGTGAAGTCATAGAATGGAGGTGGGTGAAGTCACAGAATGGAGATGTGTGAAGTCACAGAATCGAGGTGTGTGAAGTCAGAATGGAGGTGTGTGAAGTCATAGATTGGATGTATGTGAAGTCACAGAATTCAGGTGTGTGAAGTCAGAGAATGGAAGTGTGTGAAGTCATAGAATGGAGGTCTCTGAAGTCAAAAAGAGGTGTCTGAAGTCAGAGAATATAGGTGTGTGAAGTCACAGAATGGAGGTGTGTGAAGTCACAAAATGGAGGTGTGTGAATTCACAGAATGGAAGTGTGTGAAATCACAGAATGGAGTCGTGTGAAGTCACAGAATGAAGGTGTGGGAAATCATAGAATGGAGGTGTGGGAAGTCAAAATGGAAGTGTGTGATGACACAATTGAGGAATGTGAAGTCACAGAAAGTAAGTGTGTGAAGTCAAAATGGAGGTGTGTGAAGTCACAGAATGCAGGTATGTGAAGTCACAGAATGAAGGTGTGTGAAGTCAAAATGGAGGTTGGTGAAGTCTCTGAATTGAGGTGTGTGAAGTCAAAGATTGGTGGTGTGTGAAGTCATAGAATGGAAGTGTGTGAAGTCACAGAATGGAGGTGTGTGAAGTCACAATGGAGGTGTGTGAAGTCATAGAATGGAGGTGTGTGAAGTCAGAAAATGGAGGTGTGTGAAATCATAGAATGGAGGTGTGTGAAGTCATCGAATGGAGGTGTGTGAAGTCATAAAATGGAGGTGTGTGAAGTCATAGAATGGAGGTGTGTGAAGTCATAGAATGGAGGTGTGTGAAGTCATAGAATAGAGGTGGGTGAAGTCAAAATGAAAGTGTGTAATGTTACAATTCAGGAATGTGAAGTCACAGAATGGAGGTGTGTGAAGTAAAAATGGAGGTGTGGGAATTCACAGAATAGATGTGTGTGATGTCACAATTGTGGAATGTGAAGTCACAGAATGGAGGTATGTGAAGTCAAAATGGAGGTGTGTGAAGTCACAGAATGGATGTGCGTAAATTCACAGAAGAAAGGTGTGTGAAGAAAAAATGGAGGTTTGTCAAGTCAGAATTGAGGTATGTGAAGTCACAGAATGGAGGTTTGTGAAGTCACAGAATGAAGGTGTGTGAAATCATAGAATGGAGGTGTGGGAAGTCAAAGTGGAAGTGTGTGATGACACACTTGAGGAATGTGAAGTCACAGAAAGTAGGTGTGTGAAGTCAAAATGGAGGTGTGTGAAGTCACAGAATGCAGGTATATGAAGTCACAGAATGAAGGTGTGTGAAGTCAAAATGGAGGTTTGTGAAGTCTCTGAATTGATGTGTGTGAAGTCAAAGATTGGTGGTGTGTAAAGTCACAGAATGGAGGTATTTGAAGTCATAGAATGGAGGTGTGTGAAGTCAAAATGGAAGTGTGTGATGTCACAATTGAGGAATGTGAAGTCACAGAATGTAGTTGTGTGAAGTCAAAATGGAGGTGTGTGAAGTCACAGAATCGATGTGTGTGAATTCAGAGAATGAAGGTGTGTGAAGTCAAAATGGAGGTTTGTGAAGTCACTGAATTGAGGTGTGTGAAGTCATAGATTGGACGTGTGTGAAGTCATAGAATGGAGGTGTGTGAAGTCACTGAATGTAGGTGTGTGAAGGCATAGAATGGAGGTTTGTGAAGTCACAATGGAGGTGTGTGAAGTCATTGAATGGAGGTGTGTGAAGTCACAGAATGGGGGTGTGTAAAGTCTGAATGGAGGTGTGCGAAGTCATAGAATGGAGGTGTGTGAAGTCATAAAATGGAGGTGTGTGAAGTCAGAATTGAGGTGTGTGAAGTCATAGAATGGAGGTTTGTGAAGTCACAGAATGGATGTGTGTGAAGTCAGAATGGAGGTGTACGAAGTCATAGAATGGAGGTGTGTGAAATCATAGAATGGAGGTGGCTGAAGTCATAGAATGGAGTTGTGTGAAGTCATAGAATGGAGGTGTGTGAAGTCACAGAATGGAGGTGTGTGAAGTCATAGAATGGAGGTGTGTGAAGTCACAGAATGGAGGTGTGTGAAGTCAAAAAGGAGGTGTGTGAAGTCAGAATGGAGGTCTGTGAAGTCACAGAGTGGAGGTGTGAAGTCACAGATGGACATGTGTTAAGTCATAGAACGGTGGTGTGTGAAGTCATAGAATGGAGGCGTGTGAAGTCAGAATGGAGATGTGTGAAGACAGAATGGAGGTGTGTGAAGTCATAGAATGAATGTTTTTGAAGTAAGAATGGAAGTGTGTAAAATGATAGAATGGAGGTGTGTGAAGACACAGAATGGAGGTGTGTGAACTCACAGAATGGAGTTTTGTGAAGTCATAGAAAGGAGGTGTGTGAAGTCACAGAATTGAGGTGTGTGAAGTTACAGAACTGAGGTGTGTGAAGTCACAGAATGGAGGTGTGTGAAGTCATAGAATGGAAGTCTGTGAAGTCACAGATTTGAGGTGTGTGAAATCACAGAATGGAGGGGTGAGAAGTCACAGAATGGAAGTGTCTGAAGTCACAGAATGGAGGTGTGTGAAGTCATAGAATGGAGGTGTGTGGATTCACAGAATGGAGATATGTGAAGTCACAGAATGGAGGTGTGTGAAGTCATAGAATGGAGGTGCGTGAAGTCACAGAATGGAGTTTTGTGAAGTCAAAGAATGGAGGTGTGTGAAGTCACAGAATTGAGGTGTGTGAAGTCACAGAATGGAGGTGTGAGAAGTCAGAGAATGGAGGTGTGTGAAGTCACAGAATGGAAGACTATGAAGTCACAGAATTGAGGTGTGTGAAGTCACAGAATGGAGGTGTGTGAAGTCATAGAATGGAGGTGTGTGAAGTCCCAGAACGGAGGTGTGTGAAGTCACAGAATGGAGTTGTGTGAAGCCAAAATGGAGGTGTGTGAAGTCATAGAATGGAGGTGTGTGAAGTCAGAGAATGGAGGTGTGTGAGTCATAGAATTGAAATGTGTGAAGTCACATAATGGAGGTGTGTGAATTCATAGAATGGAGGTGGGTGAAGTCACTGAATGTAGGTGTGTGAAGGCATAGAATGGAGGTGTGTGAAGTCAGAATGGAGGTGTGTGAAGTCATAGATTGGATGTATGTGAAGTCACAGAATTCAGGTGTGTGAAGTCAGAGAATGGAAGTGTGTGAAGTCATAGAATGGAGGTCTCTGAAGTCAAAAAGAGGTGTCTGAAGTCAGAGAATATAGGTGTGTGAAGTCACAGAATGGAGGTGTGTGAAGTCACAAAATGGAGGTGTGTGAATTCACAGAATGGAGGTGTGTGAAATCACAGAATGGAGGCGTGTGAAGTCACAGAATGAAGGTGTGTGAAATCATAGAATGGAGGTGTGGGAAGTCAAAATGGAAGTGTGTGATGACACAATTGAGGACTGTGAAGTCACAGAAAGTAAGTGTGTGAAGTCAAAATGGAGGTGTGTGAAGTCACAGAATGCAGGTATGTGAAGTCACAGAATGAAGGTGTGTGAAGTCAAAATGGATGTTGGTGAAGTCTCTGAATTGAGGTGTGTGAAGTCAAAGATTGGTGGTGTGTGAAGTCATAGAATGGAGGTGTGTGAAGTCACAGAATGGAGGTGTGTGAAGTCACAATGGAGGTGTGTGAAGTCATAGAATGGAGGTGTGTGAAGTCAGAAAATGGAGGTGTGTGAAATCATAGAATGGAGGTGGGGGAAGTCATCGAATGGAGGTGTGTGAAGTCATAAAATGGAGGTGTGTGAAGTCATAGAATGGAGGTGTGTGAAGTCATAGAATGGAGGTGTGTGAAGTCATAGAATAGAGGTGGGTGATGTCAAAATGAAAGTGTGTAATGTTACAATTGAGGAATGTGAAATCACAGAACGGAGGTGTGTGAAGTAAAAATGGAGGTGTGGGAATTCACAGAATAGATGTGTGTGATGTCACAATTGTGGAATGTGAAGTCACAGAATGGAGGTATGTGAAGTCAAAATGGAGGTGTGTGAAGTCACAGAATGGATGTGCGTAAATTCACAGAAGAAAGGTGTGTGAAGAAAAAATGGAGGTTTGTCAAGTCAGAATTGAGGTATGTGAAGTCATAGAATGGAGGTTTGTGAAGTCACAGAATGAAGGTGTGTGAAATCATAGAATGGAGGTGTGGGAAGTCAAAGTGGAAGTGTGTGATGACACAACTGAGGAATGTGAAGTCACAGAAAGTAGGTGTGTGAAGTCAAAATGGAGGTGTGTGAAGTCACAGAATGCAGGTATATGAAGTCACAGAATGAAGGTGTTTGAAGTCAAAATGGAGGTTTGTGAAGTCTCTGAATTGAGGTGTGTGAAGTCAAAGATTGGTGGTGTGTGAAGTCATAGAATGGAGGTATTTGAAGTCATAGAATGGAGGTGTGTGAAGTCAAAATGGAAGTGTGTGATGTCACAATTGAGGAATGTGAAGTCACAGAATGTAGTTGTGTGAAGTCAAAATGGAGGTGTGTGAAGTCACAGAATCGATGTGTGTGAATTCAGAGAATGAAGGTGTGTGAAGTCAAAATGGAGGTTTGTGAAGTCACTGAATTGAGGTGTGTGAAGTCATAGATTGGACGTGTGTGAAGTCATAGAATGGAGGTGTGTGAAGTCACTGAATGTAGGTGTGTGAAGGCATAGAATGGAGGTTTGTGAAGTCACAATGGAGGTGTGTGAAGTCATTGAATGGAGGTGTGTGAAGTCACAGAATGGGGGTGTGTAAAGTCTGAATGGAGGTGTGCGAAGTCATAGAATGGAGGTGTGTGAAGTCATAAAATGGAGGTGTGTGAAGTCAGAATTGAGGTGTGTGAAGTCATAGAATGGAGGTTTGTGAAGTCACAGAATGGATGTGTGTGAAGTCAGAATGGAGGTGTACGAAGTCATAGAAAGGAGGTGTGTGAAATCATAGAATGGAGGTGGCTGAAGTCATAGAATGGAGTTGTGTGAAGTCATAGAATGGAGGTGTGTGAAGTCACAGAATGGAGGTGTGTGAAGTCATAGAATGGAGGTGTGTGAAGTCACAGAATGGAGGTGTGTGAAGTCAAAAAGGAGGTGTGTGAAGTCAGAATGGAGGTCTGTGAATTCACAGAGTGGAGGTGTGAAGTCACAGATGGACATGTGTTAAGTCATAGAACGGTGGTGTGTGAAGTCATAGAATGGAGGCGTGTGAAGTCAGAATGGAGATGTGTGAAGACAGAATGGAGGTGTGTGAAGTCATAGAATGAATGTTTTTGAAGTAAGAATGGAAGTGTGTAAAATGATAGAATGGAGGTGTGTGAAGTCACAGAATGGAGGTGTGTGAACTCACAGAATGGAGTTTTGTGAAGTCATAGAAAGGAGGTGTGTGAAGTCACAGAATTGAGGTGTGTGAAGTTACAGAACTGAGGTGTGTGAAGTCACAGAATGGAGGTGTGTGAAGTCATAGAATGGAAGTCTGTGAAGTCACAGATTTGAGGTGTGTGAAATCACAGAATGGAGGGGTGAGAAGTCACAGAATGGAAGTGTCTGAAGTCACAGAATGGAGGTGTGTGAAGTCATAGAATGGAGGTGTGTGGATTCACAGAATGGAGATATGTGAAGTCACAGAATGGAGGTGTGTGAAGTCATAGAATGGAGGTGCGTGAAGTCACAGAATGGAGTTTTGTGAAGTCAAAGAATGGAGGTGTGTGAAGTCACAGAATTGAGGTGTGTGAAGTCACAGAATGGAGGTGTGAGAAGTCAGAGAATGGAGGTGTGTGAAGTCACAGAATGGAAGACTATGAAGTCACAGAATTGAGGTGTGTGAAGTCACAGAATGGAGGTGTGTGAAGTCATAGAATGGAGGTGTGTGAAGTCCCAGAACGGAGGTGTGTGAAGTCACAGAATGGAGTTGTGTGAAGCCAAAATGGAGGTGTGTGAAGTCATAGAATGGAGGTGTGTGAAGTCAGAGAATGGAGGTGTGTGAGTCATAGAATTGAAATGTGTGAAGTCACATAATGGAGGTGTGTGAAGTCATAGAATGGAGGTGGGTGAAGTCACTGAATGTAGGTGTGTGAAGGCATAGAATGGAGGTGTGTGAAGTCAGAATGGAGGTGTGTGAAGTCATAGATTGGATGTATGTGAAGTCACAGAATTCAGGTGTGTGAAGTCAGAGAATGGAAGTGTGTGAAGTCATAGAATGGAGGTCTCTGAAGTCAAAAAGAGGTGTCTGAAGTCAGAGAATATAGGTGTGTGAAGTCACAGAATGGAGGTGTGTGAAGTCACAAAATGGAGGTGTGTGAATTCACAGAATGGAGGTGTGTGAAATCACAGAATGGAGGTGTGTGAAGTCACAGAATGAAGGTGTGTGAAATCATAGAATGGAGGTGTGGGAAGTCAAAATGGAAGTGTGTGATGACACAATTGAGGAATGTGAAGTCACAGAAAGTAAGTGTGTGAAGTCAAAATGGAGGTGTGTGAAGTCACAGAATGCAGGTATGTGAAGTCACAGAATGAAGGTGTGTGAAGTCAAAATGGATGTTGGTGAAGTCTCTGAATTGAGGTGTGTGAAGTCAAAGATTGGTGGTGTGTGAAGTCATAGAATGGAGGTGTGTGAAGTCACAGAATGGAGGTGTGTGAAGTCACAATGGAGGTGTGTGAAGTCATAGAATGGAGGTGTGTGAAGTCAGAAAATGGAGGTGTGTGAAATCATAGAATGGAGGTGTGTGAAGTCATCGAATGGAGGTGTGTGAAGTCATAAAATGGAGGTGTGTGAAGTCATAGAATGGAGGTGTGTGAAGTCATAGAATGGAGGTGTGTGAAGTCATAGAATAGAGGTGGGTGAAGTCAAAATGAAAGTGTGTAATGTTACAATTGAGGAATGTGAAATCACAGAACGGAGGTGTGTGAAGTAAAAATGGAGGTGTGGGAATTCACAGAATAGATGTGTGTGATGTCACAATTGTGGAATGTGAAGTCACAGAATGGAGGTATGTGAAGTCAAAATGGAGGTGTGTGAAGTCACAGAATGGATGTGCGTAAATTCACAGAAGAAAGGTGTGTGAAGAAAAAATGGAGGTTTGTCAAGTCAGAATTGAGGTATGTGAAGTCATAGAATGGAGGTTTGTGAAGTCACAGAATGAAGGTGTGTGAAATCATAGAATGGAGGTGTGGGAAGTCAAAGTGGAAGTGTGTGATGACACAATTGAGGAATGTGAAGTCACAGAAAGTAGGTGTGTGAAGTCAAAATGGAGGTGTGTGAAGTCACAGAATGCAGGTATATGAAGTCACAGAATGAAGGTGTGTGAAGTCAAAATGGAGGTTTGTGAAGTCTCTGAATTGAGGTGTGTGAAGTCAAAGATTGGTGGTGTGTGAAGTCATAGAATGGAGGTATTTGAAGTCATAGAATGGAGGTGTGTGAAGTCAAAATGGAAGTGTGTGATGTCACAATTGAGGAATGTGAAGTCACAGAATGTAGTTGTGTGAAGTCAAAATGGAGGTGTGTGAAGTCACAGAATGGATGTGTGTGAATTCAGAGAATGAAGGTGTGTGAAGTCAAAATGGAGGTTTGTGAAGTCACTGAATTGAGGTGTGTGAAGTCATAGATTGGAGGTGTGTGAAGTCATAGAATGGAGGTGTGTGAAGTCACTGAATGTAGGTGTGTGAAGGCATAGAATGGAGGTTTGTGAAGTCACAATGGAGGTGTGTGAAGTCATTGAATTGAGGTGTGTGAAGTCACAGAATGGGGGTGTGTAAAGTCAGAATGGAGGTGTGCGAAGTCATAGAATGGAGGTGTGTGAAGTCATAAAATGGAGGTGTGTGAAGTCAGAATTGAGGTGTGTGAAGTCAAAGAATGGAGGTTTGTGAAGTCACAGAATGGATGTGTGTGAAGTCAGAATAGAGGTGCACGAAGTCATAGAATGGAGGTGTGTGAAATCATAGAATGGAGGTGTGCGAAGTTCTAGAATGGAGGTGTGTGAAGTCATAGAATGGAGGTGTGTGAAGTCATAGAATGGAGTTGTGTGAAGTCATAGAATGGAGCTGTGTGAAGTCACAGAATGGAGGTGTGTGAAGTCATAGAATGGAGGTGTGTGAAGTCACAGAATGGAGGTGTGTGAAGTCAAAAAGGAGGTGTGTAAAGTCAGAATGGAGGTCTGTGAACTCACAGAGTGGAGGTGTGAAGTCACAGATGGACATGTGTTAAGTCATAGAACGGTGGTGTGTGAAGTCATAGAATGGAGGCGTGTGAAGTCAGAATGGAGATGTGTGAAGACAGAATGGAGGTGTGTGAAGTCATAGAATGAATGTTTTTGAAGTAAGAATGGAGGTGTGTAAAATGATAGAATGGAGGTGTGTGAAGTCACAGAATGGAGGTGTGTGAAGTCACAGAATGGAGTTTTGTGTAGTCATAGAAAGGAGGTGTGTGAAGTCACAGAATTGAGGTGTGTGAAGTTACAGAACTGAGGTGTGTGAAGTCACAGAATGGAGGTGTGTGAAGTCATAGAATGGAAATCTGTGAAGTCACAGATTTGAGGTGTGTGAAATCACAGAATGGAGGGGTAAGAAGTCACAGAATGGAAGTGTCTGAAGTCACAGAATGGAGGTGTGTGAAGTCATAGAATGGAGGAGTGTGGATTCACAGAATGGAGATATGTGAAGTCACAGAATGGAGGTGTGTGAAGTCATAGAATGGAGGTGCGTGAAGTCACAGAATGGAGTTTTGTGAAGTCAAAGAATGGAGGTGTGTAAAGTCACAGAATTGAGGTGTGTGAAGTCACAGAATGGAGGTGTAAGAAGTCAGAGAATGGAGGTGTGTGAAGTCACAGAATGGAAGACTATGAAGTCACAGAATTGAGGTGTGTGAAGTCACAGAATGGAGGTGTGTGAAGTCATAGAATGGAGGTGTGTGAAGTCCCAGAACGGAGGTGTGTGAAGTCACAGAATGGAGTTGTGTGAAGCCAAAATGGAGGTGTGTGAAGTCATAGAATGGAGGTGTGTGAAGTCAGAGAATGGAGGTGTGTGAGTCACAGAATTGAAATGTGTGAAGTCACATAATGGAGGTGTGTGAAGTCATAGAATGGAGGTGGGTGAAGTCACAGAATGGAGATGTGTGAAGTCACAGAATCGAGGTGTGTGAAGTCAGAATGGAGGTGTGTGAAGTCATAGATTGGATGTATGTGAAGTCACAGAATTCAGGTGTGTGAAGTCAGAGAATGGAAGTGTGTGAAGTCATAGAATGGAGGTCTCTGAAGTCAAAAAGAGGTGTCTGAAGTCAGAGAATATAGGTGTGTGAAGTCACAGAATGGAGGTGTGTGAAGTCACAAAATGGAGGTGTGTGAATTCACAGAATGGAGGTGTGTGAAATCACAGAATGGAGGCGTGTGAAGTCACAGAATGAAGGTGTGGGAAATCATAGAATGGAGGTGTGGGAAGTCAAAATGGAAGTGTGTGATGACACAATTGAGGAATGTGAAGTCACAGAAAGTAAGTGTGTGAAGTCAAAATGGAGGTGTGTGAAGTCACAGAATGCAGGTATGTGAAGTCACAGAATGAAGGTGTGTGAAGTCAAAATGGAGGTTGGTGAAGTCTCTGAATTGAGGTGTGTGAAGTCAAAGATTGGTGGTGTGTGAAGTCATAGAATGGAGGTGTGTGAAGTCACAGAATGGAGGTGTGTGAAGTCACAATGGAGGTGTGTGAAGTCATAGAATGGAGGTGTGTGAAGTCAGAAAATGGAGGTGTGTGAAATCATAGAATGGAGGTGTGTGAAGTCATCGAATGGAGGTGTGTGAAGTCATAAAATGGAGGTGTGTGAAGTCATAGAATGGAGGTGTGTGAAGTCATAGAATGGAGGTGTGTGAAGTCATAGAATAGAGGTGGGTGAAGTCAAAATGAAAGTGTGTAATGTTACAATTGAGGAATGTGAAGTCACAGAATGGAGGTGTGTGAAGTAAAAATGGAGGTGTGGGAATTCACAGAATAGATGTGTGTGATGTCACAATTGTGGAATGTGAAGTCACAGAATGGAGGTATGTGAAGTCAAAATGGAGGTGTGTGAAGTCACAGAATGGATGTGCGTAAATTCACAGAAGAAAGGTGTGTGAAGAAAAAATGGAGGTTTGTCAAGTCAGAATTGAGGTATGTGAAGTCATAGAATGGAGGTTTGTGAAGTCACAGAATGAAGGTGTGTGAAATCATAGAATGGAGGTGTGGGAAGTCAAAATGGAAGTGTGTGATGACACAATTGAGGAATGTGAAGTCACAGAAAGTAGTTGTGTGAAGTCAAAATGGAGGTGTGTGAAGTCACAGAATGCAGGTATATGAAGTCACAGAATGAAGGTGTGTGAAGTCAAAATGGAGGTTTGTGAAGTCTCTGAATTGAGGTGTGTGAAGTCAAAGATTGGTGGTGTGTGAAGTCACAGAATGGAGGTATTTGAAGTCATAGAATGGAGGTGTGTGAAGTCAAAATGGAAGTGTGTGATGTCACAATTGAGGAATGTGAAGTCACAGAATGTAGTTGTGTGAAGTCAAAATGGAGGTGTGTGAAGTCACAGAATGGATGTGTGTGAATTCAGAGAATGAAGGTGTGTGAAGTCAAAATGGAGGTTTTTGAAGTCACTGAATTGAGGTGTGTGAAGTCATAGATTGGAGGTGTGTGAAGTCATAGAATGGAGGTGTGTGAAGTCACAGAATGTAGGTGTGTGAAGGCATAGAATGGAGGTTTGTGAAGTCACAATGGAGGTGTGTGAAGTCATTGCATGGAGGTGTGTGAAGTCACAGAATGGGGGTGTGTAAAGTCAGAATGGAGGTGTGCGAAGTCATAGAATGGAGGTGTGTGAAGTCATAAAATGGAGGTGTGTGAAGTCAGAATTGAGGTGTGTGAAGTCATAGAATGGAGGTTTGTGAAGTCACAGAATGGATGTGTGTGAAGTCAGAATGGAGGTGTACGAAGTCATAGAATGGAGGTGTGTGAAATCATAGAATGGAGGTGTGCGAAGTTCTAGAATGGAGGTGTGTGAAGGCATAGAATGTAGGTGTGTGAAGTCATAGAATGGAGTTGTGTGAAGTCATAGAATGGAGGTGTGTGAAGTCACAGAATGGAGGTGTGTGAAGTCATAGAATGGAGGTGTGTGAAGTCACAGAATGGAGGTGTGTGAAGTCAAAAAGGAGGTGTGTGAAGTCAGAATGGAGGTCTGTGAAGTCACAGAGTGGAGGTGTGAAGTCACAGATGGACATGTGTTAAGTCATAGAACGGTGGTGTGTGAAGTCATAGAATGGAGGCGTGTGAAGTCAGAATGGAGATGTGTGAAGACAGAATGGAGGTGTGTGAAGTCATAGAATGAATGTTTTTGAAGTAAGAATGGAGGTGTGTAAAATGATCGAATGGAGGTGTGTGAAGTCACAGAATGGAGGTGTGTGAAGTCACAGAATGGAGTTTTGTGAAGTCATAGAAAGGAGGTGTGTGAAGTCACAGAATTGAGGTGTGTGAAGTCACAAAATGGAGGTGTGTGAAGTCATAGAATGGAAGTCTGTGAAGTCACAGATTTGAGGTGTGTGAAATCACAGAATGGAGGGGTGAGAAGTCACAGAATGGAAGTGTCTGATGTCACAGAATGGAGGTGTGTGAAGTCATAGAATGGAGGTGTGTGGATTCACAGAATGGAGATATGTGAAGTCACAGAATGGAGGTGTGTGAAGTCATAGAATGGAGGTGTGTGAAGTCACAGAATGGAGTTTTGTGAAGTCAAAGAATGGAGGTGTGTGAAGTCACAGAATTGAGGTGTGTGAAGTCACAGATTGAGGTGTGTGAAGTCACAGAAAGGAGGTGTGTGAAGTCATAGAATGGAGGTGTGTGAAGTCATAGAATGGAGGTGTGTGAAGTCACAGAATGGAGTTGTGTGAAGCCAAAATGGAGGTGTGTGAAGTCATAGAATGGAGGTTTGTGAAGTCAGAGAATGGAGGTGTGTGAGTCATAGAATTGAAATGTGTGAAGTCACATAATGGAGGTGTGTGAAGTCATAGAATGGAGGTGTGTGAAGTCACATAATGGAGATGTATGAAGTCACAGAATCGAGGTGTATGAAGTCAGAATGGAGGTGTGTGAAGTCATAGATTGGATGTATGTGAAGTCACAGAATTCAGGTGTGTGAAGTCAGAGAATGGAAGTGTGTGAAGTCATAGAATGGAGGTCTCTGAAGTCAAAAAGGAGGTGGCTGAAGTCAGAGAATATAGGTGTGTGAAGTCACAGAATGGAGGTGTGTGAAGTCATAGAATAGAGGTGGGTGAAGTCAAAATGAAAGTGTGTAATGTTACAATTGAGGAATGTGAAATCACAGAATGGAGGTGTGTGAAGTAAAAATGGAGGTGTGGGAATTCACAGAATAGATGTGTGTGATGTCACAATTGTGGAATGTGAAGTCACAGAATGGAGGTATGTGAAGTCAAAATGGAGGTGTGTGAAGTCACAGAATGGATGTGCCTAAATTCACAGAAGAAAGGTGTGTGAAGAAAAAATGGAGGTTTGTCAAGTCAGAATTGAGGTATGTGAAGTCATAGAATGGAGGTTTGGGAAGTCACAGAATGAAGGTGTGTGAAATCATAGAATGGAGGTGTGGGAAGTCAAAATGGAAGTGTGTGATGACACAATTGAGGAATGTGAAGTCACAGAAAGTAGGTGTGTGAAGTCAAAATGGAGGTGTGTGAAGTCACAGAATGCAGGTATATGAAGTCACAGAATGAAGGTGTGTGAAGTCAAAATGGAGGTTTGTGAAGTCTCTGAATTGAGGTGTGTGAAGTCAAAGATTGGTGGTGTGTGAAGTCACAGAATGGAGGTATTTGTAGTCATAGAATGGATGTGTGTGAAGTCAAAATGGAAGTGTGTGATGTCACAATTGAGGAATGTGAAGTCACAGAATGTAGTTGTGTGAAGTCAAAATGGAGGTGTGTGAAGTCACAGAATGGATGTGTGTGAATTCAGAGAATGAAGGTGTGTGAAGTCAAAATGGAGGTTTTTGAAGTCACTGAATTGAGGTGTGTGAAGTCATAGATTGGAGGTGTGTGAAGTCATAGAATGGAGGTGTGTGAAGTCACAGAATGTAGGTGTGTGAAGGCATAGAATGGAGGTTTGTGAAGTCACAATGGAGGTGTGTGAAGTCATTGAATGGAGGTGTGTGAAGTCACAGAATGGGGGTGTGTAAAGTCAGAATGGAGGTGTGCGAAGTCATAGAATGGAGGTGTGTGAAGTCATAAAATGGAGGTGTGTGAAGTCAGAATTGAGGTGTGTGAAGTCATAGAATGGAGGTTTGTGAAGTCACAGAATGGATGTGTGTGAAGTCAGAATGGAGGTGTACGAAGTCATAGAATGGAGGTGTGTGAAATCATAGAATGGAGGTGTGCGAAGTTCTAGAATGGAGGTGTGTGAAGGCATAGAATGTAGGTGTGTGAAGTCATAGAATGGAGTTGTGTGAAGTCATAGAATGGAGGTGTGTGAAGTCACAGAATGGAGGTGTGTGAAGTCATAGAATGGAGGTGTGTGAAGTCACAGAATGGAGGTGTGTGAAGTCAAAAAGGAGGTGTGTGAAGTCAGAATGGAGGTCTGTGAAGTCACAGAGTGGAGGTGTGAAGTCACAGATGGACATGTGTTAAGTCATAGAACGGTGGTGTGTGAAGTCATAGAATGGAGGCGTGTGAAGTCAGAATGGAGATGTGTGAAGACAGAATGGAGGTGTGTGAAGTCATAGAATGAATGTTTTTGAAGTAAGAATGGAGGTGTGTAAAATGATCGAATGGAGGTGTGTGAAGTCACAGAATGGAGGTGTGTGAAGTCACAGAATGGAGTTTTGTGAAGTCATAGAAAGGAGGTGTGTGAAGTCACAGAATTGAGGTGTGTGAAGTCACAAAATGGAGGTGTGTGAAGTCATAGAATGGAAGTCTGTGAAGTCACAGATTTGAGGTGTGTGAAATCACAGAATGGAGGGGTGAGAAGTCACAGAATGGAAGTGTCTGATGTCACAGAATGGAGGTGTGTGAAGTCATAGAATGGAGGTGTGTGGATTCACAGAATGGAGATATGTGAAGTCACAGAATGGAGGTGTGTGAAGTCATAGAATGGAGGTGTGTGAAGTCACAGAATGGAGTTTTGTGAAGTCAAAGAATGGAGGTGTGTGAAGTCACAGAATTGAGGTGTGTGAAGTCACAGATTGAGGTGTGTGAAGTCACAGAAAGGAGGTGTGTGAAGTCATAGAATGGAGGTGTGTGAAGTCATAGAATGGAGGTGTGTGAAGTCACAGAATGGAGTTGTGTGAAGCCAAAATGGAGGTGTGTGAAGTCATAGAATGGAGGTTTGTGAAGTCAGAGAATGGAGGTGTGTGAGTCATAGAATTGAAATGTGTGAAGTCAAATAATGGAGGTGTGTGAAGTCATAGAATGGAGGTGTGTGAAGTCACAGAATGGAGATGTATGAAGTCACAGAATCGAGGTGTATGAAGTCAGAATGGAGGTGTGTGAAGTCATAGATTGGATGTATGTGAAGTCACAGAATTCAGGTGTGTGAAGTCAGAGAATGGAAGTGTGTGAAGTCATAGAATGGAGGTCTCTGAAGTCAAAAAGGAGGTGGCTGAAGTCAGAGAATATAGGTGTGTGAAGTCACAGAATGGAGGTGTGTGAAGTCATAGAATAGAGGTGGGTGAAGTCAAAATGAAAGTGTGTAATGTTACAATTGAGGAATGTGAAATCACAGAATGGAGGTGTGTGAAGTAAAAATGGAGGTGTGGGAATTCACAGAATAGATGTGTGTGATGTCACAATTGTGGAATGTGAAGTCACAGAATGGAGGTATGTGAAGTCAAAATGGAGGTGTGTGAAGTCACAGAATGGATGTGCCTAAATTCACAGAAGAAAGGTGTGTGAAGAAAAAATGGAGGTTTGTCAAGTCAGAATTGAGGTATGTGAAGTCATAGAATGGAGGTTTGGGAAGTCACAGAATGAAGGTGTGTGAAATCATAGAATGGAGGTGTGGGAAGTCAAAATGGAAGTGTGTGATGACACAATTGAGGAATGTGAAGTCACAGAAAGTAGTTGTGTGAAGTCAAAATGGAGGTGTGTGAAGTCACAGAATGCAGGTATATGAAGTCACAGAATGAAGGTGTGTGAAGTCAAAATGGAGGTTTGTGAAGTCTCTGAATTGAGGTGTGTGAAGTCAAAGATTGGTGGTGTGTGAAGTCACAGAATGGAGGTATTTGTAGTCATAGAATGGAGGTGTGTGAAGTCAAAATGGAAGTGTGTGATGTCACAATTGAGGAATGTGAAGTCACAGAATGTAGTTGTGTGAAGTCAAAATGGAGGTGTGTGAAGTCACAGAATGGATGTGTGTGAATTCAGAGAATGAAGGTGTGTGAAGTCAAAATGGAGGTTTTTGAAGTCACTGAATTGAGGTGTGTGAAGTCATAGATTGGAGGTGTGTGAAGTCATAGAATGGAGGTGTGTGAAGTCACAGAATGTAGGTGTGTGAAGGCATAGAATGGAGGTTTGTGAAGTCACAATGGAGGTGTGTGAAGTCATTGAATGGAGGTGTGTGAAGTCACAGAATGGGGGTGTGTAAAGTCAGAATGGAGGTGTGCGAAGTCATAGAATGGAGGTGTGTGAAGTCATAAAATGGAGGTGTGTGAAGTCAGAATTGAGGTGTGTGAAGTCATAGAATGGAGGTTTGTGAAGTCACAGAATGGATGTGTGTGAAGTCAGAATGGAGGTGTACGAAGTCATAGAATGGAGGTGTGTGAAATCATAGAATGGAGGTGTGCGAAGTTCTAGAATGGAGGTGTGTGAAGGCATAGAATGTAGGTGTGTGAAGTCATAGAATGGAGTTGTGTGAAGTCATAGAATGGAGGTGTGTGAAGTCACAGAATGGAGGTGTGTGAAGTCATAGAATGGAGGTGTGTGAAGTCACAGAATGGAGGTGTGTGAAGTCAAAAAGGAGGTGTGTGAAGTCAGAATGGAGGTCTGTGAAGTCACAGAGTGGAGGTGTGAAGTCACAGATGGACATGTGTTAAGTCATAGAACGGTGGTGTGTGAAGTCATAGAATGGAGGCGTGTGAAGTCAGAATGGAGATGTGTGAAGACAGAATGGAGGTGTGTGAAGTCATAGAATGAATGTTTTTGAAGTAAGAATGGAGGTGTGTAAAATGATAGAATGGAGGTGTGTGAAGTCACAGAATGGAGGTGTGTGAAGTCACAGAATGGAGTTTTGTGAAGTCATAGAAAGGAGGTGTGTGAAGTCACAGAATTGAGGTGTGTGAAGTCACAAAATGGAGGTGTGTGAAGTCATAGAATGGAAGTCTGTGAAGTCACAGATTTGAGGTGTGTGAAATCACAGAATGGAGGGGTGAGAAGTCACAGAATGGAAGTGTCTGATGTCACAGAATGGAGGTGTGTGAAGTCATAGAATGGAGGTGTGTGGATTCACAGAATGGAGATATGTGAAGTCACAGAATGGAGGTGTGTGAAGTCATAGAATGGAGGTGTGTGAAGTCACAGAATGGAGTTTTGTGAAGTCAAAGAATGGAGGTGTGTGAACTCACAGAATTGAGGTGTGTGAAGTCACAGATTGAGGTGTGTGAAGTCACAGAAAGGAGGTGTGTGAAGTCATAGAATGGAGGTGTGTGAAGTCATAGAATGGAGGTGTGTGAAGTCACAGAATGGAGTTGTGTGAAGCCAAAATGGAGGTGTGTGAAGTCATAGAATGGAGGTTTGTGAAGTCAGAGAATGGAGGTGTGTGAGTCATAGAATTGAAATGTGTGAAGTCACATAATGGAGGTGTGTGAAGTCATAGAATGGAGGTGTGTGAAGTCACAGAATGGAGATGTATGAAGTCACAGAATCGAGGTGTATGAAGTCAGAATGGAGGTGTGTGAAGTCATAGATTGGATGTATGTGAAGTCACAGAATTCAGGTGTGTGAAGTCAGAGAATGGAAGTGTGTGAAGTCATAGAATGGAGGTCTCTGAAGTCAAAAAGGAGGTGGCTGAAGTCAGAGAATATAGGTGTGTGAAGTCACAGAATGGAGGTGTGTGAAGTCACAGAATGGAGGTGTGTGAAGTCACAATGGAGGTGTGTGAAGTCATCGAATGGAGGTGTGTGAAGTCATAAAATGGAGGTTTGTGAAGTCTCTGAATTGTGGTGTGTGAAGTCAAAGATTGGTGGTGTGTGAAGTCATAGAATGGAGGTGTGTGAAGTCACAGAATGGAGGTGTGTGAAGTCACAATGGAGGTGTGTGAAGTCATCGAATGGAGGTGTGTGAAGTCATAAAATGGAGGTGTGTGAAGTCATAGAATGGAGGTGTGTGAAGTCATAGAATGGAGGTGTGTGAAGTCATAGAATAGAGGTGGGTGAAGTCAAAATGGAAGTGTGTGATGTTACAATTGAGGAATGTGAAGTCACAGAATGGAGGTGTGTGAAGTAAAAATGGAGGTGTGGGAATTCACAGAATAGATGTGTGTGATGTCACAATTGTGGAATGTGAAGTCACAGAATGGAGGTATGTGAAGTCAAAATGGAGGTGTGTGAATTCACAGAATGGATGTGTGTAAATTCACAGAAGAAAGGTGTGTGAAGAGAAAATGGAGGTTTGTCAAGTCAGAATTGAGGTATGTGAAGTCATAGAATGGAGGTTTGTGAAGTAAAAGAATGGAGGTGTGTGAAGTCAGAATGGAGGTGTGTGAAGTCATAGAATGGAGGTGTGCGAAATCATAGAATGGAGGTGTGTGAAATCATAGAATGGAGGTGTGTGAAGTTTTAGAATGGAGGTGTGTGAAGTTATAGAATGGAGGTGTGTGAAGTCACAGAATGGAGTTTTGTGAAGTCATAGAATCGAGTTGTGTGAAGTCACAGAATTGAGGTGTGTGAAGTCACAGAATTGAGGTGTGTGAAGTCATAGAATGGAGGTGTGTTAAGTCGCAGAATTGAGGTGTGTGAAGTCACAGAATGGAGGTGTGTGAAGTCACAGAATGGAGGTGTGTGAAGTCACAGAATGGAGCCAAAATGGAGGTGTGTGAAGTCATAGAATGGAGGAGTGTGAAGTCAGAGAATGGAGGTGTGTGAGTCATAGAATTGAAGTGTGTGAAGTCACAGAATGGAGGTGTGTGAAGTCATAGAATGGAGGTGTGTGGATTCACAGAATGGAGATATGTGAAGTCACAGAATGGAGGTGTGTGAAGTCAGAGTGGGGGTGGATGAAGTCATAGAATGGAGCTGTGTCAAGTCAGAATGGAGGTGTGGGAAGTCATAGAATGGACGTATGTGAAGTCACAGAATTCAGGTGTGTGAAGTCATAGAATGGAGGTGTGTGAATTCACATAATGGAGGTGTGTGCAGATATAGAATGGAGGTGGGTGAAGTCATAGAATGGAGGTTTGTGAAGTCACAGAATTGAGGTGTGTGAAGGCATAGAATGGAGGTGTGTGAAGTCATAGAATGGAGGTGTGTGAAGTCATAGAATGGTGGTGTGTGAAATCATAGAATGGAGGTGTGTGAAGGTCTAGAATGGAGGTGTGTAAAGTCACAGAATTGAGGTGTGTGAAGTCATAGATGGAGGTGTGTGAAGTCACAGAATGTAGTTTTGTGAAGTCAAACAATGGAGGTGGGTGAAGTCACAGAATTGAGGTGTGTGAAGTCACAGAATTGAAGTGTGTGAAGTCACAGAATGGAGGTGTGTGAAGTCACAGAATGGAGGTGTGTGAAGTCATAGAATGGAAGTCTGTGAAGTCACAGAATTGAGGTGTGAAGTCACAGAATGGAGGTGTGTAAAGTCACAGAATGGAGGTGTGTGAAGTCATAGAATGGAGGTGTGTTAAGTCCCAGAACAGAGTTGTGTGAAGTCACAGAATGGAGGTGTGTGAAGCCAAAATGGAGGTGTGTGAAGTCATAGAATGGAGGTGTGTGAAGTCAGAGAATGGAGGTGTGTGAGTCATAGAATTGAAATGTGTGAAGTCACATAATGGAGGTGTGTGAAGTCATAGAATGGACGTATGTGAAGTCACAGAATTCAGGTGTGTGAAGTCAGAGAATGGGAGTATGTGAAGTCATAGAATAGAGGTGTGTGAAGTCAAAATGGAGGTGTCTGAAGTCAGAGAATATAGGTGTGCGAAGTCACAGAATGGAGGTGTGTGAAGTCATAGAATGGAGGTGTGTGAAAATATAGAATGGAGTTGTGTTAAGTCATAGAACGGAGGTGTGTGAAGTCACAGAATGGAGGTGTGTGAAGTCACAATGGAGGTGTGTGAAGTCATAGAATGGAGGTGCGTGAAGTCAGAATTGAGGTGTGTGAAGTCATAGAATGGAGGTTTGTGAGTCACAGAATGGAGGTGTGTAAAGTCTGAATGGAGGTGTACGAAGTCATATAATGGAAGTGTGTGAAGTCATAGAATGGAGGTGTGTGAAGTCATAGAATGGAGTTGTGTGAAGTCATAGAATGGAGGTGTGTGAAGTCATAGAATGGAGTTGTGTGAAGTCATAGAATGGAGGTGTGTGAAGTCACAGAATGGAGGTGTGTGAAGTCACAGAATGGAGATGTGTGAAGTCACAGAATGGAGGTGTGTGAAGTCAGAATGGACGTGTGTGAAGTCATAGAATGGACGTATGTGAAGTCACAGAATTCAGGTGTGTGAAGTCAGAGAATGGAAGTGTGTGAAGTCATAGAATGGAGGTGTGTGAAGTCAAAAAGGATGTGTCTGAAGTCAGAGAATATAGGTGTGTGAAGTCACAAAATGGAGGTGTGTGAAGTCATAGAATGGAGTTGTGTGAAAACATAGAATGGAGTTTTGTTAAGTCATAGAACGGAGGTTTGTGAAGTCATAGACTGGAGATGTGTGAAGTCAGAATGGAGGTGTGTGAAGTCATAGAATGGACGTGTGTGAAGTCACAGAATGGAGGTGTGTGGAGTCATAGAATGGAGGTGTGTGAAGTAAGAGAATGGAGGTGTGTGAAATCAAAAAGAAGGTGTGTGAAGTCAGAATGGATGTCTGTGAAGTCACAAAATGGAGGTGTGTGAAGTCACAGATGGACATGTGTTAAGTCATAGAACGGAGGTGTGTGAAGTCATAGAATGGAGGCGTGTGAAGTCAGAATGGAGATGTGTGAAGTCAGAATGGAGGTGTGTGAAGTCATAGAATGGATGTTTTTGAAATAAGAATGTAGGTGTGTAAAGTCAGAGAATGGAGGTGTGTGAAGTCACAGAATGGAGGTGTGTGATGTCACAGAATGGAGGTGTGTGAAGTCACAAAATGGAGGTGTGTGAATTCACAGAATGGAGGTGTGTGAAATCACAGAATGGAGGCGTGTGAAGTCACAGAATGAAGGTGTGTGAAATCATAGAATGGAGGTGTGGGAAGTCAAAATGGAAGTGTGTGATGACACTATTGAGGAATGTGAAGTCACAGAAAGTAGGTGTGTGAAGTCAAAATGGAGGTGTGTGAAGTCACAGAATGCAGGTATATGAAGTCACAGAATGAAGGTGTGTGAAGTCAAAATGGAGGTTTGTGAAGTCTCTGAATTGAGGTGTGTGAAGTCAAAGATTGGTGGTGTGTGAAGTCACAGAATGGAGGTATTTGAAGTCATAGAATGGAGGTGTGTGAAGTCATAGAATGGAGGTGTGTGAAGTCACAGAATGGAGTTTTGTGAAGTCAAAGAATGGAAGTGTGTGAAGGCACAGAATTGAGGTGTGTGAAGTCACAGAATTGAGGTGTGTGAAGTCACAGAATGGAGGTGTGAGAAGTCAGAGAATGGAGGTGTGTGAAGTCACAGAATAGAGTTGGTGAAGTCACAATGGAGGTGTGTGTAGTCATACCATGGAGGTGTGTAAAGTCACAAAATGGAAGTGTGTGAATTCAGAATAGAGGTGTGCGAAGTCATAAAATGGAGGTGTGTGAAGTCAGAATGGAGCTGTGTGGAGTCATAGAATTGAGGTGTGTGAAGTCAGAATGGAGGTGTGTGAAGTCATAGAATGGAGGTGTGTGAAGTCACAGAATGGAGGTGTGTGAAGTCAGAGAATGGAGGTGTGTGAAGTCATAAAATGGAGGTGTGTGAAGTCAGAGAATCGAGGTGTGTGAAGTCACAGAATGGAGGTGTGTGAAGTCAGAATGGAGGTGTGTGAAGTCATAGAATGGAGGTGTGTGTAGTCACAGAATGGTGGTGTGTGAAGTCACAGAATGGAGGGTGTGAAGTCAGAATGGAGGTGTGTGAAGTCAAAATGGAAGTGTGTGATGTTACAATTAAGGAATGTGAAGTCACAGAATGTAGTTGTGTGAAGTCAAAATGGAGGTGTGTGAAGTCACAGAATGGATGTGTGTGAATTCAGAGAATGAAGGTTTGTGAGGTCAAAATGGAGGTTTGTGAAGTCACTGAATTGAGGTGTGTGAAGTCATAGATTGGAGGTGTGTGAAGTCATAGAATGGAGGTGTGTGAAGTCAGAGAATGTAGGTGTGTGAAGGCATAGAATGGAGGTTTGTGAAGTCACAATGGAGGTATGTGAAGTCATTGAATGGAGTTGTGTGAAGTCACAGAATGGGGGTGTGTAAAGTCAGAATGGAGGTGTGCGAAGTCATAGAATGGAGGTGTGTGAAGTCATAAAATGGAGGTGTGTGAAGTCAGAATTGAGGTGTGTGAAGTCATAGAATGGAGGTTTGTGAAGTCACAGAATGGATGTGTGTGAAGTCAGAATGGAGGTGTACGAAGTCATAGAATGGAGGTGTGTGAAATCATAGAATGCTGGTGTGTGAAGTTCTAGAATGGAGGTGTGTGAAGTCATAGAATGGAGGTGTGTGAAGTCATAGAATGGAGTTGTGTGAAGTCATAGAATGGAGGTGTGTGAAGTCACAGAATGGAGGTGTGTGAAGTCATAGAATGGAGGTGTGGGAAGTCACAGATGGAGGTGTGTGAAGTCAAAAAGGAGGTGTGTGAGGTCATTATGGAGGTCTGTGAAGTCACAGAGTGGAGGTGTGAAGTCACAGATGGACATGTGTTAAGTCATAGAACGGTGGTGTGTGAAGTCATAGAATGGAGGCGTGTGAAGTCAGAATGGAGATGTGTGAAGACAGAATGGAGGTGTGTGAAGTCATAGAATGAATGTTTTTGAAGTAAGAATGGAGGTGTGTAAAATGATAGAATGGAGGTGTGTGAAGTCACAGAATGGAGGTGTGTGAAGTCACAGAATGGAGTTTTGTGAAGTCATAGAAAGGAGGTGTGTGAAGTCACAGAATTGAGGTGTGTGAAGTTACAGAATTGAGGTGTGTGAAGCCACAGAATGGAGGTGTGTGAAGTCACAGAATAGAGGTGTGTGAAGTCATAGAATGGAAGTCTGTGAAGTCACAGAATTGAGGTGTGTGAAATCACAGTATGGAGGGGTGAGAAGTCACAGAATGGAAGTGTCTGAAGTCACAGAATGGAGGTGTGTGAAGTCATAGAATGGAGGTGTGTGGATTCACAGAATGGAGATATGTGAAGTCACAGAATGGAGGTGTGTGAAGTCATAGAATGGAGGTGTGTGAAGGTCTAGAATGGAGGTGTGTAAAGTCACAGAATTGAGGTGTGTGAAGTCATAGATGGAGGTGTGTGAAGTCACAGAATGTAGTTTTGTGATGTCAAACAATGGAGGTGGGTGAAGTCACAGAATTGAGGTGTGTGAAGTCACAGAATTGAAGTGTGTGAAGTCACAGAATGGAGGTGTGTGAAGTCACAGAATGGAGGTGTGTGAAGTCATAGAATGGAAGTCTGTGAAGTCACAGAATTGAGGTGTGAAGTCACAGAATGGAGGTGTGTAAAGTCACAGAATGGAGGTGTGTGAAGTCATAGAATGGAGGTGTGTTAAGTCCCAGAACAGAGGTGTGTGAAGTCACAGAATGGAGGTGTGTGAAGCCAAAATGGAGGTGTGTGAAGTCATAGAATGGAGGTGTGTGAAGTCAGAGAATGGAGGTGTGTGAGTCATAGAATTGAAATGTGTGAACTCACATAATGGAGGTGTGTGAAGTCACAGAATGGAGATTTGTGAAGTCACAGAATGGAGGTGTGTGAAGTCAGAATGGAGGTGTGTGAAGTCATAGAATGGACGTATGTTAAGTCACAGAATTCAGGTGTGTGAAGTCAGAGAATGTGAGTATGTGAAGTCATAGAATGGAGGTGTGTGAAGTCAAAAAGGAGGTGTCTGCAGTCAGAGAATATAGGTGTGTGAAGTCACAGAATGGAGGTGTGTGAAGTCATAGAATGGAGGTGTGTGAAAATGTAGAATGGAGTTGTGTTAAGTCATAGAACGGAGGTGTGTGAAGTCACAGAATGGAGGTGTGTGAAGTCACAATGGAGGTGTGTGAAGTCATAGAATGGAGGTGTGTGAAGTCAGAAAATTGAGGTGTGTAAAGTCATTATGGAGGTGTGCGAAGTCATAGAATGGAGGTGTGTAAAGTCATAGAATGGAGGTGTGTGAAGTCAGAATTGAGGTGTGTGAAATCATAGAATGGAGGTTTGTGAGTCACAGAATGGAGGTGTGTAAAGTCTGAATGGAGGTGTACGAAGTCATATAATGGAAGTGTGTGAAGTCATAGAATGGAGGTGTGTGAAATCATAGAATGGAGGTGTGTGAAGTCATCGAATGGAGGTGTGTGAAGTCATAGAATGTAGTTGTGTGAAGTCATAGAATGTAGTGTGTGAAGTTCTAGAATGGAGGTGTGTGAAGTCATAGAATGGAGGTGTGTGAAGTCATAGAATGGAGTTGTGTGAAGTCATAGAATGGAGGTGTGTGAAGTCATAGAATGGAGTTGTGTGAAGTCATAGAATGGAGGTGTGTGAAGTCACAGAATGGAGGTGTGTGAAGTCACAGAATGGAGATGTGTGAAGTCACAGAATGGAGGTGTGTGAAGTCAGAATGGAAGTGTGTGAAGTCATAGAATGGACGTATGTGAAGTCACAGAATTCAGGTGTGTGAAGTCAGAGAATGGAAGTGTGTGAAGTCATAGAATGGAGGTGTGTGAAGTCACAGAATGGAGGTGTGTGAAGTCACAGAATGGAGATGTGTGAAGTCACAGAATGGAGGTGTGTGAAGTCAGAATGGAAGTGTGTGAAGTCATAGAATGGACGTATGTGAAGTCACAGAATTCAGGTGTGTGAAGTCAGAGAATGGAAGTGTGTGAAGTCATAGAATGGAGGTGTGTGAAGTCAAAAAGGAGGTGTCTGAAGTCAGAGAATATAGGTGTGTGAAGTCACAAAATGGAGGTGTGTGAAGTCATAGAATGGAGGTGTGTGAAAACATAGAATGGAGTTGTGTTAAGTCATAGAACGGAGGTTTTTGAAGTCATAGACTGGAGGTGTGTGAAGTCAGAATGGAGGTGTGTGAAGTCATAGAATGGACGTGTGTGAAGTCACAGAATGGAGGTGTGTGAAGTCATAGAATGGAGGTGTGTGAAGTAAGAGAATGGAGGTGTGTGAAATCAAAAAGAAGGTGTGTGAAGTCAGAATGGATGTCTGTGAACTCACAAAATGGAGGTGTGTGAAATCACAGATGGACATGTGTTAAGTCATAGAACGGAGGTGTGTGAAGTCATAGAATGGAGGCGTGTGAAGTCAGAATGGAGATGTGTGAAGACAGAATGGAGGTGTGTGAACTCATAGAATGGATGTTTTTGAAATAAGAATGTAGGTGTGTAAAGTCAGAGAATGGAGGTGTGTGAAGTCACAGAATGGAGGTGTGTGATGTCACAGAATGGAGGTGTGTGAAATCACAAAATGGAGGTGTGTGAATTCACAGAATGGAGGTGTGTGAAGTCATAGAATGGAGGTGTGTTAAGTCCCAGAACAGAGGTGTGTGAAGTCACAGAATGGAGGTGTGTGAAGCCAAAATGGAGGTGTGTGAAGTCATAGAATGGAGGTGTGTGAAGTCAGAGAATGGAGGTGTGTGAGTCATAGAATTGAAATGTGTGAACTCACATAATGGAGGTGTGTGAAGTCACAGAATGGAGATTTGTGAAGTCACAGAATGGAGGTGTGTGAAGTCAGAATGGAGGTGTGTGAAGTCATAGAATGGACGTATGTTAAGTCACAGAATTCAGGTGTGTGAAGTCAGAGAATGGGAGTGTGTGAAGTCATAGAATGGAGGTGTGTGAAGTCAAAAAGGAGGTGTCTGAAGTCAGAGAATATAGGTGTGTGAAGTCACAGAATGGAGGTGTGTGAAGTCATAGAATGGAGGTGTGTGAAAACATAGAATGGAGTTGTGTTAAGTCATAGAACGGAGGTGTGCGAAGTCACAGAATGGAGGTGTGTGAAGTTACAATGGAGGTGTGTGAAGTCATAGAATGGAGGTGTGTGAAGTCAGAAAATTGAGGTGTGTAAAGTCATTATGGAGGTGTGCGAAGTCATAGAATGGAGGTGTGTAAAGTCATAGAATGGAGGTGTGTGAAGTCAGAATTGAGGTGTGTGAAGTCATAGAATGGAGGTTTGTGAGTCACAGAATGGAGGTGTGTAAAGTCTGAATGGAGGTGTACGAAGTCATATAATGGAAGTGTGTGAAGTCATAGAATGGAGGTGTGTGAAATCATAGAATGGAGGTGTGTGAAGTCATCGAATGGAGGTGTGTTAAGTCATAGAATGTAGTTGTGTGAAGTCATAGAATGTAGTGTGTGAAGTTCTAGAATGGAGGTGTGTGAAGCCATAGAATGGAGGTGTGTGAAGTCATAGAATGGAGTTGTGTGAAGTCATAGAATGGAGGTGTGTGAAGTCATAGAATGGAGTTGTGTGAAGTCATAGAATGGAGGTGTGTGAAGTCACAGAATGGAGGTGTGTGAAGTCACAGAATGGAGATGTGTGAAGTCACAGAATGGAGGTGTGTGAAGTCAGAATGGACGTGTGTGAAGTCATAGAATGGACGTATGTGAAGTCACAGAATTCAGGTGTGTGAAGTCAGAGAATGGAAGTGTGTGAAGTCATAGAATGGAGGTGTGTGAAGTCAAAAAGGAGGTGTCTGAAGTCAGAGAATATAGGTGTGTGAAGTCACAAAATGGAGGTGTGTGAAGTCATAGAATGGAGGTGTGTGAAAACATAGAATGGAGTTGTGTTAAGTCATAGAACGGAGGTTTGTGAAGTCATAGACTGGAGGTGTGTGAAGTCAGAATGGAGGTGTGTGAAGTCATAGAATGGACGTGTGTGAAGTCACAGAATGGAGGTGTGTGAAGTCATAGAATGGAGGTGTGTGAAGTAAGAGAATGGAGGTGTGTGAAATCAAAAAGAAGGTGTGTGAAGTCAGAATGGATGTCTGTGAACTCACAAAATGGAGGTGTGTGAAGTCACAGATGGACATGTGTTAAGTCATAGAACGGAGGTGTGTGAAGTCATAGAATGGAGGCGTGTGAAGTCAGAATGGAGATGTGTGAAGACAGAATGGAGGTGTGTGAAGTCATAGAATGGATGTTTTTGAAATAAGAATGTAGGTGTGTAAAGTCAGAGAATGGAGGTGTGTGAAGTCACAGAATGGAGGTGTGTGATGTCCCAGAATGGAGGTGTGTGAAGTCACAAAATGGAGGTGTGTGAATTCACAGAATGGAGGTGTGTGAAGTCATAGAATGGAGGTGTGTTAAGTCCCAGAACAGAGGTGTGTGAAGTCACAGAATGGAGGTGTGTGAAGCCAAAATGGAGGTGTGTGAAGTCATAGAATGGAGGTGTGTGAAGTCAGAGAATGGAGGTGTGTGAGTCATAGAATTGAAATGTGTGAAGTCACATAATGGAGGTGTGTGAAGTCACAGAATGGAGATTTGTGAAGTCACAGAATGGAGGTGTGTGAAGTCAGAATGGAGGTGTGTGAAGTCATAGAATGGACGTATGTTAAGTCACAGAATTCAGGTGTGTGAAGTCAGAGAATGGGAGTGTGTGAAGTCATAGAATGGAGGTGTGTGAAGTCAAAAAGGAGGTGTCTGAAGTCAGAGAATATAGGTGTGTGAAGTCACAGAATGGAGGTGTGTGAAGTCATAGAATGGAGGGGTGTGAAAACATAGAATGGAGTTGTGTTAAGTCATAGAACGGAGGTGTGTGAAGTAACAGAATGGAGGTGTGTGAAGTCACAATGGAGGTGTGTGAAGTCATAGAATGGAGGTGTGTGAAGTCAGAAAATGGAGGTGTGTGAAGTCAGAATTGAGGTGTGTGAAGTCATAGAATGGAGGTTTGTGAGTCACAGAATGGAGGTGTGAAAAGTCAGAATGGAGGTGTACGAAGTCATATAATGGAAGTGTGTGAAGTCATAGAATGGAGGTGTGTGAAATCATAGAATGGGGGTGTGTGAAGTCATCGAATGGAGGTGTGTGAAGTCATAGAATGTAGTTGTGTGAAGTCATAGAATGTAGGTGTGTGAAGTTCTAAAATGGAGGTGTGTGAAGTCATAGAATGGAGGTGTGTGAAGTCATAGAATGGAGGTGTGTGAAATCACAGAATGGAGGTGTGTGAAGTCATAGAATGGAGGTGTGTGAAGTCATAGAATGGAGTTGTGTGAAGTCATAGAATGGAGGTGTGTGAAGTCACAGAATGGAGGTGTGTGAAGTCACAGAATGGAGATGTGTGAAGTCACAGAATGGAGGTGTGTGAAGTCAGAATGGACGTGTGTGAAGTCATAGAATGGACGTATGTGAAGTCACAGAATTCAGGTGTGTGAAGTCAGAGAATGGAAGTGTGTGAAGTCATAGAATGGAGGTGTGTGAAGTCAAAAAGGAGGTGTCTGAAGTCAGAGAATATAGGTGTGTGAAGTCACAGAATGGAGGTGTGTGAAGTCATAGAATGGAGGTGTGTGAAAACATAGAATGGAGTTGTGTTAAGTCATAGAACGGAGGTTTGTGAAGTCATAGACTGGAGGTGTGTGAAGTCAGAATGGAGGTGTGTGAAGTCATAGAATGGACGTGTGTGAAGTCACAGAATGGAGGTGTGTGAAGTCAGAGAATGTAGGTGTGTGAAGTAAGAGAATGGAGGTGTGTGAAATCAAAAAGGTGGTGTGTGAAGTCAGAATGGAGATGTGTGAAGACAGAATGGAGGTGTGTGAAGTCATAGGATGGATGTTTTTGAAATAAGAATGGAGGTGTGTAAAGTCAGAGAATGGAGGTGTGTGAAGTCACAGAATGGAGGTGTGTGATGTCACAGAATGGAGGTGTGTGAAGCCACAGAATGGAGGTGTGTGAAGTCACAGAATAGAGGTGTGTGAAGTCATAGAATTGAAGTCTGTGAAGTCACAGAATTGAGGTGTGTGAAATCACAGAATGGAGGGGTGAGAAGTCACAGAATGGAAGTGTCTGAAGTCACAGAATGGAGGTGTGTGAAGTCATAGAATGGAGGTGTGTGGATTCACAGAATGGAGATATGTGAAGTCACAGAATGGAGGTGTGTGAGGTCATAGAATGGAGGTGTGTGAAGTCACAGAATGGAGTTTTGTGAAGTCAAAGAATGGAGGTGTGTGAAGTCACAGAATTGAGGTGTGTGAAGTCACAGAATTGAGGTGTGTGAAGTCACAGAATGGAGGTGTGAGAAGTCAGAGAATGGAGGTGTGTGAAGTCACAGAATGGAAGACTGTGAAGTCACAGAATTGAGATGTGTGAAGTCACAGAATGGAGGTGTGTGAAGTCATAGAATGGAGGTGTGTGAAGTCCCAGAACGGAGGTGTGGGAAGTCACAGAATGGAGTTGTGTGAAGCCAAAATGGAGGTGTGTGAAATCATAGAATGGAGGTGTGTGAAGTCAGAGAATGGAGATCTGTGAGTCATAGAATTGAAATGTGTGAAGTCACATAATGGAGGTGTGTGAAGTCATAGAATAGAGGTGGGTGAAGTCAAAATGGAAGTGTGTGATGTTACAATTGAGGAATGTGAAGTCACAGAATAGAGGTGTGTGAAGTAAAAATGGAGGTGTGTGAAGTCACAGAATGGATGTGCGTAAATTCACAGAAGAAATGTGTGTGAAGAAAAAATGGAGGTTTGTCAAGTCAGAATTGAGGTATGTGAAGTCATAGAATGGAGGTTTGTGAAGTCACAGAATGGAGGTGTGTGAAGTCAGAATGGAGGTGTGTGAAGTCATAGAATGGAGGTGTGTGAAATCATAGAATGGAGGTGTGTGAAATCATAGAATGGAGGTGTGTGAAGTTCTAGAATGGAGGTGTGTGAAGTCATAGAATGGTGGTGTGTGAAGTCACAGAATGGAGTTTTTTGAAGTCATAGAATCGAGGTGTGTGAAGTCACAGAATTGAGGTGTGTGAAGTCACAGAATTGAGGTGTGTGAAGTCATAGAATGGAGGTGTGTGAAGTCGCAGAATTGAGGTGTGTGAAGTCACAGAATGGAGGTGTGTGAAGTCACAGAATGGAGGTGTGTGAAGTCACAGAATGGAGCCAAAATGGAGGTGTGTGAAGTCACAGAATGGAGGAGTGTGAAGT
Source organism: Megascapheus bottae (assembly GCA_024803745.1). Taxonomy (NCBI): domain Eukaryota; kingdom Metazoa; phylum Chordata; class Mammalia; order Rodentia; family Geomyidae; genus Megascapheus; species Megascapheus bottae. The sequence continues at coordinate 1,185,204 of JANJXV010000311.1, forward strand.
CAGAGAATGGAGGTGTGTGAGTCATAGAATTGAAGTGTGTGAAGTCACAGAATGGAGGTGTGTGAAGTCATAGAATGGAGGTGTGTGGATTCACAGAATGGCGATATGTGAAGTCACAGAATGGAGGTGTGTGAAATCAGAACGGGGGTGGGTGAAGTCATAGAATGGAGCTGTGTCAAGTCAGAATGGAGGTGTGGGAAGTCATAGAATGGACGTATGTGAAGTCACAGAATTCAGGTGTGTGAAGTCATAGAATGGACGTGTGTGAAGTCATAGAATGGAGGTGTGTGAATTCACATAATGGAGGTGTGTGCAGTTCTAGAATGGAGGTGTGTGAAGTCATAGAATGGAGGTTTGTGAAGTCACAGAATTGAGGTGTGTGAAGGCATAGAATGGAGGTGTGTGAAGTCATAGAATGGAGGTGTGTGAAGTCATAGAATGGTGGTGTGTGAAATCATAGAATGGAGGTGTGTGAAGGTCTAGAATGGAGGTGTGTAAAGTCACAGAATTGAGGTGTGTGAAGTCATAGATGGAGGTGTGTGAAGTCACAGAATGTAGTTTTGTGAAGTCAAACAATGGAGGTGGGTGAAGTCACAGAATTGAGGTGTGTGAAGTCACAGAATTGAAGTGTGTGAAGTCACAGAATGGAGGTGTGTGAAGTCACAGAATGGACGTGTGTGAAGTCATAGAATGGAAGTCTGTGAAGTCACAGAATTGAGGTGTGAAGTCACAGAATGGAGGTGTGTAAAGTCACAGAATGGAGGTGTGTGAAGTCATAGAATGGAGGTGTGTTAAGTCCCAGAACAGAGGTGTGTGAAGTCACAGAATGGAGGTGTGTGAAGCCAAAATGGAGGTGTGTGAAGTCATAGAATGGAGGTGTGTGAAGTCAGAGAATGGAGGTGTGTGAGTCATAGAATTGAAATGTGTGAAGTCACATAATGGAGGTGTGTGAAGTCACAGAATGGAGATTTCTGAAGTCACAGAATGGAGGTGTGTGAAGTCAGAATGGAGGTGTGTGAAGTCATAGAATGGACGAATGTTAAGTCACAGAATTCAGGTGTGTGAAGTCAGAGAATGGGAGTGTGTGAAGTCATAGAATGGAGGTGTGTGAAGTCAAAAAGGAGGTGTCTGAAGTCAGAGAATATAGGTGTGTGAAGTCACAGAATGGAGGTGTGTGAAGTCATAGAATGGAGGTGTGTGAAAACATAGAATGGAGTTGTGTTAAGTCATAGAACGGAGGTGTGTGAAGTCACAGAATGGAGGTGTGTGAAGTCACAATGGAGGTGTGTGAAGTCATAGAATGGGGGTGTGTGAAGTCAGAAAATGGAGGAGTGTGAAGTCAGAATTGAGGTGTGTGAAGTCATAGAATGGAGGTTTGTGAGTCACAGAATGGAGGTGTGTAAAGTCAGAATGGAGGTGTACGAAGTCATATAATGGAAGTGTGTGAAGTCATAGAATGGAGGTGTGTGAAATCATAGAATGGAGGTGTGTGAAGTCATCGAATGGAGGTGTGTGAAGTCATAGAATGTAGTTGTGTGAAGTCATAGAATGTAGGTGTGTGAAGTTCTAGAATGGAGGTGTGTGAAGTCATAGAATGGAGGTGTGTGAAGTCATAGAATGGAGTTGTGTGAAGTCATAGAATGGAGGTGTGTGAAATCATAGAATGGAGGTGTGTGAAGTCATAGAATGGAGGTGTGTGAAGTCATAGAATGGAGTTGTGTGAAGTCATAGAATGGAGGTGTGTGAAGTCACAGAATGGAGGTGTGTGAAGTCAGAGAATGGAGATGTGTGAAGTCACAGAATGGAGGTGTGTGAAGTCAGAATGGACGTGTGTGAAGTCATAGAATGGACGTATGTGAAGTCACAGAATTCAGGTGTGTGAAGTCAGAGAATGGAAGTGTGTGAAGTCATAGAATGGAGGTGTGTGAAGTCAAAAAGGAGGTGTCTGAAGTCAGAGAATATAGGTGTGTGAAGTCACAGAATGGAGGTGTGTGAAGTCATAGAATGGAGGTGTGTGAAAACATAGAATGGAGTTGTGTTAAGTCATAGAACGGAGGTTTGTGAAGTCATAGACTGGAGGTGTGTGAAGTCAGAATGGAGGTGTGTGAAGTCATAGAATGGACGTGTGTGAAGTCACAGAATGGAGGTGTGTGAAGTCAGAGAATGTAGGTGTGTGAAGTAAGAGAATGGAGGTGTGTGAAATCAAAAAGTTGGTGTGTGAAGTCAGAATGGAGATGTGTGAAGACAGAATGGAGGTGTGTGAAGTCATAGAATGGATGCTTTTGAAATAAGAATGGAGGTATGTAAAGTCAGAGAATGGAGGTGTGTGAAGTCACAGAATGGAGGTGTGTGATGTCACAGAATGGAGGTGTGTGAAGTCACAAAATGGAGGTGTGTGAAGTCACAGAATGGAGGTATTTGAAGTCATAGAATGGAGGTGTGTGAAATCATAGAATGGAGGTGTGGGAAGTCAAAATGGAAGTGTGTGATGACACAATTGAGGAATGTGAAGTCACAGAAAGTAGGTGTGTGAAGTCAAAATGGAGGTGTGTGAAGTCACAGAATGCAGGTATATGAAGTCACAGAATGAAGGTGTGTGAAGTCAAAATGGAGGTTTGTGAAGTCTCTGAATTGAGGTGTGTGAAGTCAAAGATTGGTGGTGTGTGAAGTCACAGAATGGAGGTATTTGAAGTTATAGAATGGAGGTGTGTGAAGTCATAGAATGGAGGTGTGTGAAGTCACAGAATGGAGTTTTGTGAAGTCAAAGAATGGAGGTGTGTGAAGTCACAGAATTGAGGTGTGTGAAGTCACAGAATTGAGGTGTGTGAAGTCACAGAATGGAGGTGTGAGAAGTCAGAGAATGGAGGTGTGTGAGGTCACAGAATAGAGTTGGTGATGTCACAATGGAGGTGTGTGTAGTCATACCATGGAGGTGTGTAAAGTCACAAAATGGAAGTGTGTGAATTCAGAATAGAGGTGTGCGAAGTCATAAAATGGAGGTGTGTGAAGTCAGAATGGAGCTGTGTGGAGTCATAGAATTGAGGTGTGTGAAGTCAGAATGGAGGTGTGTGAAGTCATAGAATGGAGGTGTGTGAAGTCACAGAATGGAGGTGTGTGAAGTCAGAGAATGGAGGTGTGTGAAGTCATAAAATGGAGATGTGTGAAGTCAGAGAATCGAGGTGTGTGAAGTCACAGAATGGAGGTGTGTGAAGTCAGAATGGAGGTGTGTGAAGTCATAGAATGGAGGTGTGTGTAGTCACAGAATGGTGGTGTGTGAAGTCACAGAATGGAGGGTGTGAAGTCAGAATGGAGGTGTGTGAAGTCAAAATGGAAGTGTGTGATGTCACAATTGAGGAATGTGAAGTCACAGAATGTAGTTGTGTGAAGTCAAAATGGAGGTGTGTGAAGTCACAGAATGGATGTGTGTGAATTCAGAGAATGAAGGTTTGTGAGGTCAAAATGGAGGTTTGTGAAGTCACTGAATTGAGGTGTGTGAAGTCATAGATTGGAGGTGTGTGAAGTCATAGAATGGAGGTGTGTGAAGTCACAGAATGTAGGTGTGTGAAGGCATAGAATGGAGGTTTGTGAAGTCACAATGGAGGTATGTGAAGTCATTGAATGGAGGTGTGTGAAGTCACAGAATGGGGTTGTGTAAAGTCAGAATGGAGGTGTGCGAAGTCATAGAATGGAGGTGTGTGAAGTCATAAAATGGAGGTGTGTGAAGTCAGAATTGAGGTGTGTGAAGTCATAGAATGGAGGTTTGTGAAGTCACAGAATGGATGTGTGTGAAGTCAGAATGGAGGTGTACGAAGTCATAGAATGGAGGTGTGTGAATCATAGAATGGAGGTGTGTGAAGTTCTAGAATGGAGGTGTGTGAAGTCATAGAATGGAGGTGTGTGAAGTCATAGAATGGAGTTGTGTGAAGTCATAGAATGGAGGTGTGTGAAGTCACAGAATGGAGGTGTGTGAAGTCATAGAATGGAGGTGTGTGAAGTCACAGATGGAGGTGTGTGAAGTCAAAAAGGAGGTGTGTGAGGTCAGAATGGAGGTCTGTGAAGTCACAGAGTGGAGGTGTGAAGTCACAGATGGACATGTGTTAAGTCATAGAACGGTGGTGTGTGAAGTCATAGAATGGAGGCGTGTGAAGTCAGAATGGAGATGTGTGAAGACAGAATGGAGGTGTGTGAAGTCATAGAATGAATGTTTTTGAAGTAAGAATGGAGGTGTGTAAATGATAGAATGGAGGTGTGTGAAGTCACAGAATGGAGGTGTGGGAAGTCACAGAATGGAGTTTTGTGAAGTCATAGAAAGGAGGTGTGTGAAGTCACAGAATTGAGGTGTGTGAAGTTACAGAATTGAGGTGTGTGAAGCCACAGAATGAAGGTGTGTGAAGTCACAGAATAGAGGTGTGTGAAGTCATAGAATGGAAGTCTGTGAAGTCACAGAATTGAGGTGTGTGAAATCACAGAATGGAGGGGTGAGAAGTCACAGAATAGAAGTGTCTGAAGTCACAGAATGGAGTTTTGTGAAGTCAAAGAATGGAGGTATGTGAAGTCACAGAATTGAGGTGTGTGAAGTCACAGAATTGAGGTGTGTGAAGTCACAGAATGGAGGTGTGAGAAGTCAGAGAATGGAGGTGTGTGAAGTCACAGAATGGAAGACTGTGAAGTCACAGAATTGAGATGTGTGAAGTCACAGAATGGAGGTGTGTGAAGTCATAGAATGGAGGTGTGTGAAGTCCCAGAACGGAGGTGTGGGAAGTCACAGAATGGAGTTGAGTGAAGCCAAAATGGAGGTGTGTGAAGTCATAGAATGGAGAGGTGTGAAGTCAGAGAATGGAGGTGTGTGAGTCATAGAATTGAAATGTGTGAAGTCACATAATGGAGGTGTGTGAAGTCATAGAATAGAGGTGGGTGAAGTCAAAATGGAAGTGTGTGATGTTACAATTGAGGAATGTGAAGTCACAGAATAGAGGTGTGTGAAGAAAAAATGGAGGTTTGTCAAGTCAGAATTGAGGTATGTGAAGTCATAGAATGGAGGTTTGTGAAGTCACAGAATGGAGGTGTGTGAAGTCAGAATGGAGGTGTGTGAAGTCATAGAATGGAGGTGTGTGAAATCATAGAATGGAGGTGTGTGAAATCATAGAATGGAGGTGTGTGAAGTTCTAGAATGGAGGTGTGTGAAGTCATAGAATGGTGGTGTGTGAAGTCAAAGAATGGAGTTTTGTGAAGTCATAGAATCGAGGTGTGTGAAGTCACAGAATTGAGGTGTGTGAAGTCACAGAATTGAGGTGTGTGAAGTCATAGAATGGAGGTGTGTGAAGTCGCAGAATTGAGGTGTGTGAAGTCACAGAATGGAGGTGTGTGAAGTCACAGAATGGAGGTGTGTGAAGTCACAGAATGGAGCCAAAATGGAGGTGTGTGAAGTCACAGAATGGAGGAGTGTGAAGTCAGAGAATGGAGGTGTGTGAGTCATAGAATTGAAGTGTGTGAAGTCACAGAATGGAGGTGTGTGAAGTCATAGAATGGAGGTGTGTGGATTCACAGAATGGAGATATGTGAAGTCACAGAATGGAGGTGTGTGAAATCAGAACGGGGGTGGGTGAAGTCATAGAATGGAGCTGTGTCAAGTCAGAATGGAGGTGTGGGAAGTCATAGAATGGACGTATGTGAAGTCACAGAATTCAGGTTTGTGAAGTCATAGAATGGACGTGTGTGAAGTCATAGAATGGAGGTGTGTGAATTCACATAATGGAGGTGTGTGCAGTTCTAGAATGGAGGTGTGTGAAGTCATAGAATGGAGGTTTGTGAAGTCACAGAATTGAGGTGTGTTAAGGCATAGAATGGAGGTGTGTGAAGTCATAGAATGGAGGTGTGTGAAGTCATAGAATGGTGGTGTGTGAAATCATAGAATGGAGGTGTGTGAAGGTCTAGAATGGAGGTGTGTAAAGTCACAGAATTGAGGTGTGTGAAGTCATAGATGGAGGTGTGTGAAGTCCCAGAATGTAGTTTTGTGAATTCAAACAATGGAGGTGGGTGAAGTCACAGAATAGAGGTGTGTGAAGTCACAGAATTGAAGTGTGTGAAGTCACAGAATGGAGGTGTGTGAAGTCATAGAATGGAGGGGTGTGAAGTCAGAGAATGGAGGTGTGTGAGTCATAGAATTGAAATGTGTGAAGTCACATAATGGAGGTGTGTGAAGTCACAGAATGGAGATTTGTGAAGTCACAGAATGGAGGTGTGTGAAGTCACAGAATGGAGATTTGTGAAGTCACAGAATGGAGGTGTGTGAAGTCAGAATGGAGGTGTGTGAAGTCATAGAATGGACGTATGTTAAGTCACAGAATTCAGGTGTGTGAAGTCAGAGAATGGGAGTGTGTGAAGTCATAGAATGGAGGTGTGTGAAGTCAAAAAGGAGGTGTCTGAAGTCAGAGAATATAGGTGTGTGAAGTCACAGAATGGAGGTGTGTGAAGTCATAGAATGGAGGTGTGTGAAAACATAGAATGGAGTTGTGTTAAGTCATAGAACGGAGGTGTGTGAAGTCACAGAATGGAGGTGTGTGAAGTCACAATGGAGGTGTGTGAAGTCATAGAATGGAGGTGTGTGAAGTCAGAAAATGGAGGTGTGTGAAGTCAGAATTGAGGTGTGTGAAGTCATAGAATGGAGGTTTGTGAGTCACAGAATGGAGGTGTGTAAAGTCAGAATGGAGGTGTACGAAGTCATATAATGGAAGTGTGTGAAGTCATAGAATGGAGGTGTGTGAAATCATAGAATGGAGGTGTGTGAAGTCATCGAATGGAGGTGTGTGAAGTCATAGAATGTAGTTGTGTGAAGTCATAGAATGTAGGTGTGTGAAGTTCTAGAATGGAGGTGTGTGAAGTCATAGAATGGAGGTGTGTGAAGTCATAGAATGGAGTTGTGTGAAGTCATAGAATGTTTGTGTGTGAAATCACAGAATGGAGGTGTGTGAAGTCATAGAATGGAGGTGTGTGAACTCATAGAATGGAGTTGTGTGAAGTCATAGAATGGAGGTGTGTGAAGTCACAGAATGGAGGTGTGTGAAGTCAGAGAATGGAGATGTGTGAAGTCACAGAATGGAGGTGTGTGAAGTCAGAATGGACGTGTGTGAAGTCATAGAATGGACGTATGTGAAGTCACAGGATGGAGGTGTGTGAAGTCACAGAATGGAAGTGTGTGAAGTCAGAGAATGGAGGTGTGTGAAGTCAAAAAGGAGGTGTCTGAAGTCAGAGAATATAGGTGTGTGAAGTCACAGAATGGAGGTGTGTGAAGTCATAGAATGGAGGTGTGTGAAAACATAGAATGGAGTTGTGTTAAGTCATAGAACGGAGGTTTGTGAAGTCATAGACTGGAGGTGTGTGAAGTCAGAATGGAGGTGTGTGAAGTCATAGAATGGAGGTGTGTGAAGTCAGAGAATGTAGGTGTGTGAAGTAAGAGAATGGAGGTGTGTGAAATCAAAAAGGTGGTGTGTGAAGTCAGAGTGGAGAAGTGTGAAGACAGAATGGAGGTGTGTGAAGTCATAGAATGGATGTTTTTGAAATAAGAATGGAGGTGTGTAAAGTCAGAGAATGGAGGTGTGTGAAGTCACAGAATGGAGGTGTGTGATGTCACAGAATGGAGGTGTGTGAAGTCACAAAATGGAGGTGTGTGAATTCACAGAATGGAGGTGTGTGAAATCACAGAATGGAGGCGTGTGAAGTTACAGAATGATGGTGTGAGAAATCATAGAATGGAGGTGTGGGAAGTCAAACTGGAAGTGTATGATGACACAATTGAGGAATGTGAAGTCACAGAAAGTAGGTGTGTGAAGTCAAAATGGAGGTGTGTGAAGTCACAGAATGCAGGTATATGAAGTCACAGAATGAAGGTGTGTGATGTCAAAATGGAGGTTTGTGAAGTCTCTGAATTGAGGTGTGTGAAGTCAAAGATTGGTGGTGTGTGAAGTCACAGAATGGAGGTATTTGAAGTCATAGAATGGAGGTGTGTGAAATCATAGAATGGAGGTGTGGGAAGTCAAAATGGAAGTGTGTGATGACACAATTGAGGAATGTGAAGTCACAGAAAGTAGGTGTGTGAAGTCAAAATGGAGGTGTGTGAAGTCACAGAATGCAGGTATATGAAGTCACAGAATGAAGGTGTGTGAAGTCAAAATGGAGGTTTGTGAAGTCTCTGAATTGAGGTGTGTGAAGTCACAGAATTGAGGTGTGTGAAGTCACAGAATTGAGGTGTGTGAAGTCACAGAATGGAGGTGTGAGAAGTCAGAGAATGGAGGTGTGTGAATTCACAGAATAGAGTTGGTAAAGTCACAATGGAGGTGTGTGTAGTCATACCATGGAGGTGTGTAAAGTCACAAAATGTAAGTGTGTGAATTCAGAATAGAGGTGTGCGAAGTCATAAAATGGAGGTGTGTGAAGTCAGAATGGAGCTGTGTGGAGTCATAGAATTGAGGTGTGTGAAGTCAGAATGGAGGTGTGTGAAGTCATAGAATGGAGGTGTGTGAAGTCACAGAATGGAGGTGTGTGAAGTCAGAGAATGGAGGTGTGTGAAGTCATAAAATGGAGGTGTGTGAAGTCAGAGAATCGAGGTGTGTGAAGTCACAGAATGGAGGTGTGTGAAGTCAGAATGGAGGTGTGTGAAGTCATAGAATGGAGGTGTGTGTAGTCACAGAATGGTGGTGTGTGAAGTCACAGAATGGAGGGTGTGAAGTCAGAATGGAGGTGTGTGAAGTCAAAATGGAAGTGTGTGATGTCACAATTGAGGAATGTGAAGACACAGAATGTAGTTGTGTGAGGTCAAAATGGAGGTGTGTGAAGTCACAGAATGGATGTGTGTGAATTCAGAGAATGAAGGTTTGTGAGGTCAAAATGGAGGTTTGTGAAGTCACTGAATTGAGGTGTGTGAAGTCATAGATTGGAGGTGTGTGAAGTCATAGAATGGAGGTGTGTGAAGTCACAGAATGTAGGTGTGTGAAGGCATAGAATGGAGTTTTGTGAAGTCACAATGGAGGTATGTGAAGTCATTGAATGGAGGTGTGTGAAGTCACAGAATGGGGGTGTGTAAAGTCAGAATGGAGGTGTGCGAAGTCATAGAATGGAGGTGTGTGAAGTCATAAAATGGAGGAGTGTGAAGTCAGAATTGAGGTGTGTGAAGTCATAGCATGGAGGTTTGTGAAGTCACAGAATGGATGTGTGTGAAGTCAGAATGGAGGTGTACGAAGTCATAGAATGGAGGTGTGTGAAATCATAGAATGGAGGTGTGTGAAGTTCTAGAATGGAGGTGTGTGAAGTCATAGAATGGAGGTGTGTGAAGTCACATAATGGAGGTGTGTGAAGTCATAGAATAGAGGTGGGTGAAGTCAAAATGGAAGTGTGTGATGTAACAATTGAGGAATGTGAAGTCACAGAATAGAGGTGTGTGAAGTAAAAATGGAGGTGTGTGAAGTCACAGAATGGATGTGCGTAAATTCACAGAAGAAAGGTGTGTGAAGAAAAAATGGAGGTTTGTCAAGTCAGAATTGAGGTATGTGAAGTCATATAATGGAGGTTTGTGAAGTCACAGAATGGAGGTGTGTGAAGTCAGAATGGAGGTGTGTGAAGTCATAGAATGGAGGTGTGTGAAATCATAGAATGGAGGTGTGTGAAATCATAGAATGGAGGTGTGTGAAGTTCTAGAATGGAGGTGTGTGAAGTCATAGAATGGTGGTGTGTGAAGTCACAGAATGGAGTTTTGTGAAGTCATAGAATCGAGGTGTGTGAAGTCACAGAATTGAGGTGTGTGAAGTCACAGAATTGAGGTGTGTGAAGTCATAGAATGGAGGTGTGTGAAGTCGCAGAATTGAGGTGTGTGAAGTCACAGAATGGAGGTGTGTGAAGTCACAGAATGGAGGTGTGTGAAGTCACAGAATGGAGCCAAAATGGAGGTGTGTGAAGTCACAGAATGGAGGAGTGTGAAGTCAGAGAATGGAGGTGTGTGAGTCATAGAATTGAAGTGTGTGAAGTCACAGAATGGAGGTGTGTGAAGTCATAGAATGGAGGTGTGTGGATTCACAGAATGGAGATATGTGAAGTCACAGAATGGAGGTGTGTGAAATCAGAACGGGGGTGGGTGAAGTCATAGAATGGAGCTGTGTCAAGTCAGAATGGAGGTGTGGGAAGTCATAGAATGGACGTATGTGAAGTCACAGAATTCAGGTGTGTGAAGTCATAGAATGGACGTGTGTGAAGTCATAGAATGGAGGTGTGTGAATTCACATAATTGAGGTGTGTGCAGTTCTAGAATGGAGGTGTGTGAAGTCATAGAATGGAGGTTTGTGAAGTCACAGAATTGAGGTGTGTGAAGGCATAGAATGGAGGTGTGTGAAGTCATAGAATGGAGGTGTGTGAAGTCATAGAATGGTGGTGTGTGAAATCATAGAATGGAGGTGTGTGAAGGTCTAGAATGGAGGTGTGTAAAGTCACAGAATTGAGGTGTGTGAAGTCATAGATGGAGGTGTGTGAAGTCCCAGAATGTAGTTTTGTGAAGTCAAACAATGGAGGTGGGTGAAGTCACAGAATAGAGGTGTGTGAAGTCACAGAATTGAAGTGTGTGAAGTCACAGAATGGAGGTGTGTGAAGTCACAGAATGGAGGTGTGTGAAGTCATAGAATGGAAGTCTGTGAAGTCACAGAATTGAGGTGTGAAGTCACAGAATGGAGGTGTGTAAAGTCACAGAATGGAGGTGTGTGAAGTCATAGAATGGAGGTGTGTTAAGTCCCAGAACAGAGGTGTGTGAAGTCACAGAATGGAGGTGTGTGAAGCCAAAATGGAGGTGTGTGAAGTCATAGAATGGAGGTGTGTGAAGTCAGAGAATGGAGGTGTGTGAGTCATAGAAATGAAATGTGTGAAGTCATATAATGGAGGTGTGTGAAGTCACAGAATGGAGATTTGTGAAGTCACAGAATGGAGGTGTGTGAAGTCACAGAATGGAGATTTGTGAAGTCCCAGAATGGAGGTGTGTGAAGTCAGAATGGAGGTGTGTGAAGTCATAGAATGGACGTATGTTAAGTCACAGAATTCAGGTGTGTGAAGTCAGAGAATGGGAGTGAGTGAAGTCATAGAATGGAGGTGTGTGAAGTCAAAAAGGAGGTGTCTGAAGTCAGAGAATATAGGTGTGTGAAGTCACAGAATGGAGGTGTGTGAAGTCATAGAATGGAGGTGTGTGAAAACATAGAATGGAGTTGTGTTAAGTCATAGAACGGAGGTGTGTGAAGTCACAGAATGGAGGTGTGTGAAGTCACAATGGAGGTGTGTGAAGTCATAGAATGGAGGTGTGTGAAGTCAGAAAATGGAGGTGTGTGAAGTCAGAATTGAGGTGTGTGAAGTCATAGAATGGAGGTTTGTGAGTCACAGAATGGAGGTGTGTAAAGTCAGAATGGAGGTGTACGAAGTCATATAATGGAAGTGTGTGAAGTCATAGAATGGAGGTGTGTGAAATCATAGAATGGAGGTGTGTGAAGTCATCGAATGGAGGTGTGTGAAGTCATAGAATGTAGTTGTGTGAAGTCATAGAATGTAGGTGTGTGAAGTTCTAGAATGGAGGTGTGTGAAGTCATAGAATGGAGGTGTGTGAAGTCATAGAATGGAGTTGTGTGAAGTCATAGAATGGTTGTGTGTGAAATCACAGAATGGAGGTGTGTGAAGTCATAGAATGGAGGTGTGTGAACTCATGGAATGGAGTTGTGTGAAGTCATAGAATGGAGGTGTGTGAAGTCACAGAATGGAGGTGTGTGAAGTCAGAGAATGGAGATGTGTGAAGTCACAGAATGGAGGTGTGTGAAGTCAGAATGGACGTGTGTGAAGTCATAGAATGGACGTATGTGAAGTCACACAATGGAGGTGTGTGAAGTCACAGAATGGAAGTGTGCGAAGTCATAGAATGGAGGTGTGTGAAGTCAAAAAGGAGGTGTCTGAAGTCAGAGAATATAGGTGTGTGAAGTCACAGAATGGAGGTGTGTGAAGTCATAGAATGGAGGTGTGTGAAAACATAGAATGGAGTTGTGTTAAGTCATAGAACGGAGGTTTGTGAAGTCATAGACTGGAGGTGTGTGAAGTCAGAATGGAGGTGTGTGAAGTCATAGAATGGAGGTGTGTGAAGTCAGAGAATGTAGGTGTGTGAAGTAAGAGAATGGAGGTGTGTGAAATCAAAAAGGTGGTGTGTGAAGTCAGAATGGAGATGTGTGAAGACAGAATGGAGGTGTGTGAAGTCATAGAATGGATGTTTTTGAAATAAGAATGGAGGTGTGTAAAGTCAGAGAATGGAGGTGTGTGAAGTCACAGAATGGAGGTGTGTGATGTCACAGAATGGAGGTGTGTGAAGTCACAAAATGGAGGTGTGTGAATTCACAGAATGGAGGTGTGTGAAATCACAGAATGGAGGCGTGTGAAGTTACAGAATGATGGTGTGTGAAATCATAGAATGGAGGTGTGGGAAGTCAAAATGGAAGTGTATGATGACACAATTGAGGAATGTGAAGTCACAGAAAGTAGGTGTGTGAAGTCAAAATGGAGGTGTGTGAAGTCACAGAATGCAGGTATATGAAGTCACAGAATGAAGGTGTGTGATGTCAAAATGGAGGTTTGTGAAGTCTCTGAATTGAGGTGTGTGAAGTCAAAGATTGGTGGTGTGTGAAGTCACAGAATGGAGGTATTTGAAGTCATAGAATGGAGGTGTGTGAAGTCATAGAATGGAGGTGTGTGAAGTCACAGAATGGAGTTTTGTGAAGTCAAAGAATGGAGGTGTGTGAAGTCACAGAATTGAGGTGTGTGAAGTCACAGAATTGAGGTGTGTGAAGTCACAGAATGGAGGTATTTGAAGTCATAGAATGGAGGTGTGTGAAGTCATAGAATGGAGGTGTGTGAAGTCAGAATGGAGCTGTGTGGAGTCATAGAATTGAGGTGTGTGAAGTCAGAATGGAGGTGTGTGAAGTCATAGAATGGAGGTGTGTGAAGTCACAGAATGGAGGTGTGTGAAGTCAGAGAATGGAGGTGTGTGAAGTCATAAAATGGAGGTGTGTGAAGTCAGAGAATCGAGGTGTGTGAAGTCACAGAATGGAGGTGTGTGAAGTCAGAATGGAGGTGTGTGAAGTCATAGAATGGAGGTGTGTGTAGTCACAGAATGGTGGTGTGTGAAGTCACAGAATGGAGGGTGTGAAGTCAGAATGGAGGTGTGTGAAGTCAAAATGGAAGTGTGTGATGTCACAATTGAGGAATGTGAAGACACAGAATGTAGTTGTGTGAGGTCAAAATGGAGGTGTGTGAAGTCACAGAATGGATGTGTGTGAATTCAGAGAATGAAGGTTTGTGAGGTCAAAATGGAGGTTTGTGAAGTCACTGAATTGAGGTGTGTGAAGTCATAGATTGGAGGTGTGTGAAGTCATAGAATGGAGGTGTGTGAAGTCACAGAATGTAGGTGTGTGAAGGCATAGAATGGAGTTTTGTGAAGTCACAATGGAGGTATGTGAAGTCATTGAATGGAGGTGTGTGAAGTCACAGAATGGGGGTGTGTAAAGTCAGAATGGAGGTGTGCGAAGTCATAGAATGGAGGTGTGTGAAGTCATAAAATGGAGGAGTGTGAAGTCAGAATTGAGGTGTGTGAAGTCATAGCATGGAGGTTTGTGAAGTCACAGAATGGATGTGTGTGAAGTCAGAATGGAGGTGTACGAAGTCATAGAATGGAGGTGTGTGAAATCATAGAATGGAGGTGTGTGAAGTTCTAGAATGGAGGTGTGTGAAGTCATAGAATGGAGGTGTGTGAAGTCACATAATGGAGGTGTGTGAAGTCATAGAATAGAGGTGGGTGAAGTCAAAATGGAAGTGTGTGATGTAACAATTGAGGAATGTGAAGTCACAGAATAGAGGTGTGTGAAGTAAAAATGGAGGTGTGTGAAGTCACAGAATGGATGTGCGTAAATTCACAGAAGAAAGGTGTGTGAAGAAAAAATGGAGGTTTGTCAAGTCAGAATTGAGGTATGTGAAGTCATATAATGGAGGTTTGTGAAGTCACAGAATGGAGGTGTGTGAAGTCAGAATGGAGGTGTGTGAAGTCATAGAATGGAGGTGTGTGAAATCATAGAATGGAGGTGTGTGAAATCATAGAATGGAGGTGTGTGAAGTTCTAGAATGGAGGTGTGTGAAGTCATAGAATGGTGGTGTGTGAAGTCACAGAATGGAGTTTTGTGAAGTCATAGAATCGAGGTGTGTGAAGTCACAGAATTGAGGTGTGTGAAGTCACAGAATTGAGGTGTGTGAAGTCATAGAATGGAGGTGTGTGAAGTCGCAGAATTGAGGTGTGTGAAGTCACAGAATGGAGGTGTGTGAAGTCACAGAATGGAGGTGTGTGAAGTCACAGAATGGAGCCAAAATGGAGGTGTGTGAAGTCACAGAATGGAGGAGTGTGAAGTCAGAGAATGGAGGTGTGTGAGTCATAGAATTGAAGTGTGTGAAGTCACAGAATGGAGGTGTGTGAAGTCATAGAATGGAGGTGTGTGGATTCACAGAATGGAGATATGTGAAGTCACAGAATGGAGGTGTGTGAAATCAGAACGGGGGTGGGTGAAGTCATAGAATGGAGCTGTGTCAAGTCAGAATGGAGGTGTGGGAAGTCATAGAATGGACGTATGTGAAGTCACAGAATTCAGGTGTGTGAAGTCATAGAATGGACGTGTGTGAAGTCATAGAATGGAGGTGTGTGAATTCACATAATTGAGGTGTGTGCAGTTCTAGAATGGAGGTGTGTGAAGTCATAGAATGGAGGTTTGTGAAGTCACAGAATTGAGGTGTGTGAAGGCATAGAATGGAGGTGTGTGAAGTCATAGAATGGAGGTGTGTGAAGTCATAGAATGGTGGTGTGTGAAATCATAGAATGGAGGTGTGTGAAGGTCTAGAATGGAGGTGTGTAAAGTCACAGAATTGAGGTGTGTGAAGTCATAGATGGAGGTGTGTGAAGTCCCAGAATGTAGTTTTGTGAAGTCAAACAATGGAGGTGGGTGAAGTCACAGAATAGAGGTGTGTGAAGTCACAGAATTGAAGTGTGTGAAGTCACAGAATGGAGGTGTGTGAAGTCACAGAATGGAGGTGTGTGAAGTCATAGAATGGAAGTCTGTGAAGTCACAGAATTGAGGTGTGAAGTCACAGAATGGAGGTGTGTAAAGTCACAGAATGGAGGTGTGTGAAGTCATAGAATGGAGGTGTGTTAAGTCCCAGAACAGAGGTGTGTGAAGTCACAGAATGGAGGTGTGTGAAGCCAAAATGGAGGTGTGTGAAGTCATAGAATGGAGGTGTGTGAAGTCAGAGAATGGAGGTGTGTGAGTCATAGAAATGAAATGTGTGAAGTCATATAATGGAGGTGTGTGAAGTCACAGAATGGAGATTTGTGAAGTCACAGAATGGAGGTGTGTGAAGTCACAGAATGGAGATTTGTGAAGTCCCAGAATGGAGGTGTGTGAAGTCAGAATGGAGGTGTGTGAAGTCATAGAATGGACGTATGTTAAGTCACAGAATTCAGGTGTGTGAAGTCAGAGAATGGGAGTGTGTGAAGTCATAGAATGGAGGTGTGTGAAGTCAAAAAGGAGGTGTCTGAAGTCAGAGAATATAGGTGTGTGAAGTCACAGAATGGAGGTGTGTGAAGTCATAGAATGGAGGTGTGTGAAAACATAGAATGGAGTTGTGTTAAGTCATAGAACGGAGGTGTGTGAAGTCACAGAATGGAGGTGTGTGAAGTCACAATGGAGGTGTGTGAAGTCATAGAATGGAGGTGTGTGAAGTCAGAAAATGGAGGTGTGTGAAGTCAGAATTGAGGTGTGTGAAGTCATAGAATGGAGGTTTGTGAGTCACAGAATGGAGGTGTGTAAAGTCAGAATGGAGGTGTACGAAGTCATATAATGGAAGTGTGTGAAGTCATAGAATGGAGGTGTGTGAAATCATAGAATGGAGGTGTGTGAAGTCATCGAATGGAGGTGTGTGAAGTCATAGAATGTAGTTGTGTGAAGTCATAGAATGTAGGTGTGTGAAGTTCTAGAATGGAGGTGTGTGAAGTCATAGAATGGAGGTGTGTGAAGTCATAGAATGGAGTTGTGTGAAGTCATAGAATGGTTGTGTGTGAAATCACAGAATGGAGGTGTGTGAAGTCATAGAATGGAGGTGTGTGAACTCATGGAATGGAGTTGTGTGAAGTCATAGAATGGAGGTGTGTGAAGTCACAGAATGGAGGTGTGTGAAGTCAGAGAATGGAGATGTGTGAAGTCACAGAATGGAGGTGTGTGAAGTCAGAATGGACGTGTGTGAAGTCATAGAATGGACGTATGTGAAGTCACACAATGGAGGTGTGTGAAGTCACAGAATGGAAGTGTGCGAAGTCATAGAATGGAGGTGTGTGAAGTCAAAAAGGAGGTGTCTGAAGTCAGAGAATATAGGTGTGTGAAGTCACAGAATGGAGGTGTGTGAAGTCATAGAATGGAGGTGTGTGAAAACATAGAATGGAGTTGTGTTAAGTCATAGAACGGAGGTTTGTGAAGTCATAGACTGGAGGTGTGTGAAGTCAGAATGGAGGTGTGTGAAGTCATAGAATGGAGGTGTGTGAAGTCAGAGAATGTAGGTGTGTGAAGTAAGAGAATGGAGGTGTGTGAAATCAAAAAGGTGGTGTGTGAAGTCAGAATGGAGATGTGTGAAGACAGAATGGAGGTGTGTGAAGTCATAGAATGGATGTTTTTGAAATAAGAATGGAGGTGTGTAAAGTCAGAGAATGGAGGTGTGTGAAGTCACAGAATGGAGGTGTGTGATGTCACAGAATGGAGGTGTGTGAAGTCACAAAATGGAGGTGTGTGAATTCACAGAATGGAGGTGTGTGAAATCACAGAATGGAGGCGTGTGAAGTTACAGAATGATGGTGTGTGAAATCATAGAATGGAGGTGTGGGAAGTCAAAATGGAAGTGTATGATGACACAATTGAGGAATGTGAAGTCACAGAAAGTAGGTGTGTGAAGTCAAAATGGAGGTGTGTGAAGTCACAGAATGCAGGTATATGAAGTCACAGAATGAAGGTGTGTGATGTCAAAATGGAGGTTTGTGAAGTCTCTGAATTGAGGTGTGTGAAGTCAAAGATTGGTGGTGTGTGAAGTCACAGAATGGAGGTATTTGAAGTCATAGAATGGAGGTGTGTGAAGTCATAGAATGGAGGTGTGTGAAGTCACAGAATGGAGTTTTGTGAAGTCAAAGAATGGAGGTGTGTGAAGTCACAGAATTGAGGTGTGTGAAGTCACAGAATTGAGGTGTGTGAAGTCACAGAATGGAGGTATTTGAAGTCATAGAATGGAGGTGTGTGAAGTCATAGAATGGAGGTGTGTGAAGTCAGAATGGAGCTGTGTGGAGTCATAGAATTGAGGTGTGTGAAGTCAGAATGGAGGTGTGTGAAGTCATAGAATGGAGGTGTGTGAAGTCACAGAATGGAGGTGTGTGAAGTCAGAGAATGGAGGTGTGTGAAGTCATAAAATGGAGGTGTGTGAAGTCAGAGAATCGAGGTGTGTGAAGTCACAGAATGGAGGTGTGTGAAGTCAGAATGGAGGTGTGTGAAGTCATAGAATGGAGGTGTGTGTAGTCACAGAATGGTGGTGTGTGAAGTCACAGAATGGAAGGTGTGAAGTCAGAATGGAGGTGTGTGAAGTCAAAATGGAAGTGTGTGATGTCACAATTGAGGAATGTGAAGACACAGAATGTAGTTGTGTGAGGTCAAAATGGAGGTGTGTGAAGTCACAGAATGGATGTGTGTGAATTCAGAGAATGAAGGTTTGTGAGGTCAAAATGGAGGTTTGTGAAGTCACTGAATTGAGGTGTGTGAAGTCATAGATTGGAGGTGTGTGAAGTCATAGAATGGAGGTGTGTGAAGTCACAGAATGTAGGTGTGTGAAGGCATAGAATGGAGTTTTGTGAAGTCACAATGGAGGTATGTGAAGTCATTGAATGGAGGTGTGTGAAGTCACAGAATGGGGGTGTGTAAAGTCAGAATGGAGGTGTGCGAAGTCATAGAATGGAGGTGTGTGAAGTCATAAAATGGAGGAGTGTGAAGTCAGAATTGAGGTGTGTGAAGTCATAGAATGGAGGTTTGTGAAGTCACAGAATGGATGTGTGTGAAGTCAGAATGGAGGTGTACGAAGTCATAGAATGGAGGTGTGTGAAATCATAGAATGGAGGTGTGTGAAGTTCTAGAATGGAGGTGTGTGAAGTCATAGAATGGAGGTGTGTGAAGTCACAGATGGAGGTGTGTGAAGTCAAAAAGGAGGTGTGTGAGGTCAGAATGGAGGTCTGTGAAGTCACAGAGTGGAGGTGTGAAGTCACAGATGGACATGTGTTAAGTCATAGAACGGTGGTGTGTGAAGTCATAGAATGGAGGCGTGTGAAGTCAGAATGGAGATGTGTGAAGACAGAATGGAGGTGTGTGAAGTCATAGAATGAATGTTTTTGAAGTAAGAATGGAGGTGTGTAAATGATAGAATGGAGGTGTGTGAAGTCACAGAATGGAGGTGTGTGAAGTCACAGAATGGAGTTTTGTGAAGTCATAGAAAGGAGGTGTGTAAAGTCACAGAATTGAGGTGTGTGAAGTTACAGAACTGAGGTGTGTGAAGCCACAGAATGGAGGTCTGTGAAGTCACAGAATAGAGGTGTGTGAAGTCATAGAATGGAAGTCTGTGAAGTCACAGAATTGAGGTGTGTGAAATCACAGAATGGAGGGGTGAGAAGTCACAGAATGGAAGTGTCTGAAGTCACAGAATGGAGGTGTGTGAAGTCATAGAATGGAGGTGTGTGGATTCACAGAATGGAGATATGTGAAGTCACAGAATGGAGGTGTGTGAAGTCATAGAATGGAGGTGTGTGAAGTCACAGAATGGAGTTTTGTGAAGTCACAGAATTGAGGTGTGTGAAGTCACAGAATGGAGGTGTGAGAAGTCAGAGAATGGAGGTGTGTGAAGTCACAGAATGGAGGTGTGAGAAGTCAGAGAATGGAGGTGTGTGAAGTCACAGAATGGAAGACTCTGAAGTCACAGAATTGAGGTGTGTGAAGTCACAGAATGGAGGTGTGTGAAGTCATAGAATGGAGGTGTGTGAAGTCGCAGAACGGAGGTGTGGGAAGTCACAGAATGGAGTTGTGTGAAGCCAAAATGGAGGTGTGTGTAGTCATAGAATGGAGGTGTGTGAAGTCAGAGAATGGAGGTGTGTGAGTCATAGAATTGAAATGTGTGAAGTCACATAATGGAGGTGTGTGAAGTCATAGAATAGAGGTGGGTGAAGTCAAAATGGAAGTGTGTGATGTTACAATTGAGGAATGTGAAGTCACAGAATAGAGGTGTGTGAAGTAAAAATGGAGGTGTGTGAAGTCACAGAATGGATGTGCGTAAATTCACAGAAGAAAGGTGTGTGAAGAAAAAATGGAGGTTTGTCAAGTCAGAATTGAGGTATGTGAAGTCATAGAATGGAGGTTTGTGAAGTCACAGAATGGAGGTGTGTGAAGTCAGAATGGAGGTGTGTGAAGTCATAGAATGGAGGTGTGTGAAATCATAGAATGGAGGTGTGTGAAATCATAGAATGGAGGTGTGTGAAGTTCTAGAATGGAGGTGTGTGAAGTCACAGAATTGAGGTGTGTGAAGTCATAGAATGGAGGTGTGTGAAGTCGCAGAATTGAGGTGTGTGAAGTCACAGAATGGAGGTGTGTGAAGTCACAGAATGGAGGTGTGTGAAGTCACAGAATGGAGCCAAAATGGAGGTGTGTGAAGTCACAGAATGGAGGAGTGTGAAGTCAGAGAATGGAGGTGTGTGAGTCATAGAATTGAAGTGTGTGAAGTCACAGAATGGAGGTGTGTGAAGTCATAGAATGGAGGTGTGTGGATTCACAGAATGGAGATATGTGAAGTCACAGAATGGAGGTGTGTGAAATCAGAATGGGGGTCGGTGAAGTCATAGAATGGATCTGTGTCAAGTCAGAATGGAGGTGTGGGAAGCCATAGAATGGACTTATGTGAAGTCACAGAATTCACGTGTGTGAAGTCATAGAATGGAGGTGTGTGAAGTCATAGAATGGAGGTGTGTGAATTCACATAATGGAGGTGTGTGCAGTTCTAGAATGGAGGTCTGTGAAGTCATAGAATGGAGGTTTGTGAAGTCACAGAATTGAGGTGTGTGAAGGCATAGAATGGAGGTGTGTGAAGTCATAGAATAGAGGTGTGTGAAGTCATAGAATGGTGGTGTGTGAAATCATAGAATGGAGGTGTGTGAAGGTCTAGAATGGAGGTGTGTAAAGTCACAGAATTGAGGTGTGTGAAGTCATAGATGGAGGTGTGTGAAGTCACAGAATGTAGTTTTGTGAAGTCAAACAATGGAGGTGGGTGAAGTCACAGAATTGAGGTGTGTGAAGTCACAGAATTGGAGTGTGTGAAGTCACAGAATGGAGGTGTGTGAAGTCACAGAATGGAGGTGTTTGAAGTCATAGAATGGAAGTCTGTGAAGTCACAGAATTGAGGTGTGAAGTCACAGAATGGAGGTGTGTAAAGTCACAGAATGGAGGTGTGTGAAGTCATAGAATGGAGGTGTGTTAAGTCCCAGAACAGAGGTGTGTGAAGTCACAGAATGGAGGTGTGTGAAGCCAAAATGGAGGTGTGTGAAGTCATAGAATGGAGGTGTGTGAAGTCAGAGAATGGAGGTGTGTGAGTCATAGAATTGAAATGTGTGAACTCACATAATGGAGGTGTGTGAAGTCACAGAATGGAGATTTCTGAAGTCACAGAATGGAGGTGTGTGAAGTCAGAATGGAGGTGTGTGAAGTCATAGAATGGACGTATGTTAAGTCACAGAATTCAGGTGTGTGAAGTCAGAGAATGGGAGTGTGTGAAGTCATAGAATGGAGGTGTGTGAAGTCAAAAAGGAGGTGTTTGAAGTCAGAGAATATAGGTGTGTGAAGTCACAGAATGGAGGTGTGTGAAGTCATAGAATGGAGGTGTGTGAAAACATAGAATGGAGTTGTGTTAAGTCATAGAACCGAGGTGTGTGAAGTCACAGAATGGAGGTGTGGGAAGTCACAATGGAGGTGTGTGAAGTCATAGAATGGAGGTGTGTGAAGTCAGAAAATGGAGGTGTGTGAAGTCAGAATTGAGGTGTGTGAAGTCATAGAATGGAGGTTTGTGAGTCACAGAATGGAGGGGTGTAAAGTCAGAATGGAGGTGTACGAAGTCATATAACGGAAGTGTGTGAAGTCATAGAATGGAGGTGTGTGAAATCATAGAATGGAGGTGTGTGAAGTCATCGAATGGAGGTGTGTGAAGTCATAGAATGTAGTTGTGTGAAGTCATAGAATGTAGGTGTGTGAAGTTCTAGAATGGAGGTGTGTGAAGTCATAGAATGGAGGTGTGTGAAGTCATAGAATGGAGTTGTGTGAAGTCATAGAATGGAGGTGTGTGAAATCACAAAATGGAGGTGTGTGAAGTCATAGAATGGAGGTGTGTGAACTCATAGAATGGAGTTGTGTGAAGTCATAGAATGGAGGTGTGTGAAGTCACAGAATGGAGGTGTGTGAAGTCACAAATGGAGATGTGTGAAGTCACAGAATGGAGGCGTGTGAAGTCAGAATGGACGTGTGTGAAGTCATAGAATGGACGTATGTGAAGTCACAGAATTCAGGTGTGTGAAGTCAGAGAATGGAAGTGTGTGAAGTCATAGAATGGAGGTGTGTGAAGTCAAAAAGGAGGTGTCTGAAGTCAGAGAATATAGGTGTGTGAAGTCACAGAATGGAGGTGTGTGAAGTCATAGAATGGAGGTGTGTGAAAACATAGAATGGAGTTGTGTTAAGTCATAGAACGGAGGTTTGTGAAGTCATAGACTGGAGGTGTGTGAAGTCAGAATGGAGGTGTGTGAAGTCACAGAATGGAGGTGTGTGAAGTCAGAGAATGTAGGTGTGTGAAGTAAGAGAATGGAGGTGTGTGAAATCATAAAGGTGGTGAGTGAAGTCAGAATGGATGTCTGTGAAATCACAAAATGGAGGTGTGTGAAGTCACTGATGGACATGTGTTAAGTCATAGAACGGAGGTTTGTGAAGTCATAGAATGGAGGCGTGTGAAGTCAGAATGGAGATGTGTGAAGACAGAATGGAGGTGTGTGAAGTCATAGAATGGATGTTTTTGAAATAAGAATGGAAGTGTGTAAAGTCAGAGAATGGAGGTGTGTGAAGTCACAGAATGGAGGTGTGTGATGTCACAGAATGGAGGTTTGTGAAGTGACAAAATGGAGGTGTGTGAATTCACAGAATTGAGGTGTGTGAAATCACAGAATGGAGGCGTGTGAAGTCACAGAATGATGGTGTGTGAAATCATAGAATGGAGGTGTGGGAAGTCAAAATGGAAGTGTATGATGTCACAATTGAGGAATGTGAAGTCACAGAAAGTAGGTGTGTGAAGTCAAAATGGAGGTGTGTGAAGTCACAGAATGCAGGTATATGAAGTCACAGAATGAAGGTGTGTGATGTCAAAATGGAGGTTTGTGAAGTCTCTGAATTGAGGTGTGTGAAGTCAAAGATTGGTGGTGTATGAAGTCACAGATTGGAGGTATTTGAAGTCATAGAATGGAGGTGTGTGAAGTCATAGAATGGAGGTGTGTGAAGTCACAGAATGGAGTTTTGTGAAGTCAAAGAATGGAGGTGTGTGAAGTCACAGAATTGAGGTGTGTGAAGTCACAGAATTGAGGTGTGTGAAGTCACAGAATGGAGGTGTGAGAAGTCAGAGAATGGAGGTGTGTGAAGTCACAGAATAGAGTTGGTGAAGTCACAATGGAGTTGTGTGTAGTCATAGCATGGAGGTGTGTAAAGTCACAAAATGGAAGTGTGTGAAGTCAGAATAGAGGTGTGCGAAGTCATAGAATGGAGGTGTGTGAAGTCAGAATGGAGCTGTGTGGAGTCATAGAATTGAGGTGTGTGAAGTCAGAATGGAAGTGTGTGAAGTCATAGAATGGAGGTGTGTGAAGTCACAGAATGGAGGTGTGTGAAGTCAGAGAATGGAGGTGTGTGAAGTCATAAAATGGAGGTGTGTGAAGTCAGAGAATCGAGGTGTGTGAAGTCACAGAATGGAGGTGTGTGAAGTCAGAATGGAGGTGTGTGAAGTCATAGAATGGAGGTGTGTGTAGTCACAGAATGGTGGTGTGTGAAGTCACAGAATGGAGGGTGTGAAGTCAGAATGGAGGTGTGTGAAGTCAAAATGGAAGTGTGTGATGTCACAATTGAGGAATGTGAAGTCACAGAATGTAGTTGTATGAAGTCAAAATGGAGGTGTGTGAAGTCAAAGAATGGATGTGTGTGAATTCAGAGAATGAAGGTGTGAGGTCAAAATGGAGTTTTGTGAAGTCACTGAATTGAGGTGTGTGAAGTCATAGATGGGAGGTGTGTGAAGTCATAGAATGGAGGTGTGTGAAGTCACAGAATGTAGGTGTGTGAAGGCATAGAATGGAGGTTTGTGAAGTCACAATGGAGGTATGTGAAGTCATTGAATGGAGGTGTGTGAAGTCACAGAATGGGGGTGTGTAAAGTCAGAATGGAGGTGTGCGAAGTCATAGAATGGAGGTGTGTGAAGTCATAAAATGGAGGTGTGTGAAGTCAGAATTGAGGTGTGTGAAGTCATAGAATGGAGGTTTGTGAAGTCACAGAATGGATGTGTGTGAAGTCAGAATGGAGGTGTACGAAGTCATAGAATGGAGGTGTGTGAAATCAAAGAATGGAGGTGTGTGAAGTTCTAGAATGGAGGTGTGTGAAGTCATCGAATGGAGGTGTGTGAAGTCATAGAATGGAGTTGTGTGAAGTCATAGAATGGAGGTGTGTGAAGTCACAGAATGCAGGTGTGTGAACTCATAGAATGGAGGTGTGTGAAGTCACAGATGGAGGTGTGTGAAGTCAAAAAGGAGGTGTGTGAGGTCAGAATGGAGGTCTGTGAAGTCACAGAGTGGAGGTGTGAAGTCACAGATGGACATGTGTTAAGTCATAGAACGGTGGTGTGTGAAGTCATAGAATGGAGGCGTGTTAAGTCAGAATGGAGATGTGTGAAGACAGAATGGAGGTGTGTGAAGTCATAGAATGAATGTTTTTGAAGTAAGAATGGAGGTGTGTAAAATGATAGAATGGAGGTGTGTGAAGTCACAGAATGGAGGTGTGTGAAGTCACAGAATGGAGTTTTGTGAAGTCATAGAAAGGAGGTGTGTGAAGTCACAGAATTGAGGTGTGTGAAGTTACAGAATTGAGGTGTGTGAAGTCACAGAATGGAGGTGTGTGAAGTCACAGAATAGAGGTGTGTGAAGTCATAGAATGGAAGTCTGTGAAGTCACAGAATTGAGGTGTGTGAAATCACAGAATGGAGGGGTGAGAAGTCACAGAATGGAAGTGTCTGAAGTCACAGAATGGAGGTGTGTGAAGTCATAGAATGGAGGTGTGTGGATTCACAGAATGGAGATATGTGAAGTCACAGAATGGAGGTGTGTGAAGTCATAGAATGGAGGTGTGTGAAGTCACAGAATGGAGATGTGTGAAGTCACAGAATCGAGGTGTGTGAAGTCAGAATGGAGGTGTGTGAAGTCATAGATTGGATGTATGTGAAGTCACAGAATTCAGGTGTGTGAAGTCAGAGAATGGAAGTGTGTGAAGTCATAGAATGGAGGTCTCTGAAGTCAAAAAGGAGGTGTCTGAAGTCAGAGAATATAGGTGTGTGAAGTCACAGAATGGAGGTGTGTGAAGTCACAAAATGGAGGTGTGTGAATTCACAGAATGGAGGTGTGTGAAATCACAGAATGGAGGCGTGTGAAGTCACAGAATGAAGGTGTGTGAAATCATAGAATGGAGGTGTGGAAAGTCAAAATGGAAGTGTGTGATGACACAATTGAGGAATGCGAAGTCACAGAAAGTAAGTGTGTGAAGTCAAAATGGAGGTGTGTGAAGTCACAGAATGCAGGTATGTGAAGTCACAGAATGAAGGTGTGTGAAGTCAAAATGGAGGTTTGTGAAGTCTCTGAATTGAGGTGTGTGAAGTCAAAGATTGGTGGTGTGTGAGGTCATAGAATGGAGGTGTGTGAAGTCACAGAATGTAGGTGTGTGAAGTCACAATGGAGGTGTGTGAAGTCATAGAATGGAGGTGTGTGAAGTCAGAAAATGGAGGTTTGTAAAGTCAGAATGGAGGTGTACGAAGTCATAGAATGGAGGTGTGTAAAGTCATAGAATGGAGGTGTGTGAAGTCAGAATTGAGGTGTGTGAAGTCATAGAATGGAGGTTTGTGAGTCACAGAATTGAGGTGTGTAAAGTCAGAATGGAGGTGTACGAAGTCATATAATGGAAGTGTGTGAAGTCATAGAATGGAGGTGTGTGAAGTCATAGAATAGAGGTGGGTGAAGTCAAAATGGAAGTGTGTGATGTTACAATTGAGGAATGTGAAGTCACAGAATGGAGGTGTGTGAAGTAAAAATGGAGGTGTGTGAAGTCACAGAATGGATGTGCGTAAATTCACAGAAGAAAGGTGTGTGAAGAAAAAAGGGAGGTTTGTCACGTCAGAATTGAGGTATGTGAAGTCATAGAATGGAGGTTTGTGAAGTCACAGAATGGAGGTGTGTGAAGTCAGAATGGAGGTGTGTGAAGTCATAGAATGGAGGTGTGTGAAATCATAGAATGGAGGTGTGTGCAATCATAGAATGGAGGTGTGTGAAGTTCTAGAATGGAGGTGTGTGAAGTCATAGAATGGAGGTGTGTGAAGTCACAGAATGGAGTTTTGTGAAGTCATAGAATCGAGGTGTGTGAAGTCACAGAATTGAGGTGTGTGAAGTCACAGAATTGAGGTGTGTGAAGTCATAGAATGGAGGTGTGTGAAGTCGCAGAATTGAGGTGTGTGAAGTCACAGAATGGAGGTGTGTGAAGTCACAGAATGCAGCCAAAATGGAGGTGTGTGAAGTCATAGAATGGAGGAGTGTGAAGTCAGAGAATGGAGGTGTATGAGTCATAGAATTGAAGTGTGTGAAGTCACAGAATGGAGGGGTGTGAAGTCATAGAATGGAGGTGTGTGGATTCACAGAATGGAGATATGTGAAGTCACAGAAGGGAGGTGTGTGAAGTCAGAATGGGGGTGGGTGAAGTCATAGAATGGAGCTGTGTCAAGTCAGAATGGAGGTGTGGGAAGTCATAGAATGGACGTATGTGAAGTCACAGAATTCAGGTGTGTGAAGTCATAGAATGGAGGTGTGTGAAGTCATAGAATGGAGGTGTGTGAATTCACATAATGGAGGTGTGTGCAGATCTAGAATGGAGGTGTGTGAAGTCATAGAATGGAGGTTTGTGAAGTCACAGAATTGAGGTGTGTGAAGGCATAGAATGGAGGTGTGTGAAGTCATAGAATGGAGGTGTGTGAGGTCATAGAATGGTGGTGTGTGAAATCATAGAATGGAGGTGTGTGAAGTTCTAGAATGGAGGTGTGTAAAGTCACAGAATTGAGGTGTGTGAAGTCATAGATGGAGGTGTGTGAAGTCACAGAATGTAGTTTTGTGAAGTCAAAGAATGGAGGTGGGTGAAGTCACAGAATTGAAGTGTGTGAAGTCACAAAATGGAGGTGTGTGAAGTCACAGAATGGAGGTGTGTGAAGTCATAGAATGGAAGTCTGTGAAGTCACAGAATTGAGGTGTGAAGTCACAGAATGGAGGTGTGTAAAGTCACAGAATGGAGGTGTGTGAAGTCATAGAATGGAGGTGTGTGAAGTCTCAGAACAGAGGTGTGTGAAGTCACAGAATGGAGGTGTGTGAAGTCACAGAATGGAGGTGTGTGAATTCACAGAATGGAGGTGTGTGAAGTCACAGAATGAAGGTGTGTGAAGTCAGAATGGAGGTGTACGAATTCATAGAATGGAAGTGTGTGAAGTCATAGAATGGAGGTGTGTGAAATCATACAATCGAGGTGTGTGAAGTCATCGAATGGAGGTGTGTGAAGTCATAAAATGGAGGTGTGTGAAGTCATAGAATGGAGGTGTGTGAAGTCATAGAATGGAGGTGTGTGAAGTCATAGAATAGAGGTGGGTGAAGTCAAAATGGAAGTGTGTGATGTTACAATTGAGGAATGTGAAGTCACAGAATGGAGGTGTGTGAAGTAAAAATGGAGGTGTGTGAAGTCACAGAATGGATGTGCGTAAATTCACAGAAGAAAGGTTTGTGAAGAAAAAATGGAGGTTTGTCAAGTCAGAATTGAGGTATGTGAAGTCATAGAATGGAGGTTTGTGAAGTCACAGAATGGAGGTGTGTGAAGTCAGAATGGAGGTGTGTGAAGTCATAGAATGGAGGTGTGTGAAATCATATAATGGAGGTGTGTGAAATCATAGAATGGAGGTGTGTGAAGTTCTAGAATGGGGGTGTGTGAAGTCATAGAATGGAGGTGTGTGAAGTCACAGAATGGAGTTTTGTGAAGTCATAGAATCGAGGTGTGTGAAGTCACAGAATTGAGGTGTGTGAAGTCACAGAATTGAGGTGTGTGAAGTCATAGAATGGAGGTGTGTAAAGTCGCAGAATTGAGGTGTGTGAAGTCACAGAATGGAGGTGTGTGAAGTCACAGAATGGAGGTGTGTGAAGTCACAGAATGCAGCCAAAATGGAGGTGTGTGAAGTCATAGAATGGAGGAGTGTGAAGTCAGAGAATGGAGGTGTATGAGTCATAGAATTGAAGTGTGTGAAGTCACAGAAAGGAGGTGTGTGAAGTCATAGAATGGAGGTGTGTGGATTCACAGAATGGAGATATGTGAAGTCACAGAAGGGAGGTGTGTGAAGTCAGAATGAGGGTGTGTGAAGTCATAGAATGGAGCTGTGTCAAGTCAGAATGGAGGTGTGTGAAGTCATAGAATGGAGGTGTGTGAAGTCATAGAATGGAGGTGTGTGAATTCACATAATGGAGGTGTGTGCAATTCTAGAATGGACGTGTGTGAAGTCATAGAATGGAGGTTTGTGAAGTCACAGAATTGAGGTGTGTCAAGGCATAGAATGGAGGTGTGTGAAGTCATAGAATGGAGGTGTGTGAAGTCATAGAATGGTGGTGTGTGAAATCATAGAATGGAGGTGTGTGAAGTTCTAGAATGGAGGTGTGTAAAGTCACAGAATTGAGGTGTGTGAAGTCATAGATGGAGGTGTGTGAAGTCACAGAATGTATTTTTGTGAAGTCAAAGAATGGAGGTGGGTGAAGTCACAGAATTGAGGTGTGTGAAGTCATAGAATTGAAGTGTGTGAAGTCACAGAATGGAGGTGTGTGAAGTCACAGAATGGAGGTGTGTGAAGTCATAGAATGGAAGTCTGTGAAGTCACAGAATTGAAGTGTGAAGTCACAGAATGGAGGTGTGTAAAGTCACTGAATGGAGGTGTATGAAGTCATAGAATGGAGGTGTGTGAAGTCTCAGAACAGAGGTGTGTGAAGTCACAGAATGGAGGTGTGTGAAGCCAAAATGGAGGTGTGTGAAGTCATAGAATGGAGGTGTGTGAACTCAGAGAATGGAGGTGTGTGAGTCATAGAATTGAAATGTGTGAAGTCACATAATGGAGGTGTGTGAAGTCATAGAATGGAGGTGTGTGAAGTCACAGAATGGAGGTTTGTGAAGTCAGAATTGAGGTGTGTGAAGTCATAGAATGGAGGTTTGTGAAGTCACAGAATGGAGGTGTGTGAAGTCAGAATGGAGGTGTGTGAAGTCATAGAATGGAGGTGTGTGAAATCATAGAATGGAGCTGTGTGAAATCATAGAATGGTGGTGTGTGAAGTTCTAGAATGGAGGTATGTGAAGTCACAGAATGGAGGTGTGTGAAGTCACAGAATGGAGGTGTGTGAAGTCAGAGAATGGAGGTGTGTGAAGTCATAAAATGGAGGTGTGTGAAGTCAGAGAATCGAGGTGTGTGAAGTCACAGAATGGAGGTGTGTGAAGTCAGAATGGAGGTGTGTGAAGTCATAGAATGGAGGTGTGTGTAGTCACAGAATGGTGGTGTGTGAAGTCACAGAATGGAGGGTGTGAAGTCAGAATGGAGGTGTGTGAAGTCAAAATGGAAGTGTGTGATGTCACAATTGAGGAATGTGAAGTCACAGAATGTAGTTGTATGAAGTCAAAATGGAGGTGTGTGAAGTCAAAGAATGGATGTGTGTGAATTCAGAGAATGAAGGTGTGAGGACAAAATGGAGGTTTGTGAAGTCACTGAATTGAGGTGTGTGAAGTCATAGATTGGAGGTGTGTGAAGTCATAGAATGGAGGTGTGTGAAGTCACAGAATGTAGGTGTGTGAAGGCATAGAATGGAGGTTTGAGAAGTCACAATGGAGGTATGTGAAGTCATTGAATGGAGGTGTGTGAAGTCACAGAATGGGGGTATGTAAAGTCAGAATGGAGGTGTGCGAAGTCATAGAATGGAGGTGTGTGAAGTCATAAAATGGAGGTGTGTGAAGTCAGAATTGAGGTGTGTGAAGTCATAGAATGGAGGTTTGTGAAGTCACAGAATGGATGTGTGTGAAGTCAGAATGGAGGTGTACGAAGTCATAGAATGGAGGTGTGTGAAATCATAGAATGGAGGTGTGTGAAGTTCTAGAATGGAGGTGTGTGAAGTCATAGAATGGAGGTGTGTGAAGTCATAGAATGGAGTTGTGTGAAGTCATAGAATGGAGGTGTGTGAAGTCACAGAATGGAGATGTGTGAAGTCATAGAATGGAGGTGTGTGAAGTCACAGATGGAGGTGTGTGAAGTCAAAAAGGAGGTGTGTGAGGTCAGAATGGAGGTCTGTGAAGTCACAGAGTGGAGGTGTGAAGTCACAGATGGACATGTGTTAAGTCATAGAACGGTGGTGTGTGAAGTCATAGAATGGAGGCGTCTTACCTCAGAATGGAGATGTGTGAAGACAGAATGGAGGTATGTGAAGTCATAGAATGAATGTTTTTGAAGTAAGAATGGAGGTGTGTAAAATGATAGAATGGAGGTGTCTGAAGTCAAAGAATGGAGGTGTGTGAAGTCACAGAATGGAGTTTTGTGAAGTCATAGAAAGGAGGTGTGTGAAGTCACAGAATTGAGTTGTGTGAAGTTACAGAATTGAGGTGTGTGAAGTCACAGAATGGAGGTGTGTGAAGTCACAGAATAGAGGTGTGTGAAGTCATAGAATGGAAGTCTGTGAAGTCACAGAATTGAGGTGTGTGAAATCACAGAATGGAGGGGTGAGAAGTCACAGAATGGAAGTGTCTGAAGTCACAGAATGGAGGTGAGTGAAGTAATAGAATGGAGGTGTGTGGATTTACAGAATGGAGATATGTGAAGTCACAGAATGGAGGTGTGTGAAGTCATAGAATGGAGGTGTGTAAAGTCACAGAATGGAGATGTGTGAAGTCACAGAATCGAGGTGTGTGAAGTCAGAATGGAGGTGTGTGAAGTCATAGATTGGATGTATGTGAAGTCACAGAATTCAGGTGTGTGAAGTCAGAGAATGGAAGTGTGTGAAGTCATAGAATGGAGGTCTCTGAAGTCAAAAAGGAGGTGTCTGAAGTCAGAGAATATAGGTGTGTGAAGTCACAGAATGGAGGTGTGTGAAGTCACAAAATGGAGGTGTGTGAATTCACAGAATGGAGGTGTGTGAAATCACAGAATGGAGGCGTGTGAAGTCACAGAATGAAGGTGTGTGAAATCATAGAATGGAGGTGTGGGAAGTCAAAATGGACGTGTGTGATGACACAATTGAGGAATGTGAAGTCACAGAAAGTAGGTGTGTGAGGTCAAAATGGAGGTGTGTGAAGTCACAGAATGCAGGTATGTGAAGTCACAGAATGAAGGTGTGTGAAGTCAAAATGGAGGTTTGTGAAGTCTCTGAATTGAGGTGTGTGAAGCCAAAGATTGGTGGTGTGTGAAGTCATAGAATGGAGGTGTGTGAAGTCACAGAATGGAGGTGTGTGAAGTCACAATGGAGGTGTGTGAAGTCATAGAATGGAGGTGTGTGAAGTCAGAAAATGGAGGTTTGTAAAGTCAGAATGGAGGTGTGCGAAGTCATAGAATGGAGGTGTGTAAAGTCATAGAATGGAGGTGTGTGAAGTCAGAATTGAGGTGTGTGAAGTCATAGAATGGAGGTTTGTGAGTCACAGAATGGAGGTGTGTAAAGTCAGAATGAAGGTGTACGAAGTCATAGAATGGAAGTGTGTGAAGTCATAGAATGGAGGTGTGTGAAATCATAGAATGGAGGTGTGTGAAGTCATCGAATGGAGGTGTGTGAAGTCATAAAATGGAGGTGTGTGAAGTTATAGAATGGAGGTGTGTGAAGTCATAGAATGGAGGTGTGTGAAGTCATAGAATAGAGGTGGGTGAAGTCAAAATGGAAGTGTGTGATGTTACAATTGAGGAATGTGAAGTCACAGAATGGAGGTGTGTGAAGTAAAAATGGAGGTGTGTGAAGTCACAGAATGGATGTGCGTAAAGTCACAGAAGAATGGTGTGTGAAGAAAAAATGGAGGTTTGTCAAGTCAGAATTGAGGTATGTGAAGTCATAGAATGGAGGTTTGTGAAGTCACAGAATGGAGGTGTGTGAAGTCACAGAATAGAGGTGTGTGAAGTCACAGAATAGAGGTGTGTGAAGTCATAGAATGGAAGTCTGTGAAGTCACAGAATTGAGGTGTGTGAAATCACAGAATGGAGGGGTGAGAAGTCACAGAATGGAAGTGTCTGAAGTCACAGAATGGAGGTGTGTGAAGTCATAGAATGGAGGTGTGTGGATTCACAGAATGGAGATATGTGAAGTCACAGAATGGAGGTGTGTGAAGTCATAGAATGGAGGTGTGTGAAGTCACAGAATGGAGTTTTTTGAAGTCAAAGAATGGAGGTGTGTGAAGTCACAGAATTGAGGTGTGTAAAGTCACAGAATTGAGGTGTGTGAAGTCATAGATGGAGGTGTGTGAAGTCACAGAATGTAGTTTTGTGAAGTCAAACAATGGAGGTGGGTGAAGTCACAGAATTGAGGTGTGTGAAGTCACAGAATTGGAGTGTGTGAAGTCACAGAATGGAGGTGTGTGAAGTCACAGAATGGAGGTGTTTGAAGTCATAGAATGGAAGTCTGTGAAGTCACAGAATTGAGGTGTGAAGTCACAGAATGGAGGTGTGTAAAGTCACAGAATGGAGGTGTGTGAAGTCATAGAATGGAGGTGTGTTAAGTCCCAGAACAGAGGTGTGTGAAGTCACAGAATGGAGGTGTGTGAAGCCAAAATGGAGGTGTGTGAAGTCATAGAATGGAGGTGTGTGAAGTCAGAGAATGGAGGTGTGTGAGTCATAGAATTGAAATGTGTGAACTCACATAATGGAGGTGTGTGAAGTCACAGAATGGAGATTTCTGAAGTCACAGAATGGAGGTGTGTGAAGTCAGAATGGAGGTGTGTGAAGTCATAGAATGGACGTATGTTAAGTCACAGAATTCAGGTGTGTGAAGTCAGAGAATGGGAGTGTGTGAAGTCATAGAATGGAGGTGTGTGAAGTCAAAAAGGAGGTGTTTGAAGTCAGAGAATATAGGTGTGTGAAGTCACAGAATGGAGGTGTGTGAAGTCATAGAATGGAGGTGTGTGAAAACATAGAATGGAGTTGTGTTAAGTCATAGAACGGAGGTGTGTGAAGTCACAGAATGGAGGTGTGGGAAGTCACAATGGAGGTGTGTGAAGTCATAGAATGGAGGTGTGTGAAGTCAGAAAATGGAGGTGTGTGAAGTCAGAATTGAGGTGTGTGAAGTCATAGAATGGAGGTTTGTGAGTCACAGAATGGAGGGGTGTAAAGTCAGAATGGAGGTGTACGAAGTCATATAACGGAAGTGTGTGAAGTCATAGAATGGAGGTGTGTGAAATCATAGAATGGAGGTGTGTGAAGTCATCGAATGGAGGTGTGTGAAGTCATAGAATGTAGTTGTGTGAAGTCATAGAATGTAGGTGTGTGAAGTTCTAGAATGGAGGTGTGTGAAGTCATAGAATGGAGGTGTGTGAAGTCATAGAATGGAGTTGTGTGAAGTCATAGAATGGAGGTGTGTGAAATCACAAAATGGAGGTGTGTGAAGTCATAGAATGGAGGTGTGTGAACTCATAGAATGGAGTTGTGTGAAGTCATAGAATGGAGGTGTGTGAAGTCACAGAATGGAGGTGTGTGAAGTCACAAATGGAGATGTGTGAAGTCACAGAATGGAGGCGTGTGAAGTCAGAATGGACGTGTGTGAAGTCATAGAATGGACGTATGTGAAGTCACAGAATTCAGGTGTGTGAAGTCAGAGAATGGAAGTGTGTGAAGTCATAGAATGGAGGTGTGTGAAGTCAAAAAGGAGGTGTCTGAAGTCAGAGAATATAGGTGTGTGAAGTCACAGAATGGAGGTGTGTGAAGTCATAGAATGGAGGTGTGTGAAAACATAGAATGGAGTTGTGTTAAGTCATAGAACGGAGGTTTGTGAAGTCATAGACTGGAGGTGTGTGAAGTCAGAATGGAGGTGTGTGAAGTCATAGAATGGACGTGTGTGAAGTCACAGAATGGAGGTGTGTGAAGTCAGAGAATGTAGGTGTGTGAAGTAAGAGAATGGAGGTGTGTGAAATCATAAAGGTGGTGAGTGAAGTCAGAATGGATGTCTGTGAAATCACAAAATGGAGGTGTGTGAAGTCACTGATGGACATGTGTTAAGTCATAGAACGGAGGTTTGTGAAGTCATAGAATTGAGGCGTGTGAAGTCAGAATGGAGATGTGTGAAGACAGAATGGAGGTGTGTGAAGTCATAGAATGGATGTTTTTGAAATAAGAATGGAAGTGTGTAAAGTCAGAGAATGGAGGTGTGTGAAGTCACAGAATGGAGGTGTGTGATGTCACAGAATGGAGGTTTGTGAAGTGACAAAATGGAGGTGTGTGAATTCACAGAATTGAGGTGTGTGAAATCACAGAATGGAGGCGTGTGAAGTCACAGAATGAAGGTGTGTGAAGTCAAAATGGAGGTTTGTGAAGTCTCTGAATTGAGGTGTGTGAAGTCAAAGATTGGTGGTGTGTGAGGTCATAGAATGGAGGTGTGTGAAGTCACAGAATGTAGGTGTGTGAAGTCACAATGGAGGTGTGTGAAGTCATAGAATGGAGGTGTGTGAAGTCAGAAAATGGAGGTTTGTAAAGTCAGAATGGAGGTGTGCGAAGTCATAGAATGGAGGTGTGTAAAGTCATAGAATGGAGGTGTGTGAAGTCAGAATTGAGGTGTGTGAAGTCATAGAATGGAGGTTTGTGAGTCACAGAATTGAGGTGTGTAAAGTCAGAATGGAGGTGTACGAAGTCATATAATGGAAGTGTGTGAAGTCATAGAATGGAGGTGTGTGAAGTCATAGAATAGAGGTGGGTGAAGTCAAAATGGAAGTGTGTGATGTTACAATTGAGGAATGTGAAGTCACAGAATGGAGGTGTGTGAAGTAAAAATGGAGGTGTGTGAAGTCACAGAATGGATGTGCGTAAATTCACAGAAGAAAGGTGTGTGAAGAAAAAAGGGAGGTTTGTCACGTCAGAATTGAGGTATGTGAAGTCATAGAATGGAGGTTTGTGAAGTCACAGAATGGAGGTGTGTGAAGTCAGAATGGAGGTGTGTGAAGTCATAGAATGGAGGTGTGTGAAATCATAGAA
This sequence comes from Megascapheus bottae, assembly GCA_024803745.1. Classification (NCBI taxonomy): domain Eukaryota; kingdom Metazoa; phylum Chordata; class Mammalia; order Rodentia; family Geomyidae; genus Megascapheus; species Megascapheus bottae. Next base: position 1,219,896 of record JANJXV010000311.1, read on the forward strand.
TGGAGGTGTGTGAAATCATAGAATGGAGGTGTGTGAAGTTCTAGAATGGAGGTGTGTGAAGTCATAGAATGGAGGTGTGTGAAGTCACAGAATGGAGTTTTGTGAAGTCATAGAATCGAGGTGTGTGAAGTCACAGAATTGAGGTGTGTGAAGTCACAGAATTGAGGTGTGTGAAGTCATAGAATGGAGGTGTGTGAAGTCGCAGAATTGAGGTGTGTGAAGTCACAGAATGGAGGTGTGTGAAGTCACAGAATGCAGCCAAAATGGAGGTGTGTGAAGTCATAGAATGGAGGAGTGTGAAGTCAGAGAATGGAGGTGTATGAGTCATAGAATTGAAGTGTGTGAAGTCACAGAATGGAGGGGTGTGAAGTCATAGAATGGAGGTGTGTGGATTCACAGAATGGAGATATGTGAAGTCACAGAAGGGAGGTGTGTGAAGTCAGAATGGGGGTGGGTGAAGTCATAGAATGGAGCTGTGTCAAGTCAGAATGGAGGTGTGGGAAGTCATAGAATGGACGTATGTGAAGTCACAGAATTCAGGTGTGTGAAGTCATAGAATGGAGGTGTGTGAAGTCATAGAATGGAGGTGTGTGAATTCACATAATGGAGGTGTGTGCAGATCTAGAATGGAGGTGTGTGAAGTCATAGAATGGAGGTTTGTGAAGTCACAGAATTGAGGTGTGTGAAGGCATAGAATGGAGGTGTGTGAAGTCATAGAATGGAGGTGTGTGAGGTCATAGAATGGTGGTGTGTGAAATCATAGAATGGAGGTGTGTGAAGTTCTAGAATGGAGGTGTGTAAAGTCACAGAATTGAGGTGTGTGAAGTCATAGATGGAGGTGTGTGAAGTCACAGAATGTAGTTTTGTGAAGTCAAAGAATGGAGGTGGGTGAAGTCACAGAATTGAAGTGTGTGAAGTCACAAAATGGAGGTGTGTGAAGTCACAGAATGGAGGTGTGTGAAGTCATAGAATGGAAGTCTGTGAAGTCACAGAATTGAGGTGTGAAGTCACAGAATGGAGGTGTGTAAAGTCACAGAATGGAGGTGTGTGAAGTCATAGAATGGAGGTGTGTGAAGTCTCAGAACAGAGGTGTGTGAAGTCACAGAATGGAGGTGTGTGAAGTCACAGAATGGAGGTGTGTGAATTCACAGAATGGAGGTGTGTGAAGTCACAGAATGAAGGTGTGTGAAGTCAGAATGGAGGTGTACGAATTCATAGAATGGAAGTGTGTGAAGTCATAGAATGGAGGTGTGTGAAATCATACAATCGAGGTGTGTGAAGTCATCGAATGGAGGTGTGTGAAGTCATAAAATGGAGGTGTGTGAAGTCATAGAATGGAGGTGTGTGAAGTCATAGAATGGAGGTGTGTGAAGTCATAGAATAGAGGTGGGTGAAGTCAAAATGGAAGTGTGTGATGTTACAATTGAGGAATGTGAAGTCACAGAATGGAGGTGTGTGAAGTAAAAATGGAGGTGTGTGAAGTCACAGAATGGATGTGCGTAAATTCACAGAAGAAAGGTGTGTGAAGAAAAAATGGAGGTTTGTCAAGTCAGAATTGAGGTATGTGAAGTCATAGAATGGAGGTTTGTGAAGTCACAGAATGGAGGTGTGTGAAGTCAGAATGGAGGTGTGTGAAGTCATAGAATGGAGGTGTGTGAAATCATATAATGGAGGTGTGTGAAATCATAGAATGGAGGTGTGTGAAGTTCTAGAATGGAGGTGTGTGAAGTCATAGAATGGAGGTGTGTGAAGTCACAGAATGGAGTTTTGTGAAGTCATAGAATCGAGGTGTGTGAAGTCACAGAATTGAGGTGTGTGAAGTCACAGAATTGAGGTGTGTGAAGTCATAGAATGGAGGTGTGTAAAGTCGCAGAATTGAGGTGTGTGAAGTCACAGAATGGAGGTGTGTGAAGTCACAGAATGGAGGTGTGTGAAGTCACAGAATGCAGCCAAAATGGAGGTGTGTGAAGTCATAGAATGGAGGAGTGTGAAGTCAGAGAATGGAGGTGTATGAGTCATAGAATTGAAGTGTGTGAAGTCACAGAAAGGAGGTGTGTGAAGTCATAGAATGGAGGTGTGTGGATTCACAGAATGGAGATATGTGAAGTCACAGAAGGGAGGTGTGTGAAGTCAGAATGAGGGTGTGTGAAGTCATAGAATGGAGCTGTGTCAAGTCAGAATGGAGGTGTGTGAAGTCATAGAATGGAGGTGTGTGAAGTCATAGAATGGAGGTGTGTGAATTCACATAATGGAGGTGTGTGCAATTCTAGAATGGACGTGTGTGAAGTCATAGAATGGAGGTTTGTGAAGTCACAGAATTGAGGTGTGTGAAGGCATAGAATGGAGGTGTGTGAAGTCATAGAATGGAGGTGTGTGAAGTCATAGAATGGTGGTGTGTGAAATCATAGAATGGAGGTGTGTGAAGTTCTAGAATGGAGGTGTGTAAAGTCACAGAATTGAGGTGTGTGAAGTCATAGATGGAGGTGTGTGAAGTCACAGAATGTATTTTTGTGAAGTCAAAGAATGGAGGTGTGTAAAGTCACAGAATTGAGGTGTGTGAAGTCATAGATGGAGGTGTGTGAAGTCACAGAATGTATTTTTGTGAAGTCAAAGAATGGAGGTGGGTGAAGTCACAGAATTGAGGTGTGTGAAGTCATAGAATTGAAGTGTGTGAAGTCACAGAATGGAGGTGTGTAAAGTCACTGAATGGAGGTGTATGAAGTCATAGAATGGAGGTGTGTGAAGTCTCAGAACAGAGGTGTGTGAAGTCACAGAATGGAGGTGTGTGAAGCCAAAATGGAGGTGTGTGAAGTCATAGAATGGAGGTGTGTGAACTCAGAGAATGGAGGTGTGTGAGTCATAGAATTGAAATGTGTGAAGTCACATAATGGAGGTGTGTGAAGTCATAGAATGGAGGTGTGTGAAGTCACAGAATGGAGGTTTGTGAAGTCAGAATTGAGGTGTGTGAAGTCATAGAATGGAGGTTTGTGAAGTCACAGAATGGAGGTGTGTGAAGTCAGAATGGAGGTGTGTGAAGTCATAGAATGGAGGTGTGTGAAATCATAGAATGGAGGTGTGTGAAATCATAGAATGGTGGTGTGTGAAGTTCTAGAATGGAGGTATGTGAAGTCACAGAATGGAGGTGTGTGAAGTCACAGAATGGAGGTGTGTGAAGTCAGAGAATGGAGGTGTGTGAAGTCATAAAATGGAGGTGTGTGAAGTCAGAGAATCGAGGTGTGTGAAGTCACAGAATGGAGGTGTGTGAAGTCAGAATGGAGGTGTGTGAAGTCATAGAATGGAGGTGTGTGTAGTCACAGAATGGTGGTGTGTGAAGTCACAGAATGGAGGGTGTGAAGTCAGAATGGAGGTGTGTGAAGTCAAAATGGAAGTGTGTGATGTCACAATTGAGGAATGTGAAGTCACAGAATGTAGTTGTATGAAGTCAAAATGGAGGTGTGTGAAGTCAAAGAATGGATGTGTGTGAATTCAGAGAATGAAGGTGTGAGGACAAAATGGAGGTTTGTGAAGTCACTGAATTGAGGTGTGTGAAGTCATAGATTGGAGGTGTGTGAAGTCATAGAATGGAGGTGTGTGAAGTCACAGAATGTAGGTGTGTGAAGGCATAGAATGGAGGTTTGAGAAGTCACAATGGAGGTATGTGAAGTCATTGAATGGAGGTGTGTGAAGTCACAGAATGGGGGTATGTAAAGTCAGAATGGAGGTGTGCGAAGTCATAGAATGGAGGTGTGTGAAGTCATAAAATGGAGGTGTGTGAAGTCAGAATTGAGGTGTGTGAAGTCATAGAATGGAGGTTTGTGAAGTCACAGAATGGATGTGTGTGAAGTCAGAATGGAGGTGTACGAAGTCATAGAATGGAGGTGTGTGAAATCATAGAATGGAGGTGTGTGAAGTTCTAGAATGGAGGTGTGTGAAGTCATAGAATGGAGGTGTGTGAAGTCATAGAATGGAGTTGTGTGAAGTCATAGAATGGAGGTGTGTGAAGTCACAGAATGGAGGTGTGTGAAGTCATAGAATGGAGGTGTGTGAAGTCACAGATGGAGGTGTGTGAAGTCAAAAAGGAGGTGTGTGAGGTCAGAATGGAGGTCTGTGAAGTCACAGAGTGGAGGTGTGAAGTCACAGATGGACATGTGTTAAGTCATAGAACGGTGGTGTGTGAAGTCATAGAATGGAGGCGTCTTAAGTCAGAATGGAGATGTGTGAAGACAGAATGGAGGTATGTGAAGTCATAGAATGAATGTTTTTGAAGTAAGAATGGAGGTGTGTAAAATGATAGAATGGAGGTGTCTGAAGTCAAAGAATGGAGGTGTGTGAAGTCACAGAATGGAGTTTTGTGAAGTCATAGAAAGGAGGTGTGTGAAGTCACAGAATTGAGTTGTGTGAAGTTACAGAATTGAGGTGTGTGAAGTCACAGAATGGAGGTGTGTGAAGTCACAGAATAGAGGTGTGTGAAGTCATAGAATGGAAGTCTGTGAAGTCACAGAATTGAGGTGTGTGAAATCACAGAATGGAGGGGTGAGAAGTCACAGAATGGAAGTGTCTGAAGTCACAGAATGGAGGTGAGTGAAGTAATAGAATGGAGGTGTGTGGATTTACAGAATGGAGATATGTGAAGTCACAGAATGGAGGTGTGTGAAGTCATAGAATGGAGGTGTGTAAAGTCACAGAATGGAGATGTGTGAAGTCACAGAATCGAGGTGTGTGAAGTCAGAATGGAGGTGTGTGAAGTCATAGATTGGATGTATGTGAAGTCACAGAATTCAGGTGTGTGAAGTCAGAGAATGGAAGTGTGTGAAGTCATAGAATGGAGGTCTCTGAAGTCAAAAAGGAGGTGTCTGAAGTCAGAGAATATAGGTGTGTGAAGTCACAGAATGGAGGTGTGTGAAGTCACAAAATGGAGGTGTGTGAATTCACAGAATGGAGGTGTGTGAAATCACAGAATGGAGGCGTGTGAAGTCACAGAATGAAGGTGTGTGAAATCATAGAATGGAGGTGTGGGAAGTCAAAATGGACGTGTGTGATGACACAATTGAGGAATGTGAAGTCACAGAAAGTAGGTGTGTGAGGTCAAAATGGAGGTGTGTGAAGTCACAGAATGCAGGTATGTGAAGTCACAGAATGAAGGTGTGTGAAGTCAAAATGGAGGTTTGTGAAGTCTCTGAATTGAGGTGTGTGAAGCCAAAGATTGGTGGTGTGTGAAGTCATAGAATGGAGGTGTGTGAAGTCACAGAATGGAGGTGTGTGAAGTCACAATGGAGGTGTGTGAAGTCATAGAATGGAGGTGTGTGAAGTCAGAAAATGGAGGTTTGTAAAGTCAGAATGGAGGTGTGCGAAGTCATAGAATGGAGGTGTGTAAAGTCATAGAATGGAGGTGTGTGAAGTCAGAATTGAGGTGTGTGAAGTCATAGAATGGAGGTTTGTGAGTCACAGAATGGAGGTGTGTAAAGTCAGAATGAAGGTGTACGAAGTCATAGAATGGAAGTGTGTGAAGTCATAGAATGGAGGTGTGTGAAATCATAGAATGGAGGTGTGTGAAGTCATCGAATGGAGGTGTGTGAAGTCATAAAATGGAGGTGTGTGAAGTTATAGAATGGAGGTGTGTGAAGTCATAGAATGGAGGTGTGTGAAGTCATAGAATAGAGGTGGGTGAAGTCAAAATGGAAGTGTGTGATGTTACAATTGAGGAATGTGAAGTCACAGAATGGAGGTGTGTGAAGTAAAAATGGAGGTGTGTGAAGTCACAGAATGGATGTGCGTAAATTCACAGAAGAATGGTGTGTGAAGAAAAAATGGAGGTTTGTCAAGTCAGAATTGAGGTATGTGAAGTCATAGAATGGAGGTTTGTGAAGTCACAGAATGGAGGTGTGTGAAGTCACAGAATAGAGGTGTGTGAAGTCACAGAATAGAGGTGTGTGAAGTCACAGAATGGAGGTGTGTGAAGTCACAGAATGGAGGTGTTTGAAGTCATAGAATGGAAGTCTGTGAAGTCACAGAATTGAGGTGTGAAGTCACAGAATGGAGGTGTGTAAAGTCACAGAATGGAGGTGTGTGAAGTCATAGAATGGAGGTGTGTTAAGTCCCAGAACAGAGGTGTGTGAAGTCACAGAATGGAGGTGTGTGAAGCCAAAATGGAGGTGTGTGAAGTCATAGAATGGAGGTGTGTGAAGTCAGAGAATGGAGGTGTGTGAGTCATAGAATTGAAATGTGTGAACTCACATAATGGAGGTGTGTGAAGTCACAGAATGGAGATTTCTGAAGTCACAGAATGGAGGTGTGTGAAGTCAGAATGGAGGTGTGTGAAGTCATAGAATGGACGTATGTTAAGTCACAGAATTCAGGTGTGTGAAGTCAGAGAATGGGAGTGTGTGAAGTCATAGAATGGAGGTGTGTGAAGTCAAAAAGGAGGTGTTTGAAGTCAGAGAATATAGGTGTGTGAAGTCACAGAATGGAGGTGTGTGAAGTCATAGAATGGAGGTGTGTGAAAACATAGAATGGAGTTGTGTTAAGTCATAGAACCGAGGTGTGTGAAGTCACAGAATGGAGGTGTGGGAAGTCACAATGGAGGTGTGTGAAGTCATAGAATGGAGGTGTGTGAAGTCAGAAAATGGAGGTGTGTGAAGTCAGAATTGAGGTGTGTGAAGTCATAGAATGGAGGTTTGTGAGTCACAGAATGGAGGGGTGTAAAGTCAGAATGGAGGTGTACGAAGTCATATAACGGAAGTGTGTGAAGTCATAGAATGGAGGTGTGTGAAATCATAGAATGGAGGTGTGTGAAGTCATCGAATGGAGGTGTGTGAAGTCATAGAATGTAGTTGTGTGAAGTCATAGAATGTAGGTGTGTGAAGTTCTAGAATGGAGGTGTGTGAAGTCATAGAATGGAGGTGTGTGAAGTCATAGAATGGAGTTGTGTGAAGTCATAGAATGGAGGTGTGTGAAATCACAAAATGGAGGTGTGTGAAGTCATAGAATGGAGGTGTGTGAACTCATAGAATGGAGTTGTGTGAAGTCATAGAATGGAGGTGTGTGAAGTCACAGAATGGAGGTGTGTGAAGTCACAAATGGAGATGTGTGAAGTCACAGAATGGAGGCGTGTGAAGTCAGAATGGACGTGTGTGAAGTCATAGAATGGACGTATGTGAAGTCACAGAATTCAGGTGTGTGAAGTCAGAGAATGGAAGTGTGTGAAGTCATAGAATGGAGGTGTGTGAAGTCAAAAAGGAGGTGTCTGAAGTGAGAGAATATAGGTGTGTGAAGTCACAGAATGGAGGTGTGTGAAGTCATAGAATGGAGGTGTGTGAAAACATAGAATGGAGTTGTGTTAAGTCATAGAACGGAGGTTTGTGAAGTCATAGACTGGAGGTGTGTGAAGTCAGAATGGAGGTGTGTGAAGTCATAGAATGGACGTGTGTGAAGTCACAGAATGGAGGTGTGTGAAGTCAGAGAATGTAGGTGTGTGAAGTAAGAGAATGGAGGTGTGTGAAATCATAAAGGTGGTGAGTGAAGTCAGAATGGATGTCTGTGAAATCACAAAATGGAGGTGTGTGAAGTCACTGATGGACATGTGTTAAGTCATAGAACGGAGGTTTGTGAAGTCATAGAATGGAGGCGTGTGAAGTCAGAATGGAGATGTGTGAAGACAGAATGGAGGTGTGTGAAGTCATAGAATGGATGTTTTTGAAATAAGAATGGAAGTGTGTAAAGTCAGAGAATGGAGGTGTGTGAAGTCACAGAATGGAGGTGTGTGATGTCACAGAATGGAGGTTTGTGAAGTGACAAAATGGAGGTGTGTGAATTCACAGAATTGAGGTGTGTGAAATCACAGAATGGAGGCGTGTGAAGTCACAGAATGATGGTGTGTGAAATCATAGAATGGAGGTGTGGGAAGTCAAAATGGAAGTGTATGATGTCACAATTGAGGAATGTGAAGTCACAGAAAGTAGGTGTGTGAAGTCAAAATGGAGGTGTGTGAAGTCACAGAATGCAGGTATATGAAGTCACAGAATGAAGGTGTGTGATGTCAAAATGGAGGTTTGTGAAGTCTCTGAATTGAGGTGTGTGAAGTCAAAGATTGGTGGTGTGTGAAGTCACAGAATGGAGGTATTTGAAGTCATAGAATGGAGGTGTGTGAAGTCATAGAATGGAGGTGTGTGAAGTCACAGAATGGAGTTTTGTGAAGTCAAAGAATGGAGGTGTGTGAAGTCACAGAATTGAGGTGTGTGAAGTCACAGAATTGAGGTGTGTGAAGTCACAGAATGGAGGTGTGAGAAGTCAGAGAATGGAGGTGTGTGAAGTCACAGAATAGAGTTGGTGAAGTCACAATGGAGTTGTGTGTAGTCATACCATGGAGGTGTGTAAAGTCACAAAATGGAAGTGTGTGAAGTCAGAATAGAGGTGTGCGAAGTCATAGAATGGAGGTGTGTGAAGTCAGAATGGAGCTGTGTGGAGTCATAGAATTGAGGTGTGTGAAGTCAGAATGGAAGTGTGTGAAGTCATAGAATGGAGGTGTGTGAAGTCACAGAATGGAGGTGTGTGAAGTCAGAGAATGGAGGTGTGTGAAGTCATAAAATGGAGGTGTGTGAAGTCAGAGAATCGAGGTGTGTGAAGTCACAGAATGGAGGTGTGTGAAGTCAGAATGGAGGTGTGTGAAGTCATAGAATGGAGGTGTGTGTAGTCACAGAATGGTGGTGTGTGAAGTCACAGAATGGAGGGTGTGAAGTCAGAATGGAGGTGTGTGAAGTCAAAATGGAAGTGTGTGATGTCACAATTGAGGAATGTGAAGTCACAGAATGTAGTTGTATGAAGTCAAAATGGAGGTGTGTGAAGTCAAAGAATGGATGTGTGTGAATTCAGAGAATGAAGGTGTGAGGTCAAAATGGAGTTTTGTGAAGTCACTGAATTGAGGTGTGTGAAGTCATAGATTGGAGGTGTGTGAAGTCATAGAATGGAGGTGTGTGAAGTCACAGAATGTAGGTGTGTGAAGGCATAGAATGGAGGTTTGTGAAGTCACAATGGAGGTATGTGAAGTCATTGAATGGAGGTGTGTGAAGTCACAGAATGGGGGTGTGTAAAGTCAGAATGGAGGTGTGCGAAGTCATAGAATGGAGGTGTGTGAAGTCATAAAATGGAGGTGTGTGAAGTCAGAATTGAGGTGTGTGAAGTCATAGAATGGAGGTTTGTGAAGTCACAGAATGGATGTGTGTGAAGTCAGAATGGAGGTGTACGAAGTCATAGAATGGAGGTGTGTGAAATCAAAGAATGGAGGTGTGTGAAGTTCTAGAATGGAGGTGTGTGAAGTCATCGAATGGAGGTGTGTGAAGTCATAGAATGGAGTTGTGTGAAGTCATAGAATGGAGGTGTGTGAAGTCACAGAATGCAGGTGTGTGAACTCATAGAATGGAGGTGTGTGAAGTCACAGATGGAGGTGTGTGAAGTCAAAAAGGAGGTGTGTGAGGTCAGAATGGAGGTCTGTGAAGTCACAGAGTGGAGGTGTGAAGTCACTGATGGACATGTGTTAAGTCATAGAACGGTGGTGTGTGAAGTCATAGAATGGAGGCGTGTTAAGTCAGAATGGAGATGTGTGAAGACAGAATGGAGGTGTGTGAAGTCATAGAATGAATGTTTTTGAAGTAAGAATGGAGGTGTGTAAAATGATAGAATGGAGGTGTGTGAAGTCACAGAATGGAGGTGTGTGAAGTCACAGAATGGAGTTTTGTGAAGTCATAGAAAGGAGGTGTGTGAAGTCACAGAATTGAGGTGTGTGAAGTTACAGAATTGAGGTGTGTGAAGTCACAGAATGGAGGTGTGTGAAGTCACAGAATAGAGGTGTGTGAAGTCATAGAATGGAAGTCTGTGAAGTCACAGAATTGAGGTGTGTGAAATCACAGAATGGAGGGGTGAGAAGTCACAGAATGGAAGTGTCTGAAGTCACAGAATGGAGGTGTGTGAAGTCATAGAATGGAGGTGTGTGGATTCACAGAATGGAGATATGTGAAGTCACAGAATGGAGGTGTGTGAAGTCATAGAATGGAGGTGTGTGAAGTCACAGAATGGAGATGTGTGAAGTCACAGAATCGAGGTGTGTGAAGTCAGAATGGAGGTGTGTGAAGTCATAGATTGGATGTATGTGAAGTCACAGAATTCAGGTGTGTGAAGTCAGAGAATGGAAGTGTGTGAAGTCATAGAATGGAGGTCTCTGAAGTCAAAAAGGAGGTGTCTGAAGTCAGAGAATATAGGTGTGTGAAGTCACAGAATGGAGGTGTGTGAAGTCACAAAATGGAGGTTTGTGAATTCACAGAATGGAGGTGTGTGAAATCACAGAATGGAGGCGTGTGAAGTCAAAGAATGAAGGTGTGTGAAATCATAGAATGGAGGTGTGGAAAGTCAAAATGGAAGTGTGTGATGACACAATTGAGGAATGCGAAGTCACAGAAAGTAAGTGTGTGAAGTCAAAATGGAGGTGTGTGAAGTCACAGAATGCAGGTATGTGAAGTCACAGAATGAAGGTGTGTGAAGTCAAAATGGAGGTTTGTGAAGTCTCTGAATTGAGGTGTGTGAAGTCAAAGATTGGTGGTGTGTGAGGTCATAGAATGGAGGTGTGTGAAGTCACAGAATGTAGGTGTGTGAAGTCACAATGGAGGTGTGTGAAGTCATAGAATGGAGGTGTGTGAAGTCAGAAAATGGAGGTTTGTAAAGTCAGAATGGAGGTGTGCGAAGTCATAGAATGGAGGTGTGTAAAGTCATAGAATGGAGGTGTGTGAAGTCAGAATTGAGGTGTGTGAAGTCATAGAATGGAGGTTTGTGAGTCACAGAATTGAGGTGTGTAAAGTCAGAATGGAGGTGTACGAAGTCATATAATGGAAGTGTGTGAAGTCATAGAATGGAGGTGTGTGAAGTCATAGAATAGAGGTGGGTGAAGTCAAAATGGAAGTGTGTGATGTTA